>OY998171.1:62155496-62755496 GCA_963921995.1 Oxystoma pomonae
TAATGTCAAAGTTCGTCAAGGGGTTAGTTTGTGAAATATTAGACATGTTACATCTAAAAAGGGTGCATTCCTTGTCGTATCTCAGTGCGCATGCTCAGGACTGATACAGTGCGATAACTGCTTGCTAATACTGCAAAGAGGATCGTAGAGATAAGTGAGACGTAGTCGCTGTGTTGTACGGCGTGTTTGCACACTGAGATACGACAAGGCACCCTTTTTATGTGTAACTTTAAATGTTTATGGGAGAGACGTAACGCCGTATGGCGTTTTGAGCATGCGCACTGAGAGAGGACAAGGAATAAGCACTCTTTTTATATGTAACTTTAAGTGTCTATCAAAAAAAATAAAATAATAAGTAACTTTGGAGCCAAAACAATAAGGGTTATAATACGTGCCTACTGCAGCGGCGTAGCAACATGACTTGGGGCCCCGAGGCAAGGACAATTTATGCCCCCCCTCACTAATAAATGTATAAATGTGAATTTTAAATTTTTTTATAAAAATTAAAGACGCGTTAGGTACTTAAAGTTGTGTTTTATTCAAGTAACTAAAATACTACCAAACGTTGGTATTTTTTTATTGTAAAAAAAACAAATATTTATTTTAGTTTGGTAACAATGTTAATTATTGTTATTTATTTTATTTACCGCATTTTTATTGTTAATATTATCTGTAACAGTGGCAAGTCTTGAGAGGTCAATAATTTCAAAGTCCCTTTTCCTCGCTTTTTCTTCAACTTTCGTTTCAATTGAAAGTAAAGCAAAGCTGCTTAATTTACTTTGACCCATCTGTGATTTTAAGTAATCTTTAAATAGTTTTAATTTACTAAACGTCCTCTCAAGACTTGCCACTGTTCTGGTAATGTTAAAAACAATGAAAATGCGGTAAACATTTGAACAAAGTTACTTTCTAGAACTTCGCATTGTTTAATTATCTCAAAAAAGTCGTTAGTCGACATATTATTATTTAGATCATTTTGTGGTGGTAGAAGTTACTATAGAAGACTCTATAATTTAAGAATATTTTTTATAAAAGCGGTAATACTTTTATAGAAGAATTTCTTCAGTAGAACTTGTTGGTTCTGGGATCCAAAAAATCAGGATAATCGCATATCGTCATCATACTTCTGAATCGATTCTCAATTTGACCTGTAACCTGATTAATAACATAAAACATTAATAACATTGGGTATGAGAGTTGTGATGTTAGGTTGGGTTAGAGAGGGGAAAAGCGCAGGCCTAATAAAATTAACATCGGGTTTTAAACGTTTTAGTATAATTTTATTTACTGGAAATACCGAGGGAAATACTGACTGGGCAGTGGGCCCTCTTGCACCGCCGGGCCCCCAGGCTTTGCCTCGGGTTGCTAGATGATAGCTACGCTACTGGCCTGCTGGCAATATTTTTTCCCGATTTAGTCAAAAATTATGCAACCAAAAAGCTGAAAAAGTAGCTACCTATTTGTAAATTACGAAAAATATTAAATAAACCACGTTAAAATAAAACTCGGATAATTTTCGCCCTATATATGACCAGTGGCGGTCCCAGCCCCACCCCCTTTGCTCCAGAAAAAAGTGGACAACAAATATGCTGGTGGTAACCCTGAATTCTTTGAAGAAAAACCGAAAGATTGCAGAAAGTT
Organism: Oxystoma pomonae; assembly: GCA_963921995.1. Classification (NCBI taxonomy): domain Eukaryota; kingdom Metazoa; phylum Arthropoda; class Insecta; order Coleoptera; family Brentidae; genus Oxystoma; species Oxystoma pomonae. The sequence goes on from OY998171.1 coordinate 62,157,138, forward strand.
CCTTTAAAGACATTCTAGAATCCCTCCACAGTATTTTGGGACAGTTTGAAACAGGTGAAAACCACGATGTTAGAGATACAGAACAGTATTACAGAGTTTCAATTTTTAAACAAGTTTTAGGCAAAATCATTTCGGACATAAAATCAAGGTTCAATAACGAGACTCTAAGTATTTTTGATCTGAACATATTCATACCAAGTTTTATACAACATGAAGCCAACATCAGGGCAAAATTAACTAATATCGTTTCCAAATACTATAAACTGTTGGATTAATACAAAACACAAATTCTTGAACTTTTATTGGGAGTCAGTATTTGCAAACAATATTGGTCAGAAGTAGGCAAAAGCTTAAATCAAAACATATATGATAACGTTTTCGAGGCAATGAACAAATGTGGCGATATTTTTCCGTTAATAAGAACATTCTTGGATGTTTGTCCGTAAGTAATGATTCGCCAGAAAGAAGCTTTTCCTGCCTCAGAAGATTAGAAAAATAAGTACTTAAAAACACTATGACCGAAATTCTTCTGACAGGCTTAGCGTTGGTGCATATCAACAGACATATTGAAATTGACATTGAGCGAATTATTGACCGGTTTGCCCAAAAAAACCGGAAACGATTTTTTTTTTTGAAATAGACATCTAATGTTTGAGATATGCAATATATAGTCCAGTTTTTTGATGATGTTGTCAACAGTTCGCATGTCCAATAATTTGTTGTTGTCAATTTGAAGTAACAGTTGAAACAATCAACGACATGACTTTTTTTACATATTTATTGTCGTTGTCTAAAAAAATGTACCAAATAGAGATCTAAAAAAATGACGTCAGTCCACCCATCAAAAAATTGGACTATAAAAGGTAATGTTTCAACCCTAAAAGCTTTTTAGACCTCAAACAAAAAATATTTAGCTATTAAGGCGCATTTACACAGACAAACTTTTCTTTGATGTTGAAATGCCGACAAACATTTACACGAGCCTCTTGAGCAAAATGTTCAAAGAAATGTTCGAGCAAAATCTCGTACAAAAAAACACACGTAAATTTTGGAGAGAATCTTGAGCAAAATTTGTTTGAAGAATTGGGGCTATAAAAATTTCTTTAGAAATTTAAAATATATAGTGTTATCGGAATTCATTGAACTTAACTGAAAATAGAAAAACAAAGTTTTGAAATAAGGTACTTTTAATCAAGTGCTTTCCGACGGAAAAACGATTCGATGCCGAAATTCACATTTTACCTCATAAGCAACTTCGATTGATCTGATTTTTATAGGGGATATGCCAGTATACTTGTAACTTTTTTGGGGTTGTAAAAAAAACGAGAATAAAAAAAATTATTGGCACTTATTTATTGCTGTTGCCTGTAAAATGTAATGATAAAAATTTACGTTTAAAAGAATATCCCTTTATTTTACTTCCTAGTTTAGTCTTTTACAATAATAATTAAGTCATATTAAAAAACCTATATACATTTTATTAAATCTCAAATATATGAACAAAAGCACGTTCGGTTTAAATAATACCTTTTACAACCCTACGAACCCGATCCTTGTCTAAAAAATATAATTTAGCAGTAATTTAGTAGACTGTGTCGCCGATCTATCATCCCGAGTTTTGGATTTCGCAGGTAGTAGGCCGGCCACTCTTTTGAATCGCAATGTTGCCCTTTGCATATTGTTCGTTCAGTGTCAGTAATCGACCTTGATTATTACATTAAATTGACAATAAATATCTATATCTTCAGCATTTTGCTTTTTTAAGCAACCCTTGGGACCTTAAACTAAGTAGGTAAATCTGGTGTGAGGAATTAAAAAACAACAATAAAAGCTAAAGGTAAAGTAAAGCTACAAAAATCCCCCTCCCCACCACTCCTCATAGTCGTGAGGCGCGGATTACCGCTTAAAAGTGCAATTTTTGAGTTTTTTGCCGATATTTGAAAAACTCAAAATTTTTTTGGAAAAGAATAATTTTCCTGGGTTTTTTTTGACTTTAGGAAAAAAACCCTTGGAAATAAAAAAAAACTCGCAAGAAAATCCCAAAAAAAACCACGGGCAAAAAAATCCGGGAAAAACCCTAAGAAAAAAATATTATAAGTAACCCTAATCCATGTGACAAAACTGATAGTAGAGGCAATAATAATGTTTCGCTTGCCGTCGGCTTTTTTTCACAAAAATTTAAAATAAAAGTTGGCGTTCCATTTTTTTAAAGAATTGAGATCACTGATCACTGATGTGAAATTTTATTTATTCTCATCTTTAAAAATATGTTTCCAAAACAGATAGCAATAATTTGCTCAAAAATTTACCCGAACAAAATGTTCAAAGAAAAGCTCACAAAAATGTTCACGCAAAAAATTTTAGATATTTTGCACGAGCTTTTATTTGAGCATGTTCGTCTGTGTAATTGCGCCTTTAGGTTTTGTTTGTGGTTTGTTTGTTATCTATGTTTTTTATAACTGAAAAAATTATACGTATAGTTACTCAAGCGCGGATTTCAGGGGGATAGAGGGGTAGTTAACCCCCTTATCTTGGCTTTAAATTGTTTATGAAAACATTTAGAACATCAAAAGTAGGGCATAAATTGCGGCGCTATAACACCTTTGATATTTACGGTATTAGTTTAATTTTGTGTTAAAAATGGCATTTGTAGTAACATTTTCTTAAAAATTTTCGCCTGCTACGCTATGAAACCATTGATATATTTACAATTTTAGTTTAATTTTAAATCAAAAATGCATTTTTTTGCCCAATTTTTTAAAAAAATTTCGCCTGCGGCGCTATGATGCCGTTGATATTTACGATTTCAGTTTAATTCGACTCAAAAATTGCATTTTTAATGTAATTTTCCCAAAAACTTTCGGTGCATTTTAACATATTTTAAAATAAAAAAATGTATGAAATAAACGACTTAAAATCTGAGTATCCCCCCCCCCCTAGATTTGACACTAAATCCGCGCTTGTAGTTAATTATGTGTTCTATTTTTTTTGCAGTATCGAAACCGCCGCCCCCCTCTCTTTTTTAAATTGCTGGGACCGCCACTGATATGACCATGACATCACTGACTAACGCATGAGTGATATCAATATATGATACTCTAAACAGCAATACCTTCCTTATTTCTTAATAGATTTTAACGGCTGATAACTCATTCTACTCGAAAAGAATATCGCTTTTGCCCCAAAGCCAAAAACTGTATGCCAACGCTAATATGCTTTCTCTAAATGTAATTTTATCACACTAATGGGCCTTATTCAATTAAATTTTGTAAGCTCCCCAACTAAAATGAAAATACGACTCTCTTGAAACTCGTTTTTCTGTTACCGTTGTATGAACTAAGTTGTTCATACAACGCTGTTACCGAAAAAAAAAGAAAGGTTCGAGTTTTTTTGGGCTTTCTATAGAACCTCTTTCATAGTTGTTATATGGATGGCATTTATTGTGCGACACGCCACTGGGTTGGAGAGAAAAATCAGAGTTTATTGGCAATAAGTATTAGCCTTAAAATACGCATTAAAGTTCTTATAAACGAGTTTCAAGAGAGTCGTATTTTCTTTTGCATAATACTTATATTATTATTGTTTCGAAATCCTTCGAGCAACAATATAAGATAAAGAAAATTTTAAAAATAATAATATTGCATGCATTTTATAACAAGATCAATATACGTGATAACAAAGTGTACCTACATATCTTAAATAATCGGGGATTACGTTAAAGCCTATACATATAGTTGTTCAATATCAGTGATCAAAGCGCAAAATAATACGATGGTTTGGTTTTTAGACGGTTTGAAAAAGTGGTTCAGTATGGACACCTCAACCAACGAAACTCAAACCACGCTGGCCAGTTTGGAGGCCGAGCAAAGTCAGGACCAAGCGGGCCGTCAAGGAAGCGCCAGTGCTGATGATGCCCCGAAGTCGCGGGGGAAACGAGCTGTCACCGACGTACCGCCCAATATCAATGTTGGCGCCGATGGGGAGATTGTGGAGAAATTTTGAGGCGTTGAAGTTATAGTTTTTGTAAGTGAGTTTTTAAAGTGCGCTTTTCTTAAAATGATTAAGAGTATAAAACTATCGATATCGGTAATTTTTGGGAAAATTGCTCTAATGCATTTAAGGTCGAAGTTACAATCTGGGGAAACCTGATTTTTTTGCAAAATTTTACGTCATTGAATTTATTTTCCTTGGCAACACGGAGACTTTATTTATGTTTATCCACAGTGGGACAACAGAGATTTTTTAGCGCCGGGTCAAAAATTTCGGGTAGGTGACTTATTTTGACTTTTCGCGTTCTGCGCCGTTAAAAAACAAGTAAAATACTAAAATAAAAGAAAACCATTTATTGCAGAATTACCTGCTAAAAAAACGCTACCCAACTACGTATTAAAGTAACTGGGTGTAATGTTTAAGGTTGCATTTACAGGTGCATTTATAATTGAATTGGAAACACTCCCGCTAGCTGATACCGACAACAGGTTAACTTAAAAGCATGCAGATTTAAAAATCGGCTACTGGCGCTAGACAAAATAATCGTATTCTATTTTAAACAGGAGCATCAACGACTAGCAAGTCTTTCCAACCTCTAAATAGAGCTTTACTGACCTGTTTTGTTAGTACTCAAGTATCCGTGTGTTTTTGAAACTGAGGTTCTAAAATCTATCCTTTGCACTCCGAGAATTCACTAGTACAATTGCACATAACTATGCCGCAATAATTTAAATCAAAATAAAAACAAAATTATGTTGGGTTATGGGCGCCGAATGTTTCTATGCGAATTCCTAGTAATCCCAGCGAGCCAGTAAAGTTCTCTTGGTTCTTTGATAGACTCGGGGTAATGCCCACGCAGCGCTAGGCCTTTTTCGGCGGGCAACCGCACACTCGGAGTGGTTTCATATTTGTTTTAGAACAATGTTTTTGAAAACACATTTTTGAAAGATGAACATAACCTCGAATGGTTTTCTGTCAGAAAACGTAAAAATACTTTTATGTCCGATTGCGACCCGATTTAAAGTTTTTTTACGAAACACTTGCATTTATCATGGAATCGTATAAATTCTGCGGTCTATCGGCCAACACTTGAACTGCGTGTGTCTCCCAAATTCAATGAAGTGTTCGGTTTTCTTTTCCGGAGCGCACAGACTTTTAGAAAAAAGGAAACTTAGTTTTTATTTTCGCTAAAGCAAGGAAATATAAAAAGGAAAAATGTAATCCAGAGGAAGTTGTGAGTATTTCTCTATTTTTTTTTTAATCGGGTTTGTTCTAAACCGCAATTATTTTGAGGCTTTTGGGATAGATGACAGCACCAGAGCTTTTATTTTGACGAAAAAATAATTGAGAATTTTGAAAAATCCTTTTGATATTTTTGTTAAGCATTTAAAAATGATAACCCCTGCTGAGTTTCAGCTAATTCTGCTGTTTAGTTTTCCCTGTGCACTCTGGCAAAAGATTAAAAAATTAAAGAACAAGACGTTGCACTTTTTTTACTTAAAATCTGTGGAGGAACTATAGCCTTAAGACGAAAAAGAACACAAAGTGTCTGTGTTAAGGCAGGTTTATCCAACTTTTCATATTGATAATTCATAACTTTAATGCATAGTGTATAAGCACAATTTTAATGTTAATACATAATTTAACAGCACCTGTTTATCCTAGAGTTTATAGGCATAGTGCATTAGGATAAAAAGAAGAACAAAAAAAATGTTTTTCTTTACCTAACCTCAACAGGTTAGGTATTCTTCCTTCTTGCTAAATTTCTGTTTGCTAATATCAGTTAAAATCAATCACTCCCATTTTGAAATCAATCGACCAAAATGTTTTCTTTGCTTTTTTCATATTTATAGTGCATAAAGTTAAAATTAACGAACTTTGAAATTATGCACTGTGCTTACGAATTGTGAATTGTAACTATGTAAAAACTTCTATTAAGAATAATGTATTTAATGTGCTTAGGTTATAAATTATCAATATGAAAAGTTGGGTAAACCCGCCTTTAGTTTAAAATGCATAAGCGCAAATTTTTTTAAAGTTGCCGTAGTTTACTTTAAAATTTCATTGCAAATTTTCCAAAAAAAAAAACATTGTATTGATTCACAATCTGCCACCCACTGAGGGAAATAGTTATATAAAAATCTTCTAGCTTTTTTTGGTGCGGTTACTAAGATTTAATTTTTGTTTCAGAGTAACTACTAGCGTATAGCTGGATTTCCTGTGGTATTATATCGAATTTAATATTGCATATTTTAGTTTTGTATATTTTAATCAGAATAGGTACAAAAATTGAAAAATTCTTAAACCAAAGATAGTATCTTTTTATTAGTAGATTTATATGTTCATTTATTTTTCGTTATTTTGTACAAAATCTTAGGTTGTTAGTTAATTTATATGTATTTCTTATTTTTATATTTATAAGTTTATAGTTTTAAGAATTAATTATCAGTATTAATATAACAAGTGCAGTAAAAATTATCGGTAATTTTTGGCACATTTGCATGCCTGCGAATGCATTTTAAATTGAAGAAAAGTACGAGTGCATGTAGTGCACAAGTGGCCTACTCTAGCTGAAGACCCCGCAGAATCGCCTGCGGTTTTAACCATTTTTTTTTCATGCTTTAAATAATCATAATGTTTATTCCCGTAGACCGATTTTGATGCCCAGGACTCTAGTGAAACTCCCATCACAATCCCTTAAGTAGTTCCGTGATACTGGTACAAACAAACAGACAAATAGAAAAATATAACAGACAAACCAACACAAAAAAAATTTTAAATTGAATTTTTGTTATTTATGTAGTTTGGTTAGAAGCTAAGAACAATTTTTTTTTATTTTCAATGTACCGAAATGGTCTATGTAGAGATTTATTATATGTATAGATTGCTTGAATTTCATAAATAAATTACTTAAAACGTAACTTTTTAGCGTTGCAAATTTTTAAAAACCAAAATAAACAAAGGACCGCATTAAATCTCATAAAAAACAGACCAGTTTTTATAAGCTTTTGTGTGATAAAATTTTAGGTTTATTATTGGCGTGTTATAATTGGTAAGATTTTGTGTACGGTTTCATATATCTGTTTTTTTACCTGATCTTATAATCTAAGACTTATAAATATGTATAAAATTTTATATTAAAAACGTTTTATTTTCAAATATTTCATAGGTTTATGAAAGAACCGTTTTCTAAGAGATTTTATAATCAAACAGACTGAATAGGCTATAGGCTATAATATAATAATATTTCTTAATAGTTGGCTAGGGGTTGGTTTAAAAGCTTTTATTAGTCTATCCTATAGATTCTATCTATAGTAGAATAAACTCACAATATTGGGTATATCCCCAATTTTAATGAGTTTTCAAGGGCATTATATAATCTAACAGGCTTATATTTTATAGGTTTCTATAATAAATTTTCATTTCTTTTATAATCTTACTTACTACATAGATAAGGCTTTTGAAACAGATATTTGCCTTTGAATTTAGGACAAAAAAAACGTTCCATTTGACAAAAAAAACGCTCTTTTTGATGGATTTTCAAAAGCAAAATAAATTTTCCTGAAACACTTCGATTTTGTTTTCCAAAGAAGCACATTCTGGCTATTTTAAAGTTTTCGTAGATTACTTCTCCTTCAAGGGATGAAATTCCAAACTCTTTCGTAAATATCTCAAAAACTAATCGGTAAATTTCAAAAGATTTTACCGATGCGTAAAGGTATTCGAAATACCTTTTAAATAAGTTACTACTCGACCCACTTTACCTATTCAAATTTTAAAAGAGAATTTCATCCTTTGAAGGGGAAGCAATCTACGAAAATTTTGAAATGTCCAGAATGTACTCCTTTGGAAAACAAAATCGACGTGTTTAAGGAAATTTTATTTTGCTTTTGAAAATGTATAAAAAAAAACGTTTTTTTTGCCACATGCCAAATTCAGAGGCAAATATCTTAGACACTAATAGTCAGATTTTCGAAATTTTTACAAGTGTGTAAAGGTAATCTCGACTCTCGACCCACTTTCACTTTCCCTATTTTAAAGGGTAAATGTCACCCCTTGAAGGGGGAGCAATTCACACGAACTTCAAGATTTGCCCACCTTGCAAAAAACAATCGACGTGTTTTGGCGTCTTCCAAATTTTCTAATAGTTTTGGAGAACATCCAGGTGGATCCTTTTTAATGTTCCACAGATATTACATATTTAAATATTTGTATTATGGGTACCGTTTTATTTACATAGATAATATTTTTAAAAAGCATATTAACTTGAAGAAAAAATCTCTCCCCCCCCCCCCCGACAAACAATTTGAGCACATTATCATTCTATATCTTTAAGATATAAGGCGTTTGATAAATCTCAAAACTATAAAAATCCCTCGTTAGTTTAGATTTCAAAGAAGGGCGAAGGATCCAGATAACGCAAAAAATCATAATAATATATTGGTTTCACCCATACAGTAAATAATTAATATTTTATGATTTAAACGACTGCAAATAATATTTCACCTTAAAAGAATTAGAACAAAACTTTTTTTAACGTTATGTTGGAGCACTTAAGCGATCTGGACGTCTATTCTTGAAAGTCATACGATCCCGTCTTTCTCTTGTGCGATCCCAACAACCATTTGGACGTTATATTACGTTAGCATCACGTAGGGCAAGAAATACCTGACGTCGGATCCGACGTCCATCAGTCTTCCTGAGGACTCGATTTAGCACCTAAGTGGGGAAACAAAATTCGAGTCGTTTCGATGTCGGGTGCTGCACAGTGTTTTGGTCAAATATTACGTCAAATTACGTAGACTCGCGACCCAAAGTTTTACTGTACACACCAAGTTTAAACTTATTAGTTAAAAACTTTTAAATGTCTAAACAAACACATCTCAATGAAATGTGGATGACCATAATTATTATCTTAGTTATTGTAGGTAACTGAAAAAAGTTAGTTTTAATCATTCTATGGATCCAAATCTTCCAGCGAAGGTCAGTTTACTGATAAATATAATTAAAATAGGCATTAAAAAAACAGAAACCCACAAAAATAATGCAAAAATATTAAGAAATTAATTTAAAAAAAAATAACCTAAAAATTAAATATTTATAAGAAAGCCCGTTTCTTATAGTAAAACATTATAGGCATTTAAAAAATGCATTTTAGTTGCCAACAAATGATTTTATTTACATATTAAGCCTTTAAAATGAAAAAATAAAATGTATTGTTGTAATGGCGCATCGATGCTAAACGTTTAAAATGGCGTTTCGGGCGCCGACCAAATTTGTAATGATTATTTACCTATTCGGACAAGAACACCTCCTGCGACGTCGCCTTGTAGAACGACCCGAAATAGAATATTGTAGTATAATTGTAGGTCACGCACCCACGTCGGTGGACCTCGGAATAGTTACATTTAATAAATAAAAGTTTGGCAACGTCAATTTTATTACAGTTATACTTTAAAACTCATACTAAATATAACGTCTCATGAAATGGACGTTATACCGGGTGTCCCAAGGTGAGTGGCCAATTAGATTATTAGATTATTTTGGAAACTATACAATATAAACTTTTAAACTTTTTTATTCTAATATAAGTCCATGTAAAGTATATTTATAAAATAGCTTCGTATTTGCAGTGTTGCCATTTACAGGAAATCTTGGCAAAAACTTTGTTATTTTAAATTAAACACCCTGTATATATTTGCATTTTTGGATTGGATTTATTGACAAGTTTTCCGTCGTATCTTGGTTTTTCACAAGCTATCGTTTTAGACTATTTTTAAATTTAACTGAGGGTTAAAATATTCCAAGGTAAATTTAACCCTGGATTAAAAATAAAACAATAGCCTGAAAGGAATGTGGAAACCGTTTTGTCATATCTTTAACCGTTATGATGTTACGCGCTGTCAAATTTATAACATGGCTATTTTCACCTGTCAATATTTTAAAAACAATTGAAAATAGGTATAGGACATTATGCATAAAATGTACCTAGAATTTTTTGTAGAATCCAACCCGAAAATATACGGGGTGTTTTATTTAAAATAAAAAGTTTTTGTCAAGATTTTCTGTAAATGGCAACACTGCAAATACGAAAGTATTTTATAAATATACTTTACATGAATTTTTGTTAGAATAGAAAGTTTGAAAAGTTTCTATTGTATAGTTTCTAAAATAATCTAATAGGCACCCACCTTGGAACACCCAGTATGACGTCCAACATACATCCTAAATTTATTGACGTCCGTTTTCACTTTGGCCCGACCTTCAATTTAATTCTAAAAATTACGTCGCCGTAATTAACGTTAATTTACGTCGCTGATAAGTAGCGAGTATCACCAACATTTGGCTACGTCAGTTTTGGTAAGTATCGACGTCACAATTGATGCACCAGTTGTTGACGACGTCAGGTCTTAGTAAAAAATACGTTGTTTGATGGACAAACCAACTGCCGACCTAAATTTGGGCCAAAACCGACGTCATGTTAGGTTGTAATTAGTCGGAAGTCAGAAAAATGTTCCTTGGGATGGGATTTATCGCTAATCGAAACGCAGTTTAGGAAGCAACACATTCCAAAAAAAAACCTCTTTATTCCGCAAACGCCACTATAGATATAACATTGTTCCGCCCCGGTTTCAACCCATGCGTCAAGCCACACCTCCCTCAAAAAAATTGATTTTTTGATATGCTTATAATTTTGAACTAATTTCGTACAACTTTAAAAAAAATTTAACCACCCTAATTTCTGTGACTGCACCCCCCATTTTGAATATTTAAAAAAACCAGGAAGAAGTGTGGTTCAAAATTTTTAAATTATAAGCATATCAAGAGAAGAAAGAATTTCGAAAAATCCACTAGAAACCCTGTTTTTTTTTTTAAATATGGTGGGGGTGCAGGTCGACGTCAAGCCACACCTCCCTCAAAAAATTGTGAACTTTGATATGCTTATAATTTAATAATTTTAACCAACCCTAATTTCTGTGACTGCACCCCTCATTTTGAATATTAAAAAAAAACAGGAAGTGTGGTTCAAAATTTTTAAAAGTGGTTTAAAATTAGTTCAAAAATATATAATATAATCTGCACTCCCCACCATATTTAAAACAAAAATAGGGTTACTAGTGGGTATTTCGAAATTATTTTTGGTGTTATTAGGAGTTTTAAATTAGTTCTTAATTTTGAGATAGTTGCTTTTCATTTTTCTCTACGCTTTAAATGAGGGGGGTGTAGCTTGACGTCCGACTGCACCCCCCCCCTCCATTTTGAATATTAAAATAAAATAAATTCTTTTTTAAAAGTGGTTCAAAATTAGTTTGTTCGAAATTATAAGCATATCAAAACTGGAATATCCTTCGGGGAGGGGGGGTGTGTGGCTTGACTGACCTGTTTTGTCGCTTTGTAGGCGCCAGCTCTACGCAACAGGTAAAATACTCGCGCCCACCCGCCTGTCGGCCGACACGTGCCCAAGCAGTCATGGACGGTATACATGCCGCGGCGCCCCAAGTTGTCGAGCACCAGGACGTGTATTCTTGAAAGTGATACGATCCGGTCTTTCTCTCGTGCGATTGAATCTATCGCATGGGATCTATCACCTCCCACGAATGAAAAGTAGTTTGGAAAAAAAACCTCTTTCTGGCGCAAGCATCACTAGATTCGACGCTGTTCCTTGGTTTTGGACCATGCGATCGGGAACGTATGATTTTCATGAGATCCGTAAGATCGGATCATCGCTCAAGAATATAACGTTTTTGTCCCATGTGATCATTCGGCATAGATATATGCCGCTCCCTGTTCAAGAATACACGTCCAGATGGATTCCGAAAAATTCTAAGAGAAGCGCTAGCGTCCAGACCACGTTGGTGTTTGTTGGGAGTAGTATACATAAGAAGCATGTTATAATGGTCATTAAACGCAAAGACGAAGTTTGAGAGGCGAGTGTCTTAATTTATCTGCGCGCGTAATGACCATAACATGCGAGTCAGTGTAGTATACTTTACCTACGACCAATGAAAATGTCATCATAAATATCAGAAATTACTAAAAATATCAAACACAAATACAACCTTCATGACCTGAAGTTTCAATGACGTTCTATCTAAAACGTCAAAACAAATAAGGTTACTAATTAAGGGACTTTTCATATATCTTTTTAAAAACAAGGATTTTTTTTCTTAAAAATGCGTAATATGTCATTTTAACGGGACTTATTTTTGGTTCGGTACTAAAATTATATTGGATTTATTTACGTTTAATAAATATTTATTGTATAAAAAATATTGAAAAATAATTAAAATTTTTGCGTCAATTAGCGCCCTTATAAAATAAAGTTTAATCGCTTGTCACGCCATCTTGTGTTTTACGTCTAAGCTTTATTATTATCCTAGGACCGTAAATGAGCCATTAAAATCGTGTTGAGTATAATTACATTATTATAAGGAAGTATACAGACCGCTTCAAGCTACTGCGAACATAGGGGGAATCAAGTCCAATTTACTCTCCGTGCCGTACGACCGAGGTGGATTCGAAGCACGCTGCAGTGTTATCTTTTGGAAATTAATTTTGTTTTTATTATTTTGTTTTATTTCTGCCTTGCTCGAGAAACAGATGGGTAAGTTCTTAATTGAAATAATACATTTTTAAAACCAAAAATGGATGTCTACGAAGTTGCCGAAAAAGTGCAGATGGTCAAATGGTCAAATCGTCATAACCCAACACACGTTCGATATTGGTCGAGGGAAAATTTGCATTTGTATTTTGACGTAAGAACACAGTATCCCCAAAAACTAAATGTTTGGGGGGGGGTATTATAGGGGAACACGTAATTGGGCCATTTTTTATTAACGGCAATTGCAATTTGAATGGTCCTAGATACTTGGATCTAATGCAGCAGCACATTATTCCAACTGCTAGGTTGTTAGGTGTAAGATTTGGTGAAACATGGTTTCAACAAGATGGTTGTTCCGCTCACAATGTTGGCCTTGTTAGGGAATATCTTGATAATGTATTTCCTAATCGGGTTATAAGTACACGTGGAACTATTTTATGGCCAGCTCGATCTCCCGATCTTGCTCCTAATGACTTCTATCTGTTTTTGAAGAAGCTTTTCAAATTATCACTCCTAACATGCTTGGAAACGTTAGAAGGGGTTTTTATAGTAGGCTCGGATATTATCTAGCCGAGCAAGGAGGACTTTTCGAACATTTGCTTTAATTTTTTTTTGACTGGGAGAATCTTTTTGGTTTTTAGAATGTATTATTTTATTTTGAGAACTTGCTTTTATTTTGTTTCTTCTTATTATTTTCATTGTAACACGTCGTCACTGATAAATCTGAGCAGCTGACAATAAAACGCTCTTATTTATCAGTGACAAAAAATAAGAAAATTACGTTATAAAAATTTGCGTATTTATTGACCAAATTCCGGTTTCATTGACTACGCTCCACACAGAACCGTGGATAGAGGCATACTAAATACCAAAGGAAAGTCATGCAAGTGGTGATCGCAAGCCTGAGTATTGGTTGCTTCACTAATAGGCGTGCGGTATCTCTGCATGTACGTACACTGGCAAATTAGACTTCTTCCGCCCTATGTTCGCAGTAGCTTGAAGCGGTCTGTATAGAGATGATGGTGATATTCCCAGATATTTTTATTTGGGTATTCTAAGAACCTCCTCATTAGACATCCCAGGCATGTCCTCTCTGTGCATTCTTAGAATGTTCTTTTTGGACATTTTAGGGATGTTTATTTTACAGACACAGGACATCCCTGAAGTCTTCCCGACGGATTAGATAGTACATGCAAAGAATTTATTTGGAATGGAACCACTTAACGTTTATGAATGTGCTAAGTACAGTTGGTTCGGAAAAAAACTGATATGACATTGAAACTTCTGGTGTCAAATTCCAAAGGATAATCATGACAATTTTTCAATGGTAGAGTACATGTTAAGCACTTCGAATATTTTAGTGCCAATTTAGAACCTCGTCAGCACATCCTTTTCCTTCTTAGGGATATTCTATACACGCACCCGCTTAGGATGACAAATTGCTATGTTGGAAGTGGTTTAGTGGCTGATTCTAATTTAGAATGCAGAATTACTGTGTTTAAAGCAATCAAAGAAGACATAAGCTACACTGCACTCAATTTTATTCTGCAATCTTGGGAAATTTTGTTTATTACTCTGTAATGTCAAATTTCTAAATAATGAACTACTTTAAGAAGATTGTCATAGTCAAACAGTAGAGCTTATATCATTTAAATTTCCAAGTAAAGTAAATGCATGATGTCATATTTTAGTACCTTTTTATCTTGGCAAATACCTGCAAAGATCCTTTTTTTAAAACGCAATTCGTAGAACTCACACTTTCGGAATTTGCTTTACATACCTATCATATATGGCGCCAATCCATCGTTTGAATCGAGGATCACCGTTGTAGTGCATGGGCTACGATGAGTAAAAAGGGAGAAAGCGGCGTTTTGTGATAAAAGCAACAAATCCTTGGAGGGTGTCCATGTGGGTTTTTTATTGAATAGGAACTTTTAGAGAAATGAAACAACAATATTGCTTCCGGGGTCTTTTTCCCACAGTATTTATTTCAACGGTAGACCGGTTTCGCCTAAAGAGGCGTCTTCAGTACCAAATACTACAAGTGAAAAGAGGGGATTTTTTTGTAAAATTTAAATACAATATAAGGAAATATAAAAAATATAAAAAAATAATTAATATATATTAATATTATTAATATATCAATTGTGTAAAAACTTAGGTATAAACATATATAATCAAATCTAAGACCAAATGGAGGTTTTTGTAATATTACGAAAACAAGTTTTAAAAAGATACCAAAAAATATAAAAAAATAAATAAAACTATATGGGATCTGTCATTGGCTAGAGTCTTACCTTAAAAAAATCAACAGCATTGAGTCCATTGTAGTGCGTTTATCGACTGCATGTTCGTCTTTGGAAGAAGGCAAATTAATATTTTGAAGTGTGGTTTTAGAAAAATCACGAAAGATTCTAAAATATAAATAAAAATCCCCTTTTTTTAAAGCTGAATTTTATTTTTAAAAGTGCAACCACACTTCAAAATATTAATTTGCCTTCTTCCAAAGACGAACATGCAGTCAATAAACGCCCTACAATGGACTCAATGCTGTTGATTTTTTTAAGCTAAGATTTTAGCCAATGACAGATCCCATATAGTTTGATTTATTTTTTGTATATTTTTTTGCTATCTTTTTAAAACTTGTTGTTGTAATATTACAAAAACCTCCATTTGGTCTTAGATTTGATTATCTATGTTTATACCTAGGTTTTTAGACAATTGACACAGTTCGACTGTTAAAATATTTGTTCCTCTTTTGTATTAATTATTTTTTTTTATATTTCCTTACATTGTTTTTAAATTTTACAAAAAATCCCGTCTTTTCACTTGTAGTATTTGGTACTGAAGATGCCTCTTTAGGCGAAACCGGTCTACCGTTGAAATAAATACTGTGGGAAAAAGACCCCGGAAGCAATTTTGTTGTTTCATTTCTCTAAAAGTTCCTATTCAAAAGCACAGTTGCTCTTTGGACAAAAGCAATGGATTTGACCCGCAGCTCTTCTCCCAAAACCTGTGCCGGCGCGGTGGGGAGAGGGGGGTAAAAACTGGAGGGGTTTATATTTTCTTAAAATTTAGTTTGTTCTATATAGAAAAATCACGAAAGATTCTAAAATATAAATAAAAATCCCCTTTTTTTAAAGCTGAATTTTATTTTTAAAAGTACAACCACACTTCAAAATATTAATTTGCCTTGTTCCAAAGACGAACATGCAGTCGATAAACGCCCTACAATGGACTCAATGCTGTTGATTTTTTTAAGCTAAGACTTTAGCCAATGACAGATCCCATATAGTTTGATTTATTTTTTGTATATTTTTTTGCTATCTTTTTTAAAACTTGTTGTTGTAATATTACAAAAACCTCCATTTGGTCTTAGATTTGATTATCTATGTTTATACCTAGGTTTTTAGACAATTGACACAGTTCGACTGTTAAAATATTTGTTCCTCTTTTGTATTAATTATTTTTTTGATATTTTTTATATTTCCTTACATTGTTTTTAAATTTTAGAAAAAATCCCCTCTTTTCACTTGTAGTATTTGGTACTGAAGATGCCTCTTTAGGCGAAACCGGTCTACCGTTGAAATAAATACTGTGGGAAAAAGACCCCGGAAGCAATTTTGTTGTTTCATTTCTCTAAAAGTTCCTATTCAAAAGCAACAAACTTTGCACAGTTGTTCTTTGGACAAAAGCAATGAATTTGACCCGCAGCTCTTCTCCCAAAACCTGTGCCGGCGCGGTGGGGAGAGGGGGGTAAAAACTGGAGGGGTTTATATTTTCTTAAAATTTAGTTTGTTGTATATAGAAAAATCACGAAAGATTCTAAAATATAAATAAAAATCCCCTTTTTTTAAAGCTGAATTTTATTTTTAAAAGTACAACCACACTTCAAAATATTAATTTGCCTTGTTCCAAAGACGAACATGCAGTCGATAAACGCCCTACAATGGACTCAATGCTGTTGATTTTTTTAAGCTAAGACTTTAGCCAATGACAGATCCCATATAGTTTGATTTATTTTTTGTATATTTTTTTGCTATCTTTTTTAAAACTTGTTGTTGTAATATTACAAAAACCTCCATTTGGTCTTAGATTTGATTATCTATGTTTATACCTAGGTTTTTAGACAATTGACACAGTTCGACTGTTAAAATATTTGTTCCTCTTTTGTATTAATTATTTTTTTTATATTTTTTATATTTCCTTACATTGTTTTTAAATTTTAGAAAAAATCCCCTCTTTTCACTTGTAGTATTTGGTACTGAAGATGCCTCTTTAGGCGAAACCGGTCTACCGTTGAAATAAATACTGTGGGAAAAAGACCCCGGAAGCAATTTTGTTGTTTCATTTCTCTAAGAGTTCCTATTCAAAAGCAACAAACTTTGCACAGTTGTTCTTTGGACAAAAGCAATGGATTTGACCCGCAGCTCTTCTCCCAAAACCTGTGCCGGCGCGGTGGGGAGAGGGGGGTAAAAACTGGAGGGGTTTATATTTTCTTAAAATTTAGTTTGTTGTATATAGAAAAATCACGAAAGATTCTAAAATATAAATAAAAATCCCCTTTTTTTAAAGCTGAATTTTATTTTTAAAAGTACAACCACACTTCAAAATATTAATTTGCCTTGTTCCAAAGACGAACATGCAGTCGATAAACGCCCTACAATGGACTCAATGCTGTTGATTTTTTTAAGCTAAGACTTTAGCCAATGACAGATCCCATATAGTTTGATTTATTTTTTGTATATTTTTTTGCTATCTTTTTTAAAACTTGTTGTTGTAATATTACAAAAACCTCCATTTGGTCTTAGATTTGATTATCTATGTTTATACCTAGGTTTTTAGACAATTGACACAGTTCGACTGTTAAAATATTTGTTCCTCTTTTGTATTAATTATTTTTTTTATATTTTTTATATTTCCTTACATTGTTTTTAAATTTTAGAAAAAATCCCCTCTTTTCACTTGTAGTATTTGGTACTGAAGATGCCTCTTTAGGCGAAACTGGTCTACCGTTGAAATAAATACTGTGGGAAAAAGACCCCGGAAGCAATTTTGTTGTTTCATTTCTCTAAAAGTTCCTATTCAAAAGCAACAAACTTTGCACAGTTGTTCTTTGGACAAAAGCAATGGATTTGACCCGCAGCTCTTCTCCCAAAACCTGTGCCGGCGCGGTGGGGAGAGGGGGTTAAAAACTGGAGGGATTTATATTTTCTTAAATTTTAGTTTGTTGTATATAATCATCATTGATATTAATTTATAGCTTTTCGATGATGGCCAAACCGAAATTTACCACCTCCATTCGCTTTAAGGTGCCTCTAAGGGGTTAAGAGGGTGTTAAAGCTAAAAGTGTAGCATATTTTTAAAAAATTAAAAACTTGCGTAGAATTGTTAATAATTTTAATATTTTAACTTATATCAATTAATTTTTGATCAAAAATCTTCATCTTGTTGGGTAGGGGGAAAGGGAGGGGGTAAAAATTAAAGGAGCACATATTTAAAAGAAATAGTTTGCTTGCAAACCGAAAATAACCACCTTCTTTCATTTTAAGGTCCTTAAGGGATGGTGAGGGGGTAAAATCTCCAATTTGGGCATTTTAATAAAAAAAGTGTAAGATTTTAGTAAAAATTTGCATAGTATTGTTAATAATTTTAATATTTTAAATTATAACACTTAATTTTTTACCAGAGATTTCCATCCTGTTGGGCAAGTGGAAAGGGATGGGGCGTTAAAACTTAAAATTTATTTAAAAAAAATATATTTTGCTGGATATTGTCGACATGGGTATTGTGGGAATTTTAATAATAAAAGTGTAGGATATTTTTAAAAAATTGAAAACTTGCGTAGAATTGTTAATAATTTTAATATTTTAACTTATATCAATTAATTTTTGATCAAAAATCTTCATCTTGTTGGGTAGGGGGAAAGGGAGGGGGTAAAAATTAAAGGAGCACATATTTAAAAGAAATAGTTTGCTTGCAAACCGAAAATAACCACCTTCTTTCATTTTAAGGTCCTTAAGGGATGGTGAGGGGGTAAAATCTCCAATTTGGGCATTTTAATAAAAAAAGTGTAAGATTTTAGCAAAAATTTGCATAGTATTGTTAATAATTTAATATTTTAAATTATAACACTCAATTTTTTACCAGAGATTTCCATCCTGTTGGGCAAGTGGAAAGGGATGGGGCGTTAAAACTTAAAATTTATTTAAAAAAAATATATTTTGCTGGATATTGTCGACATGGGTATTGTGGGAATTTTAATAATAAAAGTGTAGGATATTTTAAAAAAATTGAAAACTTGCGTAGAATTGTTAATAATTTTAATATTTTAACTTATATCAATTAAATTTTGATCAAAAATCTTCATCTTGTTGGGTAGGGGGAAAGGGAGGGGGTAAAAATTAAAGGAGCACATATTTAAAAGAAATAGTTTGCTTGCAAACCGAAAATAACCACCTTCATTCATTTTAAGATCCTTAAGGGATGGTGAGGGGGTAAAATCTCCAATTTGGGCATTTTAATAAAAAAAGTGTAAGATTTTAGTAAAAATTTGCATAGTATTGTTAATAATTTTAATATTTTAAATTATAACACTTAATTTTTTACCAGAGATTTCCATCCTGTTGGGCAAGTGGAAAGGGATGGGGCGTTAAAACTTAAAATTTATTTAAAAAAAATATATTTTGCTGGATATTGTCGACATGGGTATTGTGGGAATTTTAATAATAAAAGTGTAGGATATTTTAAAAAAATTAAAAACTTGCGTAGAATTGTTAATAATTTTAATATTTTAACTTATATCAATTAACTTTTGATCAAAAATCTTCATCTTGTTGGGTAGGGGGAAAGGGAGGGGGTAAAAATTAAAGGAGCACATATTTAAAAGAAATAGTTTGCTTGCAAACCGAAAATAACCACCTTCTTTCATTTTAAGGTCCTTAAGGGATGGTGAGGGGGTAAAATCTCCAATTTGGGCATTTTAATAAAAAAAGTGTAAGATTTTAGTAAAAATTTGCATAGTATTGTTAATAATTTTAATATTTTAAATTATAACACTTAATTTTTTACCAGATATTTCCATCCTGTTGGGCAAGTGGAAAGGGATGGGGCGTTAAAACTTAAAATTTATTTAAAAAAAATATATTTTGCTGGATATTGTCGACATGGGTATTGTGGGAATTTTAATAATAAAAGTGTAGGATATTTTTAAAAAATTAAAAACTTGCGTAGAATTGTTAATAATTTTAATATTTTAACTTATATCAATTAATTTTTGATCAAAAATCTTCATCTTGTTGGGTAGGGGGAAAGGGAGGGGGTAAAAATTAAAGGAGCACATATTTAAAAGAAATAGTTTGCTTGCAAACCGAAAATAACCACCTTCTTTCATTTTAAGGTCCTTAAGGGATGGTGAGGGGGTAAAATCTCCAATTTGGGCATTTTAATAAAAAAAGTGTAAGATTTTAGTAAAAATTTGCATAGTATTGTTAATAATTTTAATATTTTAAATTATAACACTTAATTTTTTACCAGAGATTTCCATCCTGTTGGGCAAGTGGAAAGGGATGGGGCGTTAAAACTTAAAATTTATTTTAAAAAAATATATTTTGCTGGATATTGTCGACATGGGTATTGTGGGAATTTTAATAATAAAAGTGTAGGATATTTTAAAAAAATTAAAAACTTGCGTAGAATTGTTAATAATTTTAATATTTTAACTTATATCAATTAATTTTTGATCAAAAATCTTCATCTTGTTGGGTAGGGGGAAAGGGAGGGGGTAAAAATTAAAGGAGCACATATTTAAAAGAAATAGTTTGCTTGCAAACCGAAAATAACCACCTTCTTTCATTTTAAGGTCCTTAAGGGATGGTGAGGGGGTAAAATCTCCAATTTGGGCATTTTAATAAAAAAAGTGTAAGATTTTAGTAAAAATTTGCATAGTATTGTTAATAATTTTAATATTTTAAATTATAACACTTAATTTTTTACCAGAGATTTCCATCCTGTTGGGCAAGTGGAAAGGGATGGGGCGTTAAAACTTAAAATTTATTTAAAAAAAATATATTTTGCTGGATATTGTCGACATGGGTATTGTGGGAATTTTAATAATAAAAGTGTAGGATATTTAAAAAAAATTAAAAACTTGCGTAGAATTGTTAATAATTTTAATATTTTAACTTATATCAATTAATTTTTGATCAAAAATCTTCATCTTGTTGGGTAGGGGGAAAGGGAGGGGGTAAAAATTAAAGGAGCACATATTTAAAAGAAATAGTTTGCTTGCAAACCGAAAATAACCACCTTCTTTCATTTTAAGGTCCTTAAGGGATGGTGAGGGGGTAAAATCTCCAATTTGGGCATTTTAATAAAAAAAGTGTAAGATTTTAGTAAAAATTTGCATAGTATTGTTAATAATTTAATATTTTAAATTATAACACTCAATTTTTTACCAGAGATTTCCATCCTGTTGGGCAAGTGGAAAGGGATGGGGCGTTAAAACTTAAAATTTATTAAAAAAAAAAAATATTTTGCTGGATATTGTCGACATGGGTATTGTGGGAATTTTAATAATAAAAGTGTAGGATATTTTTAAAAAATTGAAAACTTGCGTAGAATTGTTAATAATTTTAATATTTTAACTTATATCAATTAATTTTTGATCAAAAATCTTCATCTTGTTGGGTAGGGGGAAAGGGAGGGGGTAAAAATTAAAGGAGCACATATTTAAAAGAAATAGTTTGCTTGCAAACCGAAAATAACCACCTTCTTTCATTTTAAGGTCCTTAAGGGATGGTGAGGGGGTAAAATCTCCAATTTGGGCATTTTAATAAAAAAAGTGTAAGATTTTAGTAAAAATTTGCATAGTATTGTTAATAATTTAATATTTTAAATTATAACACTCAATTTTTTACCAGAGATTTCCATCCTGTTGGGCAAGTGGAAAGGGATGGGGCGTTAAAACTTAAAATTTATTTAAAAAAAATATATTTTGCTGGATATTGTCGACATGGGTATTGTGGGAATTTTAATAATAAAAGTGTAGGATATTTTAAAAAAATTGAAAACTTGCATAGAATTGTTAATAATTTTAATATTTTAACTTATATCAATTAATTTTTGATCAAAAATCTTCATCTTGTTGGGTAGGGGGAAAGGGAGGGGGTAAAAATTAAAGGAGCACATATTTAAAAGAAATAGTTTGCTGGATATTATGGACATGGGTATTAATTAACAGGTTTTCGAGGATGAACAAACCGAAAATAACCACCTTCATTCATTTTAAGGTCCTTAAGGGATGGTGAGGGGGTAAAATCTCCAATTTGGGCATTTTAATATTTCAAATTATAACACTCAATTTTTTACCAGAGATTTCCATCCTGTTGGGCAGGTGGAAAGGGATGGGGCGTTAAAACTAAAGAGGCATTTATTTAAAAAAATATATTTTGCTGGATATTGTCAACATGGGTATTGATTTACAGATTCTTGAGGATGACCAAACCGAAAATAACAACCTTCATTCATTTTAAGGTATCCCTAAAGAGTTATGGGAGGGGGTAAAAATTGGCATAGGATTGTTTATAATTTTAATGTTTTAACCCATATCCCCTCAGTGTTTTACTTAAAATCCTTAAGGAGATATTTAAATAATGATTATTTAAATTTTAGGATATGTTTCATCCTGTTATAGGTAAGATTGCTATTTTTACAATAAAAACAAAAATGATAAAAATACTTAAAGAATATCTATACAGACCGCTTCAAGCTACTGCGAACATAGGGCGGAAGAAGTCTAATTTGCCAGTGTACGTACATTCAGAGACACCGCACGCCTATCAGTGAAGCAACCAATACTCAGGCTTGCGATCACCACTTGCATGACTTTCCTTTGGTATTTAGTACGCCTCTAACCACGGTGCTGTGTGGAGCGTAGTCAATGAAACCGGAATTTGGTCAATAAATACGCAAATTTTTATAACGTAATTTTCTTATTTTTTGTCACTGATAAATAAGAGCGTTTTATTGTCAACTGCTCAGATTTATCAGTGACGATGTTTTACAATGAAAATAATAAGGAGAAACAAAATAAAAGCAAGTTCTCAAAATAAAATAATACATTCTAAAAACCAAAAAGATTCTCCCAGTCAAAAAAAAATTAAAGCAAATGTTCGAAAAGTCCTCCTTGCTCGGCTAGACAATATCCGAGCCTACTATAAAAACCCCTTCTAACGTTTCCAAGCATGTTAGGGGTGATAATTTGAAAAGCTTCTTCAAAAACAGATAGAAGTCATTAGGAGCAAGATCGGGAGATCGAGCTGGCCATAACATAGTTCCCCGTGTACTTTTAACCCGATTAGGAAATACATTATCAAGATATTCCCTAACAAGGCCAACATTGTGAGCGGAACAACCATCTTGTTGAAACCATGTTTCACCAAATCTTACACCTAACAACTGCCTAGCAGTTGGAATAATGTGCTGCTGCAGTAGATCCAAGTATCTAGGACCATTCAAATTGCAATTGCCGTTAATAAAAAATGACCCAATTACGTGTTCCCCTATAATACCCCCCCCAAACATTTAGTTTTTGGGGATACTGTGTCCTTACGTCAAAATACAAATGCAAATTTTCCCTCGACCAATATCGAACGTGTGTTGGGTTATGACGATTTGACCATTTGACCATCTGCACTTTTTCGGCAACTTCGTAGACATCCATTTTTGGTTTTAAAAATGTATTATTTCAATTAAGAACTTACCCATCTGTTTCTCGAGCAAGGCAGAAATAAAACAAAATAATAAAAACAAAATGAATTTCCAAAAGATAACACTGCAGCGTGCTTCGAATCCACCTCGGTCGTACGGCACGGAGAGTAAATTGGACTTGATTCCCCCTATGTTCGCAGTAGCTTGAAGCGGTCTGTATACACAAATAGATATCTAGTTTATTTGTCCAAATTTACTATCGTCGTCACTGTCATTTCGCAAATGTGGTTCCTGTTAATATAGGCTAAAAAAGAAATTATAGGTTGCTGGATTGCTACGAAGCTCAGAAAATTAGATCTGATCTACCCCAAACCTGTCCTGCCTGATATGCTGCCCTTATTGCATGCTGTTGGATGGCAGCTTCAGCTGATGGCAATAAATTCAACGGCTTGCTTTGAGACATAAATAAATGTTTTCTTGCCTCATTGACACTGTTCATTTCCTGAACCCCATATAGCATGACAACAAATTTTTCCAGACTTTTTCGACATTTCGCCAATCTGCATAGAAGCTTAGGAAATTGTAGCAAATGCTTCAATGTATTCAAACAGTTGTCCCCAAATAATTAAATAAATATTTTTTTGTTTTCTGTGTTTCGGAGATAATCTGCCCAATCGCTAGGTAGCATATCTGTAAGCAAAGTTTCTAAATAAGTAAGAGTTATATACCTTTTTGTCAACAAATTCTGACGTCGGATTTCGGATCCCCTGCTGTCTCTTGTTGCCTCCTTTAGGCTATTGCGGTTGTAAAGATCCCAGCAAAATCGGCTCTTTTAACTTGTAGACTTGAGCTAAGTTTTAGAATATAAGGCTTTAATTATTAAAGTAGTCTCCAAAGTTTTTAAAATTTGCTGTAAATCAATTTTTTTAAATAAATGCCTCTTTAATTTTTAGGCCTCTCCCTTCCCACCTGCCCAACAGGATGGAAATATTTGGTAAAAAATTGAGTGATATAAGTTAAAATATTAAAATTATTAACAATACTAATCAAATTTTTACTAAAATCTTACTTTTTTTATTAAAATGCCCAAATTGGAGCTTTTACCCCCTCACCATCCCTTAAGGTGACCTTAAAATGAATGAAGGTGATTATTTTCGGTTTGGTCATCCTCAGAAAACCATTTTTTTTAAATATGTGCTGCTTTAATTTTTACCCCCTCCCTTTCCACCTACCCAACAGGATGAAGATTTTTTATCAAAAATTAAGTGATGTAAGTTAAAATATTAAAATTATTAACAATTCTACGCAATCTTTAAATTTAATATTTTAAATGAAATATAAACCCCTCCAGTTTTTACCACCCCCCCCTCCCCACCGCGCCTGCACAAGTTTTGGGAGAAGAGCTGCGGGTCAAATTGACTGTTCTGGTCTAAAGAACAACTGTGCAAAGTTTGTTGCTTTTATCACAAAACGCCGCTTTTTCCCGCGTAGCCAATGCACTATTGCTGTTTCAGTACTCTGTGGTTTGAAAACCTGCTTTTAAAAATAAATACAGGGTGTTGCAAAATTCGCGCCTTTCCCCCACATAATTAAATAATCCTTGGCGAATTAAAGTGATACACGAACGGAAAACCGGAACCGGATCCATATTGACCATGCAGAGCCATTCCAAGGTTTTTACTTTCTTAGTTGTTATTGATGCTAAATCAATCAACTATTTAATTAATCTACTTCCAAAAATATTTTCTTCCCATGGATATCCTCAAGATCGCATTCCAGTGACCTAGAATATCAAGCAATGTGTCAAAAATTTAAAAAAACTTATTTTTTTGTCAATTGTTCTAGCTTCAAAATAAACCACCTACATATTTCTCTATTTACTAAGCGGTTGATAGATGTCAACAAAAAAACTAATGCGGTAAATTTATTTTTTGACAAGATTTCCAAAAAGGTGCCACAAGTGGTACCTTCTAAATAAAAAGAAGTACTTGCTAGGCCCTGAGCCTCCAGTTGGGGGCCCCAATTTTTTTTTATCATAGGAAAAAAGTCTGTAAAAAGTCATTCAAGATTCGCTTTTAGCTATTTTTAAAACCTCTTTCCTAAAGCCGCTATAAGCACCGTTCCATTTAAAGAATCCACCCTGTATAAGGGACTGAAGTACCATTACAATTATACAATTATAATATAGTTATTTACTTAGTATAATATTATTTAAATTATTATATATATCCTATTGAAAAAGATTCATCAGTTAATAAACGAGACTTAAAGATATAATTCTCAAAATGTCAATTTAGAAAAAATTGATAAATTAATAATAATGTTTCCTGCCTCTACCTAAACAAAAACTCGGAAAAAGGGGTAACGTTACGACGATAACGAAACTTTGTTTACATGCATTCCAAAACTCTAAATCATACAAGATCATTTTACCGTAATGAAAGGATTACCCAATTATAGAGGACTTGTAAAATCAAAACGTTAGACCACATGTAAAATCAAACATTAGGAGGGTCTATCATAAAATAGTTTTCATACCCTTTTTGCCTTTCCTCAACCCAGCTCCTCAATCCACTAAATATGTGCAAGATCTTCCTGTTTTTTCACAATGTTTAGTTTTTCAACTTTTTAATTAAACGATTTTATTTTCCTTTCCTTCACAGAGCCTGGCTGTCTCTATCAAATATTGCGATTCATTTTCGACCCACTTCCTGTGAACCGATTTTAATGAAGTAGGTCCGATAACAACAGAATATTATGAAAAAATTTGGGGATGAGGAGGTGCTTGAGGGGTGTTAAGGGGGTTGTTATATTTATGATCTGTGGAACTAGGGTGGCTAAAAATAAAGTCTCGCGAGCGTTACACCCGCTCTCTATCAAAGCTTGCGATTCATTTTTGAAACACTTCCTGTGAACCGATTTTAATGAAATACAATATTATGAAAAAATTTGGGGCTAGGGCCCGGGGTGCTTATGAGTGGTGTGAAGGGGGTAAATTCAGAACTTTTGTTATGAAAAAAAATTGAAAGGGTGGTTGAGGTGTGTAAAGCAGATACACACATGCGGTTGTCATATTGATGATCTGTGGCACTAGGATGGCTAAAAATGAAGTCTCGCAAGCGTTATACCCTCGGGACGCAGGCATACCCCGTTGTTTAATAGCCTTTCGTTTCTACACGGACCTCTGGAAGGGATCACTGAATGTTTGTCCGCTACTCATGGGAATAACAATTAAAGATTAGAATAGAGAAAAGTGAACACAGAAAAAAGTTCTGAGACATTTCTTACCCGAGCCTTGTTAAATTATGAAAACCCCACTGGCCAGGTGTTGCCTTCATACATCAACAAGTGTCCCAAGTCCCTACGTTGTGCCAAAAAAACCACTTCAAAACTCTTAAAAACTGATAAAGTCTTGGTGAGATATTAAGAGATTTTATTGGTTTGAAGAGACTTGACCTGGAAAAAATGTATACCACATGACAACTGACAAAGTCTTATGATGTTTCATGAGAATCATTTTAAAATAATTTCAAGATTCTAAAGAAAATAATATTTCATGTTTAGATGTTTTACGAGACTTCATTATGTTACACCGACACATGAGATTTCATGAGGTTTAGCAAGCAAGATTTTTATGAGATTATACAAAATTTCACAAGTCTAAATGATGGGACGTTTTTAAAAGATTTTACAAGATTTCATGAGAAATAGGGTCAAGGGTTGGGAAGATTTGACAAAATTATATATAAGTATTAAAGTGTAGAATATAGACAACCAGATTTCACAAGCAAGATGAGAATATAAAAGATTTTATGAGTACCAATAAAAATAAATTAAAAAGAATATAGCATAAAGACTTATAATTAACAAAATTTTGTATAGAGATTTTTCAGACATAGATTTCAGGAGGTTTAGCAAGCAAAATTTGTATGAGATTTTACTAGATTTTACAAGATTTCATGAAAAATAGGGTAAAGAGTTGAAAAGATTACACAAGATTATATAAGAATTAAAGTGTAGAAAATAGACAAGCGCCAACCAGATTTGACAAGCAAGATGAGAATTTAAAAGATTTTATGAGTGCCTACAGACATAAATGAAAAAGAATATATAATAAAGATTATTAAGATATTTTAAGAGATTTCGTAAGTTTATATCACAGGAGATTTCATCAGACTTAGCAAGCAGGATTTTGATGAGATTTTAAAAGTACAAATGATAGGATGTTTTTACGAGATTTCATGAGAACTAAAGTGAATAAGAGTTGTGTCAAGTGTAGAAAATAGACACGCATATCACTTTTTTGACAAGCAAGTTTGAGAATGAGAACCGAAAAGATTTTATGAGTACTTATCTAAAAGTAAATTAAAAAAAAAACATGCTATAGATTTAAGCAGATTTCACTAGCAAGAAATTTTAAGAGACTTGACCAGTTATAAAAGAAGGAATAGAAAGGAATAGAAAAACTGTTGAAGACATGGAAACTTGTCAAAACCATTGAAACCTTATCAACTTGTTTCTCTTAAAATTTGCTCAAAACTACTAAAAACATGTGGCTTTGTCATGTAATCTTGTGAAATCTGATGGAGGGTGGGTCTTTTAAAAACTGCTGAAAACATGTGTATTCTCGTAAAACCCTGTGAAATATTATTAATTTTGATTTACATTTTTGTTAAAATCTGCTCAAAACTGGTTTATCAAACCAGACATTTATCAGACCGTATTTAATAAAAATTTTCATCGTAAGAATGATTCACCATAGAAACTGCAATTTTTTAAACCAATTTTTTATCCGAACCATTGTTCATCAAACTCATTCAATATCAAACTCGTAATTTGTAAAACCCTTTTTTAATAAACCCGGAATTTGTCAAACCATTATTTTTCAAAACCGGAATTTGTAAAACCCGTTGTTTATCAGAAAATTTTTGCTAAATTGATTGCGCATTCGCCAATAATACATGAACCGAAGGCATACGAATGCGTTTGAACAAATAAGGTTCGGATAAAAAACTGCTTTAATGAATTGCAGTTTCTATAGTGAATGATTTTTTGATTGAACTTTCTTTTATTTAACGGTTTTAATTTTGCACATTCTGATAAACCGTTGACGTCCAAAACCAGTGGTAGCAGAGCCTTTAAAATACTGGTGAAATCTTATCAACTCTTATCATAAATTATTTTAAAAACTTTTCAAAACTCCTAAAAACGGATGACAATGCTCATGCAAAACTCATTATTTGTTTGAAAGTTTGAGACAATGATGTATTTGAAATTAACTTTGTGATCTCCGATCGAAACGTCGTGTATAAATAAAATATAAACAATGGAAGTCCGAAACACAGAGTTCATTTCAAAACTCATAATGTTTCACCAGTTTTGAATTTCTTTCCAACATTGAAAGTTCATGAGATTTCACAAGAAAGTCGTGTTTCATAAACCGCATGAGACACCCACCAGAGCTCGTGAACTTTCACTAGTTTTGACGCGATATTTTTGGCAAGGAAAATAGCAGGTACTCTAAAGTATTCAAAGATCAACATTTATCAATGATTTCATCTTGTCCAATAAATATTTCCTCAAGGATAATTTCTTATCTTCGCCGATATACATATAAAATCATTCAATATTAGTGAAATCTCTCTCAAATATCCAAGATCTGTCTGTCTGTAATAAAGTGCGCGCCGCAAATGTTAAAGTGTTGTGGTAAAAGTAAAAAAATGGTGAACACCTCAGAAACTGAAACCGTAAAAAACGAAAAACCAACCGGTGTTTATTGTCATAAAAACTTTAATGCAATAAATAGTAAAGATAGTTCAATCTTCACAGTTCCATTCTATTCAAGCGAACGCATGGTATCTGTTAATTTTGAATGCACCAGCCCTACCGATAAATACAAAAACAACGCTGCTTTAAACTCTCTATCCAAAGAAACTAAGGGTCACTCAGAAGCTACATACTTTAATATGGAATCAAATTTAACCAAATCGCATGAGCAAAATTTTAATCTTGATTATCCCAAAGAAACTAGAAATAAATTAGGAGCTACAGACTCTAGTAAACATGAAAACAAGCAGAATTTAAGTTTTGAAGAAAGGCTCAGAGTTTTGCGAGAAAAAAATTACAGTGATACGGAAACAGACGAAAAAAATGTTATACAAGAATTTGAACAAGACAATAAAGATACAAGAATCTCAGACCAAGAAACGATAAGTAAAAACTCTGTTTTAAGAGGTGAGCTAAAAGAAGAGGTGAATATTCAAGGTGAAGAAGTAATTCTACGACACAAAGACACTGAAGAAGAAGATATATTTGTTGAAGGGTCTAGCGGAATTAATTTAGACTTTTCCATGAACTTTCAACACTTCGTACGCATGAAGTCACGGTTAGAAGAAGAAGTTCAGTATAACAGGCCAACTTCTGATCTGATGGCTAGTATTTACAGCCCAAAAGTTATGGCACCCCAATTTTTCGTTGACGTTCCAGAAAGTTATGGCATTGCGGCCGATGGGTCGATAGTTACCGCCTTTAATAAGGTAGATGTCGAGAAGATGAACTAAGAAAGTTGTTTAATGTTTGCTGTAAGTAAATACTTAAACAAAGCCAAAAACCACTACTATTTTTACTTGTTTACGTCATGTTCTGAAGAAGCCCTGCTTTGGCATAGACAAGTAAACATGTTGTGCCTTTTTTAGTACGTAACCACAAAATATGTACCTTACGTAAGTTATGAGTAGAACAAGTTGACAGATTTAATTGAAAGTTACATTAATTCCTAAAATTAATTACATTTTCGCAACATTCTAATACATTGTTTTTGAACATCTTTTCCGATCATACACGTGAGTGAGTTCATTTCGTGTTCCTCAAAAATCTAATTTGGATTTCTCTGATTTATTTTGACACTAAATTGTGTTTGTTTTTTAGGAAAAATAGTGTCCAAGATTTGCTGCTGCATCACCAATATTTTGCACGGTTTCTTAATTAACTGCATTTCGTGGGCTCATGAAGGCTGACCAGCTTTTAGATACAGTGTCAAATTCTGGAGTAAAATAAATAATTTTACTCTGTTTTTAAGCAATAATTTCCGAAATATTTATTGTTTGATATTTAAGTTCGTATTTATGTTATTTATTTTTTATTTAAGTTTATTTTAAGTGTATTTTATATATTTTTTATTTAATTTTAATAAATACGTTTGAATTATATTCTATCTTGGACAATTCTTACGTTTAAGGGCGACACAAGTTTCTCTGTGAGTAGGAAAAATATGAGCGATAAAATCTTTGATAGGTTTTGATATACTTACACATTTTTTATAATTTTATAATTATTAAATGAAAAAATTCTCTCCTAGAAGTTGAAGCCTCCCAAATTTAAATAGGGAACATGGGTCACACTTTAGGTTTTAGGTTTAGTTTGAAAGTCTATAGTTATTCTTTCTCTTTTTATTCAGTCAATCTGTCAATTATTGTTTCTTAAGATACTCACGTATAAATTTATAGCATCAGTAAAAAATTTAAATAAAAAGAGTTACAATAGGCTCCATAAAAAAAAATTAATCAGTAAAATTTATAAAAACTATAGAAAACACCAACAAAATTAATTTATTTATATGTTCATGTCAACCGCGAGTTGCTTTAAAAACACCTTAAGATCTGTTAAGGCAATTCAAACCGCTTCAAAATAAATATAAAACAGATTGGTAGTGCCCTCACGCAAAACAAGAATAACAAAGCAAAAATAAATCGAGCAAAGGTTGACTCCAAAATCTGCTCGTTCAAGAAAATATAGACTTTTCCGGGGTATATTCAGATCTTCCTAGGGTGTATGCGAACTTTTTCAGGGTGTATTTAGGCTTTTTTAGAGCATATCCAGACTTTTCCAAGGTGCATCCAGACTTTTCCTGGGTGTATAGAAACTTTTCCGGGATGCGTCCAGGTTTTTTCGGAGTGTATCCAGACTTTCCCTGAGTATATCCAATCTTTTCCAGGGTGTATCGAGACTTTTACACGGTATATCCAGACTTTTCCAGGGTGTATACAGGCTTTAGAGTGTATCCAGACTTTTCCAGGAGGTATTCAGACTTTTCCTGTGTGTATCCAGATTTTTCCGGGGTGTAACCAGACTCTCCCAGGGCGTATCTGGAGTTTTCTATCCGGTACATTTTATGTGTGCTATATATACAGGGTGGATTCTTTAAATGGAACGGTGCTTCTAGCGGCTTTAGGGAAGAGGTTTAAAAAAAAGCTGAAAGCAAATTTTTAGTGATTTTTATGGACTTCCTACCCATGATAAAAAAAAAATCTTGGGGCCCCCAACTGGAGGCCTAGGGCCTACCAACTATTTTTTTTTTAAATAAGAAGGTATCACTTGCGGCAACTTATTTTTTTGTCAATTTTTTTAGCGTCAAAATAAAATACATATTTCTCTACTGAAGGCCCAGGGCCTACCAACTTTTTTTTCATGAGGGGGTACCACTTGTGGCACCTTTTTGGAAAGCTCGTTAAAAGAGAAATTTAACGCACTAGTTTTTTTTACATGTGTCAAAAATTTAAAAAACATATTTTTGTCAATTGTTTTAGCTTAAAAATAAACTACATATTTCTTGATTTACTAAGTACAATAAAGAACCTACCACACAAGGATATTACTGGCGTAAAATTTATTTAATCCAATTTCTTTTTTAACAAGCTTTCCAAAAAGGTGCCACAAGTGGTACCTCCTCATGAAAAAAATGTTGGTAGGCCCTGGACTTTTAGTGAGGGACCCCTAATGGTCCACCAATAATGTCCTTGTGTGGTAGGTATTTTCTTTATTCCGATTAGTAAATAGAGAAATATGTAGTTTATTTTGAAGCTAATATAATTGACAAAAATAGTTATTTACTTAACGAGTAAGGGAAGTTATACTTTTCCGCACGCACCGGCGTTTGCAAGCCGCAAGTGTGAAAAATACCTTCCGCACGCGTTAGTTAAATAGTCGGCTGCTAAGTGATACCGACGGATTTCTGTCGGGACGTATAGGCACTTGCAATGCAGCCACTGAAATCATCCTGTATTTCGGAACGTATTTGTCGCTCGCTAATTCGAATTCATTCCGAGGTTGGTTAAACGTCACCAAAATGTGCTTTCTAATGAGTAGGTTCTTTGCTTGCTGAAAACACCTGACCGTATTAAGCGTTTTGTCGCTTCGTAGGCGCCAATTCTATGCAACCTTTCTCGCGGCGGGTTCGCAACATAGAATATTTCTATGGTTCGCAACGGTTAAAGTTAAAGACTTATTTGATATAGAAGGCTCGTGGCGTAGTGAGCAGCATTAAGACTCTCACCCGGGACGCGCAGGTTCGGATCTCGATTGCGTCCAACACTTTTTTTTTAAATTTCAGGCGAAATACTCGCGTCCACCCGCCTGTCGGCCGACAGGTGCCCAAGCGGTCATGCGCTAGCGTCCAGACCATGTTGTGTTCTTACAGGTTTCGAAATCTTCTCACGCCAAAAACGACTATAATATATTATATAAAATTTATTTTATTTATGAGTATTAAATATTCCATAAAATGTTTTGAAGGTTATATGGAGGACTGGACGTGCCTCTGCTGGCACCATTTATTTTATAATCTCACGCAGGTGTGTTTACACTGGAAAATTAATCATTTCTAATTAAGATCTAAATTATAACCTGATAACGGTTTCGCCATTTCACTCTAATTCGCAATAAACTTTTTTTTTTCTAAATTTGGGATCCCTACTCTCTGTTAATAATTTTTTATGGTTTTCAAAATAGTGACACATTAGTTGGGGGTTTTCTTTTTAGTAGTTCTGATAAATAATAATCGATGTGAATTTTCCCAAATTTAACATACACGTGATAAAAAGACACTTGGGGGGGGGGGGGCTTAGGAATAAATAATAAATAAAACTTAATTTGAAGTAAAAATGTGACCAAAACCAGGCTTCTCGGGGTGGGTTTTGACCCCAAAGCACCTTTTTGATTGTAAATTAGCTTGCTTAGTTTTTGTAATACTTTTGGCTTTCATAATGTAAGCGCAAGCCATTTTGATGACCACACTGGTATTAAAAGCGAAAGCAGAAAAATATGCACAATGTTGGCTATACATTCAAGCCAAACTTTGTAGCTTTTTTAAATCAGTTCTGACAACAATAAAAACTAAATTGGAGCAGTACAGTTGTAAAGACAGCAAATAATATTTTTGTCTATAATACAGCAAGTTCAGCTGTCTGGTTTTTTCGGGTGTTGTCGACAATAACGCGCTTTCTGTGCAGGAAGTTGTAAAAATAGTTAGAGAAAAACATTTTCAGCTAAAACACAAAAATAAAACAGTGGAAAAAAACATTATTTGCTAAAGTACAGCAATATTAGCTGTCGAGTTAGATCGCGTTGTTAGTTTCAATGGAGGCCATTATACGAAAACAATCTTAAAAGAAAACATCATTATATTTTTTTTTAATCAAAAATTGTATAGCTGTGTTCTTTGTCTGCCAGCTAGCATTAAAATATATATAATAATGTTCACTTTGTCAAAGTGACAGGATTTGTCCACAAGGTTATTGGCTAAGTCATAAAATCTAATGAAAAAATTAATTTTTAAAAACATTTGAGATTTTTTAACAATTTGAGTTAAACGTTATAAAGCATATAAAAGCATTATATACATAATTTGGTGGCCATATTGTAAAGTGACCATACGTCCGTCATTTGGACGGACAGTCTGTCTTTTAGACGACGCGTCCGTCACTGAAAAATGTCCGTCCAGACGTCCGTCTTTTGAACTTATTTGGCTTATTTTCAAAATTTTCATGAACATACCCGCCGCGATATACTTTTCGAATACCAACATCGGAATCTGCTGGTTGCTAAAAATGTTTTTTTATACCTTCATCAAAAACATGATTTTTGTAACTGTCTCCAGATAACTAAAGCATGGCTTTTTTGGTTACCTATGCAAAAAACTTTTTTTTTGATCACGGGTGCAAAAAAAGATTTCTGTACATTTTTGACCCAAAATTAAAGAGAAATAGCGGAAAATAGTAATATTGAAAAAAATCTAATTATTCTTGCCTAAAAATTAAGTCATTTCCAGCACCAGTTTTCACCAAGTAACAAACATCGTAAAAATATGAAACTGTCAAAGATTAAAATGTCGCAGCAATGAACGTCGCCGAGTAAAAAGGCACATCGTTATGGCAACCATTGTTATTTCATTTACCAGCCGCCTTGATTTATAGTGTAAAGATGGTGTGTTTTGCGATAAGTGCTCTTCGATCGAGATTTTTAATAGTAGTTTTCACAACTAGTGGTTAAAATAGTGCTTTCCTTTACAAGCGTTGGTTTAAATAACGAGTAAAAAAAGGCACAGTTTAGCCTCGAGTTCTGAGCACTATTTTTTTTATCAAAAAATCAAAGAAAAACAGGAAAATACTTTGAGCTTTTTCATCAAGGTCAAGTTTTTAGCATGTACAACGTTTAGACCAGACGTAGTTCTATAACGTTTGCTCTTATGAGAAAAATCGGACAAAACGTAGCGACAAACGGCCGAACCAAAGAAAGCAAGATAGAAATACATGGTAATAAAATGTATACCAGTAGGCACCTTGTTCGTGTCATGGCCAACTTAAACTGTCTAATCAGTAGCGATCGCCCCCCCTTTGCTCCAGAAAAAAGTAGACAACAACAGCAAAGATGTTGGTGGTAATAACTCTGAAAAAGAAAAAACGAGAAATTGCAGAAAGTTCCTTTAAATACATTCTAGAGTCCCTCCACATATTTTGGGACAGTTTGACCTTCCCAAGAATAAACAAACCCATGATGTACTTTTATTATTATAGAGTTTCTATTTATAAACAAGTTTTAGACAAAATCAATTCGGACATAAAAAAGTATTTTTGACCTGAACATATTCATACCAAGTTTAACATGAAGCCAAAATCAAGGCAAAATTAACTAAAGTCGATTCTAAATACTATAAACTGTTTTATTAATCTAAAATACCAATTCTTGAACTTTTATTATTTTATTAAATTGGTCAAAAGTAGGCAAAAACTTAAATCAAAACATACCTGATAACGTTTTCGAGGCAATGAACAAGTGTGGCAATATTTTTCCGTTGATTAGAACTTTCTTGGATGTTTGCCAGTAAGTAATGCCTCGTCAGAAAGAAGCTTCTCATGCCTCAGAAGATTGGAAACATAAGTACTTAAAAATACTATGACGGAACTTCGCCCGACGGGCTTAGCGTTGCTGCATATCAACAGACATATTGAAATTGACATTGAGCGAGTCATTGACCGGTTTGACTAAAAAAATGGAGATGATTTTTTTTTGAGAAGGGCATCTTATGTTTGAGATATGCGATATAAAAGGTAATGTTTCAACAAAAAACTTTTTAGACCTCAAAAAAAAAGTATTTAGCTATTAGGTTCTGTTTGTGGTTTGTTAGTTATCTATGTTTTTTATAACTGAAAAATATACGTTGTTACTAAAGCGCGAATTTCAGGAGGATAGGGGGGTAGTTAACCTCCCCCCCCCTTCCCTGGCTTTAAATTTTTTATGAAAACATTTAGAAAATCAAAAGAAGGGCATAAATTGCGGCGCTATAACACCTTTGATATTTACGGTATTAGTTTAATTTTGTGTTAAAAATGGCATTTGTAGTGTCATTTCCTTAAAAATTTTCACCTGCTGCGCTTTGAAACCATTGATAAATTTACAATTTTAGTTTAATTTCAAATAAAAAAAAACGGATTTCTTAGAGCAATTTTCTTAAAAATCTTCGCCTGCAGCGCTATAATACCGTTGATATTCACGATTTTAGTTTATGTCGACAGAAAAATTACAGTTTTAATGTAATTTTCTCAAAAATTTTCTTAAACATTTTTTAAAATAATAAATGTATGAAATAAACGAATTCAAATCTGAGTAACCCCCCCCTAGATTTGAAACCAAATTCTCGCTTGTAGTTACTATAAGTTTTGTTTGCATATATGGATATGTTCCTCATAAAAGCTATGCTTTTATTCTATTTTTTTTTTCGTATCGAAACCGCCCCCCCCCTTTTCAAATGGCTGGGACCGCCACTGGTCTAATAACTCAACAGTCGACAAAACGTGTCTTGTTTTAACGCGTGATTAATAAACTAGCATGACGGGCCCCTACAAAAGTTGTTAAACCCGGGCTTTAAATAAATGGATGACTGTGAAACGATTTCGGAAAAACACACGACGTCAAAAAGCTAAAAAAGATCAAATAATGTGTCGGTCTACGGATTTCATTTTTCTCCAACCGGAATGAGATAAGGAATGCGATATGTAAAGTGGATAGAATGCGTAAAAATTATACCAGCATTACCCCAAGAATATTTAACTTTCACAAGATGTACACTTGATTTAAAAAAAAAACTCATACATGCATTTTTTCCTATGTCACAAAATTTAGCTTTCCATTAGTGTATACTATTATAAGGCACCACCAGCTTAGTATGCCTGACAGCTTAAAATTCAGTGTGACATCCTTAAAAATGCCAGATATCAACATTTACAAAAGTTCAAATTATCACTCGAGTTATAGAAGACGACTGGTCTATAAGAAGAGCGGCCACCCATTTTGGAGTAAGAGTAACGAAATCAGAAGTCTCTTGTCGAGTTGCTGCAAAGAAACCTTTTCTAACAGAAGAACAAAAACAGGCCAGAGTGATTTTTGCACTGAACAACGTTCTTCGTGATAATGACTTCTGGGAGAGGGTGATTTTCACTAACGAAAAAATTTTTCAATCATCTTCAAGCAGTGGGGGGCTGGTTTAGTGCTAGAGGTTTGGGTTTCTTTTTGAGAATCGAAGGAAGATTCAATAGTGAACGATATATTGAAATCCTTGAAAACGTTATGCTGCCATCTGTACAAGCTTTAAATGAAAATAATGACTTCGTTTATCAGCAGGACAACTGTCCAGTACACACGGCTAATGTTATTCGCCAATAGTTTCAGAATAATAATATAGAAACACTTCCTTCGCCAGCCAACAGCCCTGACTTTAACACGATGGAAAATATATGGGGTCGAATCGTTAAAATAATATACCAAAGGAATTGGAGACCACGAAATGCTGAAGAGTTAAGCGATACTATTTATCGCGCATTGGATCAGCTCTCAGAAGACCATCAGTATTTTCAAAATTTAACCTTTTCAATGCCCAGACGTTTGCAGCTTGTAATAGGCAAAATGGTGATCCTATTAAATACTAAATTATTTATTTTAGTTCTTTTTTAAGTTAAAATAATTAGTATTAAGTTTACCATCGTTTTTGTCCTAATCCAAGTTTCCTATTGGTCGAATTGTTTTCAATCCAGCGCTGTTCCCATCGTATTATTGTTATTTTATCAACTCCAAAATGGGTTACCGCCCTCTTTATAGAACAGCCTTCGTCCGTTACTCGAGTGATAATTTGATATTGTTCAATAAAACATTATTTTTGCTGATTTTTTAGTATTCTGCAAAATTTAATATAAAAATAAGGTTGCCTTTAATTTAAGTAAAAAAATATTTTCAGTTTTAGAGACCTTTTGTAAACAATATGACAAATTGTCGTACTTTTGAAGTTTTTAGGCATTTTAGCTGGTAGTCCGTATATATTATACACTTTTAGAAAGGTCAATTTTGTGACTGCATGTATGCGTTTTTTTTTAAATCAATTGTACGTGTTGCCCATAAACTAGACTAGCGCATGAGTTCCTATTTCACATCCGATTTATTTCTGACGTCAGTACTACAAAAAACTTCTCAGATTAATCATCCGGGTGGGGCACTGCCCATGTCCCACTTTATTTCGAACAATTGCGAAAGTCCCCACTGTGCCCTACTGATTTCAAATTTCTTAAAATCCGCGTTTCTGTCAATATACAACAAAGTGTTTATTTTTTTATACGTCTGGCGATACCTCCGACATGGAGGCCAGCGCCAGCCAACACCTTCCGTTTTAGTATTCTTTTACACGTGTGCCGCCGCCATTTTTAACACTGTTGACAATGATTACATAAGTTAATTTTCAAAATGGCCGCCACATACGTTCAAAGCTCACTAAAACGCGAGTCGATCGGTCTTGGTTAACCAGGAAAAGACACCTTGTCAAACAGACAGAAAAGAGTTGCCAAAGGATATCGGCCTTTTTAAATGGAAATTTGTATTTGGTAGAATTGCCTGATTTTTTCGTATGTTGAACTACTTATCCTAAGAAGATTTTTGTTTTATTGCGCCAACTCTTTACCCCTCCCAGAATTATCCGAAAAGTGACGTCAAACCAAACCTAATTTTCTTTTTGCCATGACTGTCTTTTTAAAAATAAATTTTAAACGTCAAAATTACACTGCCATCTTGGATCCGCCATGTTAAACTTTTTTATTTCTCAACTGATTTAAACAAAATTTTCTCTAAATTATAAAACGTTTCCAAGACACCTAACTGTGACAAAAAACTGACAGATGTCAGTCTCTATCTTGCGTCGGCCATATTGAACTTTAAACAAAACTTTTGTTACACATAAAGCGTTTTCAACAATATCCAATTTTGCTCCAAAATTGACATACGTTAGTAGCCACCTTACAAGGGCATTATTGAACCTCGTTATATTTTGCCCGATTCTAACATAACTGTTTATACATTTTAAGGTTTTCTAATATTACTTAAATAGGACGCAAAATTGACATGTGTCAGTAGCCATCTTGCGTCGGCCATATTGAACTTCGTTGGTTTTTGTCAGATTTGAACAAAACTTTTTTGTACCTAAAGTGTTTTTAACAATATCCAATTTTGACCCAAAACTAACATATGTCAGTAGCCATTTTGCGTCGGCCATATTCAACTTCGTTGGTTTTAGACCAATTTAAACCAAACTTTCTTGCACATAAAGCGTTTTTAACAATTTATAATTTTGACA
The DNA here is from genome assembly GCA_963921995.1 of Oxystoma pomonae. Classification (NCBI taxonomy): domain Eukaryota; kingdom Metazoa; phylum Arthropoda; class Insecta; order Coleoptera; family Brentidae; genus Oxystoma; species Oxystoma pomonae. Next base: position 62,196,386 of record OY998171.1, read on the forward strand.
CAAAATTAATATAAGTCAGTAGCCATCTTGCGTCAGCCATAATGAACTTCATTGTTTTTTGTTTGATTTAAACAAAGGTTTTTCTAAATATTAAAGCGTTTCCAAGACACATAACTGTGGCAAAAATGGCTTTCGTTATTTTTTATAAAATGTTATGTTTAAATTGGGCAAAATATAACGAAGTTTAATACAAGATGGCTACTGACATACGTCAATTTTCATCAAAATAGGATATTGTTGAAAACGCTTTATGTACAACAAAAGTTTTGTTTAAATCAAACAAAAAATAACGAAGTTCAATATGGACGACGTAAGATGGAGACTGACAGCTGTCAATTTCGTGTCCTATTTAGAAAATCTTAAAATATGGCCTTTGTAAATGGTTACTGACATAGGTCAATGTTGAATCAAAATTGGACATTGTTGAAAACGCTTAATGTGCAACAAAAGTTTTGTTTAAATCGGACAAAAAATAACGAAGTTCAATATGGCCGATATCTGTCAGTTTTCTGTCACAATTAGGTGTCTTGGAAACGTTTTATAACATAGAGAAAGTTTCGTTTAAATCAAATAAGAAATAAAAAAGTTCAACATGGCGGATCCAAGATGGCAGTGAAATTTTGACATTTAAAATTTTATTTTTAAAAAGACAGTCATGGCAAATTCAAAAAAGAAAGTTCTGGTCGGTTTGCAAATAAGGTCAGTACAATAATTCAAAAATTGCTCAAAAGTGCGATTTCGACAACCTTGGCGTCACATTCTGGGAGGGTTAAGAGAGTTGGCACAATGAAACAGAAATCTTCTTAGGACGAGTACTTCAACATATAAAAAAATCAGGCAATTCTACCTAATACAAATTTCCATTTAAATGTGGTTAATTCAAAATGGCCACACACCACAGAGGGCGTTAGTCCCAAACCAGGTGCACATCAATCAAAACTCTCTCTACCCACCCCCTTATCTCTAAGTAAGTATGGCAACCTTAAAATAACTTGCTTAATCTAATTTAAACAAAACGCAGAAATCGACAATCTTGCTAATCATCTAACTGTACCACGATTTCCAAATTCTATTCTCGGAAAAAAATTGCATATTGTCCAAAAAAGCAACGAGCTAGAGAAAGATATAAATAGATACTCGATATTTACACTAATTAAATTATACGACCGCTTAAGCTAATCCTGCATTTACATATCACATGAATCATTTGCTCAAACTTATGCAATACGATAACAGTGTATATAAGCATTGTATATCTGAGTTTGAAATCATACAAATCACATCCTCCAAACGAAAAAGTATCAGAATACATTGATAATATTACTTGTGCTAAAAAGTTGTTCGAATTTTAAGTGATGAATAAAAATTCAGTGAGAAGTTAGTTGAAATAAAAGATCAATCGAATTTTTGAAAAATTAAATTTTGAAGATTGAAGCAAAGAAAAAATGTATCAAGAATCTTCCTGCCAGCGAGTTTCTTGGTAAACTTTAGTGCGAAACTGAAGTGCTGCAATGTTTTTCTTCAACAAAAGTCAACTCCAAGCTTGTATCATTGAAAGAGAGAAGAACAGTGTTGACCATAACTTTACAGTGTGAAAAAGATTTAAAAAAAAACTATTTATTGGTGCAAGAAGTCCAAAAGAAACTAGTGCATTTACACCAAATAAAATAAAAGTTTTTGAAGAAGGAACTAAAAAACCAAAATGAGTGAATTAAATGTAACAAGTGCTTTGAAAAACTTTGTCGATGTGCCTCAGAGTAATGTGGGGGCTGACGGTATTTTAATTATTTTAGCATTTTAAAAACAAGGAAGAATCATACAAGAAAGACTTTACAAAATTGACTACGGTTTAGTAAATTAAAGAACTGAAGCCGAATAAGACACAATCTCGAAGAAACCAAATGGGTAAAGTTAGCGTGACAAACACCTTGGAAAATTTTGTCGACGTGCCCCACAGTAATGTGGGGGCTGACGGTATTTCAATTATTTTGGCTTTTTGAAAACTCAGAAGTATAAAGCCTAAACTCAAAGAAGAAAGAATAATACTTGAAGATCCAAAGATGCCAAGATAAAATGTATTATGGAAAACTTTGTAGATGTCCCAGAAAGCAAAGACAAGGCCGCTAAAATTTGAAGTGATATTTAAATCATTGATGTTTAATATTAATCTGATAAAAAGAGGATTTTTTTATAAATTTTATCTCGAATATTAGTCATTGCGATGTAGATTACTTTTAAACTGTATTTTTGCTCGAATATTTAAGAAAATTAATTATGTATGTAGGGTAGCATTTATTACTTTATATATTTTTAATATTTATTTCCGGTATATGACTTTTTATGTAAAATTTTTATTTTTTAAAATATTATTACATTAAAATTAAATGTGTGTTTTTATAGGTCCTATACTAAAAAAAAAAATACCTTTTTACAACAACTGACCGTTTAAAGTTCTTTAAACGATCGAGAGTGAGAAAAAACGGATTTTAATCAAGAGTTCTATAAAATGTTTTATATTGCACCATTTTTATAATCCCAAAAAGTACAAAAACCTTATATTTCAAAGTCACCTTTTTTTACGATTGGAAAAAAATACTTTTTTTTAACCAAAATTCTAAAATTAATACAATACCTTTTCAGAGTGTACTAATAATGGCCAAGCTTGCGTTATTGACCGAAATATTTACTGATCTCAAAATATTGCATCACATTGGGCATTGCGATCTAATTTAAATTTTCGGAGAAAAAATTGAGAAACTAAGGTTACCAAATTAAATAACTTAATTTATTAATAGATTTCATGATGTCATCAACTGGATTTATGACATGCTTTCAGATTAAAAATTGGGGGCACGCGTTCAGAAATGTATCATTTACCATGTTAAATAATAGTAGTTTTCACAACTAGTGGGCAAAATAGTGCTTTTTTACAAGCGTTTGTTTAAATAACGAGCGCAGCGAGGCATTTAAAAACGTGAGTAAAAAAAGCACAGTTTAGCCGCGAGCTGTTAACACTATTTTTTTAAATACTTTTATCAAAAAATCCAAGAAAAACAGGAAAATACTTTAAAAAATCTCGAACGAAGAACACTTCGCGCAATACACCATTTTTACACTATAAATCAAGGCGGCTGGTAAATGAAATAACAATGGTTTTCATAGTGCTGTGCCTTGTTACTCGGTGACGTTCATTGTTGCGACATTTTAATCTTTGACAGTTTGATATTTTGACGATGTTTTTAAATGATTTTTTCGTAAATACTTGGTGAAAACCATATAATTATAAGTTCAATATAAAGGCCCAGGATGTGCGAAAATCGTCGCGGCAACGGTCAAAATCTAGATTGCCATGACATGGCCAATGGGCTAAAGACGGTCGATCTGAGCCTGCGCGAGTTTGTAACGTCGAATCACATCATTTCTCTTTGGGGTCCCATAGTTTGTACAAAAATACATTTTACAAAGCGTATTTAACACAAACGTACATTGCGCAAACAATACTTTCCGCAAATCGTAAAATAGCATAACGATACTTCGCACAAAGGATACTTTTTGCAAACCGTACATCGTACAACTCGTACTTTCTACAAACAATACATCTTACAAATCGTACAGTGTAGAATCCGTCCGACATACAATTTTTGTTCTCTGCTGTTTTAATTTAAGCTCAGAATAAACATCCAATCTTAGAAGGAGAAGATATATTCTTTTTTTTTTGAATTTTATAAAAAATATAGGTTTAAATAAATATAGGTATATAGAATCCAAAAAAATCGAGACATTAATATGCAGTGTGGGGACTTTAGCGGAATCAAATCCTCTAAAGCCTCAGGATAAAATATACGCAAGCCCCCCCCCCCCCCTTAGAAGCCTGGTTATGCTCACATTTTGACTTCAAATAAAAAAATTTTATTACTTATCCTTACCCCCCCCCCCCCCCCCCCGAAGTCAATTTCTGAGTGCGCAACTGATTATTGATTTTTTTTTTAAATGTGATGATATACCTATAGGTAAACTATTTTGTGACACCTTGACTGCAATGGTTTTTTGATGTGAGTTAATTTTTAATTAAAAAAAAAACCTTTAGATATAAAAATCAAATTACTGTTGCTTTTTTCTTTAATAAACTTCGGCAAAATAGATTTTTTTTAGCTGTAGGTTGTTTTACAACGCTTTCTACAGTGTGTCTCAAAAGACTGGAATAATGGATTTTTTGGGAGAACGCTTTTTTCAAAAAAAACTTATATATATATAGGTATAGGATCATTTTAGGAAAAATAGCGGTTTCGAAAAATGTATACTCTTTTTTATGCACGGTGGACACCTTGTATTGAGTAGTGTTGGGTATTTTTGAAAAGGTTATTTTTTAAGGATCCAGAAAATGAGATAATATACAGGGCGTCCAATTTAAAAAAGAGATAAGGTGACGTATTTTATTTTTGGGACACCCTGTATAAAATGGTATATATTTTTAGAAACCGCTTTTTCTACTTTAAAATGATCCTACGTAAGTTTTTTTTCAAAAACCAATAGTTATCCCGAAAAATCCATTATTCCAGACTTTTGGGATACACTCTGTATAGTTTAGTAAGTTTTTAAGATAATTCGGTCAATAAAATTTTTAGACATATTTTATGGTCTATCTATTTTTAGCCATCCATGCATTCATAGTACCTGATCTGATAATTTGGGAGGGTGGGGATTTAACCTCACAGCACCTAGGCCTCATTTGACCCGTTGCGCATTTTCATAGTACCTATGGAGGCTATTGGGATCGTCAAAAATACCTAAATACAAAATTTCGTCATGGTGTCTGTCTGTCGGTCTGTCTGTCTGTCGGTAACACGATTACTCAAAAACTGCTAAACCAATTCTTATAAAATTTGGCAACAAAATTCTTTGTCACCCTACGCAGAGTTGATTAGGTTCTGGTGGGGGTTGGCAAGACGATATTAGGGGGGATTAAACTTAATTCACTAACCGTATAGCAGCTAACGACACGCGATTTTCACAATATAGGTTAGATAATTACATTTTCAACCAAAAATTTAAAAATATTTTTTTTTTGGTTGAAAATCCAATTATCTAAGTTAATATGAAAACCGCGTGTCGCTTGGCAAGAGGAGAAGGGGATTAAGCTTTTAATAAAATTGTAACTTCAAAAGTATTATAATCCTTTTAAGAAAATTAAGTGGGTTAGAGAGGTTTCACCCTTTAAAAGGGGAATTTTTTAATATAACTGGAAAGCCCATAAAAAATCTCAGTTGTCGTGTTTTTGCGTTTTATCCGCATATTTTTTCTATAAACACAAATCGTCGAATAACTCATAAAATCGTGCCAACGTCGGTATAACGTCAGCAGTGCGTTAGCGATGCTTTGGCCCAATTTTATGTCGGTTATATGTGTTTTTAGGGTTATCCTGAGGCTCTAGCGAAATTATTCCATTTAAAGTTCCCACCATATATAGAAGGGCCCAAAGATATTCTGATAGTATACGAAAACTTCTCCTCGAAAGCTGACAGCCAAGAGTGTAACTTATTTATTCCCACGAGAGGGACGTTGACAGTTCGTTTTTTTATCCTGCATAGAAATCGGTTCACTCGATTACGATTTGTAATCACACAGACTGCATGGTCCAAAAAAGTGAAACCTATGATGTCAAATTCGCTGCTCACCATGAATATCTCCTAAACGGTAGGAGATACGAAAAGGTTTAAATTAGGGCAAATTTGATGCTTGCTGAAAACTAGGAAAAGTTTACAAATTCCGGATAGTTCTGGAGAAAAAACCGTAATCTTTATTTTAGTCTTTATTTTTTTGCGCCCTTATTCTTTTAAAGCTGTCAAAAAACGCTTAAAACTTATTTAACAGGCAGTTTTTTGAAATCTACCTGACAGGTTCGTTTTTTAGATTTGACATTGCAGTGTGAGAGGGGAGCTCTGGCAAGTTCATTTTTGGTTCATAAAGGATGACAGATAATATTTTGCAACCTTATTTTGACAAGTCACCTGAATTGGGTTACTTGACCATCATTAATTATTGTGTCTACATAAAATCCAAACACTTATCTTTCGACAAAATAATTAGAATAATAGATTATTATGTAATAAGACACCAAAGTTGAAAATTTCGATGACTGATTGATTAAAAAGTTATACAGACGAAGCATCAAGGCAAATAAAGGAAACCGAACCAGACACAAATTATTTACTATTTACCTGTACAGGATGATTTTTTCTTAAATATTAAAATTAAAGTAAAAATCACTATTTTGGAACTGACTCTGTATAATATTTTTTCTACTAGCGTGCGGAAAACATACTTTCTACACTAGTGCGGAAAAGTTAACTTTAACGGCCATTTCGAGCGGTTGGACGGGACAAAAAAGTAACCCATTACTAGAAAAACCAGCTGTGACTTCTATATGATTAAAATTATGACTACATTTTCTAATAAATAATTTCCTAAAATCTTGGGTTATGAAATAAAATAGTTTAGAACAATAAGTTTTAACAAGAGCTTATAGGGGAATCTTTAAACTTTGGGTTGGACGGGACAAAAAAAACCAAAACCTAATTTTAGGAAATTCTTACTTTTATATAGGGTGTTCCAAAAAAAAAAACGACTTTTTGGATTGCCTATAACTTTCACGTTAATTATCCGAAATTCGAAATTTAGCATTTTTTTGAAAAAGAGGACTTAATATTTTATGACTGACATTTCCTTAAAATTGAAGATGGCGGACAGTTTTGAAAAATTGACCCATTGAAAATTTTTATGCTCGCCACTGTAATAAAACTGAGATGTTCGCTAAATAGCCGTATTCTTAAATAGCCTTATTCTTACGTACGTAACATTTGTTTAAATCGGTTAAGAATAAAAAAGTTCTACAGTTTTACATTTCATGCTCTTTGTGTGATAAAAGACTTTCTCACTTAAGTCAACTTTATTCGACGGGATACAGGTTCGTCAAAAAATATCGGAAAAAATTCTAAAGTCTCTTCGGTATTTTTAACCCTTATTGGAAAATAAAATGTGTACGCTGCTGTAATAAAATTGATATGTGCACTAAATAGTATTATTCTTTTAACTCATACACATGTAACGCTTGTTTAAATCGGTTAAGAAATAAGACTTTCCATGAAGCCGTCCGCCATCTTGAAATTTAAAGAGATGTCATTTTGACATCAGGCACATTAAAGTTAGGCTTTTAGCTTGTCAGAAAGTTTTAAATTTTTGGCAAAACTGTATCCCGTCGACTAAAAAACGACCTATGGTCAGAAAGAGGCATCAAATGTAAAACTGCCGAACTTTCTTATTTTTTAACCGATTTAAAGAAACGTTACATGTAAGAATAAGTCTATCTAGCGCACGTCTCAGTTCTATTACAGTGGCGTACATACAAAATTTTCAGAGGGGTCAAAAATACCCATTTTTCAAAACTGCCCGCCATCTTCAATTTTAAGAAAAATGTCAATTTTGATGTGAAGCGCATAAAATCGTAAATTTTCTTTTTCAGAAAAACATTAAACTTCAAATTTCGGAGAATTAATGTGAAAATTATAAGCAATCTAAAACGTCCGGTTTTTTTGGAACACCCTATATATTTCAATTTTTTAGAAAAACGCTTTATCATGGTTTTTCCAAACTAAACAAAAGGCATTGGCATTAAAGGAGAAAGCAATAAGTTGTTAACAATTATGTTAAAACTTATTTTGAAGCATAAACCAGTAAAGCTTTTCTTTTGGGTTGGACGGGACAAAAAATAGAATAATCGAAAAAATATTATTTGCTTTAGGTACGAAACTGTTTGTAAACCAAAAAAGAGTGTTACAGTCGTTTTATGATTTGGAGTTATTTCAAGATTTTTAACAAAAACCGATAGATCGTTAAAGCTTTTTTCCTGTTTTTAATAAAATTACATTTGCTTGAAATGGCCCTTTATGGTACTTTTCCGCACTCAACCAAAAATAAAATATAGATATATTGCTATATTTTTAAAAATTTTCTTTTTTGTGTTAGTAAACGTTTTAGTCAGGATAAATAAAGAGTAACATTTTTAAAATTCCTTTTATTGGGTTAAATGAATACTTAAGTCAATTAAGCGAGCTGAAAAAATATTTTACCCTACAACTCGCGTAAAGTGACTTTTCCGCACATAATTGCTGCAATCGCGTGCGGAAAAGTGACACTTTCCGGAATTGTTAGATAAACTGCTATTTATTTCTACGACCGTGCGGGAAAGGGGTGTTTTTTAGTTTGGAAAGTATCACTTTCCCACACTGAGTACAAAAAATATTTATCCTAACTCATGTGTCAAGTTTCTTTCCCATCCTTGCTGCTTTCCCGAACTCCGGTCCGCGTTCGTTCTCAGACAAACGAATGTCCCGTGTGGGGAAGATTAAATTTTCGCACAAGTTATGTAAGATAAAAACTATAATTTTCAGATTTTGCGCATTGTTAACAGTGTGCAAAATAAACCTTTGCGCACTGTAATCGTAATGTCAAAACCATTTCTTCGCATTGTCAGAGCATACGTCAGTAGGCTTTAAAATGCCTTGTATCTAGTTTTCATACTTTTTATTTAAATTTTTGAAAGCGATTATCTCACAAACTTGGATGTCATTTTAAAGAGTTTTTTTTTGAGAGAATCTACAGATAGTAACATTTATAAAATTAAGCCCCTTTATCAACATTTTTTAACAAATGACGCGTAAAAATGACCAAAAATGGATAAATTGCATTTGTAAATGTGTAATCGCCCAAATTCTACCATTTCTGAATTTTCCTTAAAAAATCCTTTAAAATGACACTGAACATCCTAGGGTACCTTATTTAGTTTTTACGCCTTTTCCGCAGTCATTTGCGTGTGGAAAGTAGCAGTTTCCCGCACAGCGTGCACGAAAAAATTTTGTTTGCGAAAAAAATATCACTTGCGCAAAAAGAAATATCTACGAGTTTGAGGAAAATATAATTTTGCGCATTGGGTGTTACGTTACTATGCCACACTAGTGTGCAAAACCACTTTATTTTAATGTTATGATAACATTTTTATGAAACACATTTTTTATTGACTATTTTATGCTACTTTTCCTTACGCTCTTAGAAGAACAATTGTTCCTAATGCTTGCAGAAATAATTTCTTCCGCAGTCGACTGCTTGACCGAACTTCTAAGTCCTTCGGCCAATGAGGCAGTCTCGTACGGAAAAAATGGCTTTTCCGCATGCATATTTTTTTTACAAAATTATGCACAGCAACAAGTTGTTTTTAAAAAAGAGAAGATCAAAAGATCTTGGGAGGAAAGAACGAAAATTCAAAATTGGATGAGTGTCCCACAAGGAACACACAAAAGACCAAAGCGAAAAGAGGAACAATTAAACGATGTTTCGCCCGGGGTGACCAGCGTGGGCTCGTTAGTGGATTCACTAGTCACCCTCAATCCAGACATCATTTAACACCATCGCACACTCTGACTTTCGACTCTGAAACACTCACAAATAGGCGTTGTTCCGCATGGTACTTATTATTAGTCACCTGATCCTAGGACAAGTCTTAGGAGCATATTCCTATTGGAAAGATTAACACGCCAGGACGAACCCGTATCAGGTGACTTATAATAAGTACCATGCGGAACGACGCCTATTTGCGAGTGTTTCAGAGTTGGAAGTCAGAGTGTGCGATGGTGATAAATGATGTCTGGATTGAGGGTGACTCGTGAATCCACTCATCCAATTTTGAATTTTCGTTTTTTCCTCCCAATATCTTTTGATCTTCTCTTTTTTAAATTCTTTCCGGTTGATGTAACTGATTTGGAAGTTTTAACTAAGATGTTTTTAATTGTCCGCACGCCCTTACGAAAAATGTTGCACCCAATTTATTTATTTATAGTGGGTATAAGATTTTCTTTAAATCCCAGTAAACAAAATTTAGATGTAATATAAATCGTTTACAGAGGGGGTTTTTCATGTACTATTAATATGAATAAAATATTCTTTTCTTTTAGTATTCCCGTAACATATGCTAAGAACCTTCTTTAGATAGAACTTTGACAAAAACTTGTGAAAACATTTTACAAAATACCTGAAAAATATCATATTTTCTGTCTATACTTTAAAAAAAATCGTCAGCGGCCCTATAACATCTTTGGTTGTTACAATTTTAGTTAAGTAATTTTAAACAATTTTTATTAGCAACATTATTTAACACTCGTAAAAAATTAGAATAATTTTTAAAATTTGCGCGTTCGGCGTATTTATACAAGCAGATTTAGAATTAAAACTAGACCCAACGGAGGTTTCCACCCCTGCAAACCCAACCCCAACACCTACTAAAGCGCCCCTCTCCTTTGAAATCGGTTTTACAAAAATTCTACAATTTTTGAAACACTTGAAACAGGATCTAACAACATAAAATCGTTCTTTTGCATTATGTTTTTGTAATTTTCTTGGATTTCTGTGAACATGACATTCAGAAAAAATATTGGTGAGGAGGCGCCAAATTTATGTCAACGGCATTCGCGTGCGGGAAAGATTAACTTTCCGCACTGGTTATACATAATAACTATTTTGATGATTTTTTGAGTGTACTTTATAAAAAACTAACCCTTTAAATATAAAAAAATGGGCACTTTTAAGACGATTTTAGAATGGGCACGAATTCTTTACTAGGTTTTGTGGTTTTTGAGTAATTATAAAAAACCGAAAAATTAGTAAATATGCATTTTGTTGTCTACGCTCATTTTTTTATGAGTCATCAAAAAAAGTCGACAGTACCCACTACGCTACATCAACACCGTTATGAATTAAAAAGCCAGTTAACTCCTATCTCGCTTGTGCATGCCCTTTAGCCTACTGCTGCCGTCATTTTAACCAAATTGACAGGTAAAACATGGAATTTCTGTCAGTTTGGTATCAATATGGCCGCGACATTAAGCCAAATTTAAGGATACTAAAACTATAAAGAGTTTTAAGTGGCTTTTTACTTGAGATAGTGTTAGCTAAATATGGCGGTTCAAAGATGGTCGACATGCGATTTACAAAAGCTGCTTTTTTCTTATGTGCATGATTCGGCTAATTTTTTTATATTTACGGTGAGCCAGATATTAGGCCGTTTCTTACTAAACTTTCTTCGCTTACACGAAAACTATGGGTCTTACATTTTTGATGTTAGTACTATAATACCCGTATATGTATAGAGGGTAAGGGTGAAGGTGGATGTGACGGGAGGCTGCCCCCAGGGTAGCTGTTATTGTCTCCCCACTTGTGGTGCCTAATAATGGATGATCTACTAATTTTCCTGACGCAGGAGGAGTTGGACGAACAAGCATATGTGGACGACCGTGTAGTGCCGCTTTCTAGCCACAGTCTGCGAAAGAATGCAAAGGTCGGTAAGAATCATAGAAGACTGGTGTAGGCAGAATGGTCTTTCAGTGAATCCTGAAAAAAACCGAGATGCTCCTATTCACCAGAAAGAGGAAACTAGAGGGATTCAGAGCTCCCGTAATGTATGGCAGACCCCTAACTTTCGTATCACAACTTAAGTATTTGGGAGTGACGCTTGACAAGAGACTCAAGTGGAGCGAGCATGTTACCAGAATGACTGTTAAAGTCCAGGCACCATTGTGGCAGTTGCGCCGAGTGGTCTGGTTGCCCGCTGTAGAGAAGCTGACCATATCCAAAAAGCTTACGAGCCTGCAAGGCCTCTTCGGCAGAGGGCGCAATGAGGACGACCCCCATCCACGCTCTGGAAACAATCTTGGCTCTCCCCTCGCTTCCAACTTGGATCAAGAAGGAGGCGATGGCGACGAACCTGCGATTAAGGGACCAGAGAATGTGGAAGTGCAGGGTGGAAAGAGAGGGCCATCTGGCGGTCGAGGTGACGAAAGAGTTGCCCCTCCTAAGACTGCCAGTGAAAGCACCGCTTAAACCATGGAGGTTCGATAAAAAGTACAAGTTCACAATACCGGAACGGAGTGAGTGGCAAAGGGAAGAGTTCCGAACGGAATTAAGCAGAGAGGCGATGGTCTGCTACACGGATGGCTCTAAACTGTCAGCCAGGCAGACAATAGGCGCAGGAGTGTACGCGGAAAGCCTAGAAGTTCAGAAGAGTTAACCACTTGGAAAACACGCTACGGTGTTTTAGGCGGATGTGTATGCCATTATCATGGCAGCAACCCTATCCGTGGTCAGAAATGGCTGGAGGGACATATACATATGCTCTAACAGCCAGGCTGCTCTCAAGGCTCTAAGTGCACCCAAAATAGTCAGCAGTCTGGTGGAGGCGTGCGCTGAAGCACTGCAAACACTGGTTCAAGACAAAAGAGTGACACTGATGTGGGTCCCAGGTCATGAGGGAATACCAGGGAACAAGAAAGCGGACGAACTTGCCAGACTAAGGGCCGAAACCCAATACATTAGATCGGAACCTCTTCTGAGAATAACAAGGAAACAGGTACAGAGTGAGCTCAACAAATGGGCGCACAATGAACTGAAAACGTACTGGAGGCAAGAGTCAAAGTGCAGACAGTCCAAGCTATTCGTGGATGGTCCGAATGTAGCCAGAACTAAATGGCTCTTAGGCAAGACCCGAAAGGACATTGGACTGATGACAGGGATGCTGACTTGGCACAATCGGCTGAACAAACATTTGACGCAACTAAGAGTAGCAGGAGATCCCGTGTGTCCCGCTTGCGGGCTCGAAGAGGAATCGGCGCAGCACTTGATAGCACAGTGTGACGATAGAGGAAGAAGAGCTGCACTCGCTCAAATGGGACGACATACTGAACTTCGTAAAGAAGACAGAGGGGCCCGGAGAGAGAGGTGCAGCGGAAGGGGTAAGGAACGAGGTATGGCAGAAAGGGCCAATGAACAGGCCTAATTGCCAGACCCACGGGCCGCTCCTATACTATTACTACTACTATAGAGGGTAAGCCATAGAATTGTGCGCCAAAGAAAAAGAGGTTTAAAACTCGCGAAATATATACTTTTTTAACATCCTTTAGGAACAATATAGTTATATATACATGCATGGTATACATTTTTGAAATCAGCAAAATAAGTAATAACATTTAAAAATGAAATTTATGCAGGGGATTCTATATAAAATAAGAAAGTCGATTTCAAAATTTGACATATGCCAGTGGCGCATCGAGGGAGAGGGGGGATTTAGCGTCAACCTCTCCCTCCCGAGATGCCTGGTTACAGTTGGCACAATCAAATGACAGCAAAAATAAAATAGGTAAGTATATAGAGAACAAAATACAAAAGCCTAGACTTTTAACAATTAAAATATTGAAAAAATCATAAATTGCAAAATTTTTCGGCTGCGGCACCTTTCATTTTTACAATTTCTTATCAAAATGGTCTTTTTAATGTAATTTTATCAAAACATTCTGCCTTCGATTTGATGTCAAAAATCGCATCTTAACAGTCATTAATTTCATTCAATTCATTTTCAATTCATTCAAAAAATCAGACATTTAAATATTTTGTTGTAGCAGAAACTTTGATGTTCCAGCAAGATTGTCTAGCAACATAGGCGCCAGCTAAAACCACTTTACTGAAAAAAATTCTCAGTGTACGTTCGTGGCATAGACAAACTACTTCAGACCGAACCCAATTTTTTTTTCTATGGTTCGTGGGTTCGTAACGTTACGTACATCCCTCGATCCATACGAGTGGAATCAGCTGTTCTATCATCCCACACGTCAAAAAAGCGGGCATCGTTCAAAACATGTAGCATGAACAAGTCAAAAATGAAGTGAATTTTGGATTTGTTTCGAGCGCGTTAGTCAGTGGCGTAGCCAAAAATCGACTCTGGGGTCCCTATCTATCCTACCTATCAACCTACCAATCAACTACCTACCTATGACAAATTTTTAAAAATTAGGTAGGTTCCTATTGCTTGAGCTCTTAGTTCAATTGAACTGAAGGGAGAGAAGAATATTAATTTTGAAGGTAAGTCTCATCTAGTCTCATTTGCGTATATTTTTTTTAGAATTACCCCTTAAATGCGCAGCAGGCAAATTTTTTGAAAAAATTACATTAAAATGCTATTTTTCACGCGTCTCAAATGTTGTTGACAAAAAAATTGCCTAAAATATATAAAATTGGAACAATATTGAATATTGGTATAGGACCGCAGGCGAAAATTTACAAAAAAAAAAACAAAAAATTCTTGAATAATTTTGATCTCTTAGGGTTTTTGTAAAATATTGATTGCGGTGGTATAGATTTGTTGCCAAATCATAAATGCGCCGCAGATGAAAATTTTAAGAGAAATTATACTAAGATACCATTTATTACACGTTTTAAATGCTGATAAATTCCTGAGAATTAAACTAAAATTATAAAAATTAATGACGACATAGCACCACAGGCAAAATTTTTAAAATTTAGGACATCACACCAAACACACGTCACAAACTGGAGTAAAGGGTCAAAAATGTGGGGGAGCTATAGCTCTCCCTGGGGCCTTTGATCTTGATTAATTTATTGTAGATTGGGTTGGACCTTCTGGGGGGTTTTAACCTCCAACCCCCCCAGGCTACGCCACTGGGTTAGGTATACCGATACCGATGCGTTGATATTTACTTTAAGTGTCTATATTAAGGGTAAAACAACTCAAATTCCCAAAACCCCATCAATATTTACGATTTTACTTTAATTTTAAGTCAAAAATTGCATTTTAAGCGGTATTTTCTTAAAAAATTTTGCCTGCTGGAGCATGATTTTTACATCAAATTTTGGGCAAATAAACAATTTTAAATTTGGTTAACAATGAAGCTCAGGTCCGCCCCGGTTCCCTTGTATCAATTATGGTCAGATTTTTACTTAAGATTAAGTTTTTTTTAATTATTTATCCTTAACCCCCCCCCCCAAGTCAATTTCTGGGTGCGCCACTGCATATGCTGCGATGACATTTGACAATATTGACATTTTTATTTTTATACTGTGCTAAAAGCTACTTATGCAAATTTTCTAAAAGACTATTTTTTTGTAAAATGCATAATAACCTGAAAAAGGGGGGGGAGGACATTTAAAATGGATGACCCCCTGTACGCGATGAGTAGTCCCAAATGTAAAATTGTTTGTTGTCGAGTTAAAAACGACAAAAAAGTGAATTTTGCGGGTTTTGAACCTTTTTTTAGTCCACCACACCAATATGGTATGGGGAACTATTAAAATCGTGAAATTTTGACTTTTCTTAATTTTATCAAAAATGAGTTACTAAGGTTTCAAAACACCTTAATCAACGAAAAAAAAAGTTGTCTGTCTGTATTACACGATAACTCAAGAAGGTCTTATTCGATTTTAACGAAATTTGGTATCAAAATCCTTTATCGGCTGACCATGAACTGATTAACTTTTGGGTAGTGTGGTGTGGTACGTGTTTAAAGGGGGGGAAAGGGGAATAAAATATTTTTAAAAATTGTAACTTTGGAACAAAAGCAAGCAGTAGCGACATACGGTTCTAAGATTTAAGTTTCCATGAATATGAACTACAAATTTTGTTATAAAATCCAAATTCGTGGGAGCTTTAGTTTCCGAGTTATTTGAAAAAACGTTAAAGTATGTCAAAATCATAACTTCAGAAGTAAAGCAGCTATTGATATGCGGTTTTCAGATTTTGGTTTTCGTAAATATTACCCAAAAATTTTGTTATAAGGTTCAAATCTTTCAAAGCTACAGTTTTCAAAATATTTTCATTTTCTTTCAACATAAAATAATTGATTGTATGGTGGACTATCCATGCTTTCTGGGGGACTATTAAAATCGTGAAATTTTGACTTTTCTTAATTTTATCAAAAATGAGATATTACGGTTCCAAAACACCTTAATTGACGAAAAAAAAAGTTGTCTGTCGGTCTGTTGTCTGTCTGTAAACGATAACTCAAGAACGCCTTAATCGATTTTAACGAAATTTGATACAAAAATCCTCTATCGGCTGACCATGAACTGATTAACTTTTGGGTAGGGTGGTGGGGGATTGAAGGGGGGAAAAGGGGATAAATCATTTAAAAAAATTGTAACTTTGGAACAAAAGCAAGTAGCGATATACGATAGCGATATATTTAACAAAATTTTTGGTTAATATTTACGAAGAAAAATCTAAAAACCGCATATCAATAGCTACTTTACTTCTAAAGTTATGATTTTTTTTATATATTTCAACGTTTTTTCAAATAACTCGAAAACTAAACCTCCCACGAATTTGGACTTAATGACAAAATTTGTAGTCCATATTTGTAAAAACTTAAATCTGAAAACCATATATCGCTACTTGCAATTGTTCCAAAGTTACAATTTTTTACAATACTTTATCCCCCTTTTCCCCCCTTCAACCCCCCACCACCCTACCCAAAAGTTAATCAGTTCATGGTCAGCCGATGGAGGATTTTTGTACCAAATCGTATATAGACAGACAACAGACAACTTTTTTTTTCGTCGATTAAGGTGTTTTGGAACCTTTTAGTAACTCGATCATTTTTGATAAAATTAAGAAAAGTCAAAATTTCACGATTTTAATAGTGCCCCATTCCTAACTTTTACCCCCAATTTATGAATAAACCTGTACTAATTGGGGGGGGGGGTGCCTAGGTATATGACGAGATTGCTTTATTTTGGCATAGGTATTTCATATGAAAACCACCCCTAAGGGATAGAGAGATACAGCGATTTAAAGTTTTATACCCGACAAAAAACTGCCTAGAACAGTTTTTTCTTTGATCGTGACACGTACCCATTTAGAAGCTCCAAAACCAGGACGCGTCACGTGATGCGGTTTTAAGTTTCTACATCCGTGGTTTTTAGAGTCAAACTGGTAGTAGATATTTAAAATTTTTTAGACAACAAAAACATCCTCTAACATTCTTTTTATTCTGAGCTCAGATTTAAACAGCTGTCGGTCGAGCACAGAACACAATTTGTATGTTGGACGGATTCTAATATATACGATTTGTAAGATGTATTATTTGTAGAAAGTACGAGTTGTACGATGTACGGTTTGCAAAAAGTATGCTTTGTGTGATGTATCGTTATGCTATTTTATGATTTGCATAAAGTATTGTTTGTGCGATGTATATTTGTTTAAAATACGTTTGTAAAATGTATCTTTTGGAATAATTATAGGGACCCTTCTCTTTCAGCGCACTTCCAGCTGTCGCATGCGCATTGGAGCCCCTCTTTAAACCATTTTGCAACGGCTAACTTGGTATTTCGCAGGGGTTTCCGCGACGCTTTTTATCATAGGGAAATACACGGGCAGGGCCTTTATAGTATCTCATAGTTATATGGTGAAAACTAACGGAAATGGCTTAATTTTTAGGCAAGAATAATTAGATTTTTTCAATATTACTATTTTCCGCTATTTCTCTTTAATTTTGGGCAAAAAACGGACAGAAATCTTTTTTTGCACCCGTGATCAAAAAAAAAAGTTTGTTTGCATCGGTAACCAAAAAAGCCATGCTTTAGTTATCTGCAGACAGTTACTAAAATCATGTTTTTGATTAAGGTATAAAAAAAATAGTAGTTTTCACAACTAGTCGCTAAAATAGTGCTTTTTTTACAAGAATTGGTTTAAATAACGAGCGCAGCGAGGTATTTAAAAACGAGAGTAAAAAAAAGCACAGTTTAAAAAAATTCAAGAAAACAGGAAAATACTTTTAAAAATCTGGAACGAAGAGCACTTCTCGCAACACACCATCTTTACACTATAAATCAAGGCGGCTGGTAAATAAAATAACAATGGTTTCCATAGCGATGTGCCTTTTTACTCGTTGACGTTCATTGTTGCGGGATTGTAATCTTTGGCAGTTTAATATTTTGACGATGTTTTTAAATGATTTTTTCGTAAATACTTGGTGAAAACTAACGGAAATGTCTTAATTTTTAAGCAAGAATAATTAGATTTTTTCAATATTAATATTTTCCTCTATTTCTCTTTAATTTTGAGTAAAAAAAGAGAAATCTTTTTTTGCACCCATGATCAAAAAAAAGTTTTTTTTTTGCATCGGTAACCAAAAAAGCCATGATTTAGTTATCTCCAGACAGTTACTAAAATCATGTTTTTGATGAAGGTATTAAAAATACTTGTTTTTAACTCATTTATAGTCTTGTTTGTCATATTTGCTTTTGTGTTTTTAAATTTAAGTCAAAATACAATACAATTTTCCTCCTCTTCCTTCAGCCCATCTCCCCCTGCACCATCCTAGACTACTGCACAAACTTAATGAAATTCCTAAAAAAATTAACAACTTCCCCCTCCTCCCTCCACCTCCACCATTCTAGACTACTTGACAAGACCAAAATTTTAGATATTTTTAAAAACCTGTTGAAATTCCTGCTCAGGACACGTCTCTAATTTGGTAGGTATCCCCCAGCTCCCTTATAATAAAATATCAAGATGTTTGGTGTAAAAAAATACCTGCAGAGGTCAGATACAGACAAAATTATAAGTCAAGTATTTTTTTTAATTAAAAATTTATAAGTGAAGTATTTGTCAGCCTGTATTATAAAACACCTGTTTTAACAAGTTATTCCCCTTTATTTAAAGTAGATAAATGATCCACTTCAGTGACACAAGCATTAATAAAAACTAAGATAAGAAAATTGGCGACTGATTATGTAGATTTCAAAAACTGGTAGGACAAATACCAATAAATTATGTATCACCTTTACAAATATTAAAGATGTTTTTTTAGTTTTCCCATTTTCTAAATCCAAAATTACTCATATTTTCTCTCTTTGTTTCTTACCGGAAGTTACTGTACCTACCTTAAACCTACCTATATTTACCCATACCTAGAGATATAATCAATCATTTTTTCTCACTATTTTCTTATCTTATAGAAAACAATATTTAACACCGCAAAATATCGATAAGATATCGTCATTTAAAAATATCTTTTCAGTACACATTGAAATTTTTGCACAGCACAATTTACTGTTTTTGCATAAGAAATCCGACAAGAAAGCTCTAAAATGGAAGAAACCCAAAATTCAACCGATTCTCGATGTTGTATTAAAAACAGTGATAAAAAAAGTAAAATGTTAATCAAAAACAATATTGTGCCAATTAAGGATAAGTCTTGTATTCAGAATAGTGACAATATTAAAGAAGTCGATCTTACTGAGGATTCTAGTGATTCGGAAAGTGACGAAAGGAGCAGTGTAATAATAAAAAAAAATAATATTAACTTAACTAATGACGAAGATAATGAGATTGTTATTGAAAAACCAGAACTCATAGAAGATAATACGGATACGGAAGGCGAAGAAGAGAGTCATATAGTAATTAGAAAAATAAATTTTGACTCTTCTGAACAAGAAAGTGATCAAAAGTTCGATAATATAGTGGATAAAAAAAATAATATTGAAGAAGAGGAATATAAAAGCGATTCTAGTGAAAAAGAAAGTCTTCTGGTAGCTAAAGAAAATAATATTCACTCCACTTACCAGAAAAATAATTATCTAGAGGTTAGAAACATGAACATTGAAAAAGTAGATTTTACAGACGATTCTACAGATGGAGAATACCCTGTAGTAATAAAAGAAAATAATGCTGACTCTACCAACCAGGAAAGTAATCAAAATAATGAACAAGCAGATGCACAGACGTTATCGCCGTTCTCATTATTCGACCACTTTGGAACTGTTAAACGAGGGTTCAAACCTAGAGGGCGCTCCGCTCTAGCCACGAGTGGTTCCACACAAGAGCCAAAAACTGGGTTTTTCGTCGATGTACCACCCACCTGGGGAATCGCCGCTGATGGATCAATGGTCGACTGTTTTAGCAAAATGGAGTTGGACAAAAACAGTTAAGACTTCAGGTCTAAATTGTCCATCAATTTTTTTTTAAGCTGTAAAACTAGAACATTGTAAGTTATAAGTTAAAATATTAGAGAGATAAGGCAGGTACTGTTAAAATTATGGCGAATGCGTGACGAGCGATAAAGCACGTTATTTTGGTCATCTGGCGCATTCGCCAGAATTTTGAAAGGGTGCTTTTTTGATTGGTTAACTTAATAGGTTACTTTCAAACTTATGCCGACTACGCTGCTTCAACTGCTTAAGGCGAGATAAGTGTTTCGTTTGTGTCCTAATTATTTTTATGCCCCTATTATGTTTTATTGTTCGAATATATTTTTTAGGATTAAGTATCTAGGTTAAAGTATGGTACCTACGCAGTTAATTTTGAATAATGCAATTTCTCAAAATCTTCCGTTTTTGATTGCTTGTTTAAGTAAATAATAAAGTTTAATATACATTTAATACTTTAATACATGTGAAAGATTATGTGTCCTTAAAAATTTCAACAGGATTTAATTTTTATATGGGTTAAAATTTAATAAAAGAAAAATATTCCGTTTTTTCATTGTAAAAAATCCTAGCTTTCGTCATTAAGGTAAAGGATTTTTCCTTTAATCAATGCCTTCGTATTGTTTTTTAAATACGTTTGGTAGGAAGATTTTGTGTCCTTATCAGGTTAAAATTAAGTAATGTTAATAAAATATCTTAATTTAAACTCAAATATTTGATATGTAATTTATGTAAGAGCGTAGTTAAAAATACTTGTCGAAAAAGTAGAGCACCCTCAATAAGGTGTTGTAAGGTCACTTTTTTCCTGATTCTTTTCCGGAATCGGGTCAAATTTTGTAGCATTGCTTATTTAACCGTTTTAATCAAAACTATCGAAATATTTTTGTATTTTTTTTGGATTTTCCTTTTTAACAAAATTTTGAAAGGAAAAAAAAAAGTTTAAAACGACAAAACTATGGAGCGGCAAAACAGAAATTGGTCAAAACGTACTGGCCGTAAAATAGTATAACATATGACCGCTAGATGGAGCTGCGGTGTGACAGGCACCGTTTGATTTGTTAGCCTGACAGCGCCTTCTGTATTTTAGATACAGAGGGCGCTGGCCTCGCTTACAGGCGGCCAATTGAAAGTATGTATTAATCCTCGCTTGGCGGGAGCCAACCCAACAAAAAACAAGCGCGGCTATATACTGCCATCTAGCGGCAATATATTAAACAGGTTTTCCTGTCCAGCTGTTGTCGGCTGTATACTGTGTCGCCATCTAGCGGGAATATGTTACACTACTTGCCCTTGTAAGGTTTTAGGCCAGTCCATGATCTATTTCGATTTTGTGACATTTTTGCGTATTTTTTTTTACGTAGTACTGTTATGAACCTGTAATTTATTATTATTTTCGTTTTTTGTAATGTACTTTTTGATAAATTATGCGCACCCCAAGAATTGGTCGGCCCTTATTGGCCACGCATTTGTTAAGTTTGTTTAGGGCCACAAAAAGGGAAATATTATATATATAAAATACCAAAGTACACCTAAAATATATGAATTTATTGGTGAAAGATATTTTAATTATCCAGACAAGTCACAAAAATCTTTAAAAAAATTTATTGATACACACTTTCGCAATTTACTCTTCCATTTTCTAAAAAAATAACATATAATACAGGCTGTATGGAATAAAAATTATATACTCAGAATGTTTTTGTTTTAGATAATATGGCTCATACATGATTTTTTAGCATAAATAAAATGCAGCCACTTACTGTTTTTCAGTGTTCCGGCGACTATTTTTTAGATCCATCAAAACAGTTTTACAGCGATAAAACCATTTAAAAAATGAGAGAAAATATATTTTTAGAAAATATTTGTGGCGTAGAAGGCAAAGGATGAGGGAATAAATCGGAAATAGTTTTTCCTCGACCAGGATTTAAACCCGGGACCTCTAGAATACCAGTCCAATGCTCTGTCAACTGAGGCCGATTCATTTGTTAGTAGTGGGGAGATCTTTGAAGCCTATTGCGGCCTTAAAAACCTAGAGATGTTATAAAGACAAGGACGTACACATTCACGGTTATTAGTTGTACGAAATTTCTATTTATCTATCAACTAACAATACACGACATATAGCGTTTTATTGGAGGTGTCAGATGACGAAATTATTAGTTGGAAATTATTTATAGTATTTGCTGCTTCTAGTAAAATTCTTAAATGAAGGCGCCAAGGTCCCTTACTTTTTCAATACCAATTATGATTTTAAAACATTCTTACTTTATTACTAGAAGCAGCAAATACAAGCGGAAGGTGTCATTAGAAATGCAATTTTATCTCGTATCAGATCCATTGAAAAGCGGGGACTCATTTTGTATACGTTAGTAACAGTGGGGTATCAAAGAGTTTTGGTACATTTTGCAATTTTCTAGTTAAGAAAATCGGACTATGCCACTGAAAAAATTTAATTTTCTGATATGGTTTAGGTCATTATTCTTAGATCAACCCTGCCAAGTTTCGTACTTGTAGGTTAAGAAATCTTGATGAAAATGCTAAAAAGGAATATGCAAGAAATTGTTTAAATTGGCATCATTTTTTCTTGGGTTTTTTCAATTTTTCTGGTAGAAAGAGTGGTTTAAGCTAGACTACACTATTCACTTATCGATAGATAATTAAATTTGCAACATTTTTCCTATTTGTCACTTTTGACAGTCTGACACAGTTTAGGAGTTTTCCAAGAAAAACGCTTTTTTGGAGGTTAGAAATAACAGTAGCCGAGGGGGTAGGAATGGGGACTTTTAGTATGCTAAACGGTGGACCTTCCTAAGCTTGCAAATAAAAAAAAAATTGGGATCTAATTTTTTCCTGTATTTTTCCTATGTAGCTTTCCTAAACGGTATTATGAAATGTGATGGGGCAACTCAGCAAAACAAATGTCTGTTTGCCTATTAAAAGCTGTTAAACTCTCCTGGCATATAATAATTATTCCACAACAATCTGTACATCTACCTCACCTCACCCTTCAGTCAAAACTAGGCGGCGGTGGGGGAGCGCCAGGCCTCGGAAACGGCGGCCTGTTTCCGAAATTGGGCGGCGGCGGAGGTCTCCAGTTGGGCGGGGGCGGGCGACTGCCCGGCGGCGGCGGGGGGTGGAAGCCTTGGAACGGGGGATTGGGAGTCCCGGGCGGGTGCAGGCCGCCCGTTTGCCATGGAAGCGGAGGAGGCATCATCCTATAAATAAATTAAATAAAAATAAAGTTTATTTGGGACAATAATAAAATCAATCTAATATATTAAGGGTGGCCTAAAAAAACGGTACTTTTTTTACTGCCCAGTAACTAAAAAGTATTTGTCACAGTTCAAAAATTTTAACCATTGTGGGAAGCCAAGTCAAAATGAACGATTTATGAACCCCCAAAAGTATTTTTGACCACCCTCCTTCCTCCTGCAATTTTTTAAGTGCACCACTAATGAAAACCTTTTAACTTTTGCATGTTATTATAGAGCTTTGTCTTTCCCGAGTGTACTAATGTATCGCTTGTTTACATGGGGTAAGAAATAAAAGTAATGTAAGTAGATTTTATTGGGTTATAGAGATCACAAAAAAAACTTATTTTTCTTATGGCAATGTTTCATTATATATAATAACTGCATCAAGCACTATGAAGAACAGACACCAGTTTAAATGAAGCATTTTTAAGTTAAAATGTAATAATAAAAAAAATTTTCATAAGATTTACTTACTCAGAAGGACAGTTTCATGGTATGTTCTTTATGAAGTTTTCTTTCAAAAAAATGAAGTTGTAATAATAATGAAAATATATGTCAAAAAATAGGGCAATGAGACTGGATTTGGTGTGCTGTGATTCAGAACATAGCATAAAACTGTCTTTTTGAGTAAGTAAATCTTATTAAAACATTTTTTATTATTACATTTTACCTTAAAAATGCTTTGTTTTATTGTGTAGGTTCTTTGTAAGTTTTGATAAAGTTATATTACATAACGAAACATTGCGATAAGAAAAATAAGTTCCTTTTTTCCTGTCCCTATAACCCAATAAAATCTATCATGTTAACTCAAGGGAACAGAATTAACACAAAAAAAAAGTTAAAAATTGTTCAAATGTGTGCATTTGGTGAATCAAATTAACTGAGTCAGACTAAAAAAAACATTTTGAATTTTTCGAGAATATCAATATTTACATAAAACTGCAAAATTTTAAAACCTTGGTCTTTCGAAATGGTCAGCATTAAATCGAACTTAAACAACGCGTAACCAAGCAAAAATGACTTAGATTTTATGTAAGAATAATAGATTTCCTTAATATTACTTTTTTACGCTATTTTTCTTCAAATTTGGGTGATTTGTCTATTGTATCTAGAATAAAAGGAAAGTTAAGTAGTTTGTTATTAAAAAAAAAACATGTTTTAAAATATAAAATAAATTAATCAAAACCTACCTTGGTGGGGGCGGCATGCCTCCCTGAGATCCCGGTGGCCCTGGAGGCAGCGGAGGTCTCGGCTGTCCTCCACCCATACTGGGAGGCGCCCCAGGCGGTAATGGGGGCTGGGAGGGTGGCAAAGGTGGGGGTGGAATTCCCGAAGGAAAGCCTGATGGTGGAGGCACAGGCGGCGGCGGTGGGGGTTGCATACCGGCCGGAGTGGGAGGCGGGGGCGGCATGATCCCTCCCAAGAGAACCGGAGGTGGGGGAGGGGCTATGGTCATTCCTGGCATCATACCTAAATGAGTAACAATATAACCAATTATTTAGAAATAGGAACTAAAATCACCAAGTAAAATTAAAAATTTTTAAAAGCCCCAAGAACCTCCGACATTAAATCTATCTTTATTTGCTCTGTCCCTGAATTGATTTTTTTCACTTGACAGAACTGAAATAAACCAGTTGCTAATCTACATCCACACAACAAATTTTATTACAATCGGATGAACGGTTCAGAAGTCAATCTCAAATTATTCTGGAACTACTTAGCCTATTTTTATCAATCATAACTAAGAACACTCCCTGAATAATGGGTTCCAGATAGAAGAAAACCTCATAGAAATCGGTCACTGATTCGAGAGCTACATATGCACTTAAGACTATTTTGACACTAGCTACACTAGCATTTTTCTTGAAACTATATTAACCTAAGAATTAACTTAGATCTTATTTTCAACCTAAAAAATTATATTTTTTTGCGTTTTCTTACCCAAAGGAGGAGCGTCAGCAAACAACTGATGCGGCCGGTCAGCTTGAGACAATGGATTCTGGGCTGCTAATAGCCTTTCTGCTGCGGAACCATGTCTTTCTCCTTTTGAGTCTTTTTTGAATGCATAGGATACTGATATAGGTCTGTAATACACAAAATTAAGCAACAATTCAAAATTAAAAAAATTTGGCTGTGAAACCTGCCTCTCACAAAAGGAGATTTTTCTCAGTATACGGCTCTCAAAGTTTAAAATATATAAAGTATGCATACCTATTACAAAGATATTGTCCATTCATTGCTTCAATAGATGCATCTGATGCTTCGAAACTGGCAAAATTTATAAAGGCAAAACCTTTTGAATTACCAGTGTCAGGGTCTCTCATGATTTTTGGGGTTTGGAGGATGACACCAAATGCTAAAAACAAACAAACAAACCCTGTTGGTGTTTATACAGAAGAAAAATATAACGTAACATGATATGAGACATAAAAAGATGCCCAACTTTTATCTTTTTATGTTATTTTTGTTTAAAAGAAAAAGATTTATGCAAAAAAGGTAAGCAAAACTTTGGATATTGACACAGTGAATTAGGTCTCAGCTATCTTGTCATGTTATTTCCAGTATAAACAGCCATTTTCCTTATGTTATGTTATGTCATGCTATGTTTTATCTTATCTTATAAGTTCTTTATGATTATTTGGAGGGGTTTGGCAGACCATCTCCCTGATTTAGATAATTTTTGGTACATTTATTCTAACCATAAAGGGGATGAAAAAAAAAAACAAAAACTACCAATAAAGAAATTGAAATATCTCGATAACTACTTAAACTTGGATGGTGGTTTAAAGCTCATTCAAAATACGTTTTGAATGATGTATTACATGATATACTTTTTGTTTTAAAAAAAATTTGAAAATAAAAAAAACTTTTTTTTTATTTTTCAAAAACAGCATTTTTTATAAAAATATATTTTGTTTCTGGGTGTTTCGCCAAACTATTTATAAAATTTCAAGATGAGGACTTGATGGGGTCATCAAAAAAAAATTAATTTAAAAATTTTGATTTTTTTTTTTTTAAATGAGGTCATGTGATACTTTATTAAAATGGCCTTTTTTTAGCATGTATAGTTCTGACGATATTCATATTTTGATAAATGCCTGTAAAGACCGTCAATTTTAACCTTGATTT
This sequence comes from Oxystoma pomonae, assembly GCA_963921995.1. Taxonomy (NCBI): domain Eukaryota; kingdom Metazoa; phylum Arthropoda; class Insecta; order Coleoptera; family Brentidae; genus Oxystoma; species Oxystoma pomonae. Next base: position 62,222,587 of record OY998171.1, read on the forward strand.
TAACCAAATGTGCAAGTACACAAAAAGAGTAAAATCTTGAGAACTGTATACCATACAAAAGCGAGTAATACCTTGTTTTATAGGTATTCTAAAGCTCATTTTGATAAAGTATCACATAACCTAATTTTTTTTTTTATTATTTTCAAAATTTTTAAAAAAAATTTTTTTTGATTAACCCATCAAGTCTCCATCTTGAAATTTAGTAAATAGTAAAAGTTTTTTTTTTAATTTCAAATTTTTTTAAAAATAAAAATTCCATCATGAGATACATCATTCGAAAGGTATTTAAAATACCGAGCTATAAACCACTGTCCTAGTTTAAGCAGTTATCGAGATACTTTCATTTCTTTAGTCACATGTTTAAGCAGAATGGTAGTTTGTTTTGATTTTCTAAAATTAATTAAAAAAAACTAATGGTCAAAAAAAAATTTGAATTTGGGATTTGTCATTCCCTTTATGGCTAGAACAAATTTACCAAAAATTATCTAAATCAGGGAGATGGTCTGCCAAACCTCTGGTTGATTTGATTTGAAATGACCCTTTGATTTATTTTTATATTAAGTATTGCAGAAAAGAAACATAGAATTGTTAAATAGACATGAAGTTGTTAAATAATAAATTTACAAAAAAACTGAATACCTAGTTTTGCAGATATGAGTTTTATAAATTAAAAATAAAGACACAATAAAAATAAAAAAATTATAAGAATCACATGTTTTATTAAATTATTATACTTAGTTTTATAAATTTTGTAACTACAGTTAAACCTCTATAACTTGAACTAAGTTAAAAAGAGTTGAAGTTTAAGAGCGTTCAACTTAGGGAGGTCAAATAAACATAAAAATTTAAAGAAAGGTATAAGTTATAGAGGTCCAACTGTATGTTTTAAATATACCTGAAAATGTATCATAAAGCAGTTTTTCATCCACTTCTGGGTCCAAATTTCCAATGAAAATGTTGGCTCCAACATCCAAATTTTTCTGATGTGCAGAGGCTTTATTTACTCTAATCGGCTTGCCATAAAGCTTGATCATGTTCATAATTTTTATGGCATAATCTGCATCTTCTTCACCCATGAATTCCACAAAACTATGAAAATAAAAAGAAAATTTGTCATGAGGTGTATTTAAGTTTAAGGTCATGTAATTTTTTTAATATTATACTTAATAAAGACTTAATTACTACATCTAAACCTTGATATATACATACCCATATCCCTGATGCATCATTGTAACCCTATCCTTTGGCATGTGAACATTGACCAGAGGCCCACCTTGCACAAATAGCTCCCATAACAAACTCTCAGACACCTTATCATCTAATCCACCAACATAAATAGTTGCATCTCTGTTACGTTCTGCTATCGGACCGTTTGCCATGGTTTTTAAGTTTCCAAAAAAACGTCCGCTTATGTTAAATCAGTGTACAGACCAGGTGTAGGTGCATACAACTCCTTACAAATGTCTGTAAACCAAGCTTTGACTTAAAATAAAACTTGATTTTAAAGACTTATTCGGGCGTCAGGCAAACTAAATAGGTTTAGCAGTGTTGTTTAAGTAATTTTTACCATTTTAAGCTCAAAATTGAAGCAAATAATTGAAAACTCACACAAACGTAATAAAAACACAAAACACCGACTTTTTAGGTTAGGCGCAGACGTTCCAAAAATGAAAATACAGACCACCAAACATGTGAAACATGTTATAAATTTCGCTGCAGGCCGGAAATAAATATATATTATCTCCAGTGCTAGTGCCTGCATATCCCTACATCTCTCTTTCAATAAATTATATTAGAATAACATTTGGACAAAACGTTATTCTTTAATCCCCATTTCTAAGCTCTAAAAAAGTGGTTTATTCATCCATAAATATGGACCAGCTAAACATGACGTCACTGCGTCTCAATCGTCCTCAATCAGCTGGCTGTTATCGAAGCAGCTGTCAGCCTTCCAAACATGGCAAATTTGCTGAAAAATGTAATTTTTAAAAGTCCTACAGGTTTCCTGCCCTCAAAGCTGTTTCTAAAAAATGGAGCGGCCTTAGTACATACCAGGTAAGTCGATGGTATACCAGTTTTTGCAGATTAAATCGGAGAAAATAGGAAAAGTTCCTAGTTATGTAATTTTTAAGGTTATGTAGTTTTCTGGGGATGGCTGTTATTTGTATTTTTTTTTTAATATATAGGGGTGTCTCGAGCAATGAAATGACGAATATTACCAGGATTCTTTGAATTCAAAACCCAAAAATATTGAAATGGAGTTTAGGGCTTTTTATTGTTTTTTTTAATTTGTACCCAAATTTCCTTGTAAATCAGAAGGTATGGTTGTTTATTATTGGTTAGAGGTATTTGACCCTGTACATCTGAAATATGCCCATACCTACATTTCTTACAGTGCCACCAACAATGCAGCAAAATGGTACCCTGATGAAGAGTACTTTGCCCAATTTAATGGTCCAGTCATGTACCCTGATGACGTGACGAAAAAATGGGCAATGCAACCATGGAATCCCGTAAAGGCCCCCACCGAGAAGGCTGTCAAAAATGTCACTTTAAATTTTGGACCACAGCATCCAGCTGCCCACGGAGTATTGAGATTGGTTTTGGAACTAGATGGGGAGGTATTATAGTTATTAAATGTCACTAAACAGAATCGTTGATATCAATTCATTTTACCCACACTTTTTTTTAACAAAACTCATGTAGATAATATTTTGAATTTTTTTTCTTTTTTGATAGACAGTAAAAAGGTCGGACCCCCATATTGGTCTCTTGCACAGAGGGACAGAGAAGCTGATCGAATACAAGACATACACTCAAGCTTTGCCATACTTTGACAGATTGGATTATGTCTCCATGATGTGCAATGAACAGGCCTTCAGCTTAGCCGTTGAAAAGTTGCTGAACATTGATGTGCCTCTCAGGGCTAAGTACATTAGAGGTATGTAAATGAGCAGTCAAATATTTTTGTTTTCAAATATTTTCTTTATGATGTGGTTTTTATGGATAACTTGGATCTGGATGGACATTTATTTTGATGTGACTCTACTGTAACTGTACAAATTAAGGGAACAATGGGGTTCTCTATCTAACAAGATTTTGGTCCATATATCATTTATTTATAAAAAATGTTTACCATGCCTGTCTTTTGTGGTGTTCTACTGCTTCTTCAGGGCTTGTGTTTTGTTGAATGATTTTCCAAATGAACACATAAGTGGAAAAGAGAGTATTAGAGCCTGCAAGTATTACATGAGTGAAAAAAGTTCGAAACTAGAGAGTTTGCAAATGTATGTGAAGGCAAAGGCATGAATATGTTGAAAAATGTGATCAATAAAACATTATGCTATGCAGATATAAATACAAGTGTTGCATGAGAGAGGGCACTCCACAGCTATGAGTGGAAAAAGAGATTTTTTGGTATGTTATTTGAAAAACTCAGATTAACTATTTTGAGCTCAGTAAGAAATTTAAAAAATATATAATAGGATGAACTGCAAAATCGATCTGTGTCTAAAAAGCTAAAGCTTTGTTATTTTAACTAATTTTATTACTTTTAACTTATATCAATACTTTTTAAATCTATTGTGTCCATATTGGCCATATTTATCCTATTTACAAAAAAAATACTAAAAATTGTTAGATTCCATCTATTTTTGTTACTTTATTGCGTCAACCTACTAGGTAATTCACAAATAATCTTAATACTAAATTTTGAAATATCCTGTGTTTTTTTTTTAGTTATGTTTGCCGAACTCACCCGTATCCTAAACCACATAATGGGAATCTGCACTCACGCTTTGGATATCGGTGCAATCACGCCGTTTTTCTGGATGTTCGAGGAACGCGAAAAATGCATGGAGTTCTACGAAAGGGTCTCAGGCGCCCGTATGCATGCAGCCTACGTTAGACCCGGAGGCGTGGCCTTAGTGAGTAGAATAATAGGCAATTTCTTATGGAGTTTATGTTATAAAGGAGCGTCAGACAATTTTGTTTATCATTGCCACCCCCCCCCCCCCCAATAGGTACAGGTTGAGCCAGAAGATAAGGTTAAAGTTCAAAAATTCAGTATTTTATACCTACCTCACTCAATCCTCGTTTTTACGTAAACTATGAAATGGAGAAAAGCAAGTTTCAAGTATGTTCCCTAATAGCACTAGCATACCAAGGATGAACATCCTGGTAGAACATTCATAGAATATTTTTTCGCAGGATTTTCATAGCACATTTATGAGCTTGAAAAAATATGTTCTCTCACAAACCACCCTAAAAAAATTTTCCAACAACTTAACCTTTTGCGCTATGTGGGCTTATGGGAGAAATTATATATTAGCTGGATATACCTTTTGGACATTGTTTTCTGTTAGAAGACCACCGTGAATTGTTTTTTTTTACATAAAATCAGGATCACTCCTGAACGGCTCAACAGATTTTCATAATTCTTTTTTTTATGGAATAAAAATATTACTCCCCTCCCCGAATCCCCCTAAACGGTAGTGGAAGGGGATTACGTTATTTGTTCTATGCAGGATAACTCCCGAACGGCTCAACCGATTTTCATAATTATTTTTTTATTGAAAATAAATATTAGCCTACCTCAACAAGCTTTTTTAACAAAATAAAATCTTAAATTCTGTTGCGTAAGCATGATCGTAGATAGAAAAATATTATTTCCTTTCATGGCATCATTTGATGATGACGATGATGAGGAAGGAAATTGGCAGAACATTCACGGAATATCCTGCATAGAATATTCGCTGAATATGATATCCAGAATATTCAAAGAACGTATTTTCAATGTGCTGTCAATATCCAAGAGGAGGGGCATTCTCCGGACTTTGGTAGAACATTCAAGGAATATTCTGCATTGGATATTCGTTGAATGTACTGTCCGGGATATCCTAAGAATGTTTTTTAAATGTGCTGTCAATGTCCAAAAAAACATTTTTCTGGATTTTCACAGAACATTTCTGGAATATCCTGCATAGAATGTTCGCTGAATGTACTAGGTAATATATTCTGAGAACGTCTTAAATGTGCTGTTCATGTGCTAAGTTGAAAGTTATTCAGAGCACGTTTTTGGAACATCCTACGAATATACTGTGAATGTGTCAGAACATTCAGACATTCACAGCATCTTACTGGGATATCCCTGGAATATCCTGTGCTATTAGGGTAGGGTTTGGTACAGTACAACTAACATTTTTTGTATTTACACTTGAATGAATGAATGTTATGGTTTAGCCCTGGAAGTCTGCCTCTTTCACAAAAGAACAGATTTTTCTGGGCTACAACCTCCTTATATCGCCTGGGGCCAGCAGATAGTTCCCAAGGTGCGGCTGTCTTGACCTGGCCGGAGCTGGACACTCCAGTAGGACATGCAAAGCGAGTCTTCGGCGATTCCCAGAGTCTCTAGGTGTTTGTTAAGGCGACAGTGTCCTGTTAGGAGCCCTGTTGCTAGTCTCACATTTTTCATACCTACGTGGAGCAAAGACTTTGTTATTTTGACGCTCACTTCACCAATCAGGAGTTTGGCCTGTATCTTGCCCTGTGTGCTATTCCAGAGCTCCTCAGAGCACCTGTGTAAATCTCTTCAGGGCCATTTTGACTTGGCATGCCGGATTACCTAGTATGGGTTCCGGACCTACCGGATCGGTTGATGATCCTTGTTTAGACATGTCCCGGGACTCAGAGGAGATTAACCTTATTGTGCCTTGCCATAGTTGTCAAGACTCGGCACTCCAATACAAGGGCAGAGTTAAGCCTGTCCGACCTGATAGCAGACATTGCAGCCCTACTATCTGAGCAAATGTAAATATCCTTGCCTGAAGCAGACATTTCCAGATTTTTATATCCACACATGAGAATGGTATATACCTCAGCCTGAAAAATAGTCTCATACGTTCCTAGGGAGAAGTGGTATTTACACTTTAGCTAGGATCAGACAAATTTCTTTTTTATCGTTGCCAATTATGGAGGACCAATAAGAATAAGGGCTCTGGTCTATTGATCTTAGAATGAATGGAAAAGTCCCAGACTACACGTTTAAGAGTATATTCGCTCGCGCAAAAATTACAAAAAGTACCATTAGCTAACCCTAGATTCAAGCTTTATCTTTAATACAAAATTTGTGGGTCCAAAAGTAACCCTTGCAAGCAAAATTTGCATGAGGGAAAGGGAACCCACAAAAAAGCCCAATTTACAAAAATCGAAACACAAAGGAAAATAAAACGTCCGAAACGAAATATGAATTAAAGTAAAACACCCAGAAAATAATGGCTACGAATATAATTTTAATTTAAATAATTTTCTAGAAACGAAAAACGATCCTTAAATGAGCAGAACCACAATCCGTCCGAATCACTATTGGGCATGCGTCAAATTTAAATCTAGAGCGCCGTAGGCCCTGGATTGCAGCGTTGACAAGTTTCTCTATTTGGAAGATGACACGGGGATTTTTTTTATTAAACGATTTTATTTAACTTCACAGTTTCTGACTGTCTGTCTATCAAATTTTGCGATTCATTTTTAACACACCTCCTGTGAACCGATTTTAATATTATGAGAAAATTTGGGGGTAGGCGGTGGTTGAGGGATGTAAAGGGGGTAAATTATTACTATATCACAACTTACTTCGAATCTTCCCTGCCGTAAGCCTGGCAACGCAGCAATTTGTGGATATCAGTTCAAATCATTTTCGGACAGATTGGGGTTCTTGAATTTTAAATATTATTGTTTCGATTAAATTAATTTCGTTAAAAATATTTCCTGACATTTTGTGTTTCTATAAAAATATGTTTTGTTTAAATTTAATTCTATGCATATATTTTCTAGCGATTTGATTCTCCCGTCATTTAATTTCCGAGAAAATTTTTTTCGGACCAATTATTTTCTTTTCAATTAAATTCTGACAAATTATGTTTCTGCCAGTTTCGGGTTTTTTTTAATAGGGATCCGAGGGAAATTTAATTTTATATTATTTTTGACAGGACTTGCCGCTTGGTCTAATGGACGATATCTACGAGTTTAACTCGAAATTCGGTGAAAGAATCGACGAATTAGAAGACGTCTTGACCTGTAACAGAATTTGGGTGCAAAGAACCGAGGATATTGGAGTTGTGTCCGCTGAAGACGCCCTAAATCTTGGATTTAGGTGAGCTTACATTACAAGCAGGATCTCTGTTCCTATTCGCTTTTGACCGAGTCTTTTAATAACACGGTTTTATAATGGTCACTAACTTCTAATTTACAACTTTTTAATATCACCCCCTCCAACGATCTCAGCTTGGGTTGAAAAGTTATGCATTCACAGTTATACAGGGTGTTTGAAAATTTAGCATCCAGATTTTATGAATGTATTTTTCAGGTCAAAATAGGCGATTTTTTTAGTTTTTCCTTTATAGCTCTTGCAGTTTTCGAGATGCTTAAATCAAATTGAAAATATAGGTTACATAGCGGTTGGAAGAATATACAGGAAGATATTTTTCAGGGGTCAAGTTCTTTTTCGTCCCATACTATTTCACTCCTTGATATATTCATCCCCTTTTTTAGTTTTTCCTACATAGTTTTTACGAAATTAATGTTTCTTACAAAATATAACCACATTTTGACTAAGTTTGTCAGGATTTCAATAAATTCTATAATTAAAATGATTTAGACTAAAAAAATCTGGTCAAAAACAACTACATTAATTAAAATATGGTAAAAACAATAAAAGTTACTGTAATGTGACTGGCCAGTACTACATGCTGTCCGGAGTCAACCTAATGTCCCAAGACACCTCACTTTACGGAACCTTGGGATATTTTTTTTTCATTAGTGTGAACTTTTAATTGCTGGACATGTTGTCAAAACCTGAAAAATATAATATTTTTAAGAGTTCTTGTTCAATTTCTAGAGCTTCTCCTAAAATATATTTCAAGAATGTTATTTGTTTAACGCGCACTATACAGGGTTCCTAAGATTTTCCTTAGGGATAGGATTTCAATAAATCAAACAGAAATGGCATAGAAAGTTCTGCGCGCACAAAAGAAACAGGTATATTGAGCAATGGTGCCGGTTTGTTATTATCTCCGGACTGCTTTCATGAGAAAAAATTGTCGCCACTCTTTCATTGTGAGCATAAATCATAGTTGCAATAATAACCGTTGACAAGATGTCTGCAAATTCCGCTAGATGGCGGCTACACCATAAGATTTGAACATCTAATCTAATTAAAAATTAGATGTTTTCAGGTCCAAACCACAGCTTTTTCTTGCTTAAAGGAGGCAGCAGGGTCCATTATTTACGATACTGAGCGATAAACTCGTGAGGTTGTTAACATTAGAAAGAAATATCTTCGCTTTTAATTAAATTTCTTTCCATTTTGTTCTACTAGTGACATCTATCCGGACACGGCCAAACCATGCAGCTAGCACTAGCATCCAAAGAAATCAATAAACGGCGCTGTTTTTCCTGCAGAGCTTTTTGCTTGCGATATTATTGATTTTAAATAAAGCTGGCCCTACACTACATTTGATATTTTCGAGGTGTTTTATGACATGATCTCGAAACGTGTAGCGAACCAATTCTTCAAAACTAGCGGGAGGGTAAAAGCGAAAAATAAGGGGCTGCCAAAAAGGGGTGAAAACACCCAAAAAGGGGTGAAAAGATTTATTTTGCTCTGTTTCTTTACAAAAAACGTTTTTTTTACGAAAAACTTGAGCTCTGCCACTTTTTTTATTTTTTTCTTCAACTTTCTCGAAATTTTCGTCATACCGTAGAAAAAAATTATTTCCCCCATGGTCATACTCTACTTTTATTCGAAAAAATTTAGAAACAGAGACGGGATCAGTTTTCCTAAAACGGGGGATCTTGGTTTCGAGTGAGAAGATAAAGGGCGCCGCAGGCAAAAATTTTTCAATTAAATTAGCCGAACGCAAAAATGTTAGAAAAACAAAGCACGAAATAAAAATGGCGCCGCTTACAATTTTTTTTCAAAAATTACGTAATTTCGGGAACGCAAAGAAATAGGTCTAAAGAGTATAATTTTTAAGAAAAAAATATCAATTTTCTCACCCCCCTCCACTGGGACTACAGGGGCCGTGCACAAATTACGTAATGGTCATAGGGGGGAGGGGGGTTACAAAACGTTACGTAGGGGGGAGGGGGGTTTTCGACAGCGTTTGCATTTGTGTGAAACTAAGAAAATTTGGAATGAAAATAAGTGAAAAGTTTTTTTTTTTTGGGGGGGGGGGGGGTAGTGGTCTTGAAATCGTTACGTAATATTAGGGGAGTGGCGTGCCAAACCGTTACAAAACATTACATAGGGAGGGGGTCAAAAATTGGTAAAATCACCGTTACGTAATTTGTGCACGGCCCCACATCTGACTGTTCCGCCTTTTTGATTTCGAATCAAAGTGCAAAACCCGGGTTGGACGGTCGAAGGCGTCAACCCGTCCTATTTGCTTGATACAGTTTCTACGGAAATATCTTAGTCGATTTCTGCGACCGTGTATGAACGCCTTAAGTTAGGCATTTGCATGTATCTCAGTCCCCAGCCTGTAAACAGTGCGTGAAGACAATGGTTACAAAATGAAAAGCCGAAAAATATTTTTTTTTACGATATCTTTCATCAGTTTGGTATTAAAGTCGAGCAAAAACAATTTTTATTCCAGTCCTAAAGGTATGAAAATGGAAAACATTAGAAAACAACAACCTGGAATGGATTTACTACGTGTAAGATGTAGTGACAACATCGCCCCATGCCCATCCTTTTCTGCCGAATGTGCTTTTCCGTTTGTCTGCGTCTTATACACGGCTGCTTGGCCCCCTAAGGATTTGCTTAGGAACCCTGTATACTAATTTTTCCTAGGATTCAAATGTCTGAATATTTCGAATTGATGGCCTTAGAAAGATATTTTAGCTTATTCGACAAAAAATTAAAAAAGTGCTCCGAGTCGCGTCTTGGTTTTAACAAAATGTGCCTTCCATTCAAAGTTCAGCCAATTCTGATGTTTATTTGACTCCAAAAAGTACAGATATCCCGTTTTGAACGTCACTTCGACATTTCCTGAGCTAAGGTCACTGACAGAAAAAAAAAAGAATCTCTACTCTTAACGGCCCAATTACATCGTTAAACCGGCAACGCTGTTGGGTCCGTTTATTAGGCAATTCTTTTTCCGCATGTTTCTCGGAAACGGGACTTCCAAATGGCCTGAAATTTTGCCTAAATTGTTTATTGGACTATGTTTTTCCATCAAATCTTGGTACTTTTTTAAAATTTTGTTTATTTTTTGGAAAAAACTGTTTTAGCTTTTGTGGTGTTTCAAAATTGGCGCGCCCATATTACGTCAGAAACAGTCAGAAATACCCTTTATAGAGACCTGTAAAACTAAATTGGAAATGTTTGTAATTTTCCAAATAATGGACACCTAATTTCAAAAACTCTCTAGATTGTATTAATAAGCTTTGTAATCCTCTTCCTCTAATAAAAAACAAATTGAGTATTATTTTCCTCTAAAGCTAAAACATGCGGAAATGTAAAAACATGGACTATACTGGTTACCTATCAATATTAGTTATATGCCTAGCATCAAAAAGTACTTAAATGGTTATATTATAGATACCGCCACCATCAAAATTAACCACCCACGTCTTTTTTTTGTGAGCTTACCCTAGTCATAGTTTCTAGTGTTCTCCTTTCCTAAATGTATTCGGCTAAGAGAGATCTAGCATATATACCTAGGTAACACCCCTTACCAGGAAAAAAAATTTATGCCATGCAAACATCGAAATTGGTCGACTCACTGTATTTGCAACTAACCAATGTCAGTGTGTCTGCCTGACATTCTTCATAACCTTAGTTTTGTCGTTTTGTTTTGGAGTTCGTCGGCCTGGTTTTTGTGTTTTATTTAATAATTTTTCCTTTGGTGAAAAGCTACTTTTTAGAACCCTTAAGTGGTCTGTGTGTATGGCCATTTGACTAGTTGTCACTGCTTTCAATTCGATCACCTAGGTGATAAATAAACAATCCCCCTATAGGGTCACTGAATCCTGAGACCTGCGGTCCCAGCCGCAGGTTTTAGGATTCAGTGACCCTAATCCCCAATGATTCGCGGCGCAATCTGTGAACAGGAGAATACAGTAAAGAAACCAGAGATAGATAATGAGTGGTAGATGACGTATTGAAATCGATTGACAAATTTATATTATCTCTGGATTGTTCTTGCGCCGTTAAGATTTATTGTTATAATATTTTTAAAATTTTTATCTGCGGATTTTTTTTTGGTTAAATATTTAAATTAAACATAAGATTCCTCAATTTTTCTTTCTGTCGCTTCATCTGGTTTTGGAAAAGCTATATCCGATCCTGCATAAAACATCTCATACTAATTTTATTAATCTGAGATAAAACATCCACTTTTTTCAAAAATCGTTACATAAAACTACATATTTTTGAAATCTCATTTACACATTTACAAAATTAAAATGATTTGTTTTGTTTAGAAATTTTTTCGCATCTGTAACCCTTATTGAGAACAAAATTTCGCTAGATTTAATTAACATTTTTAACGACATGGGATAACCTATTATGTTTATAGGAAAAAAAGTCTTATTTTGGCCCTTAAAATCTTGTTACTGAATTTTAAAATACCTTGCATGTAGGTTAAACTAGACAGCAGTATAGCTAAACTATGATTTAATTTGTTTAAGCGGTGTCATGCTGAGGGGCTCTGGAATCAAATGGGACCTAAGAAAAGTGCAACCCTACGACGCTTACAATTTGGTCGATTTTGACGTACCCATCGGAAGCAAAGGAGATTGTTACGACAGGTACCAGAAACTTTTTCTACTCACGTGCGGAGAGTATCCACTCATATTAGGCATGAGAACTTCTGTGATTGTAAATCTAGACCTACATAAAGATAAATCTAAATGTATTTCATGTCCAGATCGTGGAAATTCTAAAGAAAATTAATTTTTAAAGTTATTTCTAAAATGTTATAGATGTCAGAAAATGAGAGAGTTTTCTTATGGTTTTTCACTTTTGACAAAATTTTTATTAACTGCTACTTTGTTTATACGGACCTTTTAAAACGTTTTTATGTAAGGACGTTTTAAAAATTGTGTCGTATAAAAAACCACTAAAACCGTTTTACGCACAAAATCGATTCTATTTTAAAGCGATTTAGTGCATTTCTTCTAACCTAAAGAAATACTCGACCCTGGTTTTCCAAAAAATCTGGTGTTAACTTGTTTTATTTGTTTTTTCTTTAAACTGACATATTTAATGACATTTACTGAAAGACGTATAAACCCTTGGAGAAAGCGATTTTATTTAAAACCGTCCTTATATAAAAGCGTTTTAGGTGCTTATAAACGTAGTTATTTATGTTTTTATTTTAAGTGGGTACTTTCCTCATGCCATGAGTGTTACTTTTTACACTAATTAACTGTAAGACACAAACAGGGTGATAGTTGTTGGTATTAAAAAATTATAACAAAAAACGTCAAAAGAACCTGATGAGTTCTAGCCCTTTTTAAAATATAAGTAAAACGAGCCATTCTCAAAAACTGTACCAGGGTTATAACAAATAGATAAAAAGAGTTTTATATTAAAAAAAGGAACAACCGGATGTACAATATTTTCCACAACGTCATCTGTCAGCGAGAGTTTTAGTTCTGACGTTTGGTAATTTTGTTTCTCCCTAAAAAGACAGTTGTTGTTGTCTGACGCTTAGATCATCCGAGGTCCCTGTTTATCTTCTTTCTCTCTTCTCTTTTTCTTTCTCTTGTATTTTAGCCCTATTTTTTTCTATCTCTCTTCTTTATTTTGTTTTGGGTCTTATTTTTACTTTTGTAGGAGGAATTTAGTCATTCATATCCATACTTTTAATAGAAAATTTTCTTCCTTGTTAGCTCTATTCTATTTTTTTAAAACACAATACAGAAGACAAACAACATGCAATTTTTGATGTTGTCCCAACAACTCAAATACATTAAATTACCTAACCAAAGATAAAAAAATAACGATCCATTTTGTTATAACTGAGTTCAGTTGACTGAAGTTACTTTATTGAAAGCAATAATGAATTGGTCAACTGTAATATGTTTGGCAAAATACAACATAATGCTTAATATTTTGTTTTATTTTGTATTCTTTAAGAGAGCGGTTGATTTTTTTAAGTTTGCAGTCTCTCTTTGGTTCTAGCTGGATGGATGAAACTTGGATATAGTAAGCAGATTGCTGGCAAGACTCTCCACACTACTCTACTGGCGGTACTTTGGTATACGCCTATTAAATTACCAACTGTGATTAAAAAATTTCCTGTACCAAAATACCTGTGTTTTAAAGGCACCATCTCTGTTGGTGCCAAAAGCAAAATTTCAGAAAGAACATGTCCTGAGACATATACAGACCGCTTCAAGCTACTGCGAACATAGGGCGGAAGAAGTGTAATTTGCCAGTGTACGTACATGCAGAGACACCGCACGCCTATCAGTGAAACAACCAACACTCAGGCTTCCGATCGCCATTCGCTGCCGTTCGCCGCTTTTCGCCTTGTATTTAGTACGCCTCTAACGACGGTGCTGTGTGGAGCGTAGTCAATGAAACCGGAATTTGGTCAATAAATACGCAAATTTTTATAACATAATTTTCTTATTTTTTGTCACTGATAAATAAGAGCGTTTTATTGTCAACTGCTCAGATTTATCAGTGACGACGTGTTACAATGAAAATAATAAGGAGAAACAAAATAAAAGCAAGTTCTCAAAATAAAATAATACATTCTAAAAACCAAAAAGATTCTCCCAGTCAAAAAAAAATTAAAGCAAATGTTCGAAAAGTCCTCCTTGCTCGGCTAGACAATATCCGAGCCTACTATAAAAAACCCCTTCTAACGTTTCCAAGCATGTTAGGGGTGATAATTTGAAAAGCTTCTTCAAAAACAGGTAGAAGTCATTAGGAGCAAGATCGGGAGATCGAGCTGGCCATAAAATAGTTCCCCGTGTACTTATAACCCGATTAGGAAATACATTATCAAGATATTCCCTAACAAGGCCAACATTGTGAGCGGAACAACCATCTTGTTGAAACCATGTTTCACCAAATCTTACACCTAACAACTGCCTAGCAGTTGGAATAATGTGCTGCTGCAGTAGATCCAAGTATCTAGGACCATTCAAATTGCAATTGCCGTTAATAAAAAATGGCCCAATTACGTGTTCCCCTACAATACCCCCCCCCCCAAACATTTAGTTTTTGGGGATACTGTGTTCTTACGTCAAAATACAAATGCAAATTTTCCCTCGACCAATATCGAACGTGTGTTGGGTTATGACGATTTGACCATTTGACCATCTGCACTTTTTCGGCAACTTCGTAGACATCCATTTTTAGTTTTAAAAATGTATTATTTCAATTAAGAACTTACCCATCTGTTTCTCGAGCAAGGCAGAAATAAAACAAAAAATAATAAAAACAAAATGAATTTCCAAAAGATAACACTGCAGCGTGCTTCGAATACACCTCGGTCGTACGGCACGGAGAGTAAATTGGACTTGATTCCCCCTATGTTCGTAGTAGCTTGAAGCGGTCTGTATGTGATAAATGATGGTGCAATAAATTATGAATTGCATGCAAGTTGTTTCATTCCATTTAATAAGTCCAAAGTGGCAGTTTTATTGTTGTTGAAAATGAAGAAGCAACAAAAAGAGTTACAATAAAAAGCATAAATTTCCACTGGTCGAAAAACCATCCAACGGTCATTAAACAAAAAACTAAACATAAATTCATTCACACAAGTTTCAGAAAAGGTTACACAAAATTGATAGAGGGATTATACTCGAGTCTATTGAAATACTTACTGCCGAGTTAGGTGTTGGATTCTTTATCTAATTTGGCTAACGAGAAACCTCGCCCCCTCTTTCGTAAAGCGTCACTATTACTATCTTCCATAAAACATAATCGCCTTCTAATATCTCCCTGAATCACCAGAATAATCTCCAGTCTTCATCATCTGTTAAAAATTCACCTCAACCAGCAGTTTGGACTGGCACAAATGCGCATAAATGTCAAACAACACATCGAAACAAATTTTTTTGGAACCCTAAAATTTCGGCTAAATTATACTTTTTTTTTCAAAGGGATCTTTGAAACTATAAAAACATTTTTTTTTATATATTTCTCTTTTAAGTTTTGAACAAGTCACCGTTTTCCTTAAACCAGGTTCAAACAATGAACTGGCTTTGAACGGCCATTGAACAACCGGGCCTATCTCTTACAGTTAATGAGATATGACGATGACCAACCTCTGAATTAAATGACCAGTAGTTCATTCTATTCGTTTTGACAGGTATTTATGCCGTATTGCCGAAATGAGACAGTCGGTTCGAATCATTGACCAATGTCTGAACCAAATGCCGCCGGGTGAAGTGAAAACCGATGATGCTAAGGTCACGCCTCCTTCCAGGACCGAAATGAAGGTAAGTATGGACTTATTTCAGAGCAACACCGTTCTCAACTAAAGAGCCAGTTAACTCCCAATGAGCATTTTTGTCTATATAGAAGTTAAGCAAATAATATAAAACCTTCATAAAATAACCAAAAGTTATATTATTTAGTGTTGGTGATTATTTTATAACTCTAATATATCTCTTAAATGAGTAAAAAAGACTAAAAAAAAACAACTGACCAACACCAGCTTATAAAAATTTAATGTACATAGTAATGGATAGAAAAACAACATATAGATTTTATAAAACTTCCTTATGAACCCTCAAGTCTAGATATTATTATAAAAAGGTTTTACAACTGTTCTAACAATACTACATAACAAATTAAAGGTTTTTATCGATTTAGAAATATAAATTTTCCATCTTTCTTCCCTTTGCTTGTTATGTATTATTCTTTTTCTTTTTAAAATAAAAAATTTATAAAATGGTGTTTACCAATCTTCTAAAATAAATTAAAATGGAAGTGAGATAAGTTGAAGCAGGAATATGAATATTTATATACTATAGGTTAAATAAAAGCTGTTTTCCCAGTCATCCTACTCTGATAATCAACTGCGGTCCCGTGTGTACTGTATAGTTTTCGAATACACTCACAAAATTTTCATGGGCTCCAAAAATACTTGAGAAAACGGGAAAAAAATATTCATTTAAATAATACTTTTTTCACATATGATTTTTGCTTTCTGGGAGAAATATTGAATTTTGTATTTTGTTCTTAACCCTAAACAAGCAATAAATAAACCCCATAAATAACGTTTTTATTTTGGTCAAAAACCTATTGTTGGAATCCAAAATGGCGAAAATTTACGACAATTCTATAAAAAAAAAAACAATACAATTATACCACTGTTTACCTCTTTCAACACTTTTTTATCAACGTTTTAAAATATGATGCTAGTTGGAACAAAAGGCTGCAGATGGCGCAGTGTTGAACACTGAAGGTCCGTTTCTGCGAGCTTAACATAGTTACCATTGTTTTCTTTTCCTAAATGTATTCGTCTGAGAGAGGTCCAGCATACTACACATACCAGGAAAAATACCCGCCTGCACACCCTTCAACCCCGCATAACTGTCAGAGGTAACTATCTCAAGAAGATAGTTAGATTGCGGAGTCGAAGGGTGTACAGGCAGGTATTTCCCTGGTATGCTGGATCTCTCTCAGACGAATGCATTTAGAAAAAGAGGATAATAGTGACTATGTCAAACTCGCAGAAACAGACCTTGAGGCTGCGTTCCGTCGCGTCGTAAGGTGATGTGTTCACAATTGCCGCCGACCAGCCGTGCGAACTGTATGCACCGCACCGTAAATCGAAGTTTCACAGTGCAATTTTGCGAACTTAACACGGTTACTATATTGTTCTCTTTTTCTAAAACCCGGTTCCCATCTATGGGTTTCTTATGCGTGGGCTCTCCGAATCAAAACACGGATCACGTAGTTTAAGCGAGATTTGCCTATACAAGTTCATATCGGTCCACGTGATGAGTTTTTTGAGTCAGGGTGGCCGCGCATGGGAAACGCTGGTCGGAACTGGGTGTAGAATGCATTCGATCCCGATATCTGTCATCGAAAACTATCTCAAGAAGATTTGGATCTCTTATGTCTCTCCTCAGATTGATGTAATTAAAACCAGATAATGATGGTATGGTATCTCGCAAAAACGCGCCTTTTGATGTTGCAAAAATGCACCTTTCAAAGTCGATCCCGATATCTGTCATCGAAAACTATCTCAAGAAGATTTGGATCTCTTATGTCTCTCCTCAGATTGATGTAATTAAAACCAGATAATGATGGTATGGTATCTCGCAAAAACGAGCCTTTTGATGTCACAAAATTAACCTAAAAAATTTTGTTTGTTTTGTTATAAATTAAAATTGTTTTTTGTTGTAAAAACAGTGGTATTATAACCACTATATAAAGAAATTAATAAAAACATTATAGAAAGAATGGGCAAAAAAGGTTTATTAATGAGTTCATAAGAATATTACAGGCACCAATTTATATAAAAGTGTCTCTTTGTTGTTGGTTAATTAAGTTTTTATAAGCGAGTTGATAGCAACATTTTAAAAACCAATCTATATATCTTTAATTGATAGTTACGGTTTTATAGATGGGTTAACAGAAAGATTTCAAAAACCAATTTATATAACTTTTGTCACTGATGACTTATATTTTTATAAATATGTTGGTGGAAAATTGCATTGTTAACACCAATTTATATAACATTTGTTACCGATGACTTTAATTTTTATAAAGATGTCCGTGGAAATATTGTTAACGCCAGTTTTATGTTACCTTAGGGTACCATAAATTTAGAACCTTTAATAAAACAAATATACAAACTCAATTCCTGTAGGAAACCTCTACATCCCCTAGGGCATTAATGGAACCCTCTTTATAATAATTATATAAATTTTTGCCACCAGAGGTTTCTGAAAATGCTCATTGGGCTCTTACCTCTTATAACCAAATTGACAGGTAAAACATAAATTTTCTGTCAGTAAAAGATACTAAATCGAAAAAGAGTTAATTGACTTTTGAAAGTGTGCGCCGCAGGGTGCTTATTCTTGACTGTCGGGGAGGAGCAAAGCGCAAAATTCTCCTGGGGAGCGAATTAGGGAGTAGTCAAAATCAAGTGATATATTAAGGGAATTGGGTGTTTTCCTAGTTCAATGTAAGAGAACTCAGCCACGGAGTAGAATAAACCTAGTACTTTTTTGTCACTCCCTAGTATGGTCCCCGGGAGCGCTCCCTCCTTTCACTTTCAAGAATAAGCACCTAGCCATCAGATTTAACGCCGGTCGTAGCCGTCACAGCTTGACTTTATTTGTGAAAGTTTTATTTTGACTTTTAAAAAAATATAACTTAAAAACACAACGGCAATCATGGCTCAATTAATTTACATTTAATAAAATCAAAAATGTTCCAAGTGATTGCATCATATTTAATTTACATGTCAGCAGTAAACCTAAATTTTTTTAGACATCCATGGAAGCCCTGATCCACCACTTTAAGCTGTTCACACAAGGGTACCAGGTCCCACCCGGTTCCACATACACCGCAGTAGAGGCGCCCAAAGGCGAATTTGGAGTTTATTTGGTGTCTGACGGCAGCTCCAAGCCATATAGGTATGTAATTGGCCAACCACCAGGTAATTCTTACTAGACAAAATAATCAACTTTAACCAATACAATTTAACAGTCATACTGGGAAAAAAATCTTTATTATATGATGGAATAAACATATATAACAAGCCGAGGGGGATTTCACTAGTCGCAATATATGTACAAATTTTGATTAAATAATGCGGCATTATTTCGCATTTTTTTACGTTTTTTCCCATTATTTCGAATTTTTTTGCATTGTTTCATATTTTTTCGCATTTTTCTGCATTTTTTCATATTTTTTTCGCATTTGTTCACATTTTTTCGAATTTTTTTGTTTTTTTTCATATTTTTTTTGCATTTTGTAGCTTTATTAGTATAACTTTTAAAAATTTTTTTTTAACAATACATATAGATCTGAGACTCGATCCCACTCCAACTCGGCATCTCTTAACTAAAATTTTTAATACATTAAAAAAAAACTAAAAGAACAAGTTTTTATTAAATGCACTCAAATGTAGAAAATAATTTTTTATCTTTCTTATACCATAATAAAAGCGATGGGAGCAAATTAAAAATTTTAACTTTAGTTATCGTGTATCGGTCACATTGACGATTCACCTAAGAAACAGTTGTATTACTCTATAACCTAAGGAGATTTTCAAAGGCTTGGCAAGCACGGCAATCTCACTCGTTCTCAGCTTCTTTAGATGAAAGCATTATGTTATCATTCCAATAGAAGAAGAATTTAGCTCTTCTTTTGTAGTTCTCTCTTTGTCACCGTAAAATTTTTTATTACGCCCATCGCTTTTATTATGGTATAAGAAAGATAAAAAATTATTGTCTACTTTTGAGTGCATTTAATAAAGGCTTGTTCTTTAAAAGTTTTTTTTTAATAAAAATTTAGTTTTTAATTTTTAGATGTGTACCCTTAATCGTCCATTTTGAATCCGCCATATTGAAATTTTCAAGTCTGATCAAAAATTCATAATCCCCCTCCTTAAAAACCTCCTTAAATTTTTTTCCCCTCCACTTTCCTACTACCTGAGAATACCATATTATTGTATTTTCAGCGGAACTATAAACGCATACCAAATTTAAACATAATCGTATGTGGATAAGTCAGTTAAAATTGGTTAGCAAAAGATGATCAAAAATCGTCCATCTTGAATCCGCCATATTGAATTTTCAAAATCTGATCAAAAATTCGCATTTGTTATCCTCAAAAGCCCCCGTATATCAATTTTGGTTGAAATCGGACAAACTTAGGTGTTTTCCCCCTCCACTCCCCTCGTAGGGGGGAGGGTTGCCTAATAATGACATATTATTGTATTGTCACCGGAACTATAAATGCATGTCAAATTTGAAGGCAATCGGATGAGTATAAGTTAGTTAAAATTGGTTAGCAAAAGATGATCAAAAATCGTCCATCTTGAATCCGCCATATTGAATTTTCAAAATCTGATTAGAAATTCGTTATCTCCATCCCCAAGTGCCCAACACACCAAATTTCAACGAAATCGGGCGTATTTCAACTGTATCTCCTCCACCCCCTTCGAGTAGGGGGGGGAGCTGTCAATTTCATCACACTATATTCTTGTGTTGTCACCGCATCTATATAAGCATGCCAAATTTGAAGCCGATCGGATGGCGGTAAGTTGGTCAAAATTAAGTTGCAAGATTCCACCCGAGCAAACATATCTTGTTGGTTACATAGATACATTGCAAGTTAAATAAAAGCTTGTAAAAATAATTACGAAAAACTTATCAAACATCTTATAGGTAGGTACGGGAAAAATTTTTGTCTGCGGCAATATAACATCATTGATTGATTGTGACAATTTTAGTATAATTTTAAACATACTTATGACAGGATTTTGGCAACAAATCTAGAATTGAGCAGCATTTTCTGCTTAAAATGCAAAAAATTTCCTGAAGCGCGACATCGGGATTACAAAGGCAACCCTAATTTTATTTTAATTTTTTTGATATCGATGCATTTTCTTTTTCTTTTTAGGTGCAAAATTAAAGCTCCTGGGTTCGCCCATTTAGCTGCGTTGGACAAGGTGGGCAAAAATCACATGTTGGCCGATATCGTGGCCATCATTGGTACCTTGGACATTGTGTTCGGCGAAGTGGATCGATAACCACGTAAGACAATTCTAATTAATAATTAAAAAAGAGGTATTAATTTAAGTAAAATCGTTTTTTTTTTAATCATATTTTTCTGTTGAATAAAAATAAATTATTATTTAAAGAATGGAATTTGGCACGTTTTTTAAAAATCAGATTTTTAAAATCAAATCACAAAAAAATGCGTGAAACTTATTATTAACCATAAACATTCCGTTTAAAAAATTCGAAAGAAAAAATTACCTGTGACGTCACACTTTATTTGGCTTATCGGCTATGCAACTCGATCTGGGATCAGATCATGGCAAGTCGTTATTTTTGACGGTTTTTGCCATTCGTGTTGTTTTCGCTTGCTTGCGTTCGAATGGCTTTGCCCACGGCCAAACCTGATTTTTATTGTTTTGACAAGAGGTATTTTGCGGTTGGCTTAAGCCGGACAATTATTGCCTACGGGGTCAAGATATGGAATCTCACTAAGGTTTCCAAGTTTAAAATTATAACAAGTACACAGGTATTAAGTTCTTACTCTAACTTATATACTATGCTAAGTAGGTATTAATTTGTCATATAAAAAGTACTTAAGTATATATAATAACCAAACTCTCTCTCTCTCTCTCTCTTTTTAAATTTCTATCACCCAAGCAGGTACTCTTACATACATGCATTTTTCCCTATGTCTGAAACTTTGACTTTTAATTAGTGCATACTCAAACAAACCCAGCTTGTAATGTCTGACAGCATTAAATATAGTATTACGATGACGTTATGTCATATTGAGAAAATTGAAAGTAAAAATAAGGCCTCTAAATCAAAAAATGCCTTAATTTAAAGCAAATGCTCTTATTACCCGCCTACGCAACTCAAACGAGGGTTTTGAGTTTAGTTTCTTGTTTCTAAAATCATGTTTTAATCTCGGATATAATTATTTAATGATACCAAAAATCGCCTTTTAAAAAGCACATGAATATATTTAAAAACAATCTTTATTAATTGCAAAAAAGTAATTATCACTCGAGTTACAGAAGACGGCTGGTCTATAAGGAGAGCGACCACTCATTTTGGGGTTGATAAAATGATGATAATAAAATGAAAAAAACAATGAATTCAAATTAACAGAACGGAATGGAAACAACTAAATATTAAATATTACTTAAAACAACAACAAAATTTAGTATTTAGTGGGCGCACCATTATTTTCAATAACACTCTGCAAACGCCTGGGCATTGAAAAATAAATTTTGAAAATATTCACGAGCACCTCCACTGCGCGAATTGAATCGCTTAACTCTTCAGCATTTTGGGGTCTCCAGTTTCTCTGATAAATAATTTTG
The DNA here is from genome assembly GCA_963921995.1 of Oxystoma pomonae. Taxonomy (NCBI): domain Eukaryota; kingdom Metazoa; phylum Arthropoda; class Insecta; order Coleoptera; family Brentidae; genus Oxystoma; species Oxystoma pomonae. The sequence goes on from OY998171.1 coordinate 62,244,648, forward strand.
ATAAGTCGGCTCCATATATTTTCTATTGGGTTGAGATCAGGGCTGTTGGATGACCAAAGAAGAGTTTCAATATTATTGTTTTCAAACCACTGGCGAACAACATTAGCAGTGTGCACGGGACAGTTATCCTGCTGGTAAACGAAGTCGTTGTTTTCGTAAAACATCTGCACAGATGTGAACATAACATCCTCAAAAATCTCAACATATCTTTGACTGTTGAAGCTTCCTTCGATTTGCCAAAACATACCTAAACCTCTAGCGCTAAACCAGCCCCACATATTCACTGAAAAATTTTCAGCTTTCTTAATTTGATAGGTGTATTTAGGATCAAACCTAGAATTTGGTGGACGATACACTAAAATTCTTCTGCTGCTCGAAGATGATTGAAATATCTGTTCATCTGTGAAGACTACCCTCTCCCAGCAGTCAGCATCATGAAGAACAGTATTTAATGCAAAAATAACTCTGGCCTATTTTTTTCCTTCCATTAAAAAATGTTTTTTTCTCTTCCTTCTCTTAAAAGTTGATAAGGCACCTGTGAACATCGTTACATTAGATGCTTCAACGAACGTGGCAAAAGGATTTTGTCTGAGGTGGTCGATAAGCCTTTCATCTTGTATCTCAGAACTTACAGGCTTTCGTCCCGATGCATGTTTTCTATTCATCGAATTATTCTGTATCCAGCGCTTTTTCCATCGTACTATCGTCATTTTATCAACCCCAAAATGAGTGGCCGCTCCCTTTACAGACCAGCCGTCTTCTATAACTCGAGTGATAATTTGTACTTTCATAAATTTTGTAATTTGCGGAATTTTTGACTTTTAAAGTTATTGTCAAAATCAGTTTTACGCATACCGTCTACTTTAAACGGATGAATGGAATACATACACTATTAGAAAAGAAAGTTTAGAGTACTTCCTAATTACAATAAAATAGTCAGGTAGTTCTTAATTAATAAAAGAAAAAGATAGTGAACAATTAGAAGACTAAAGACATGTTGAAAGAGAAAAAGTTCTTTTACAAGTTTTTTATACTTAGGTAAATTATTGTAAATTTGAACACCTATATAAATTTAAGCTATTTCTTGTCAATGCAATTAATTAGAAAAATTAAAGGATAGATTTGAACACTTGTTGTTTTTTATTGTTTCATGAATATGCCTAAATATCTGCAAAGAGTACAGTTTTTCAAGGTTTAAAATATTGAAGTTCATAGAGGTCACTAGTGTGATTCAAGTAGGGTAAGGAATAAATATTTTTTATTGCCTTATTTTGAAGAATCAGACAACTGTCAAATACTGCAGATGACAATGAACAAAACAAAAATAGACTGATCTTAATAAAAAATGGTGGGAGATACCATGATAAACGTTTTAAGATGCCTACTGGGACACTTAGTTTTTGTTGACAATCTTTTAATATGGTTAGCCCATGATAAAGTTGGATCTAAGTAAAGTCCATTTATTTTATTTCTGAGGAATGTTTAAGCTCGTAATTACCAACTGCAACATTCCCAATGGTTTGGGTTGCATTCCCAGAGATTATCATAAAGGACGATTTATCTATATTTAACGTAAGTTTGTGACTTAAAAGCCAACTAGAAATGAGTTTTAAGTCCTCCTGCATGTCAAGCTTTATATCTTCAAGTAGTTTACTGCAATATAATATAATTTGATCGTCAGCATATAGTTTTATTCTTCCTTTGAGTTTTAGATTTGATAATGAATTTATATATATGTATTAAGAAGAGTGAGCCCCAATATTGTACCTTGAGGTACCCCACATGTGACGTTTTTATTAGAGCTGGTTGCCCAAAACATGTTGCTGTCTTTCCAACAGATAATCTGTGAACTATTTTAGGCCCCTTATGCCTAGTATTTACAATTTTTAAATCAGATCTTATGATCTACGGTATCAAATGCCTTTCGTAGGTCAAGCGATACAAGGGCATTTTTTTTATGGTCATTAATATTTTGTTGAAGTTCTTTGATTAAGTCAATAGCTGCTGTTCCAGTATCACTTGACCTACGAAAGTCATATATATTGGGTTGGCCTGAGCGGCCCTAGGTCAATAGCTGCTGTTCCAGTATCACTTGACCTACGAAAGTCATATATATTGGGTTGGCCTGAGCGGCCCTAGGTAAAAAAGAAGCTCGCCGCTTTGACTCCTTTTGCTACAAGTTTAGGTACCTCGTTACAATATCTAATAGGTTTCTATGTAGCTTGACACTTCTAGGTACATACATTTGCCCCATTTACTAAATTATTTACATTTTATATACAGGGTGGATTCTTTAAACGGAAGGGTGCTTCTAGCGGGTTAGTACTTGGTTTTATAAAAAAATCCAAAAACACGTCAACTGAAATTTTCTTTCTTGGATTTTTTTGATGTCGTTTTGTTTACGAGGTATGGCAAAAAAATTTTTTAAATACGACACCCTGTATAGTTTGACATTTTTGAATTCTAAAAAAAAATTATCTTTTTGACAATACCACACACTAATACTCTATATCTTATGGTTTCCAAGATAGAGGCATTTAAACTTGCATGAAATTGTTGTCTATGCCCTGTTTTACGGGGGATACTTTAACATAACAGGGATATACACCTGGTTTTCATTAACAGCAGATATTTAATTTTAAAGTAAACGAGTGAAGAAAAGAAATTAAAAAAAGTCAATTTAGTTTTATATTTTAAAATCATAAATCGAATGAAATAAATACATATAAAAATAATCAAAATTCTCTTAAAAAGCACCCAAAAAAGATACCACTAAAATGCAAAATTTTATTATATGTAGGATGGAATAAATAGCTAAATGTACGAGAAAAAATTATGCGTAAATTTTACTTCTCTTAATTAAGCTAGGACTCTTAGTCAGAGACAGACAGGGTTAGTTATAATTGGTTTGTCAGATTTTAAAATAATAAATTTTTTGTTTTAAAAATCTTATAAAGTAAAATGTTTTAAATTTCGAAATATTCGACAGTCTTACTCATTTTGTGTATCGAAAAACATTAAAAAAATTAAACTACCGCGATACCGGCGCGGTTGAGGCATGCATTTCTGCTTAACAGATTTTTAAATGAATTTTAAAGGTCATATTTTTTCATTTAAAGTGCAATTTCTTCGGTTGGGTCTTCTTAAATGGGACACCCTGTATATAGTAATATAGTACTAGTGTTCAATGATTTTTAGCTACTTATTTCATCCTAATAATTGTTTTTTTTTAACGGAATAATCAAATAAACTGCGCTGCAGTTTTCTCGAACTTTTGTTTGTCTCGATCACTCAAAATAACTTCTTTGTTACTTCCGAAACCTAAACGAAATAAGTTGCAATTAACTACAACAACTATATCAATGGTACTGTCAAGTATTGTAGATTTTTAACAACTATTGCGTGGTTGTTGCAGAATTTGCGGTTATATTGCAGAGAATTTCGAGATTATCGCCGACTATTGCGGATTTTTACCAACTATTGCGTGGTTAAAAAAGAAGTTAAAAAAAACCTCCAAATCAGTTACATCAACCGAAAAGAATTTAAAAACAAAAGATCAAAAAATCTTAGGTAGAAATAACGAAAATTCAAAGCTGGATGAGTACCCCACAAGGAACACACAAAGAACCAAAAAAAAGAGAAATGATTAAACGATGTTTCGCTCTGGGTAACCAGCGTGAGCTCGTCAGTGGTTCCACTGGTCACCCTCCTCATACATCATTAAACACCATCATACACTTTGATTTCCAACTTTGAATCACTCACAAATAGGCTATACCAACTTATCACAGGTACTTATCCAAGTTACCTGTGTGTTCCTTTGATCTTTTGTTTCTAGATTCTTTTCGGTTAAAGTAACTATAAGTGTATGATGGTGTTTAATGATGTATGGGGAGGGTGACCAGTGACCTCGTCAGTGGTTCCACTGACGAGGTCACGCTGGTTACTCAGAGCGAAACATCGTTTAATCATTTCTCTTTTCGCTTTGGTTCTTTGTGTGCCTTGTGGGATGCTCATCCAGGTTTGAATTTTCGTTATTTCCATCCAAGATCTTTTGATCTTTTGTTTTTATTGCGTGGTTGTTGGAGAATTTATGGCTGTATTGCAGAGCATGTCGAGATTATCGCCGAACATTGCAAAGATTTTTACCAACTATTGCGTGGTTGTTGGAGAATTTACGGCTGTATTGCAGAGCATTAGGAGATTATCTCCGACTATTGCGAGTTTTTACCGACTGTTGCGTGGTTGTTGGAGAATTCGCGGCTGTATTGCAGAGCATTTCGAGAGTATCGTCGACTATTGCGGATTTTTACGAACTATAACGAGAATATTGCAAAATCCTGCAGGATATTGCCCAGTTTTGCAAAAATCTTGCCGTGTTAATGCAGTGTATTTCCGGCTATTGCGCCAGATGATTGGCGAATCTTGCAGTGGTGTTGCAGAGTATTGGGGACTATTGTACATTGATGTTTGCCGGTGTGTGGTGAAAGAATCGCATACATGTGTGTCGCACAAGTACTTGGGCAGTTTCACAAAATGACAAGTTGGGCTTAATAGTTACATTCGCTAATTTACAAGCCGACCAATGAGAGTTCGCCTTGAAGAACAAAGACACAAAACTTGACAAAGCGATACGACGAGATCAAAAATAACACAATATTGCTAAAAACGTATTAGTATATAAGCTAAGTATATAGTTTTTGTTAGTATTCTCCTGATGAGGATTGCAGATACAGGAGCCATCGGAACGTTTCTTCAAAGATATAGCCTGAAAACTGTTCGTGATGTGTTAACTGTCAAAATCCTGACATTTCTTCTTTGAGAATCAGTAACACGAAGATATATATTAGACTAGGCAATATAGATATAAATTTTCTGAATAGAGAACAAAATTAGAACCCAAAATTTTTTTTCATTAACAAGCTTAGGAGGGACCACCGTTAAACATACTAAAAGTCCCATGCCTAACTCCTTGGGGACTGTCATATCTAACCTCCAAAAAAAGAGTTTTTCTTGGATAACTCCTAAACGGTGACAGACTGTCAAAAGTGGCAAATAGGAAAAATGTTGCAAATTTAATTCTCTATCAATAAGTAAATAATGATAGTGTAGCTTAAACCGCTCCTTCTACCAGAAAAATCAAAAAAGAAAACAAGCAAAAATTATGCCAATTTGAACCATTTCTTGCATATTCCTTTTTAGCATTTTCATCAAGATTTTTTTAACCTACGAATACCAAACTTGGCAGGGGTGATCTAAAAGCAATGACCTAAGTTATATCAGAAAATTAAATTTTTCCAGTGCCGTAGACTGATTTTCTTAACTAGAAAATTTCAAAATATACCAAAACTCTTTGATACGGAAGGTATCGTTTGTAATGGAATTTTATCTAATATAAGATCCAGTGAAAAGCGAGGCGTTTTTTTGTATATGTCAGTAACAGTGGCGTATCAAAGAGTTTTGGTACATTTTGAAATTTTCTAGTTAAGAAAATCGGACTACGCCACTGGAAAAATTTAATTTTCTGATATAATTTAGGTCATTGGTCTTTGATCAAACCTGCCAAGTTTGGTACTCGTAGGTTGAGAAATCTTGGTGAAAATGCTAAAAAGGAATATGAAGGAAATTGTTCAAATTGGCATAATTTTGCTTGAGTTTTTTTTTTTTTTTTGGTAGAAGGAGTGGTTTAAGCTACACTATCACTATTTAATTATTGGTAGAGAATTAAATTTGTCACTTTTTTCAGGAGTTATCCAAGAAAAACGCTTTTTAGGAATGGAGACTTTTAGTATGTTAAACGGGGGACCTTCCTAAGCTTGTTAATAAAGAAAAATTTGGGTTCTAATTTTTTCCTCTATTTGTCCTATGTAGCTTAGCTTATTTACCAATTGGTCAAATTCGAAAATTGACATAAATGAAGTGTCATATTGATTGATGAACTGTCCCTCTTAGGGCCGGTTTCTCAATAACGAGTTAGCGTTAACTCGAGCAACATAACCTTGTAAAACTATTTAAAATACGGTTAACGCCATGGTAACCATAGTTTCAAAATTAGGATAAATTATCCTACCGCAACCCAAATAGCATTTGGACGTCCAACTACGTCCTCTACTCGTTCCTCATTCCATACGACCCCAATCCGACCTAAATGGGGAATACACATACATACTTCAATGGTATAGTAGTTTACGTATGACGATGAGATAATAGCGACATAAAGCTATTTGTAACTCATCGCCGTATACGTATCCGCATCTAGCGAGAACCAAGCACATTAATTGATCAGAAAGTTGTACCACGTTCGAAAAGCGCAGATATATGCTAATATAAGGTGTTCTTGAACGCGATAGGTGTTGAGATGCGTTAGGTATCACGTATCGTCACGGCACACGTATCGTATCTCAGCACCTATCGTGTTCAGAAACACCTTAAATTAGCATATATCTGCTCTTTTCGAACGTGCTATAAGTTTCTGACCAATCAGTGTGCTTGGTTTTCGCTAGATGCGGATACGTATACCGCGATGAGTTACAAATAGCTTTATGTCTCTAATACGTCCGTCAGCTTACGTAATTTTAAATTATTTAATTGATAATCAGCATTAGGTGGCACCTAAATCTAGTTTAGTTTTAGGTTAGGGGAGCGCTAGGGGACCAAAAACGAGCCACTACATTTAGGGATCACCTAAGGTAGTTTAGGGGAGTCCTAAATACAAACGAAACTCTTCTCTAATCTAGGCCACCTTATTCTAGGTTACCCCTAAATAAGTAAATATGTTGGTGCAAATGGCTGTACTTAATGTGGTACTTGTTTAGTTGAAATATATATTAACGAATTATAACTGACAAAAAATAAATGACCACTTTTTTGTTTCATTAACAATAAAAGTTATGTTATTAAAAAGGGCCCTTTACCGTGTAATCTAGAGCGAAATATTTCTGCGAGGGCCACTTTACTGACAAAGTTGGTCAAGATGGGGCGAAAAATAACTCCCCTCTTTTCCAAATTAGCAGAGCAGCAAAAATATTTTAAAAAATATATTTTTTTAAAGCACTATTTCGCTTGTAATTAATACTAAAAATCACTCAAAAATAATACCAAACGCCTCTTTAAGGCATTATTATTTTTTCAATAAAAACAAGAAAAAAATTGTTGTCAATAATGGCTGCCCAAGCTTGCAACTCCAAAATGGCCGAATTTGGGCTGGTATAGTAGTTTTACCAATTATTAGCAATTTGGACAAAGACGCCGATTTGCAGCCCTAATTTTATCCAAATCTAACCAGCTAACGTTAAACTACGTAATATGTGCAAACGTTCGGAATCCGCGTCCATTCTTCGTTGGCCACGTAACCAAAACTGACTTAAAAGAAGAATGACAGTTCAGCGGAACATTTCCTTGTTTTTTTCCTTAAAAACATGGATTATTTTAAAATTGTATTTATTAAAGCACTGAATGAGCTCGAACCTGTCCCGCAGATGTGGAAGGAGGATAACAATTGTTGGTTCCCCATCAAAAAAAGCGACATTAAACAATATCAGTGTGATGCTCCAGATAAAGTGGACTGGAAGAAATATAAGTACGAGCTGAAGGTCCATGAGATTTTTGGTTGGCAGCAAGCCAACAAATTGTGCAAATTGATGTCCCAGATGCAAAATTGTAGGTTAGTAGTAGTAGAGAAGGGGCGGCGCGAAGCCTGGCAAGTAGGCCTCCCTGGGCCCTTTCTGCCCTACCCCGAGCCTGCCCCTAATCCCCCGCCTGCACCACTGGTCTGGCAGTCTGCTCATCTGGTTTCACTGTTCTTTTTGCAAAGTCCACTATTTTGTCCCATTTGAGCGTGTGCAGATCCTCCTCATCCAGGGTCGGGAAACCGAACACCTGATATCTCGTCCTCTGGTATGCCTCGCAGTTCGCTATAACGTGTCGAGATGTCTCTTCTGCCCGCCCGCAGGCCTGGCAGGTCGAGTCATTCTCCACCGCGATCCGGGTCATGTGCTTCCTTAGTCGGTTGTGACCCGTTATGATACCTGTCAGCAGACCAGCTTCCCTTCGCGATCTCCCCAGAAGCCATTTTTGTCTGGCTACATCCGGGCCCTTCACGAAGTCCTTGGTCTGTCTGCATCCTGTTCCTCCTCTCCAAGCGGTCGTCATGGCATCGTTGGCCCATTTATTGAGTCGACTTTGCAATTGCCTCTTGGTTGCTCCTAGGAGTGGTTCCGGCCCTACATACCGGGTGCTTGCTCCGATCCTGGCGAGCTCGTCAGCCATCTCGTTACCCGGCACCCCCATATGTCCCGGTACCCACATAAGCGTCACTTGTTTGCCCTCTCCCAAGGATTCTAGTGCATCCGCAAATTCCTCCACCAGGGTGTTGTTGATCTTGGGCGCCCTTAGTGCCTTTAGGGCTGATTGGCTCTCGGAGCATATATAAACATGCTCCTCCCTACCGTTCTTTATTTCTTCCATGGTTGCAGCCATTATTATGGCATACACCTCTGCCTGAAAGACAGTGGCTTGCTCTCCGAGCGGGTAGTTCTTTCGAACCTCCTGGTCTTCCACATAAACCCCCGATCCTGTGGTTTGCCTCTCCGACAGTTTCGACCCGTCGCTGTAGCAAATCACGGCGTTCTCCTCGAACTGTTCGCGGAGGTTTTCACTCTGCCATAGTTCCCTGTCTGGAATGACTACTTTGTACCTCTTGTTGAATCTCCAGGGGTTTTTTGGTCTTTGTGTTTTAATCGCTGCCATAGGGATTTCTCTCTCGGCGATTTGGGCAATCCTAAGATGCCCCGCAGCTTCCCCTCTTCCTCTCAGCCGGAGGTGGGTCGCCATCGCTTCTTTGCTGATCCAGATCGGAAGCGGCGGCAGTCCCAGAATGGTTTCGAGTGCCTGTATAGGTGTCGTTCTCATAGCGCCGGTTATCCCTCTGCATATGGTTCCCTGTAGGCTCCTAAGCTTGAGGGTAGTAGTGACCTTCCCCACTGCTGGCCACCAGACTATGGATCCGTACTGGATCCTTGGTCTTAGTACTGCCGTGTACATCCAGTGGAGGTTTCTGGGGCTCAAACCCCAGGTGCGGCCAACCACTCGACGCAATTGCCACATCGTTGCCTGCGCCTTATTGGTCAATTTCGCAACGTGTGGTGTCCAGGTGACCCCTTGTCTAGGGTGACCCCTAGGTACTTCAGTTCTGAAACCAAAGCCAGGGGTTGTAGGTTAAGTATCGTTCTTTTTCTTCATTCCTTTTTTGGTAGGTATCCAAATAAGGGCCCTGAAATGTGTAGACGTTAAAATAGTCGACTTTGAAACGTAAACTGACCTGAATCCGCCTGGGCAAATATTTGTACAAATTACGTCTACTATTTTGACGTTGCATATGCGTACCTGACTACGTAAACGTCGGATGTTATTAAGTCGTTTGACTTACTAGTAGACAACTTTATTTTGTACCTAATACGACGTCGCTTTATGATAGATTAGGTTGGAAGACGGATAAATGCTACTTGGGAAGGTAACCCTATAAAAATATTAGCTTAAAACGGTAAAAAAAAAATGAGATTTATTACCCGAGTTAATTTAACTCGCTGTCTGCTAACCGGGTATTGAGAAATCGGCCCTAAAAGAAATAAGCATTATAAGCTTACCCTTGAAATTAGTTGCTTTTTAAATTTCCAGATCGTGGGATCCATCACAGAGTTTTCCTGGAAGTCTTTGCAGGTGGATTTAACGGGGGACTGACAGGTGTCTCTAAAAAATGGGTACTTTTGACACAGTTGTAACTTTTTTGATGTTTATCCGATTCAAAGAAGTTAGTCGATGATAAGTTGCGGACGTATGTCAGTCGCCGCAGCCTTTGACATTGATCGGCACGATGTTATTAACCGACATTGGACCATTAGCATTTATGGCCGCTGTGGCGCGCCGGTCGACGTGCGGCCGCAGATAAATCGCCTACGTCGCAAAATCCATATTCGGGAAATACAAAAAATAAAAAAATCTGTGCACAATAATAGCAGCAGTATAAATAATATGCATTTGTATTTACAAACTAAATTTAAAACACATAATTATCCTAAACTTGAACTAAATTAAACTATGTCCTAACCACTAATATAGAACAGCACACCTTAGTCGTCTTTCAAGGCAGCCTTGCTCCTTTAAGGAAGCCTTCGGGCCAATTTGGCATTTATTGTGGTGAAAGGCACCCTTGAAGGAATCCTTACATCAAGGTAGCTAAGGGCCAAATTTATAGTCGTCTTTCAAGGCATCCTTGTTCCTTTAAGGAGGCCTTCGGGCCAATTTGGTCTTCCTGCCTTCGAGCAGAAGCTCTTCAGTCAGCTTTGTTTCGGTTGGACGGTTCATGCTGACCACCATTTTGACCTGGAGCTTCCTGAGCTCCTTGGCCAATTTGTTTACATCAGCGGCGCCCGTATGCGCCCCTGATGCGTTTGTAGAGTGTCCAATGGGTACTTGTGCAGTTCCTTGTCGGCCTCTTGTGTTGAAGAAGATCTACTGGGTCCTTGAACAGTTCCTTGTTGATTCTTATCTTTAGAGGTTCCAGTGGGTACCTGTTCGGTTCCGTGTGTTACCTCCTGGTTGTCGGAGGGTCCTTCTGGAGCTCCCTCACACACGAGCAATTCGGGGCGGAGGCTATACAGGGTTCCTAAGATTTTCCTTAGGGATAGGATTTCAATAAATCAAACAGAAATGGCATAGAAAGTTCTGCGCGCACAAAAGAAACAGGTATATTGAGCAATGGTGCCAGTTTGTTATTATCTCCGGACTGCTTTCATGAGAAAAAATTGTCGCCACTCTTTCATTGTGAGCATAAATCATAGTTGCAATAATAATCGTTGACAAGATGTCTGCAAATTCCACTAGATGGCGGCTACACCATGAGATTTGAACATCTAATCTAATTAAAAATTAGATTTTTTCAGGTCCAAACCACAGCTTTTTCTTGCTTAAAGGAGGCGGCAGGGTCCATTGTTTACGATACTGAGCGATAAACTCGTGAGGTTGTTAACATTAGAAAGAAATATCTTCGCTTTTAATTAAATTTCTTTCCATTCTGTTCTACTAGTGACATCTATCCGGAAACGGCCAAACCATGCAGCTAGCACTAGCAGCCAAAGAAATCAATAAACGGCGCTGTTTTTCCTGCAGAGCTTTTTGCTTGCGATATTGATTTTAAATAAAGCTGGCCCTACACTACATTTGATATTTTTGAGGTGTTTTATGACATGATCTCGAAACATGTAGCGAACCAATTCTTCAAAATTAGCGGGAGGGTAAAAGTGAAAAATAAGGGGCTGCCAATATTTGTAACACCCAAAAAGGGGTGAAAAGATTTATTTTGCTCTGTTTCTTTACAAAAACGTTTTTTTACGAAAAACTTGAGCTTTGCCACTTTTTTTATTTTTTTCTTCAACTTTCTCGAAATTTTCGTCATACCGTAGAAAAAAATTATTTCCCCCATGGTCATACTCTACTTTTATTCGAAAAAATTTAGAAACAGAGACGGGATCAGTTTTCCTAAAACGGGTGATCTTGGTTTCGAGTGAGAAGTTAAAGGGCGCCGCAGGCAAAAATTTATCAATTAAATTAGCCGAACGCAAAAATGTTAGAAAAACAAAGCACGAAATAAAAATGGCGCCGCTTACAATTTTTTTTCAAAAATTACGTAATTTCGGGAACGCAAAGAAATAGGTCTAAAGAGTATAATTTTTAAGAAAAAAATATCAATTTTCTCGCCCTCCTCCACTGGGACCGTACAGGGGCCGTGCACAAATTACGTAATGGTCATAGGGGGGAGGGGGGTTACAAAACGTTACGTAGGGGGGAGTGGGGTTTTCGACAGCGTTTGCATTTGTGTGAAACTAAGAAAATTTGGAATGAAAATAAGTGAAGATTTTTTTTTTTGGGGGGGGGGTTGTGGTCTTGAAATCGTTACGTAATATTAGGGGAGTGGCGTGCCAAACCGTTACAAAACATTACATAGGGAGGGGGTCAAAAATTGGTAAAATCACCGTTACGTAATTTGTGCACGGCCCCACATCTGACTGTTCCTCCTTTTTGATTTCGAATCAAAGTGCAAAATCCGGGTTGGACGTTCGAAGGCGTCAACCCGTCCTATTTGCTTGATACAGTTTCTACGGAAATATCTCGGTCGATTTCTCCGGCCGTGTATGAACGCTTTAGGTTAGGCATTTGCATGTATCTCAGTCCCCAGCCTGTAAACAATGCGTAAGGACAATGGTTACAAAATGAAAAGCCGAAAAATATTTTTTTTTACGATATCTTTCATCAGTTTGGTATTAAAGTCGAGCAAAAACAATTTTTATTCCAGTCCTAAAGGTATGAAAATGGAAAACATTAGAAAACAACAACCTGGAATGGATTTACTACGTGTAAGATGTAGTGACAACATCGCCCCATGCCCATCCTTTTCTGCCTAATGTGCTTTTCCGTTTGTCTGCGTCTTATACACGGCTGCTTGGCCCCCTAAGGATTTGCTTAGGAACCCTGTATACAACAGGGTTCGCCTGGTTCCCTGAGGAAGGTTTTTATTGTGGTGCCTCATCCACGCGACCCTGGCGTTTAAGCCAAGGATCCGACACTCGTCCCCGATCCACCACTTAGAGAAGTCGAGAGCGAGCCAGAGTTGGGTTCACCTAAGCGCTCCCGCACACCGATTCCAAAGAGCTGCGTTCCAGGAGGGGTGCGGTATGACGTTAATGGGTTAATGCTTGTATCTTGCCAATCCAACCCAACACAGGCAAAGGCCTGCAAGATTTATAAAGAATAAACTAAAAAACAATTGAAACTTTACCGCTCTGTAGATCAGGGGTCCTATTTTCGAAACCATACGAAATTATTCGCATGCGACTACTTCCGTCTCTTCCTACACCGTATAGAATAGGAGGCAAAAGATATGCCGACATGCTGATTCTTGGGTAGTACGTGAAAGAATAACTGGTTTTTCATGCGAAGCAACACGAATACCCTCCACCCACTCGTTCAATTTTGATTTAAACCAGTCGAATTCGAACGCGGTCCACACATACCGGCTTATCTTTCACCTCTCATTTCACACGATAAAGAAAGAGACTGACAAAAAAATTGGCTATTATTAAGTACCCGTATGCGGAAATTTTCGTATGGATTCGAAAATCAGACCCCAGCAACGAAATGTTTGCGTACGCAGACAATGTGTCGAATTTTATCGCCAAATATTTGTCAATCGGTAGTGCTTCGTTAGTGCTCTTTAGTGCTTTAATAAATTACGTTAGTACTCCTTTACTTTGTGAGATATTTGACTTTCTTTTTTTCAAGGTCAACAGCCGATCATTGTGATAAAAAGGCTTAAACACAAGTCAGTGGTTATGTGAACAACGGCCCTTAAGGGTTATTTCTAAAGTTCGAGCGGAAAACTTTTAACTCCTTAAGAGACGCCACATATTTTTCTTACACTGTTTTGGACATGAGCGTTTTAGTGTGCATAGTAATATTTAACTTTTGGGGATGTACAAACAGACAACTCGATTTTTTCAGAAATATAATAGGTATTTTATTGCCATTGTTAAAGTTCAAATCCATTGTGATATAATATTCGGTTAAACAGTCCTACACTAATACAAGTATTTTGCATGAAAATTTACCATTACTTAAAATATCCGACTAACATCTTGCATCCTGCCTAATCACTATACTACAATTTTTAACATTTTTACAGCATTCGTTTGATTCTTAACTTCCACACGACAATTTTTCTACCGGGCTTCCAAAATTTTAACATTTTGAAATACTTTCACAAACCAAACTTCACTTTTTACATTCTAACTATTTTCTTTCGAACTGCCTTGTACTGCTTTAAGATGAGTATTGGAACTCGTTTGGATTTCAACTGTGTTCTGTTTAAGCCAATTTTTGCTTTTATAGCAAAATGTGACGTAAGCGCCGAATTCCCAGAAAAAAACGGGCTTACGTGCTGGAAGTCTATTCCTGAACAGGGAGCGGTATAAATCGCTTTAGAGAATGATCGCATATCGTACGACTTTCAAGAATACACGTCCTATCAACACAGTCTTACAGTGATCTCGCGGTCATGTGATGAAAAATTCTTGTTAAGTGACGCGACGTAGGTATGGTTTTTCGGAGCTCTGCAAATTGAATTTAGTTTTTAACAATTTTTTAACGGAACAACACCTCGGTAGTGCTCCCTATGCCTATAGACAAGAACACAGTGGATGTCTGAACATAGAGATTTTTTTGTGATTTAATGAACTTAAATGTTGTTTTTTATTTTGGGTAAGAAATATTTCTTTAGAATAAATTTCCCGTTTTTTACAAAAGAAAATGTTGAAGAAAAAATTTATTAAAGTTTTTATGAAAATTATTTTGGAAAACTTATTAAAACTTTTATCAAAATTATTTTGGAAAACTTATGAAACAAAGAAAAAAATATTTTGAATATTTAAATTTTCAATTGACTAAAATTTTTATAACAATCGTTGAGGTTGGCTGCTAAAAAGAAAATATTTTTTTCAAAAAATATCGAAAGAAAACAAAAATTATTTCAAATTTATCATACCTAGTTTTTTTTCAACTTATTTTTTATTTATTTTACTACTTCTGAAACAAAAAAACCATTTAATATATAAATTTATAATCACTTTTGTGGAAAGAAAATATTTTGCCAGTTATTAAAACAAAATAATTTTTAAATTTGTTTATAACTTTGGGATTTTAAGAAAAATTCTGTTTTAAGTTTTTGTTTTTTTTTAACGACTTTTTTTTAAAACAAAAAGTACTAATTTTTTTTTAAAATTAAATAATTTGACTTGAAATTTTCGACCTTTCACAGTTAGTATTTTGTTAGTGCTCTTATCTGCTCTAAGTAGTTTCGTTAGTGCTCTTACGGTTTTCAAGATATTTCAAAATTTAGTTTCAAGGTCATCAGCGGCACTTAAATGCTTGAAAAAGCATCGACCGCACTTTCTTTTTTCAAAAGTTATCGCGTTTTTAAAAGTCAAGGTCAACCCCGCAATGGCGCGTGAAGTTGGCTGCTTAGACAACTAAAAAGCCCTAACGAATCACTACCAGTAGTGAATTTTTGGCGATACACTTCGACATACTGGCTGCCAAATTCAAGCGCCAGTGTGGGGTTGACCTTGAGTTTTAAAAACGCGATAACTTTTGAAAAAAGAAAGTAAAATCGACGCTTTTTAAAGCACTAAAAAGCACTAACGAAATAAATTCAAATGAGTGTCATTTTGTGATCCTGAATAAAAGTGCGGCTGGTGACCTTGATTTTTGAAAACGCGATAACTTGAAAAAAGACGACGCTTTTTGATGCACTAACGAAATACTTTGAAATGAGTATCATTTTTGTGATTCTAACTAACAGTGCCGATGATGACCTTGAAACTAAATTTTGAAATATCTTGAAAACCATAAGAGCACTAACGAAACTACTTAGAGCAGATACAAGCACTAACAAAATACTAACCACTGACTTGTGTTCAAGCCTTTTATCTCAATGATCGACTGTTGACCTTGAAAAAAAAGAAAGTCCAATATCTTAAAAAGTAAATGAGCACTAACGTAATTTATTAAAGCACTAACGATTGACAAATATTTTGCGATAAAATTCGACACATTGGCTGCTAACTTCACGGACCCAAAAATACGGCCTTAAAAATTTTAAACTGAATTTTGAAACACCCTGTATTACCTGTAATGTTGGAGCTGGGCGGTAGTCGTTTCGATATTATGATAAAGCCAGGGGTTTTCCAAGCAGCTGATAGGGTAATGGTTGTGTATCTTGAACACCATTTCCGGGTTGTGGAAGCATTTGACGTAGCTGCCGGGTGGGGTGAAATTTTTCGCACGGTAAACGTGCTGCAGCATGTGCATGTAACGCGGAATATCATCGAACCACCTATAAGACAAGTACGAGTATACAGGGTGATTCAGCGCAGGTTCTTCCATAAGCCACACTAGGCACTCGCTAAGGACCCGGTTCTAAAATTTAAGGCCACAAAAACGGCATAGATTTGACAACACGGCTTTGCTATTTTTTTGAAAGATCAACAATAGGTGGCATCACTAATGCCCTTTTGACCGAGATCGTGTAATGTTCAGAACACGGTACGAACACCATATGCAAGGACTAGTATAACTTATTAGGAAAGTAACCATTTACTAATGCTTCTATAAAAGGTTTTGATGCTCGGCTTAATTCGTGCTTCATGAATTGCAATGTCTCGAAATTAAAAATAATCAAATAAAAAATCATTATTCAACATCAAAAAAAATAACAAATTTCCGTATTATCTTTATCACTTGACATGTGTCAGTTTATTGGCCGAATGTTCCATTAGACAAGTGGCCGGTGGCTATGCGGAACCTGAATTCCAATACTCCAATTGAACTAACTTCAGTTTCCTTGGGCCTACTAAATTACGTGACCTTCACGTTTCAGAATTCCGGCAGAATCTCGCTTATAAAGAAAAGAAAACATACTTTTTTGTTATCAGATAATAGGATTTATAAGAATCTACAACAGTATCCAAAGAATTTTTCAAAATTTGGGGTATTTTTTTCAAAAAATAAAAAAATCAAAAATTGTTGCTACAGATTTCTGTATTATCGACGAGGCTAAAGAAAAAGCCAGGTAAGATTTTTGACTATTGTTAGCCGTGTTTATTCTATTTCGGGAATGAGAGAGTCCAGCAAAAAACTGTCTGGATACGGTTGTGGGGAATTCAAAAATAAACATTCCTGCCAAATTTCAACAGATTCCGTTTTCTCGTTTCAGATATTCTGCCCGGTAAAGATTGGCCCAAAAACAGCAAAGCAGGGTTGTCAAATCTATGCCGTTTTTGTGGCCTTAATTGAGTGCAAAAATTCTAAAATAATCATGAGCATTTTTCTGAAAACGATTACTATTACCAGTCAATGCCCTTCTTATAAAAATAGACAATATAGATTTTTCTGTCTCCTATAATGAACTCTAGCAACGATCTTTTTCTGCGTTGGATAGGGTAAAAAATAAGCACCGCGCTAGTTTTGGACAAGAAAAGTTAGATGCACTTTCTGTCCTCTATATTGAAAGTATCCTCGAATTAGATCAATTATGAACAAAAAATTGACAAAACCTTTATATTTTTTAAAACCTCTTCCCTAAAGTCGATAGAAGCACCGTTCCATTTAAAGAATCCACCCTGTGTATAGAGGTGAATATAAAAGTGTGAGAATATATTTTTTTTATAACCTATCTAAAAATAACATAACTTTACTTTTTCTATTAACAAAAATGTAAAAAATCAAAATTTTAATATATTACGAAAAATCATGGTAAACCATACCGTTTACTGATTGTGGAAAAAACACATCAGAAAAAGAAATAATGTCAAGTCGATTCGATTGATGTGACTACGTTCTTTTAGGCTCATAACTGTGACATACAGGCGGTCATTTTTGCGAAATTTCTCCGAGGATATTATATCATTCCAGCTATTTTTACTTCCAAGAACCGAGCCAATATTTTGAATTAGACCATAGATCACAAATTGCGACCAAAGAATAAGTAAATTGGTGTGGATACGTCACGACGGTTCGCGATACGATACGTGTATCGGATCGATAAGTTTCACGTAATGTCGAAGCCGAAGTATCGTGTTCGCACATGCGTATTTCGATACGGATATTGATTTTAAAAACTGCTTTATGGCGGTACTATTTTGAAACTGGTCAGGGAAACCTGGAAAAGTCAGTGAATTTAAAAAGTGACCTGAAAAAGTCAGGGAATGGGACGTAAGTCATGGAAATCAGGGAATTTTTACAGTATAATTTTTATCTTTCACGCTTTCCTCACTCTGTTCCTCATGTAATGCCAAAAACTCAGTATTTTTTCTTTTGTTCTTAAATGTTTATTTTTGGTTTTCTAGATTTTGCAAAAAATACGTATACCAGATCGATAAGTTTTACGTAACGTATCGAAGCAAACGTATCGTGTTCGCACATGCGCATCTCGATACGTATAATGATTTTAAAAACTGCTTTATGTCGGTACTATTTTAGCCGTTAGTTGTAATAACTACAATACGCAGGGTTGAAACTGGTCAGGGAAACCTGGAAAAGTCAGGGAATTTAAAAAGTGACCTGAAAAAGTCAGGGAATGGGACGTAAGTCATGGAAATCAGGGAATTTTTACAATATAATTTTTATCTTTCACGCTTTCCTCACTCTCTTCCTCATGTAATGCCAAAAACTCAGTATTTTTTCTTTTGTTCTTAAAGGTTTATTTTTGGTTTTCTAGATTTTGCAAAAAATACGTATACCGGATCGATAAGTTTTACGTAACGTATCGAAGCAAACGTATCGTGTTCGCACATGCGCATCTCGATACGTATAATGATTTTAAAAACTGCTTTATGTCGGTACTATTTTAGCCGTTAGTTGTAATAACTACAATACGCAGGGTTGAAACTGGTCAGGGAAACCTGGAAAAGTCATGGAAATCAGGGAATTTTTACAGTATAATTTTTATCTTTCACGCTTTCCTCACTCTGTTCCTCATGTAATGCCAAAAACTCAGTATTTTTTCTTTTGTTCTTAAATGTTTAATTTGGTTTTCTAGATTTAGCAAAAAATACGTGTACCAGATCGATAAGTTTTACGTAACGTATCGAAACAAACGTATCGTGTTCGCACATGCGCATCTCGATACGTATAATGATTTTAAAAACTGCTTTATGTCGGTACTATTTTAGCCGTTAGTTGTAATAACTACAATACGCAGGGTTGAAACTGGTCAGGGAAACCTGGAAAAGTCAGGGAATTTAAAAAGTGACCTGAAAAAGTCAGGGAATGGGTCGCAAGTCATGGAAATCAGGGAATTTTTACAGTATAATTTTTATCTTTTATGATTTCTCACTCTGTTCCTCATGTAATGCCAAAAACTCAGTATTTTTTCTTTTGTTCTTAAATGTTTATTTTTGGTTTTCTAGATTTTGCAAAAAATACGTATACCAGATCGATAAGTTTTACGTAACGTATCGAAGCAAACGTATCGTGTTCGCACATGCGCATCTCGATACGTATAATGATTTTAAAAACTGCTTTATGTCGGTACTATTTTAGCCGTTAGTTGTAATAACTACAATACGCAGGGTTGAAACTGGTCAGGGAAACCTGGAAAAGTCAGGGAATTTAAAAAGTGACCTGAAAAAGTCAGGGAATGGGTCGCAAGTCATCGAAATCAGGGAATTTTTACAGTATAATTTTTATCTTTTATGATTTCTCACTCTGTTCCTCATGTAATGCCAAAAACTCAGTATTTTTTCTTTTGTTCTTAAATGTTTATTTTTGGTTTTCTAGATTTTGCAAAAAATACGTATACCGGATCGATAAGTTTTACGTAACGTATCGAAGCAAACGTATCGTGTTCGCACATGCGCATCTCGATACGTATAATGATTTTAAAAACTGCTTTATATCGGTACTATTTTAGCCGCTAGTTGTAATAACTACCATATGCCGGGTTGAAACTAGTCAGGGAAACCTGTAAAAGTCAGGGAATTTAAAAAGTGACCTGAAAAAGTCAGGGAATGGGTCGCAAGTCATGGAAATCAGAGAATTTTTATCTTTTATGATTTCTCACTCTGTTCCACATGTAATGCCAAAAACACAGTATTTTTTTTTGTTCTTAAATGTTTATGTTTGGTTTTCTAGATTTTGCAAAAAACGTGAAAAATATTAAAACTTTTCAGAAATTTCCCTCTTAAATTGGAAAAATCTTTGCATTCGGCGCGATAACATCATTAGTTATTAAAATTTTAGTTTAATTCGTTCTTCACATTTATGACATGATTTTAGCAACACAAAAAAAGCTGCGACGCAAAGGTCCACACTGGCCGAAATTTAATTTCTGGGAGGACAAAAATATTTTGAAGTTTATGTTCAGATTTTATGTCGTAATTATGTTGTTTTTAATTCGAGTAAACAAATTCTAACATAAATTAAAGAAAAAAAATCAATCCTAACATCCTACAGATCCTACTTATGTATAAATGCGAAAGTTTCTGTGTTTGTTTGTGGTTGTTCCTTAATCACGCAAAAGTGGCTAAACCGATTTGAATAAAATTTAATAAGAAGATAGGGTGTGACCTGCTGGATTGACTTATAGGTTACTTTATTTGACATTTCGTTTACTGGCAGCTGTCAAGTAAAATTGTTTTTGGATATTTAAATGAAACATCTGTATATTATGAAGATATTTGAACTAGGTAAGGGAAGGAAGGGGGGTGGGTGGAAGGGCAAAGAACGAGAGTGGGAGAGGGGCGAGTGATAGGGGTTGGATTAAGTTAATAGGAGTAAAAAAAGCGGGTATTTAGCAAGTTAGACCATAAATTAAATAAAATTAGTTGAATGGTTGATGTGCACTGTTTCTAGTAATGGTATAATACTTTCTTTACCCATCAATTAGGTATACGTCAAAAATATTTTTGAAAATAATCTTATTTTTATAGTAATATTTAATAATAATTAACTGAATTTTTATAAATCTTGCTTGTGGCAAACTTCTTTATTTTTGGGTTTAGGAAGTTGAAATAAAAAGCATTAACGTCCGACAAAAATGACGTGATTGGTTTATAAGGAAAGCCGATTTAAATAATTTTTTAAATTGAACGTACCATATATATTTCCAAATTTGTCATATTCTAAAAAAAATATGTTTTTAACAATATGATGTGCCATGGACAAAGTACTCTTATATCGAATTGTTTTTATCTTACCTTTCTAGAACCAATAATAAAAAGTTGGCCACGGGGAAGGTTTATAAAAAGATACCCTGTACATAAAATTTTAAGAAGACTAAAATAGGCGCTAATTTTTCGCCTACGAACTGTAACCAATTTAATCACAGAAAGTTTAGACACCTAGTATAAACTTTTATAGCCTCGAATTTATTATGAAATTATTGCTATGTTTTCATGGATATTGAATTCGTTTTCAATATGTTTTGAAAACTTTTTTTTCATGAGTTTTCATGACAGGTTTTCAAATTTTTATATTTGGCAGCTGACATATGTCATAGTTGTCAAATATTCATTTTTGAGTTTTGGTACTTTTTTTAAAAAAAAATTATTTTATTCAAAACATGATGTTGGCCCTTGCCACACATTTTTTTTAAATTTTAATTACTACTTTGTTTGCAAGTGGAAGTGAAAAAGAAATGCTGGAGTGGAATATATGCATAGCACATACACTTTCGAGCCAAATATTTCTTTTATTTTCCATAATTAATTTTTTTAAAATCTTTAAAAAAACAAATCTTTAGTTATTTAGTAAGGTTATGTTATTAATCTTCTTTTTTCTATACACTCCACCAAATTTTAGAATGCCGGTTCCACAGTTTCACTTCTATTTCTCTCTCTCTCTCAAAAAGAGTGAGAGCAATAAAATATAATTTGGCGGCTGTCTGGTAATCCGACGCAATACGCATGTGTAAACTCAATCCCCGTTTTCATGGAAAATCGGTATTTCGATCTCAATTCGATTTTGATCCAACCCTAAAAATGTTCAGGGTCGGATCTAGATTTGAATACTGGAAAAACAGGCGTTTTCATGGACGGTATCGGATTGAAATCGTTTTCAGAACGAACTCAATTCCCATGAAAACGTAGCATATAAACAAATCTTTTATAAATGAGCTAGCAAAATTTAACTGAAATTTGATAGACATTCTAAGAAAAAAACGATTTTTTTTTAGTTCTTAAATTTCCTACTCCAATATATGATTATGTAAAATCGTGCAAAAAATATTTATATAACTTCGAAAGTCGCAAATAGACGCAAACTATATTTTGCTGCATTAAGAGAATATCGGCTTTGATTTTACAAAAAAATAAAAATACCTTTTTTTACGTTTTTCTCTAAATGCCATCTAAAGTTTGACAATATAAAAAAATGCATTCTTATTTTGTAGCATTTTTTCCCAAAAAAATTAGTTAATTGAAATAAATTAATATGTTAAGATTATGTTAAATTAACCAACACACACACACACCTCTATATCTCCCGACCATAACATTACAGTTAATTTTTGTGCTGGAAATCCATAAGAAAATCTCAAACTTCATAGAATTTTACAGAAAAAAAAACTCATTGATGAAATTTAAGTTGCCTTGCAAGTTTGCGCTTCTATTTCGTCTCGCCATGACCTACTATGAGAATAATAATATAATGTTTGTTTGAAAGTTTGAGACAATGATGTGTTTGAAATTAACTCTGTGTTTCGGACTTCCATTGTGTATATTTTATTTATACACGACGTTTCGATCAGTACAATCTCTGATCGTCTTCAGGTGCAAACTACAATCAATTCCTAAGGCTACGTGCTTATATACTGTGAGAAATCACTCAACCTTGAAGTTTAAGAAGTTGGCTCCGCCCAAGGAGGGGCTTCCAAATATTTGGGATTTCAACACTTGGTTTACTGAAAATACCCTGATTCTGCCCAATAAAAATTTCAGAATTTCTTCACCACCTAAATAACATGGAGTTGGAGCAAAATTGTCAAATTCCTTTTCTTGATGTACTTGTCACACGAGTAGAAAGCGACATCAGAACAACAGTCTATCGTAAACCCACTCACACAGGACAATATTTAAATCAAGGTTCAAATCATTCTGCTACAACCAAACGAGGCATAATCAAAACTTTGTATAACAGAGCCGTTCAAATTTGTAACAATTCTCATGACTTGGAAATCGAAATAAGAAACATTAAGAAGGATCTGCAGCAGAATGGTTACAGCCTTAAACTTACAACAGATACTATTTATAAATTTCAACAAGCAGGACAGAGATTACAAGACCAAAATCAGGCAAATGCATTCCTTACAATCCCATACGTTAAAGGAGTATCAGAGAAAATTCGAAGAGTAGCGAAAAACTTTAATATTAAAACAGCTCTTAAATCTAGTAATACAATTAGAAGCCTTCTTAGTAAAACAAAACCAGAGAACAAACAAAATAAGGAAAGCATTTACCAAGTTCCTTGTGAGTGTGGTGAATCATATATAGGCGAAACTAAAAGGCCACTATCTGTTAGGCTTAAGGAACATCAGACGTGAAACCACGAAATCAGGAATCGCCGAACATGCATGGTCAAAACAACACCGAATGAAGTGGGCAGAAGCAAAGGTTTTGCACAAGGAGTCACACTGGAAGAAACGAAAATTCCTTGAAGCTGCCTTTATTGGGCAGAATCAGGGTATTTTCAGTAAACCAAGTGTTGAAATCCCAAATATTTGGAAGCTCCTCCTTGGGCGGAGCCAACTTCTTAAACGTCAAGGTTGAGCGATTTCTCACAGTATATAAGCACGTAGCCTTAGGAATTGATTGTAGTTTGCACCTGAAGACGATCAGAGATTGTACTGATCGAAACGTTGTGTAAAAATAAAATATAGACAATGGAAGTCCGAAACACAGAGTTAATTTCAATAATATAATGGTTGAACAACAGGGGCATATGTATTTAAAAAAATAATAAAATTTTTTTTTATTAAAGTTTCATTTTAGGGTTTGTGTCCTCCCGGTTTCATCATTTCGCCCTCTGTGCGGCCCTTGAATCTTGAATAATATTTCGCAAAACCGTTAAACATATCAACATTTTTGAAGAATTTACTGCTAATTTGCAAAAAAATTTTGCCTGCGGCGCGATAACATCATCGGAAACATGTTAAAAATGACATTTTCAGTATAATTTTCCCAAAGTTTTTGCCTACGGTACTTTACATAATTTTGGCAAAAAATCAACCCTGATATACCGGGTGGGCCATAAAAAACCGTTATAACTTTTAAACCATACCACCGATTTTAATACAACAAACTGTTCTTTGCAGGGAATTGAGCAAGACTTTGACTAGAAATATTTTTTTTCCGCCATCTTAAAATCTAAGATGGCGGACAGAAACAAACTTTACCCTTCAAAGAGCCTCGTTTATTCTTATGTTGCGGAAATTTTTTGGATTTTTTTATGAAGTGAAGTCAAGGTGTGAATCATTAAAATCGGTTAAGTGGTTCCCAAAAAAAATTACAAATTTTCAATCAATGTTTTACGGATTATGCGATTGCCGTCTCAATTCTGTCTGCATACATTTTCTCATAAATTAGGACTAAACCGATTTTGATGAAATAAAAAGCCTCATGGCGAAAATTGTTCTTTAACTACTGCTATTAAAATTTGTCGCCATCTTGAAATCCAAGATGACGGACAAAATCAAACTTGTCCCTTTAAAGAGGCTCGTTTATTTATATTTTTTGTAAACTTTT
Source organism: Oxystoma pomonae (assembly GCA_963921995.1). Taxonomy (NCBI): domain Eukaryota; kingdom Metazoa; phylum Arthropoda; class Insecta; order Coleoptera; family Brentidae; genus Oxystoma; species Oxystoma pomonae. The sequence goes on from OY998171.1 coordinate 62,268,995, forward strand.
AAATATTTTTTTTATTTGTACAAAAGTTCTGCTTTCGCCACGTACAACGAGGTATAAATCATCAAAATCGGTTTGGTGGTTCTCAAAAAATTAATTTTTATTTCCATCCCTATTTTCCAAATTATACGATTGCCTTCTTAAATTGATACTCAAACGATTTTAATGAAATAAAAAGCGTCATGGCGAAGATCAAAAACTCTTAAAAGATCACTATCGAAATTTGTCGCCATTTTGAAACCCAAGATGGCGGACACAATTAAATTTATCTCTTCAAAGAAGCTCGTTTATTCTTAGATTTCAAGAACCTAAAAATGTCCTCTCTCCAACGCGCACGAATCATTAAAATCGGTTTAGTGTTTCTCAAAATTTTTTTTTTAACCATTGTTTCCTCATAAACTCATTATTAATGAACTGATTTTGAGAAAATAAAAAACATCATGGTAAGAATAGATTTAACAGCAACATATGAAAAAATTATCCTTTATAAAGGGGATAATTTGATTTTGTCCGCCATCTTGGATTTTATGGAGCCAAATTTCAATTTATTAAAATCGGTTTAGTAGTAATTAATTTATGAGGAAACGAATGCAGACAGAATTAGCAAGACAATCGTACCATTCGTACTCATACTCTGTAAAACAATAAGTGAATCAAAAATTAATTTTTTAATAAACAACAAACCGTTTTAATGATTTGTACCTAGTTATACGCGGCGGAGAAAGATCTTTTTTACGAATTTAGAAACAGTCGAAAAGGTTCTCGAAACATAAGAATAATCGAGCGTCTTTGAAGGGTCACATTTGATTTTGTCAGCAATCTTGGGTTTACAAACTACGACAAATTTCAATAGTGTTCTTTAAGATCGGTTCAGTAATTATGAATTTATGAGAAAATTAATGCAGACGGAATTGAGGAGGCAATCGTATAATCTTTAAAACAGTGATGGAAAGAAAAATTAATTTTTTAAGAACCACTAAACCGATTTTAATGATTTATACCTTGTTGTGCGTCGCGAAAGCAGAACTTTTCTACGAATAAAAAAAAATAAAAAGTTTACAGAAAATATCAATAAACGAGCTTCTTTGAAGGTTCAAGTTTGATTCTGTCCGCCATCTTGGATTTCAAGATGGCGGCAAATTTCAATAGCAGTGCTTAAAAACAATCGATTTTCGTCATGATGCCTTTTACTTCATTGAAATCGGTTTTCTAATAATGAATTTACGAGAAAATTTATGCAGGCAGAATTGAGACGGCAATCGCATAATCCGTAAAACACTGATTGAAATTTTTAATTTTTTTTTGGGAACCATTTAACCGATTTTAATGATTCGCACCTCGTTCTACGTGGCAGATACAGAGCTTTTTTACGACTTCATAAAAAAATCCAAAAATCTTCCGTAACATAAGAATAAACGTGGCTCTTTGAAGGGTAAAGTTTGTTTCTTTTCGCCATCTTAGATTTTAAGATGGCGGACAAAAAATATTTTTACTCTTGTATTGCTCAATTCCCTGCAAAGAGCAGTTTGTTGTTAGTAGTAACGGAAAACATTTTGTCCGGTTTTTTTATGGCCCACCCGGTATTTATTGTTCAAAAATGGGGAAAAATATTAGCTTTTACCCGTGTTCGTGCAGATGATTATCCAGGAAATAAATGTTTCTCGCACAATATGTGGCTGTTTTTATTTCTTGATCTTTATTCGGGACTCTCGGTAAAACATCTTTTTCGATAAGGTCTTTCCAATTTTTCGCTTTTAAAGGCATTATTACCTGAAATTTTAGAAAATTCAAACTTTTAATTTGTGAGTTTTTGACTCGTATTTATGTCACCAATGATCTCTGTTTATTTCATTAAAATACTAAACTTCTATTCTTTCTCCTATTATTACCTTATTAAAACATTGAACTAATAGAAGGTGCTTTTTATTCAGACTTAGGGCAGTGTGTTTTGAATTTAACATCTCCAAAAAATTGATTAAAAAAAGCAAAGACCAACAAAAAATCCTTGGCAAATACTAACCACCGCTTATTTACAAAATTTGCTGACACCCGACAAGATCTCCTTGCTTTCCCTGTCAAGGAAATAATGATCGATAAGTCTCTCAACTTACATTTAAGGTCAAAATTTACCTACTGTGCACTGCAGTAGGTATATTTTAAGTAAAGTTTGACCTAAAATGTAGATTGGGCTTGCTTTCTAAGCGTTTCTATTCCATTGGAGAGGGCGTAGTTTAAGGCTATAGTTTCTCCCCAGATTTTAAGTTAAAAAAAGTACAACTGGCAACGCCTTGTCCTTTAATTTTTTAATCTTTTGCCAGAGTGAACAAGGAAAACTAAACATCAGAAATAGTTGAAATTTTGCAGGGACGATTATTTTTAAATGCTTAACAAAAATATCTGAAGGATTTTTCAAAACTCTCAATTATTTTTTCTTCAAAATAAAATCTCTGGTACTGTCATCTATCCCAAAAGCCTCAAAATATTTGCGGTTTAGAACAAACCCGATTTACAAAAAAAAATAGAGACACACTCACAATTTCCTCTGGATTACATTTTTCCTTTTTATATTTCCTTGCTTCAGCGAAAATAAAAACGAAATTTCCTTTTTTCTAAAAGCCTGTGCACTCCGGAAAAGAAAACCGATCAATCAATCATACTTCATTGAATTTGGGAGACACACGCAGTGCAAGTGTTGGCCGATATATCGCAGAATTTATACGATTCCATGGTAACTGCAGGTGTTTTGTCAACAAACTTTAAATCGGGCCGTAGTGAGACAGAAGAGTATTTTTACGTTTTCTGACAGAAAACCATTTGAGGTTATGTTTATCTTTCAGAAATGTGTTTTCAAAAACATTGTTCTAAAACAAATATGAAACCACTCCGCGTGTGCGGTCGCCCGCCGTAAAAGACCTAGCGCTGCGCGGGCATTACCCCGAGTCTATCAAAGAACCAAGAGAACTTTACTGGCTCGCTTGGATTACTAGGAATTCGCATAGAAACATTCGGCTCCCATAACCCCACATAATTTTGTTTTTATTTTGATTCAACCATTTTTTTTTTCATTTAAATTATTGCGGCATAGTTATGTGCAAGTGTACTAGTGAAATCTTGGAGTGCAAAGGATAGATTTTAGAACCTCAATTTCAAAAACACACGGATACTTGAGTACTAACAAAACAGGTCAGTAAAGCTCCATTTAGAGGTTTGAAAGACTCTTACTAGTCGTTGACGCTCCTGTTTAAAATAGAATACGATTATTTCGTCTAGCGCCAGTACCCGATTTTTAAATCTGCATGCTTTTAAGTTAACCTGTTGTCGGTATCAGCTCACGGGAGTGTTTCCAATTCAATTATAAATGCACGTGTAAATGCAACCTTAAACATTACATCCAGTTACTTTAATACGTAGTTGGGTAGCGTTTTTTTAACAGGTAATTCTGCAATAAATGGTTTTCTTTTATTTTAGTATTTTACTTCGTTTTTTTTTTGACCTGGTGCTAAAAAATCTCTGGTGTCCCACTGTGGATAAACATAAATAAAGTCTCCGCGTTACGTAAATTCCCCAGATTGTAAATACGACCTTAAGTTTTGGGTGGATTCTTTAAATGGGAATTAGAGAAGAGGTTTAAAAAAAAGCTAATATGCGAATCTTTAATGATTTTTTACGGACTTTACGCCCATGATAAAAAAAAAAAAATTGGGGCCCCCGACTGGAGGCCCAGGGCCTACCAACTATTTTTTTTTTAATAAGAAGGTCCACTTGTGGCATTTTTTTGGAAAGCTTGTTAAAAAATAAATTTAACGTACTAGTTTTTTTTTGACATCTATCAATGTGTTAAAAATTTTTAAAAACCTATTTTTTGTCAGTTGTTTTAGCTCCAAAGTAAACTACATATTTCTTTATTTACTAAGTGGAATAAAGAAACTACCACACAATGATATTATTGGCGCCCCATTTGGGAGCGCAGCCTAATTACTTTTTTCTAAATTTACTAGATATTAGACAAGAGAGAAATGGATTCAAAGCATAGCTCGATTTTCTTTTTCACTCAACCGTCCTGAACGACAAAAAAAATAGGTTTTTTCAAATTTTTAACACATGGGTTGACATATGTCAAAAAAAATTATTTAATCGAATTTCTGTTTTAAGAAGCTTTCCAAAAAGGTTCCACACATATAACTATGAGATACTATAACGGCCCCGGAGGGCGATTGAAGTGGCGGCTATTTTTTATAACGACCCGGTGGTGAACGCTGGCAACATCGCATCTTGTGTGGTTTGTAAGGTCACCTCATCCCTCGGTAAATGTTGACTTCCACAGTTGACTTCTGTCATAAATGGCCATAAACCAAAAATCTACTGCGCATGCAATAACAAATCTATGCCTGGTGTCGTAGTGACCTTACGATAATTTAATGACAAGGTATTAATTTGAGTGACAGTGACAACGACATCATCTGTCCACCGCAAGTTTAACCTTTCTCGATGGTTCCAATCTCCAAGGTAAACCCGTTACACAAAGACACGGCCCCAAGTACCGAACCCACTTCCTGAGAAAACTAGGCATTGTCGAAAAGTTTACATTTTTGACGAGGTATGGTTTTGCCATTTTGTTATTGTGGAGTTTTTGTGTTTTAAAAGTTTGTGGCGGTATTTTCTGATTGCCTGCGTTATTATTACGGGAAACACTAGACAACACTTTTTCAATTTTTTTTTACGGTAGTGTCCACTCCTTTAATAGATTTTTCAAAAGTAAACCAAAATATTAAACATAAACCTACATTTTTGCTGTCAGATGGTTGTCAGTTGCTTTCACTACTGACGCAATCGACGCGTCTGCCCATTCCACTCCTCGTCTATGGGTTTTTTCCCGGCCAACTTGATTGGGAGAGTTATTATCGGTACGAATTTTTCTCGGAAAAAGCAAGGGGAGGTCCGTTATATTATCTCATAGTTATATGGTGCCACAAGTGGTACCTTCTCATACAAGAAATATTGGTAGGTCCTGGGCCTTCAGTGAGGACTCCCAAATGAGCCACCAATAATTCCTTGTGTGGTATTTTCTTTATTCCGCTTAGTAAATGGAGAAATATGTAGTTTATTTTGAAGCTAAAAAAATTGACAAAAAAATAGGTGTTTTTAAATTTTTGACACACATTGGTTGACCGATATCAAAAAAACTAGTGCGTTAATTGTTTTTAACAAGCTTTCCAAAAAGGTGGTCCGTAAAGAATCATTATAGATTCACTTTTAGCTTTTTTTAAAACCTCTTCCCTAAAGCCGCTCGAAGCACCGTTCCATTTAAAGAATCCACCCTGTATGTCGCAGTACTGTTCCTGTGTTCGGTCGAGGTCATTTGGCGGATTTGCTGACGTAGTGTTGCTAAAAACTATTTCCCTAGATGGTAACTATGGCCCTTAAGAATATTTTACTAAGGTTTTCTGCACCTCATCGATACCCAGTAGCACGAGGTACACTTGATTTAAAAAAAAACGCATACATACAGTCACAAAATTGACCTTTTTAAAAGGGTATAATATATACGAACTACCAGCTAAAATGCTTAAAAACTTCAAAAGTACGACAATTTGTCATATTATTTAAAAAAGGTCTCTAAAACTGAAAATATTTTTTTACCTAAATTAAAGGCAACCTTATTTTTATACTAAATTTTAAATAATACTAAAAAATCAGCAAAAATAATGTTAAGTCTTTATTGAACAATTTTAAATTATCACTTGGGTAACGGACGAAAGCTGTTCTATAAAGAGGGCGGTAACCTATTTTGGAGTTGATAAAATAACAATAATACGATGGAAACAGCGCTGGATTGAAAACAATTCGACGAATAGGAAACTTGGATTAGGATAAAAACGATGGTAAACTTAATACTAATTATTTTTACTTAAAAAAGAACTAAAATAAATAATTTAGTATTCAATAGGATCACCATTTTTCTCTATTAGAAGCTGCAAACGTCTGGGCATTGCAAAGGTTAAATTTTGAAAATACTGATGGTCGTCTGGGAGCTGATCCAATGCGCGATAAATAGCATCGCTTAACTCTTCAGCATTTCGTGGTCTCCAATTCCTTTGATATATTATTTTAACGATTCGACCCCATATATTTTCCAGTGGGTTAAGGTCAGGACTGTTGGCTGGCCAAGGAAGTGTTTCTATATTATTATTCTAAAACCATTGGCGAACAACATTAGCCGTGTGTACTAGACAGTTGTCCTGCTGATAAACGAAGTCATTATTTTCATGTAAAGCCTGTACAGATGGCAGTATAACGTTTTCAATTATTATTGAATCTTATTTCGATTCTCCAAAAAAAACCCAAACCTCTAGCAGTAAACCAGCCCCACATGTTTACAGAAAAATGTCCAGCTTTTTTAATTTGGTTTGTATATTCGGGTTCAAAGACGATAAACTAAAATTCTCCTGCTGCTTGAAGATGATTGAAAAATATTTTTGTTGGTGAAAACCACCCTCTCCCAGAAGTCATTATCACGAAGAACGTTGTTCAGTGCAAAAATCACTCTGGCCTGTTTTTGTTCTTCTGTTAGAAAAGGCTTCTTTGCAGCAACTCGGCAAGAGACTTCTAATTTCGTTACTCTTCTATTTACTGTTGTTAAAGAACCTGGAAATAATGTTACATTAGCTGCTTCAACCGACGTTGAAAAAGGATTTTGTCTGAGATGCTCAATAAGTCTCTCATCTTGCACTTCAGAACTTACTTTTGGTCGTCCTGATCCATCTTTCCTATTCGTAGAATTATTTTCAATCCAGCGCTTTTTCCATCGCACTATCGTCATTTTATCAACTCCAAAATGGGTGGCCGCTCTTCTTATAGACCAGCCGTCTTCTATAACTCGAGTGATAATTTGAACTTTTGTAAATGTTGATATCTGTGGCATTTTTAAGGATGTCACACTCACAAAATATGGACCTACGGGTATGTGCTTTGTGGTCACACTGAATTTTAAGCTGTCAGGCATACTAAGCTGGTGGTGCCTTATAATAGTATACACTAATGGAAAGCTAAATTTTGTGGCATAGGAAAAAATGCATGTATGAGTTTTTTTTGAAATCAAGTATATTTGTACCTGTACTCTTACATGTGCTTGTGAAGACAATCGTTATAAGGTATTACTTCGTCCAACATTGTATTTGCAATCGGTTGTTCATTTTCATATTATTAAAAAAAAATTCCATATTTTTTTTTCGATAAAAAAAAATGCTATTTTGATAACATCTTTCTCGCAGGTTTCAAACCCGATTTTAAAAAAAAATTGGATAGTTATCAATAATGTCTTCTGGATTACATTATTCCTTTTTATATTTTTCTGTTAGAGCGAAAAAAAAAACAGGTTTCCTTTTTTCTAAAAGCCTGGGACACCCTTGCCAAGGAAATAAGGATCGATAAATCACCGAGCTCACATTTAAAGTCAAACTTTACTTAAAAAATACCTATACCTAATGTGCACTGCAGTAGGTATATTTTGGGTAAAGTTTGACCTTAAAATATACCTACTGTGCACTGCAGTAGGTATATTTTAAGTAAAGTTTGACCTTAAATGTAGGCTGGGCTTGCTTTCTAAGCGTTTCTAATTCATTGAATTTGAGAGAGAAAGGCGCAGTTTAAGGGTTGTAATATAAATCACAGTACTCTTTCTGTGTTTGGTCGAGGTCATTTGGCTGATCTACTGGCATTTCATGGTAATTACTGACACGCAGATGGTAAACCATGACCTTAAAGAATATTTTACTAAAGATATCTGTACCTCATCGATATCCAGTAGCGCGAGGTACTTGTACTCGTACATGTGCTTGTAAAGACAATCGTTATAAGTTATAACTTCGTCGAACCTTTTATTCGCAATCTTTTGCCCAAGATACAAGTGCCGCAGGAAAGGAAAGTTCGGTTGTCCACCCGCCAGGGAGATGGGCGTGATGTGAATCTAAAAAAAATATATTAACCTACGAACAACGAATAATACTAATTTCACGACCATTTCAACACGATTTTATCTCATTTACGGTCCTAGAGACGTAAACCACAAGATGGCGTGACAAGCGATGAGACTTTATTTTATAAGAGCACTAATTGACGCAAAAATGCTATATGTTTCAGACAATAAATATTTATTAAAAGTAAATAAATCCAATATAATTTTAATACCTAACCAAAAATAAGTCCCGTTAAATTGACATATTACGCGTTTTTAAAAAAACCTTAGTAACCTTATTTGCTTTGACTTTTAGATAGACCATATACAGACCGCTTCAAGCTACTGCGAACATAAGGCGAAAGAAGTCTAATTTGCCAGTGTACGTACATGCAGAGACACCGCACGCCTATCAGTGAAGCAACCAACACTCAGGCTTCCGATCGCCATTCGCTGCCGTTCGCCGCCTTTCGCCTTGTATTTAGTACGCCTCTAATCACGGTGCTGTGTGGAGCGTAGTCAATGAAACCGGAATTTGGTCAATAAATACGCACATTTTTATAACGTAATTTTCTTATTTTTTGTCACTGATAAATAATAGCGTTTTATTGTCAACTGCTCAGATTTATCAGTGACGACGTGTTACAATGAAAATAATAAGAAGAAACAAAATAAAAGCAAGTTCTCAAAATAAAATAATACATTCTAAAAACCAAAAAGATTCTCCCAGTCAAAAAAAAATTAAAGCAAATGTTCGAAAAGTCCTTCTTGCTCGGCTAGACAATATCCGAGCCTACTATAAAAACCCCTTCCAACGTTTCCAAGCATGTTAGGGGTGATAATTTGAAAAGCTTCTTCAAAAACAGATAGAAGTCATTAGGAGCAAGATCGGGAGATCGAGCTGGCCATAAAGTAGTTCCCCGTGTACTTATAACCCGATTAGGAAATACATTATCAAGATATTCCCTAACAAGGCCAACATTGTGAACGGAACAACCATCTTGTTGAAACCATGTTTCACCAAATCTTACACCTAACAACTGCCTAGCAGTTGGAATAATGTGCTGCTGCAGTAGATCCAAGTATCTAGGACCATTCAAATTGCAATTGCCGTTAATAAAAAATGGCCCAATTACGTGTTCCCCTACAATACCCCTCCCGCAAACATTTAGTTTTTGGGCATGCTGTGTTCTTACGTCAAAATACAAATGCAAATTTTCCCTCGACCAATATCGAACGTGTGTTGGGTTATGACGATTTGACCATTTGACCATCTGCACTTTTTCGGCAACTTCGTAGACATCCATTTTTAGTTTTAAAAATGTATTATTTTAATTAAGAACTTACCCATCTGTTTCTCGAGCAAGGCAGAAATAAAACAAAATAATAAAAACAAAATGAATTTCCAAAAGATAACACTGCAGCGTGCTTCGAATCCACCTCGGTCGTACGGCACGGAGAGTAAATTGGACTTGATTCCCCCTATGTTCGCAGTAGCTTGAAGCGGTCTGTATGTATGAGGTTAAATATAGGCCTTTCTCAGGCCAAACTTGTAAGCAAGATCTAAACAACATGCTTGGAAACGTTGGAAGGGGTTTTTATAGTAGGCTCGGATATTGTCTAGCCGAGCAACGAGGACTTTTCGAACATTTGCTTTAATTTTTTTTTGACTGGGAGAATCTTTTTGGTTTTTAGAATGTATTATTTTATTTTGAGAACTTGCTTTTATTTTGTTTCTCCTTATTATTTTCATTGTAACACGTCGTCACTGATAAATCTGAGCAGTTGACAATAAAACGCTCTTATTTATCAGTGACAAAAAATAAGAAAATTACGTTATAAAAATGTGCGTATTTATTGACCAAATTCCGGTTTCATTGACTACGCTCCACACAGCACCGTGGTTAGAGGCGTACTAAATACAAGGCGAACGGCTGCGAATGGCGATCGGAAGCCTGAGTGTTGGTTGCTTCACTGATAGGCGTGCGGTGTCTCTGCATGTACGTACACTGGCAAATTAGACTTCTTTCGCCCTATGTTCGCAGTAGCTTGAAGCGGTCTGTATATGGATTTAGCGAGGGTGAATAAATAACAAAAAACAAAGAGTAGCGAGCTTTTCCTCAAAAAAGGTAATGTTAAGCCTAGACCCGGCTTTTGAACTTGTGGTGTTCATCAGTACGGTGCTAGGAATTAATCTGAAACAGGATTCATGTAAAAAACAACCATGCGTAAAATTGCAGAATCGGCACCTCATGCATTATAAAAGTAGGTCGGTCTATTTTCACCTGATTATTCAGCGAAAATTTTATACCCGTTGTATTAATTTTTGTTGCTATGGCAACAACCCGAATTTTTCGGAAATTTTTTCGGTTACGTGACCTAGTTGAAAAATTAATAAGTGATAATTTCCCTGGCTTGACAGCTGTCACGTGCAGATGTCAGAATAACAACAGAGGCGTAGGTACAATTTTCTATTCATTTTATGATATTTTCTTTGCGATAACAAAATTTAATATGACGAATAATAATTAATAAACAAAAATAAAAGATATCGGTGATACGTCATTCCGCCAATGCGCTGCAGCAGTCATAGCCAACTTCGCAGATTTTATGTTTCCTACCTAATACTTACCGCGTTAAATTGTCATCGACTATGCAAGAGAATAATTAACTTTCCCTTCTTTCTCGTAGTATAAGATTATTAGAATATGAAGAAATGTAAATAAAATCTATATGTTTGTGACGGATTCATAATGTCGAAACTACTTTTTTTGGGTTTTTCGCCACTAAGTTAAGGAAATTTTTTCAATGATATGAAAAACAAAATTTAACTCAAGAAATTCAGAATTTAAAGAACGACAATCATATTAGTAATTGTGCGTATAATAGTTATTTATTTCATTTCAATAACCAAAAAGTGATTCATATGAACAAATTTCAAAATTTAGTTAACGAAAAACTGGAACAAGAACTTAATTTTAATATCAATAATAATTTAATAGAACGAACTGTTGTTAATATATCAAACAAAATTTTAACTATTCTAGAAAAATCAATTCTATCAAAAGGTTTAAATTTTTCCCTTCCTCCAAAAAATTTTAATAGATTGGACTTTGTCACAGGTATTGAGCAAGCCACACGAACCTTACCTCAAGAGATTGCAAACGAATTTAGAATTCGATCCAAACTTATTTTACAAAAACCTTTAAAAATCAAATCTAATATTACTAGAGAGGAAAAAAACGCTTTAATTTCTCTAAAAAATGACAACTCAATTAAAATTTTACCGGCAAATAAAGGCAATGCCACTGTAATTATTGATAAAAACACTTATAATGAAAAAATTGAAGCATTATTAAATGAAGGCTCATATTCAAAATTAAACAAAGACCCAACAAAAACAATTGAAAGAAAAATTTATTCAACTTTATATAAACATAAAAGATTTTTTAGCGATCTAGAACGTTCAGAGCTAACCCCACATTATAGTAAACCTCCCCGTTTTTACGGCTTGCCCAAAATTCATAAACCAAATATTCCTTTTAGACCAATAGTTAGTAGCATTAATTCTCCATGTCATAAACTCGCAAAATATTTACTTAAAATTTTAAATCCCTTAGTAGGAAACACAAATTCATTTATAAAAAATTCTCAACACTTTTTAGAAAAATTATCCGAGGTCAATTTTAATAACAATCACTCGATGGTGAGTTTTGATGTGGTGAGCCTTTTCACAAATGTACCTGTAGATAAAAGCCTTTCTATAGTAAGACATCGATTAGAAAATGATCAAAATTTAGGCGAAAGAACTACACTGAGCGTCAATGCTATTCTGGAACTTCTCACATTAAAAACCACATATTTTCAGTGGGAAAGTGATTTTTTCCAACAGAATTTTGGGATGGCAATGGGCTCTCCACTTTCTCCTCTAATGAGTAATATTTTTATGGAAGATTTTGAAAATAAAATTTTAGAGGAATTTAATTTTAAACCGGTCATTGGGTTTCGCTATATAGATGATATTTTTAGTATTTGGCCACACGATTTAAATAAACTTAATGATTTTCTTAATTTTATAAACGGTAAAGAACCAACAATAAAATTTACTTTAGAAGTAGAAAACGATAACAAAATTTCATTTTTACGTGTTTTAATAAACAAACAAAATATATTACAAACCTCAGTTTATAGGAAACCAACACATACAAATAGATATCTAAATTTTAACTCAAATCATTGCTCATCGGTTAAAAAAGCAGTAATAAAAAGTCTATACGATAGAGCTAAAATTATTTGTTCGGACAATAACACATTTTTACAAGAAAAACAAATAATAAAAGAGGTCTTAATTAAAAATTCGTATCCAAATAACTTCATCGAAAATTCTTTTAGACAAATTGAATTTCCAAGACAACGCGAACGTAGACATAATAATGTACAACCAACAAATTTAATAATTCCTTTTATACCAGGTATTACCAGGAAATAATTAAACGAATCGCTAATACTTATAATATTAGAACAATTTTTAAAAAATCAAATACTCTTAGATCAATTCTAACCAAAACAAAACCATTAAATGCTGAGCAAAACTCAAAAAATATCGTTTATAAAATTTCTTGCGAGTGTGGTAAAGTTTATATTGGAGAAACTTCAAGGCCTCTTGAAGTTAGAATAAATGACCATAAGGGGTACCTCAGAAGGGGAGACTGGGAGAAGTCTAAAATTTGCCAACATTTTTTTGAAAATGATCATAGAGTAATGTGGGAAGAAACCAGTATATTACAAAAAGAACCAGACAAAATTAAACGAAAAATCAAAGAAGCAGCTTGCATCTATCTTAATGAAGATGGATGCATAGCTAGCATATCAGTTGATATAAATACAGTTTGGCTTCCAATTTTAAAACAAGATTTTCAAAAAGGTTTTTTTAAAATAAATTAAAAAATAGCATTGATGTTCTTTGGGTTTCTAATATATTTTTTCTTAAAGTTAGTCAAAAGATAATTTTTATAATTGATATCTTAAAATAAAAATTTTGTATTTTTATAAAGTAATCTAAAATTGAAAACACTCAAACAAATATAATTTTGATTTTAAATTTTACTAAATTCACCCAATACCTTGTTGGCTACTATCGACGCACCAAACTGTCAAGTTAATATTTGAAATATATATCAGTCAAAGTCAGTCAGTTGTATGACAACAGATATTTTAAAAAAGAATCGAAAAAAGTTTTTGAAAAGGATAAAATTCTTTGATAACGGCAGTAGAATTTCTGCCGAAACGTCAGATAAGTACTTAGATTCTAGTTGGGATTTGCGTGTGTGTAGGCAAATTTTTATCTTATTTAAAAACCACTGACAAACGAACAAATTTTTTTTCTTTAGAAATTTACGCAGTGGGTTTTAACATATTTTTGAAAAAATTTCCTTAACTTAGTGGCGAAAAACCCAAAAAAAGTAGTTTCGACATGAAGAAATGTGTTCATTTCGGGATTTTGGGAATCGTTTATTTTTACTAGAGCAAAGTGAAGGTGAAAAAAAAAACAAATTGAAACTATTTGAAATACGAAACACCTAGCGTCCAATATAACACATGTGCATATACACCTATTTTTCCCTATCCTGTAGTACTATAATATTGTGTGATTTAAATAGAATATAATCAACTTGATACAAAGATGCAAACATTATTTTACTAGAGTACCAGGGAATTGTAAAAATAATGGATGAATAAGTGAATAAGCCACAATATAGGTAACACAGACATTCAAAGTGTCAAAAAAGTAATTAAATAGCCATCTTATATTAAAACACCAAACCTCAAAGCAAAATAAACGCTTGCCAAATTGTCGGAATTTGTATTTTTTTTTAAATAATTTTTGGTATAAAATTTTCGTAACGAATCTCCCGCAAGCTTGAATTAATCTCCGTAAATTTTTTCTCTGTTGCGAATTTTTATAAGAAAATTCGCACCTCGAACAAATTTTCGGGAATAATTCAAGCTCTAGGGTGATTATAAGTGAAAATTTCCCGCTCAAGTGAAAATCTCTCTTGTCAAAACTGATAATTACCCTTTTCAAAACTCAAAATCACACGTCGAATCTGTACCCACAGGTTTTTATTGTCGATGTGTCGTTTGATTTATGTACAGGGCGAAGACTTTAAATGGAATATTGGCCTTAGTGGGTTAAAAAAATTGTTTTTCTAGAAAAATCCAAAAACATCTAAACTAATATTTTTAGCAGCCAAAATTTTCGACATTAAAATTTTTGTGAACGGACTCTCAGAAAGGGGTCTAGTCACATAAAACTTTTTTTTTCATATGAGAAGATCCCACTTGTAGCAACTTGTTGGAAAGCTTATCGAAAAAGAAAAAACGCTCATGTAATTTTTTTTGACATTTGTCAATCTATTTTACGACAAAAATTCTTATTGCTAAAAATAATAGTTTACACAATTATATTTTAATGATTTTTTAAACATGAATTGACAAATGGTAAAAAAATACAGGAGCGTTTCTTTTTCGATAAGCTCCAAAAAGGTGCCACAAGTGGGGTCTTCTCATTTGAAAAAAAAAGTTGTTCTGAGGGTACTTTCACATTTCATGCCGAAAATTTTGGTTGCTAAAAATATTAGTTGGCGTGTTTTTGGATTTTACTAAAAAACAAATTTCCAACCCGCTAGGTTCCATTTGAAGTCCGACACAATAATTTTTTGAGAATTTTGAGACACATGGATTGACAATTTTTCGATAAGCTTTCCAACAAGGTGCAACAAGCGTGGTATTCTCATTTGAAAAAAAAATTGTATGTGAATAGACCCCTTTCTGAGTGTCCGTTCACAAAAAAAAATAGCTGCTAAAAATCTTAGTTGACGCGTTTTTATATTTTTCTAAAAACAATTTTTTAACCCGCTACGGCCAATAATCCATTTAAAGTCTCCACCCTGTATAAATAGCGAACATTGATATTTTGGTTTGTTGTCTTGTTGTTCATTTTTTAATTTGGTAAATAATATTCAAAATTCATTTCGGGATGGTGAAATAATCAGAAAATAATTCCTTAGATTTTTTGTCATGAGGAAACCGCTCTCGGGCAAGCCCTCAAATTTCCCCATCTCTTAATAAATTACTACAGAAAATTAACCGTCTCTACGGTTTCTACACTTCAGGGATTAAAAGTGCACTTTTAATCCCTCATTTTAGGAATAAAAAGGCAATTTTAATCCCTCAGTGATTAATAAGGCAATTTCAATCCCTCAGGGATATAAAATAATTTTAATCCCTGGGGGATTTAAAGTAAATTTGATCATGGAATATTGGCTCCATACAGAAGATGCCTTGAGATTCTTAGACTTCTGTAGGAAGTATGCTAGGAGCTCCTTTTCATCCATAAAATTCTCTGCATGCTGTCCAGCGCAGCATTTTCGTTAATCACGAAACTGTTTCTTGTAAATTTCGCGAGATTTTTGTGAAAGAAGGCTAGCGATGGCCTCTTCCGCGGCCTCTTCAATGTTCATTTTCAAAAAAAAATGCTGGACTCACCGTTTGGTGACGCCGTTTGATAACAACAACTGACTGACATTTGTTTTGGGCCGTAGCAACACTTCCATGGCACAATAAATTTTCAGTACCCTCTCCATACAGGCCGATCAACTGCTACCGATTTTGTGTCCTTTAATCCACCTTTGCCGCCGTTTTCACTCAAAAGTGACAGAAAATCCATTAGTTTTCTGTCAATATGTCGGCGAAGGTCGAGAAAAGGACACTAACACGGTAGGAGTTTATTGGCCTATGTGGAGAAGGTATTGAAATTTTGAGTGAATCCACCATGCCAACAACAATCAATGACAACTATCAGTAATACGAGCTGTCAATCTTGAAACTAGAGTACCGTTAAGTGGTTTTGTGATTTTTTGTTTTTAGTTTCTCGCATTCTAAATTGCATAAAATAGTGTATAAACCTCGTGACTAAAGTGTATTTTAATCACTCCGGGATTAAAAGAGGGACTTTAGTCCCTAGGTTTATAATGTACTATTATATTTATCAACTCCGGAGCTTGGGATATCTGTAAAGATAATTACTACTTCTTCCTTATTTACAATGGACTTCGGGCCGCAGGCACCAGCATCCATACATAACAGAGACGCTTAATTATCCTTCAAATTGAATATACATCTGCCGATTCTGCAATCTAACATGAATCCTGTTTCTCGCTATTCTTTGACTCGTGACTATCCCTCAGATGCACCGTAAAAATATTCGGATTAGTTTAGCTAATCCATGCTTCCCCTTTGTTAATTTATGTGAGATCAAGAGAGAAAAAGAATGGATTAGAAGCCAATCGCGATTAAGGACCTACGGTGCATTTAGGGGTACATCACACTCAATTTATTTAAACGTTAAAATTAATATGGGTACCTACTTTTCCCGCTTCCTCGTAATATTTTAAAACTTTGGTGATATTGGGGTGTACTTGGAGCTGGTAAAAAAATATCTTGTCGGCTCCGAGAATATTGAGCAACTCGATCCATTCTACAAGTCTCATCGAGAGATCTTTATGAAGGAAATCCAAACCCTAAAAAACCGCAAAAGGGATTTAGAATTATTTTGAATCCCCTATAAGTCGAAAGAAAAGTCAATTCTAAAAATTATTGGATTGGATTATCTTAATCCGGGTAGTTAATCACCGGTATAAACGTATATTACCTACCTTTACACACACCGCAAAGTCTTTTTTCTTCTTGGGTTGGTCGAAAATCACCTTCAAATTGTTAGTGGCATGATCGCACTTATTCGCGACCAAAGATACCGATTGAGGCACTTTATCCTTGTGCTCCCGAGGTAGGACACATGATATCAGGTATGGCAGGTAGATTCCCTGCCGCAAATAGCCCCACGCCCTAATCCTAAAAGTAAAAAAAATTCATGTTATTTTTATAACGCATTTATTTCGATCTAAGCTAAGGGGAACCATGCCAAAGAAACCTCATAAAAGATTATAAAAAATTTCACATAAAACATCATACTGTCGAGTTGATTTAAAAATCTTTATCAGGATAGTTCAGTCAAATACATAAACTTTCCATCTTCAAGTTTACTGTAATCCACCCTATATGCTACGAATTTTATTTTTGTAACATATCTCTCACATTAACCCTTAATTTGATACCGTGTCCCATAGGATACATAACATTTAACATGACATAATGATTGTTTAAAAACAAGCACCGAACATTTTGATGACACCATGATTTGGTATGAATTTTATTGGTTTAATCGATAACCGACTATCTCTATCGCGATGGTCAAACTGTGCACCAGTATTCCAGCAGCGGCGTACTGAGAAACAGTGGGGCCCGGGGCGGTATCTTCAGATGGGGGCCCCCCATCTCATTTTTCTATATACTTATATTAGTTTTATTTGACAAAAACACAATATTAAATCATAAAATTTTTATAAATATAATAAATTTAAGCCAAATAAAAAAGCTGAAAAAATTAATTTAAATAAATCTTTTTTGGTTACCGACGCAAAAACAGATTTCTGTCCGTTTTTTACCCAAAATTAAAGAGAAATAGCGGAAAATATTAATATGGAAAAAATCTAATTATTCTTGCCTAAGAATTAATCGATTTCCACCAGTTGACCAGTTTTCACCAAGTATTTACGAAAAAATCATTTGAAAACATCGTCAAAATATCAAACTGTCAAAGATTAAAATGTCGCAACAATGAACGTCACCGTGTAAAAAGGCACATCGCTATGGAAACTATTGTTATTTCATTTAGAACAACAAAAAATAATATAAATCAACAAAACGTCCTACCTTTTTGAGTTTATGTTACATGGAAGCAGAGATTAAGGCCCTCAAGAATCAATAAAAGCTAAGTTTGTTTTCCAGAATTTGGAAAACTTAGGAATTAACAATTTCTGGCTTATTTTGTGTTAAATGTTTATTGGTATTCGATTGACTGTTTTTTACAACAAAATATGGTCATTCCTTATTGCAGAAGCGTACAAACTGAGTGCATTTAATATTTCCTCGTTTAGTAGATGTAATTATCCAGCAAACACGGTTCCTTCGCGCCTTCATCGGTCAGATGTCGATTGCCGAATTTGTCGTCATCGGCACGACGTCGATTTACGACATCGGACCAGCAGTATTTTTTGTCCGCTTTGCGATGTAGGCCCAATGTATGTTTGCCGACGCAGCGTTAGACTGTAGTCCGCCGTCGGACCAATGGTAAATTTTACTTTTTGCTGACATGGGCATACCGTCGCCGTACGATTAAGGTCCGATATGGTTTAACCACATGGTACCGACCATGCGCCCATAACTGCTTAATTTGGTCGGTCTAACGTAGGCAAGCTGGTGTCGGGCCGACATCGGTAAACTATTCAAGTCCGACATTGGTTTCCTAAAGCGGTCCAACGTCGGGGATTGACGGAAGTCCGTCGGTGGTAGCTTAAAGCGGCCCGACATTGGCAAACTACAAAGTTTCGATAATGCGGGTGCTTAACCAGTCGGGCTGGTTTAAGTGGCAGAAGAGGTGATTCTTGTAGAGAAGTACTAGTTTTGAAATATCCTTGCTCATTATATATATAATATTATCTTCCACTGTATAGGGAACATAGTGACATTAGCGCCATTTCTACATACTAGAAAGAAACTATTAAGCAGTTTAAAAATTTTAAAGTGACGTAATCGGACCAACGTTGGTTGCCGATTTTAGACCAATCAAACAAAGTTCCAATCGGACCATCGTCGGCACTAAAGCAGATAAAGTGGTCGTCGGCATAAAGTCGATTATAGTAAATCGGGCGATCATCAGTTGCCGATTCTCGACCGATTAAAGAAAGTTCCAATCGGACCATCATCGGCCCAAAAGCAGATAAGGTTTGCGTTGGCATAATGTCGACTATAGTAAATCGGGCCATCGTCAGTTGCCGAAAGTTCCAATCAGACCGTCGTCGGCTCTAAAGCAGGTAAAGTAGGCGTCAGCATAAAATCGACTATAGTAAATCGGGCCATCGTCAGTTGCCGATTCTCGACCGATTAAAGAAAGTTCATATCGGACCATCATCGGCCCTAAAGCAGATAAGGTATGCGTTGGCATAATGTCGACTATAGTAAATCGGACCATCGTCAGTTGCCGATTCTCGTCCGATTAAGTAAAGTTTCAATCGGACCGTCGTCGCCCCTAAAGCAAATAAAGTGGGCTTCGGTATAAAGTCGACTATAGTAAATCGGGCCATCGTCAGTTGCCGATTTTCGACCGATTAAACAAAGTTCCAATCGGACCATCGTCGGTCCTAAAGTGGTGTCGGCATAAAGTCGACTGTAGTAATGTGGACCTCCGTCAATTGTCGATTATTGACCGAAAACTGAAAATCGCTATCTGTCCAACATCGGGCCAGAGTGTAGTCGCCGATGCCGACACTTTGCCGAAGTTGTCGACATTGGCCCGATTCAATGCCGACGATTTGTGTTTGCTGGGTAGTGCAAGAAGTAGTTTTTTGTCTTGTTTCAGAGAAATACCGTCTTTAAACCAAGAAGTTCTGGGAAGTTGCACCGGCCGCCCGGCCACTTCCCTTATGTAGTGTGAAAATCTATTGCACGGTAAAAAATGAGCAAAACTTTGCTCAATTACGGGTTTACCTCAATTTTAAGTAAAATTTTGCTCAAACTTGAGTGCAAAAAAAAATTTACTCAAAATTGAAAAAAATTACTCTTATTCATTCTGATAGCAAATACTTCGAAAACAATGCCCTTAAAACCAAACTAAAAAGCACAAAAACAGCTTTTAAAATAAAACAATTTTATTTGCTAAATTGTACATCTTCCTTAAAAGAAAATAGGGTCACTGCATCACGAAAACTGCGTCTTCTTTCGCATCTTTTGTGATGCAGTGACCCTAAAATCAAATATATTCTTAAACGAATTAAATGATTTTTTTACTAAATATTACCAAGTATACTTGGCTGAATTATATGAATTAAGTATATGATATAATAACATGTGTAGTTTCTCAATATCAACAACTTATTTACTTGATTGAACTATATATTTTTTTAAATTAAGTACTTGACCTATATATTTTTTAAATTAAGTAGTTTTTTTTTTCTTTCTTGGAGATTGATAATACGAATAAGGTGGCCAACAAAAGAAAGCAAGACACAAATACTGGCACTGACAAATTCCTGATCTAGGCACCGCGATCTAACTTAAGGCCGGTTTCTCAATAGCAAGTTATCGAGTTGAAGAGAAAGATGATTGTCATATACCAAATGACAGAATGAGACAGCTGAAGGTAAATCGAGGGTTAAATGTCTAACTCGCTGTTGGGAAATCGACCCTACTGCCTATAGTGACCATAAAGGTATATTGAATGTCTTTGCTATAGTGACTTACCAAATTAACTCGTACTTCTTAACACTTGTCACAATAACAGGATTCGTCTTGTTGTCGAACCAAAACTGACAGTGGGTGGTGACGTTTGGGTGTAACCGGTCGATCATCCCCAGAATTCTGAAAGGAATATGAAGGTCCAGGATACGAGGAAATCGTAGCGGCAACCATAGAGAAAGTAATAGCTACGCGAGAGTGACCGATACTGTGTTATACTTGGGGAACATTGTTTGTCGGCGACACGAGCGCAGCCGGTGGCTACAGGAAGGAACTACTTGTACAGCCACACGCATAATAAGATACATACAGACCGCTTCAAGCTACTGCGAACATAGGGGGAATCAAGTCCAATTTACTCTCCGTGCCGTACGACCGAGGTGGATTTGAAGCACGCTGCAGTGTTATCTTTTGGAAATTCATTTTGTTTTTATTATTTTGTTTTATTTCTGCCTTGCTCGAGAAACAGATGGGTAAGTTCTTAATTGAAATAATACATTTTTAAAACCAAAAATGGATGTCTACGAAGTTGCCGAAAAAGTGCAGATGGTCAAATGGTCAAATCGTCATAACCAAACACACGTTCGATATTGGTCGAGGGAAAATTTGCATTTGTATTTTGACGTAAGAACACAGTATCCCCAAAATCTAAATGTTTGGGGGGAGGGGTATTATAGGGTCCATTTTTTATTAACGGCAATTGCAATTTGAATGGTCCTAGATACTTGGATCTACTGCAGCAGCACATTATTCCAACTGCTAGGCAGTTGTTAGGTGCAATATTTGGTGTAAGCTCCTAATGACTTCTATCTGTTTTTGAAGAAGCTTTTCAAATTATCACCCCTAACATGCTTGGAAACGTTAGAAGGGGTTTTTATAGTAGGCTCGGATATTGTCTAGCCGAGCAAGGAGGACTTTTCGAACATTTGCTTTAATTTTTTTTTGACTGGGAGAATCTTTTTGGTTTTTAGAATGTATTATTTTATTTTGAGAACTTGCTTTTATTTTGTTTCTCCTTATTATTTTCATTGTAACACGTCATCACTGATAAATCTGAGCAGTTGTCAATAAAACGCTCTTATTTATCAGTGACAAAAAATAAGAAAATTACGTTATAAAAATTTGCGTATTTATTGACCAAATTCCGGTTTCATTGACTACGCTCCACACAGCACCGTGGTTAGAGGCGTACTAAATACCAAAAGAAAGTCATGCAAGTGGTGATCGCAAGCCTGAGTATTGGTTGCTTCACTGATAGGCGTGCGGTGTCTCTGCATGTACGTACACTGGCAAATTAGACTTCTTCCGCCCTATGTTCGCAGTAGCTTGAAGCGGTCTGTATATTCTTTGGTTAATTTTCTACACACATTATTTAATAATAAAAATATATGAAAAAACTTAACAGGCGCAATTTTTCCATACTTTTTATTGTTAAAAAAGCAATTCATTCGCGAAAGGTTTTAGCTCTATACAAATTTTAGCCAACTTTGGCAGCTAAAAAACTTTCTTTAGCTTACAAAAAGTTTTTTGGACCCTTTAAAAATCTAAAATAGGAGGAGGGGGTTATAACTATGTTGAGAAATATTATCAGATATTAAAGGTATTAACATTTTATTATGTTATTTTCTTTTATTAAGCTGGGTTTATACAGGAAAAATTAAAACTAAATAAAGAATAAAGTTAAATTAAAAATAAAATTAAAACTAAGAACTTGTTGATGGTTTATACAGGAATTAAAATTATTTGTCATTTTTACCAGCTTGTTTTGTTTGTTATTTAAAACTTGTAAGTATATTTTGCTAAAAATTTACAAAAATGCATCAATTTTTTAACACCTAAAATCACATAAATATATTTTATAGCAGTGTCTTATCAGGGTTGTGTCACCAGAAGCTAATGTTTGTCCAAGTCACATAACTCCCTTATTTCAGCAAAATTAGTGTCAAAACCTTTCCTTACCTTTTTCCTTAGAAAAAAGGACCAAAATTATAAATCTCCTTTTGGAATAAAAATAAAAAAAAAACAGAAAAGTGAGGTTATAAGTAAAAAAAATCAATGTTTCCTGGCATGCGCACATCCATTTTCAGTTAAAATTAAGTTACAAAGATAAAGTTGACCATCTTTAAATTTTAATTTAATTTTTTTAGTTTTAATTTTAGCTGTATAAACACTTACTACTTATTTTTATTTTTAATTTAGTTTTAATTTTTCCTATATAAACCCAGCATTAATTGGGAAAAAATCCCAGTATAAAAGTCTTGCAGATTTTATAATTGTTGCATTTTAACC
Organism: Oxystoma pomonae; assembly: GCA_963921995.1. Taxonomy (NCBI): domain Eukaryota; kingdom Metazoa; phylum Arthropoda; class Insecta; order Coleoptera; family Brentidae; genus Oxystoma; species Oxystoma pomonae. The sequence continues at coordinate 62,291,649 of OY998171.1, forward strand.
TATTATCTTCTTGCTAACGTAGTGATCCAGCCAAAACAGATTAAAATAATTCACTTTTGAAAATCTAAAAAAAACCTCTTGCCAGGCTTGACAGACTTTGACAAGCGGTGGCAAAAACCGGCAGGTACTAAATTAAAATTGTGTGAAATATATTTCGACACTGAAAAATGTTCTGTCTTTCTTTCATGATCATATAGAAAGAGATGGACGGGGCAAGCTAGGTGTTTACTTAATACAAGCATTACTTTCACTCTCTGCCGCAATGCGCTATGCGCTACGTAGTTCCTGCGCGGCCCTATCTTTCTGTTAGTCTCTGTAAGTTATTGTGTTGTCTCTGGCGGCAACTGTGAAAATCTTGTATATAAAATTTGTTCTATTTTCATTACGTATTTCTTTGCTGACGAGCATAAATCAGGAAAAGACGGAAATATGAAAAAAACTATAGCCTGCGAGGGCCAAAGACGGGTGATAAATTTAATTAAATCAACCCTGTGCTTAGTTCGCTACTCTCTCAGTCGCACGCGGGTGCCCATACAAATGCTGAATTAACAAATCCCGAACCCCAATTTGTCCCAAAATAATTCACCCGAAACGTATTTTTGCCCAAACTAAAATAGCCCGAAAATATTTTATTCCCAAAATCCTTCTCTGCATGTATATATTTTGCGGGGATCGGAGGTGCAATGTTGTCAGTGATAAATACTCATCATTTTCTTGGTTCATCGGGATATTAGGACAAATAAAAATCGGCATTTCTCACTTAACTCGAGATAATTACGTTTCGTTCAGTATATTTTCAGTGATTTGTATAGGGACCCCATGTTTACCTGACGGTGGGACCCAGCTTATTATATTTTCTTTTATCCAAATACGCTCCATAGAGTTGGAAAGTTCCATTCGAAGTTTGTAGAGTTTGCCAGTAGATGTTGTTGTACTCTATGTCCAAAAGCCGTGAAAACCTTGAATATAATTAAAATCAAGAGTTTTACAAAAAAAATGTTTCCATAAATAGTCTGAGTCATTATACAATAAAATACAAGTATCTCTTATTATATAAAACGAATGTGGAATGTGGACGTCACCAAACGTTCAGGGAACGGTCCCGGAACGAACAATGTCGTCAATTGTAACGTTTCATGAACGTTCCTGGAACGTTTACTTGCACGATTCCTGGCCATTCTTAGTTGAATGTCCACGGTATATTTTTCTTATTCGTTCAGGGAACGTCCATTGACTTCGCCAAACGTTCCGGGAACGTTCTCGGAACGATTAATGTCGTCAACTGTAACGTTTCGGGGTCGTTCCTTTGTACGTTCCTGGAGCCTTTACTTGGACGACCCTTGGCCGTCTTTATATAAACTCATTTTGGAGTCATTATACAATAAAATACAAGTATCTCTTATTATATAAAACGAATGTGGAATGTGGACGTCACCAAACGTTCAGGGAACGGTCCCGGAACGAACAATATCGTCAATTGTAACGTTTCAGGAACGTTCCTGGAACGTTTACTAGCACGATTCCTGGCCATTCTTAGTTGAATGTCCACGGTATATTTTTCTTATTCGTTCCGGGAACGTACACTGACTTTGCCAAACGTTCCGGGAACGTTCTCGGAACGATTAATGTCGTCAACTGTAACGTCTCGGGGTCGTTCCTTTGGACGTTCCTGGAACCTTTACTTGGACGACCCTTGGCCGTCTTTATATAAACTCATTTTGGAGTCATCATACAATAAAATACAAGTATCTCTTATTATATAAAACCAAACGTTCAGGGAACGGTCCCGGAACGAACGATGTCGTCAATTGTAACGTTTCAGGAACGTACCTTTAGACGTTCCTGGAACGTTTACTTGCACGATTCCTGGCCATTCTTAGTTGAATGTCCACGGTATATTTTTCTTATTCGTTCCGGTAACGTCCACTGACTTCGCCAAACGTTCCGAGAACGTTCTCGGAACGATTAATGTCGTCAACTGTAACGTCTCGGGGTCGTTCCTTTGGACGTTCCTGGAACCTTTACTTGGACGACCCTTGGCCGTCTTTATACAAACTCATTTTGGAGTCATTATACAATAAAATACAAGTATCTCTTATTATAAAAAACGATTGTGGAATGTGGACGTCACCAAACGTTCAGGGAACGGTTCCGGAACGAACGATGTCGTCAATTGTAACGTTTCAGGAACGTTCCTTTAGACGTTCCTGGAACGTTTACTTGCACGATTCCTGGCCATTCTTAGTTGAATGTCCACGGTATATTTTTCGTATTCGTTCCGGGAACGTACACTGACTTTGCCAAACGTTCCGGGAACGTTCTCGGAACGATTATTGTCGTCAACTGTAACGTCTCGGGGTCGTTCCTTTGGACGTTCCGGGAACCTTTACTTGGACGACCCTTGGCCGTGTTTATATAAACTCATTTTGGAGTCATTATACAATAAAATACAAGTATCTCTTATTATATAAAACGAATGTGGAATGTGGATGTCACCAAACGTTCCGGGAACGTTCTCGGAACGATTAATGTCGTCAACTGTAACGTCTCGGGGTCGTTCCTTTGTACGTTCCTGGAACCTTTACTTGGACGACCCTTGGCCGTCTTTATATAAACTCATTTTGGAGTCATTATACAATAAAATACAAGTATCTCTTATTATATAAAACGAATGTGGAATGTGGACGTCACCAAACGTTCAGAGAACGGTCCCGGAACGAACAATGTCGTCAATTGTAACGTTTCAGGAACGTTCCTTGAACGTTTACTTGCACGATTCCTGGCCATTCTTAGTTGAATGTCCACGGTATATTTTTATTATTCTGTAACGTCTCGGGGTCGTTCCTTTGGACGTTCCTGGAACCTTTACTTGGACGACCCTTGGCCGTCTTTATATAAACTCATTTTGGAGTCATCATACAATAAAATACAAGTATCTCTTATTATATAAAACGAATGTGGAAAAAATAGAGAATATTTTACCAAAGTACGCCATCTAGTTCCTAAATAAGTATCTAATTAAAACTGCAGTATATGCGTCTCTGTTTAGAACGTCCCCTGAACGTTCCATTGGAACTGTTTTTAGATATTTTTCTTGGGACGTTCCAGGGGCGTACTTTTTGGTCTGGGACGTTCGCGACCTATGGGGACGTAAAAATGACATTCCCGGGCCGTTATGGGTTATTAGGGTCCCTTATTCCTGCTTCTATCTTGCCCCCTTAATCCCGGTTAGTTCGAACATTATAGAACAATTAAAAAAAAATTCTGAGCACAAAGCATCATGTACTATTCAGTATTACGGTCATTGAAAAAATTATTTTTCTTATGTTGCAGAAATTTGTTTACTTGTTATTTTTACTCAATAAACATACGAAAGTCAAAACTTTTTTACTGTCGTTTGATAGGTAATAAGACTACTACTACACACAATGTATTTTTTTTTAGAAGTTTAGGTTTATAGAAAAATCTTGGTGCAAAGACAGAATACAATCGACATGATTTTAGCATTTTCTTCAACTAATTTTATTTTTATATAGAAACTATAAGTGATAAGTGATAGTGATAGAAAATTTTTTAATTAACAGGATTCAAATTCAAAATGTGACAATTTTTTCCATTTTCTAAACATTTAAATTAAATAATTATGATTTTTTTTTACATTTTAGGAAAAAATTGCATATTTTTTTTTTACATTTTAGGAAAAAATTGCATATTTTTGACAGGTTTTGACAGTAGGACGTATACAGATCGCTTCATGCTACTGCGAACATAGGCCGGAAGAAGTCCAATTTGCCAGTGTACGTACATGCAGGGATACCGCACACCTATCAGTGGAGCAACCAACACCAAAGGCTTGCGATCGCGTACGCCTCTAACCACGGTGCTATGTGGAGTGTAGTCAATGAAACCGGAATTTGGTCAATAAATACGCAAATTTTTATATTTTCTTGTTTTTTGTCACGGATAAATTAAAGCGTTTTATTTTCAACTGCTCAGATTTATCACTAACAACGTGTTACATTGAAAATAATAAGGAGAAACAAATAAAAGCAATTTCTCAAAATAAAATAATTCTAAAAACCAAAAAGATTCTCCCAGTCAAAAAAAATTTAGAGCAAAGGTTTGAAAAGTCCTCCTTGCTCGGTTAGACAATATCCGAGCCTATTATAAAAACCCCTTCTAACGTTTCCAAGCATGTTATGGGTGATAGTTTGAAAAGCTTCTTCAATTTTAATCCGAAGTTCTTCTAAATTATTAGCCCTTTCATGCCCGTAAACTTTATTTTTGATATAACTCCACAGATAGAAACCATTAGGAGCAAGATCGGGTGATTGAGCTGGCCATAAAATAGTTCGCCGTATACTTATAACCCGATTAGAAAATTCATTATCAAGATATTCTCTAACAAGGCCAACATTGTGAGTGGGACAACCATCTTGTTGAAACCATAATATGCTGCTGCAGTAGATCCAAGTATCTACAATACCTCCCCAAACATTAAAAAAAAAATACAAATGCAAATTTTCCCTCGATCAATATCGAACGTGTGTTGGGTTATGACGATTCATCTGTGAAAAGAATAGATCTCAGAAAGTTTTCAGCACAATTAGCCCTTTCCATCATTGTTTCGCAAAATTCCATACGACGATAGTGGTGCGTTTTTGACGCTTTGTAAGAATGATAACCATTCTTTTTGAGAACACGTAAGACAGTGGCTGAAGACGTATCAACTGCTTCGGCAGTTTGGTGGCTAGTTAACTTTCGATTTTCCTCCACTGCAGCGCAAATCATCACACCTCGTACTTCCTGCTCGTCATTCAAAACAGTGGATTTTTTATGGTTTCTTGGCGCTACACAACCAAACTTTTCAAAATTCTGCACAAACCTATGAATCGTTGATAAACTACATTCTGGGCGATTTACAAAATCCTCCAAAAAAAGTTCTTGAATAAGTCTCAATGGTCTGCCTTGATAGTACCATTTGACTATCTGTACTTATTCGGCAACGTCGTAGACATCCATTTTTAGTTTTAAAAATGTATTATTTCACTTAAGAACTTCCCAATCTGTTTCTCGAGCAAGGCAGAAATAAAACAAAACAATAAAAACAAAATAAATTGCCAAAAGATAACACTGCAGCGTGCTTCGAATCCACCTCGGTCGTACAGCACGGAGAGTAAATTGGACTTGATTCCCCCTATGTTCGCAGTAACCTGAAGCTCATTGTATATATAGAAGATTTTAATAGCTATTTAGAGACGGCACCTACACAAAAATATAACTTTCGAAAAGAGTATATTTTTTTTCTTAAAATCAATCAAGAAGTGAACTGTGCTATGCATTTTGGCGATAGTGGTTGAACTGGTGACGTCACATTTACGACGACTTAGGTATTGTTTTTTACAAACTAGTTCCACGAAACAATCCCCTCCCCAACTCTTTAAAAAGCGGCGACTGCTTCTGTTATTTATTATAATTAATTCAAATTATGGTCACACTGATTTAGTTTCACCCATCTAGCAATTTGTCGACGTCTCAACGTTGTGCACCGCGTGCCAACGTTGCGTCGCAACGTTTACTTTTACTCAAATACCACCCACTTTTGCACCTATTTGGTGGATGATTTTTTGGTTGAGTCAACGTCGCGATCGCGACTACAGTTGAAGTAATAGTTCAATGGGTTTTGTAGTACAATTATTTGTTCAAAATATTATTCATTACGTAAAATGATAAATACACTATTCGACTACAAATTAAACTATTTCTAACACCATAATATTATTAAAATAAAATGATATTCTATGTCATATATCATGTTTTGCATCATCATAACATGCGAACCAATGCCAAAATATATAAACAGACAATAGTTTACTGTCAAATTTACAGTTCGTAGCTCTAAAAAACAAGCGCGCCCTCGATTAAGATGATTTTATGAAATTAAAAAAAAAATCATGATTTAAAAATCGCTTCGAAAATCTTCTAAAGATGTTGCTTAGGATTGCTAAGAACAAAATACGGATTTTTATATGCAAAAAGATCTTAGTTTATTGTAGAAAAAAGCAAAAAAATAATTTTTAATGTTTGTTTACAAATTAGCATACAATGGTTTTAACAATCAATCATGGCGGAACTTATTAGTTTCTATGACAACCAAAGGAGTCCCGTGTCTCGACTGCTTTAACTACTTAACTGTGTTTTGAACGAATCCCCTAACTTAAAGACGCGAACACGCCTCAATTTTTACCCAATCGAAATTGCTCCACAGTTTGGCTTTAAGCTGCTCACTTAATTTCCGTCCTTGTTGTTTACACAGGACCTTCCCCTTTTTTCTGACACACTGGGGAATCACCTTCAATGACAGCTGTCACATGTCAAAATATCGAAGAATATTTATACCATTTGTTCCTTTTCATAGTGCAAAATGTTCAAACAAAACTAATAGAAACTTTACAAAACACTTCTTAGTTATTTTACTGAATTAATTGACGTTTGTATGACAGACAGCAGTCCTCCAAAATTGGCTTGTTGCAAACATAACAGAAAAATTGGTTAGATGAAAACAGGCGCGCCCGCGTCTCCAACAAACCGGCCAGAAAACGTGGAGTAAATTGATCAATTTTTGGTTTAGCACACACCGGTTTGTAGTCGGCGCCTTCACAACTAAGGAATTACTGTTAGTACAATAGACGGTCATAAATAGTTGTGATGGCGACTGAAGTTGTGATAAACGTTTAGGCGTCGTATAATAGTCGACGTTGTCGACCGTCGCCATGATAACTATTCTTTATCTGTAAAACAACGTTTAAAATTAGTGCAATTCTAATTTTTACAACTTGCACAACTAAAAATTGCTAGTTGGGCAGCCGCCATATTGAAACTTTGGTCCGGAGAATTTAGCTTACCTGGCACAGGTTCTGTTAAACTTCTTGTGTTGTGTCTCGTTTTCGTTCAGATACGGCAAATTTGGCAGGTGGTTTTTAATGTATTGTATTATATTGTCGTTTGAGAGGTTACGGTCGACCGAAGGCCATAAGTTTATATTTTCGGTAGTTGCGCCAATAGGGTTAACGCTGACTGTTACCATATTCAATCTAAAAGAAGGGATAGATACATATCAAACATAGACAAACTTCACTACCAGCCAGACCCAACCCATTTTTTTTTCTGTGATATCAAATGAATAAATACAAGTTTAAATTAGGGCAGGTGCAGCTTAGTGCTTTGGTCAAAACTAGAAACAAAAATTTTGATAAATATTGGTAGTACCGGTAGAGTGGTTTTTATTTATTTGCGTTTTTGATTTTAATGCTGCCTGATGGCAGGTCCATTTTTGAGATTTTAAAGACCCATGGTCTCATGGAGATAATTTTGTCATTTTATTTAAAAAGGTAGGTAATATATAAGGTAGTTTTGGAAACGACATAAAAAGCTCTATTTAACTGCCAAAATATGTACGTATATACGTAAAAGGGGTAAATTTTCTCTTATCACCTTATTAACGCGCACACAACAATGAACTCGTACTGAAATTCTGTAATATTAGGGTCAGGCAGTTTAACGGAAAACTTCGTTACTCTTATGGTTACCGTTACCGTAAATAAAGTTAACTTCAAGAGGTTAGAAATAGACCTTTTAAACGTAGTCAATCGTTTGGCGGTAAACATACAGACCGCTTCAAGCTACTGCGAACATAGGGCGAAAGAAGTCTAATTTGCCAGTGTACGTACATGCAGAGACACCGCACGCCTATCAGTGAAGCAACGAACACTCAGGCTTCCGATCGCCATTCGCTGCCATTCGCCGCCGTTCGCCTTGTATTTAGTACGCCTCTAACCACGGTGCTGTGTGGAGTGTAGTCAATGAAACCGGAATTTGGTCAATAAATACGCAAATTTTTATAACGTAATTTTCTTATTTTTTGTCACTGATAAATATGAGCGTTTTATTGTCAACTGCTCAGATTTATCAGTGACGACGTGTTACAATGAAAATAATAAGGAGAAACAAAATAAAAGCAAGTTCTCAAAATAAAATAATACATTCTAAAAACCAAAAAGATTCTCCCAATCAAAAAAAAATTAAAGCAAATGTTAGAAAAGTCCTCCTTGCTCGCCTAGACAATATCCGAGCCTACTATAAAACCCCTTCTAACGTTTCCAAGCATGTTAGGGGTGATAATTTGAAAAGCTTCTTCGAAAACAGATAGAAGTCATTAGGAGCAAGATTGGGAGATCGAGCTGGCCATAATATAGTTCCCCGTGTACTTATAACCCGATTAGGAAATACATTATCAAGATATTCCCTAACAAGGCCAACATTGTGAGCGGAACAACCATCTTGTTGAAATCATGTTTCACCAAATCTTACACCTAACAACTGCCTAGAAGTTGGAATAATGTGCTGCTGCAGTAGATCCAAGTATCTAGGACCATTCAAATTGCAATTGCCGTTAATAAAAAATGGTCCAATTACGTGTTCCCCTACAATACCCCCCAAACATTTAGTTTTTGGGGATACTGTGTTCTTACGTCAAAATACAAATGCAAATTTTCCCTCGACCAATATCGAACGTGTGTTGGGTTATGACGATTTGACCATTTGACCATCTGCACTTTTTCGGCAACTTCGTAGACACCCATTTTTAGTTTTAAAAATGTATTATTTCAATTAAGAACTTACCCATCTGTTTCTCGAGCAAGGCAGAAATAAAACAAAATAATAAAAACAAAATGAATTTCCAAAAGATAACACTTCAGCGTGCTTCGAATCCACCTCGGCCGTACGGCACGGAGAGTAAATTGGACTTGATTCCCCCTATGTTCGCAGTAGCTTGAAGCGGTCTGTATAACCGTACTTTTTTATTGACTTTTGTTGTTTTTTTCTCAAGTCTTTTTTTATTTGCTTTTCTAACCATATCATGAACGAAAATATTAATTTAGTGATAGGACTGGGAGATAGACACCCCAACATGAATCAACATAAATTTAGTCAGGCAAATGATTTTGCAAGATATCTTTGGTGGCGGAAAAAAAAACTGTAAAAAAGGCACCCTACTACTACTATAAACATGGTTAACAAAAAATAAAATCCAAATACACAAAATTTTTGTAAAACAAAACAAACCTTTATAACCTAAAAATCGTTTACCAAAGAATCACATCAAGTTTAGTTGGTTGTCTTTTTAACGGTAAAGGTAGTCGCTATTCGACGCTAATTAGCGCCAGTGGTTACCTTTAATAAAGGTAACAGGCTGACAGAGCGCTACTACACCTGCCCAGAATAAAGGTAAGGTAAACAAACTGACAAAAAACCTGACCAAAATCTCCCTATTAAATTAAATTCGCCGTAAAATTACAATTTTACGTATGTAAAGCGCTTTTTTTTTTCGCAAGTTTTGACGTTCGTATGTCATATTTACTCGGATTTGCATGTATTGCTTCTACCCACTTAATGTAAATTCGAGCGAAAACGACATATAAACGTCAAAAACCGTTCTATTTTTCCCGCCAAAAATGCAATCTTTAAATTTTGGGCCTATTTTAATTAAATATTGTGCATTGTGCATACGAGTTAGGATTTGTGAGCATAATTGTATCTGAATTAGTAAAAATTAACACTTTTTTTCGACAATTTGTTACTAAAATGTGATTCGTGACGTCAGTGCTCTGTAGATCGAAAATGCTATAAATGTTTTGGTGTAACACCAATGCACTTCCGACATTTTGAAATTTCGTGTGCTTGTTCTTCAATCATGCAAAAACGGGCAATAGTGAAGGGGCATATGTAATTCCGTGGGATTTTGAATGAATGAGTTTTGAGAGTATGTGGGATTGATAGCTCTTTAGTCAAATAATCAAGTGTTATCGGGTGTTTTATTCGCATCCGCGTAAAAGAGGTTGATATGACGTCATCTTTCAAGATGGCGGCCAAAAATCATAAATATTACAACTTTTGCAACCGAGGCACGATTGTACTCGATTCCATATAATTCGACGACGAGGATTCCAAAAAATTTACTTTCAAGGCCATCCGAGCTTAAATAACCTTAAAAATCTCAAAAAACAAGATTGCCATTTTCTCTACAAAAATCTTAATTATTCGAAGTTTTGTCAGACTAACTTCAAATGTGCCTTCAAACTATTAGAAACGTATACCAAATTCGATCCTTGGAGTTTGATGCAGTTTGAGCTTCATGACCTTGAAAAATACCCCAGTAAAATTAACATATTGCAAAAATAACACACCAAAGGGCGCTATTTATCAACTATTAAAGCGCGGAGAACCAAATTTGGTAAGAAAGATAAGAAGGTCAAGTCCACCGGATAAATTGATTCATCTATGACGCGTTTCAATATGGCGGCTGACATATCAAAATGGCGACCTATAAACACATTTTATTTTATCCAATTTCGTAAAAAAGTAAAAATGATATGTTGGCCATCAATTCTTGTTATGCCTTATTCCCGCTTACTATGAAAAAAAAAGTTTAGTTGATGCATGACCTTCATTGACCTTGAAAATACCATGTAAAAGTAAAAAAACATCTTTTTGTAATAATTTTTCCAATTTACCACTACGCGAAAACTTTAAGTGCCGGAAATGATATTAACATGTTAACTATAATTAAAAAACTTCATTTTAAACCTCCCTACCATTTTTTTTTGACTGGCGTCCAATATGTTTATGCTATACCCCTTGAAAATACCATGTAAAAGTGAAAAACCAGCTTTTTGTAGTAATTTTTCCAATTCACCACTACGCAGAAACTTTAAGTGCTGGAAATGATATTAACATGTTAACCATAATTAAAAAACTTCATTTTAAACCTCCCTACCATTTTTTTTTTGACTGGCGTCCAATATGTTTATGCTATACCCCGGTAAAAATGACCTATATGCTTGTCGTTTTTATTAAGTTTACGAACTTTTTACGCGGATGTGAACAAAACAGCCGGTGTCACATGAATGTGTGACTAAATAGCTGGTAAAACCTCATCCTTGAATTTTATTATGAATGTTAATAAACAAGTATAGTCAGGCTCTACTGGCATAACTAGAATTTTGTATGCTTTTTTTGACCGTCATTTTGGAAAATAGCATCTAAAACACCTGGTCCAGTATATGGTAATGTATATCTAACTTCTGCTAACTCTCTTATAAGTAATTTAAATGAGTTTTTGGCTAGACCAGTACCCTCTCCAGATAGGCCGATCAACTCATACCGATTTAGTGTCCTTTTTTCCACCTTCGCCTCCATTTTCAATCAAAAGTGACAGATAATCCATTAGTTTTCTGTCAAAATCGCGGCGGAGGTGGAGAAAAGGACACTAAAACGATAAGAGCTGATCGGCCTATGTGGAGAGGGTATTGGCTAGACAAGTGAGTAGAACATATTTACAGTTCCGAAACTTAATAAAAACGACAGGCATATAGGTTATTATGTGTGCAGACCGACAGAAAATCCTTTTTTTTGTAGTTGTAGATGTTTTAGGACCCAAATAGCAACTAAATTTTTGATGAACTATCGTACCATACGTTGGTATGATGATGGTTTACTAATAATACATTTTATGTCACTGTATTTCAAGTAAGAATTAAAACAGTTGTTTTCTTTCTGTTGACTATTATATTTATACTTATACGTAAAAAAAAATAATTATTCCGTATTAATTACAGAAAACTAATTAAAGTTATCTAAATTATTTAAATGAACTTGAAACTACATTAGATTTTGTTTAAAATCTTTTACCAATATAACGCATTCTTATCACAGTACCTATATGTTACCGTTAAAACCCGGTTTTTCCTAGTAAAAACTGAACTAATCTAAACTAGTTTTTCCTAGGAAAACCAGGTTGTAACTGAAATCGGGGTTTTACGGTAACATATATACAGGCGAATACTTGCCCCAAAAGTAGTACTTAAATTCTTACCATAAACTAAATAACTATACAGGGTTCCTAACATTTTCCTTAGGGATAGGATTTCAATAAATCAAACAGAAATGGCATAGAAAGTTCTGCGCGCACAAAAGAAACAGGTATATTGAGCAATAGTGCCAGTTTGTTATTATCTCCACACTGCTTTCATGAGAAAAAATTGTCGCCACTCTTTCATTGTGAGCATAAATCATAGTTGCAATAATAACCGTTGACATGATGTCTGCAAATTTCGCTAGATGGCGGCCACACCATGAGATGATCGAGGAAAAACTGGGATTCACAGGCATTGCATTTTTATTTCCTTTCCTGTCGCTTCAGTTTCGTAAATTTTGTGTTTTTAAAATGCCGTATACTCGAGAAGAAAAGATTTTTATTATTAAAAAGTGACAGTGCGGACGAGGTCATTGGGCTTTTTGTTTTTGCGTTTCCAGATCGACCGGTTCCTGTGGCTCAAACTGTCTACAAATTTATCATCGTTTTGAAAGGTACAGGTGCATAAATGGTTGTAGAAAGTGTTACCACGACGGCGAAATACCAGAGCATCCCGTTCTTCCACACAGGGTGGAACGAGACGAAATGGTATGCGCTTACGTTGAGGCACATGAACCATGTTCGACGAAACCGATTGCGGAGGCACTGGATATTCCCAACAGTACGGCTACAAGTCGTTTAAGATTGGGAAGTCGCAGGAATTGCAACCAGGTGATTATTTTCGCCGGTTAGAATATTGTGAGGTTATGAGGGATAAATGTGACAGGAACGAAAATTTCTTATCAAAAGAAAACATTTGAACTTCATGGCTCTCACAATCCACAAAATAGCCGCTATTGGTCCTGCGAAAATAAACATCTGCACGCAAGTGTTAGAACGCAACATCCTCAAAAATTAAATGTTTGGAGCAGTATTGTCGGGGATCACATTATTGGACCCTTTTTCATTGAAGGGAATTTGAATAGCCAAAAATATGTTGATCTTCTCCAACACCAGGTTTTACTACGGTTGAGGGAACTCAACATAAATTTGGACGAATTGTGGTTTCAGCAAGATGGCTGTTCATCCCACAATTCACGCCAGGCTACAAATTACCTTCGTCAGGTATTTGGTGATAGAATTATTTCCACGTATGGAAATATCCGATGGCCTCCTCGATCACCAGATCTTGCGCCAAATGACTTTTTCCTATGGGGTTGTTGGCACGACAAAATTTTCCAAAACCCTCACTTACGGCCTACGACTATACAGGAGTTGAGGGCGACAATTTTGGAGGCGGGCAACTCTATCACCCCTGAAATGTTGGCTGCTACGCGCCAAGAGTTTTACAATAGATTGGGATATTGTGAGGCTCAAGAAGGGGACAGATTTGAACATCTAATCTAATTAAAAATTAGATGTTTTCAGGTCCAAACCACAGCTTTTTCTTGCTTAAAGGAGGCGGCAGGGTCCATTATTTACGGTACTGAGCGATAAACTCGTGAGGTTGTTAACATTAGAAAGAAATATCTTCGCTTTTAATTAAATTTCTTTCCATTCTGTTCTACTAGTGACATCTATCCGGAAACGGCCAAACCATGCAGCTAGCACTAGCAGCCAAAGAAATCAATAAACGGCGCTGTTTTTTCTGCAGAGGTTTTTGCTTGCGATATTATTGATTTTAAATAAAGCTGGCCCTACACTACATTTGATATTTTCGAGGTCTTTTACGACATGATCTCGAAACATGTAGCGAACCAATTCTTCAAAACTAGCGGGAGGGTAAAAGCGAAAAATAAGGGGCTGCCAATATTTGTAATACCCAAAAAGGGGTGAAAAGATTTATTTTGCTCTGTTTCTTTACAAAAAACGTGTTTTTTACGAAAAACTTGAGCTCTGCCACTTTTTTTATTTTTTTCTTCAACTTTCTCGAAATTTTCGTCATACCAGAAAAAAATTATTTCCCCCATTGTCATACTCTACTTTTATTCGAAAAAATTTAGAAACAGAGACGGGATCAGTTTTCCTAAAACGGGGGATCTTGGTTTCGAGTGAGAAGATAAAGGGCAATTAAATTAGCCGAACGCAAAAATGTTAGAAAAACAAAACACGAAATAAAAATGGCGCCGCATACAATTTTTTTTCAAAAATTACGTAATTTCGGGAACGCAAAGAAATAGGTCTAAAGAGTATAATTTTTAAGAAAAAAATATCAATTTTCTCGCCCTCCTCCACTAGGACTACAGGGGCCGTGCACAAATTACGTAATGGTCATAGAGGGGAGGGGGGTTACAAAATGTTACGTAGAGGGGAGGGGGGTTTTCGACAGCGTTTGCATTTGTGTGAAAATTGGGAATGAAAATAAAAGGAAAGTTTTTTTTTGGGGGGGGGGGCCAAACCGTTACAAAACATTACATAGGGAGGGGGTCAAAAATTGGTAAAATCACCGTTACGTAATTTGTGCACGGCCGCACATCTGACTGTTCCTCCTTTTTGATTTCGAATCAAAGTGCAAAACCCGGGTTGGACGTTCGAAGGCGTCAACCCATCCTATTTGCTTGATAAAGTTTCTACGGAAATATCTCAGTCGATTTCTCCGGCCGTGTATGAACGCTTTAGGTTAGGCATTTGCATGTATCTCAGTCCCCAGCCTGTAAACAGTGCGTAAGGACAATGGTTACAAAATGAAAAGCCGAAAAATATTTTTTTTACGATATCTTTCATCAGTTTGGTGTTAAAGTCGAGCAAAAACAATTTTTATTCCATTCTTAAAGGTATAAAAATGGAAAACATTAGAAAACAACAACCTGGAATGGATTTACTACGTGTAAGATGTAGTGACAACATCGCCCCAAGCCCATCCTTTTCTGCCTAATGTGCTTTTCCGTTTGTCTGCGTCTTATACACGGCTGCTTGGCCCCCTAAGGATTTGCTTAGGAACCTGTATACCTATATCTTTAAAAATAGCTAAACTCGACTAAAGATCAAGTTTCACAACGCCGTAATAATTTTTTTACTAATTTGGGATATAAAATGGAACACACAAGTTCACACGCACGCAAATACACAAGGAATCGAATTTATACTTCCACTTTACTAAGCACTATCGTCGTCGGGGCAAAAATAGGTCCTGTTATAAAGCTTGCCTTACAAATCCTTAAATTTTCGTGCTGCTTAAGATCTTGTCCGAAGGCTTCCAGCCAAGCTCTCCTTCTATTGCTGTTTGATTTTCCTAATAAAAATACTTCTTCACTCATTATAACTTACCTTTAATAGGTACTTGAAAGAGCTAAACTCCGTCGCAGGACTATTTTTTGCAGCCTGGCACACAACAGGAATAAATAATAGGATTAAATCGTTTGACATAAAAAAACTATTTACAATAATAACGAGCCGCCGATGACAAAAGCGAGGCAAACAAATCAAAAATGACAACGCAAGTGTCAAAATAAACGTCAGGCTTCGCTTCCTTTAGAGCTTTCTCTAGGATTAGTGTCCTTATCTAGAAAGAAGTTCTACCTAAGGACACTAATCCTAAAGCAAGAGTTTGCTCTAGGATTAGTGTCCTTAGTTCTACCGCTAGTGAAAAATAAGTTTTAAATAAAGTTGCTAACTTTTTGTCCAGGAGATATCTGCTATTTAAAGTTGGCATAGAAACTTTCGTTGGTGTTGATCTAAACTGCACCACTGTGTATATTATAAGCACCCAAATGGCCGCCATTGTAATGCCCATAATTACAGATCGGTACTTTTCTTTATGGTTTATCGGTGGTTTATCGGTGATGCCCTAAAAAATTGATGCAGTGTTAATTTTATCATTAGGGATAAATTACGTAACGCAAAAAGGCGTATATATTACGCAGGGAAAGGAGAGAGAGACAATTTACCTTTTATTGACCGCAGCTACTATGTCTCTTTGGTCAGAATTTGCCATCCGGCAATCATTTTTAGACTGATACTGAATGTATAACCCCCTACCCCACTCACCAGACCGGTCTGATGAGCACCCCCTAGGAAGGCAGTTTTCTTTTCCTAGAAGCATTTAGCCTAAACCCCTTTGTCGGGGCTCCACTATCAATATATGGATCACACGGGATCGTCTTCTTAACGTCCTCTCCGAGGAACGGTATGGAATCGAATTAGCCTGCCTTCTAGCTAACTCGGCCTACTCCGCTTCATACAAGTTTTACCTTCATCTTAAAAAATTCTGTAATTTTATAAGAAAAAGTCAAAGTAGACTACCCGCAAGACCCTTGAACCCGGCATCTCCTCCTTGAAAGTCGCGGCGTTAAACCCAACACCAAGCAGGCAGGTCACGCAGAGAAAATAGAACATATAGTTTCATGTTTTCAGTTCTCGCTAAAAAAGCATAACGGTTGGGGAAACGTCACTTTTTCTATGCTTTGACACAAGAAGTTGACAACGACTTTTCAAAATGTCGTATTTTATTGTTGTTTTCATGGCAATCATTTTCTAATTGTTTTTAAATTTTGAGTGATTTACGGTAGCCAGTAAGTTTAGAATTAAAAATAAAGACAATAATTGATACCTCATCTGTTCTTTGCAGAAAATACTTACTTTTTGTGGAATTTTTATACAATCCGCGAAGCAGGAAAACTCTAGAAGCAATTTAGATATTAGACATTTTAGAGAAAAAACTCAAAAAAAAGCCAAGAAATTATTCCAACTTTAAAAAATAAACAACATAAAAGAAAAAGTAAACAAAAAAGTAGGAAGTTATACGTCAAGCCGGACCAGAGATAAAATTAACCCAGGGAATATAAATATACCTAACCGTTATGCCTCTTATATATATTTTTAAAAGGAAGAATTTGCATAATTATTTCTGAAGGCAAAAATTTTGAAAAAATTGCACTAAACTGCTATTTTTTACGCATTTAAAATTTTGTTACCAAAAAAACTTGCTTAAAATTAAACAAAATTGTAACAATAATTAATATTGGTAAAGCGCCGCAAAAAAAATTTGATCTTTTAGGTTTATTGTAAAATATTTTTGGAAAAGTAGATTGTTGATGCCAAGAAGGGGAGAATTGCGGTGGTATACAGGGTGTTCCAAATCCGATGCTTACCATGGGGATCTCCTAAACGGTAGGAGATACGAACAGGTTTAAATTAGGGAAAAGTTGCAGAATTTGACGCTTTGCTCAAAACCAAAAAAAAAAGTTTACAAATTACGGGTAGTTCCAGAGATAGGTGAAAAAAAAACCAAATCTTTATTTTTAGTTTCTATTTTTCTGCGTCCTTATCCTTAAAGCTGTCAAAAAGCGCTTAAAACTTTCTATAGGCACTTTTTTAAGATCTACCTAATGAGAGGTCCGTTTTCTAGATTTGACATTTCAGTTTGACAGGAGCACTGTCAAGCTAATTTTTTCTTATGGACACATGCTTTTTTTCTTTTGCCGTTTGGTTCATAAAGAATGACAGATATTTTACAATCAGACCAAATTGAAAGATTAAAAAACAAAGAAAAGAATGTATTTTTAAAATATTAGGTAAAGTTATTTTGTTAAAACGAAATGTCAAATAAACTGTAGTTTTTCCAAAATATCTTGAGTAAGTTAAAAGCAAAACTTAAATTTGGACTGATGATGGTCAGTAAACCCAAAACGTCAGGTGACTTGTCAAAATAATGTTGCAAAATGTTATCTGTCATCCTTTATGAACAAAACGGCAGGAGAAAAAAAGGATGCGTCCATAAGAAAAAATGAACTTGACAGTGTTCCTGTCACACTGAAATGTCAAGTTTCAAAAACGGACCTCTCACTAGGCAGATCTTAAAAAAGTGCCTGTAGAAAGTTTTAAGCGGTTTTTGACAGCTTTAAGGATAAGGACGCAGAAAAATAGAAACTAAAAATAAAGATTTGGTTTTTTCACCTATCTCTGGAACTTCCCGTAATTTGTAAACTTTTTTTTTTGGTTTTGAGCGTTTTTTGACAGCTTTAAGAATAAGGGCGCAGAAAACTAAAAACTAAAAATGAAGATTTCGGTTTTTTCTGCCTATCTCCGGAACTATCCAAAATTTGTAAACTTTCTTATGGTGACAAAAATTCCGTATAATTAAACTAAAATGGTTTTTAAAATTAATGGCGTTATAGCACCGCCGGTAAAATTTTAAAAATTTAACATATCACACCAAACACACTTCACAAACCGGAGCCCTTGATCATGATTAATTTATTGTAAATTGGGTTGGACCTCCTGGAGGAGGGGGCTTAGCCCCCAAAACCCCCCCTGGCTACGCCACTGCCATCATTACCAATACGTGGGGGCCGTTCACAAATTACACTCGATTCCAAAAATCTCCGGACCCAGCGGTTGAATTCTTGAACCTTAAGCGCACGAACATTCACTTCTATGAGGTGAATGCTCCCCAGTGACGAAAAACCAAATTATCAAAAATAAATTGAATAAATGGCTCTGATCTTCCATGTATTTTTTTCTTACAAGAAAGGAGTAAAATTTAGATGATGGACATCCAAGATCTCTTACCAAATTCGGCTTCTGATGTTCGGAGATTCGAGACTCGGTCATATTTTTAGTTGTCGTCGGGGAGCTAAGATCTAGAAATTGATTTTTATTTATTTTTTTTTTACAATTTTCCGCAAATCCAATTTTGACTTATGACATATCTCTTTTTGACTGAAAACTCAATTTTGACATTAGACAAACTAACGTTATAGTACGAAGGATAAGGGCAAAAACCAAGCCAACCTTGAGAAAAATTATTCATCAATAAAACTTGGCACACATACTTAGTGTGAACCTAATTTTTACGATAAGTAGACACAATGAAGTCCCCTGCAGAGGACCGATATTCCCGAAAGTTAAACACAAAAATTTAGCACAAATGTTCACTAAATTCTCAGCAATATTTTAACATCTTTTACTCAAAGTCCCTTGTTGAAGGTCTTAACTTTTGACGTTAAACAAGGAACAGGAAAAACCCAAAATATCAATAGCAACTTTCTAAAAAGCGGTAGAGCTTCCAGATTTGGCACAAATATTCCTTTCCTATGACTCAATAGACACTTAAAGTTAATTTTTAGTTTTATAAGCATTCGTATCCTTATCTCTATCGAGTCGACCAATCAAGCAGGTGTATTATTTTAAAACTAATGGCGAATGCGTGACAGCTTCAGCTGATCAAATGCGTCAAAACATCGTTTCGTATGTAGGGAAGGTTGTAACGTTACGACTCCCTTATCGTATGTAACGAGGTCTTCGTGCATTTAATCAGCTGGAGTTGTCACGCATTCGCCATGATTTTAAAAGTGCACCTGCTTGATTGGTCGACTTGATAGAAATAATGCTGATAAAACCGAAAATTAACTAATGTTTAAGATATGTATAGCTATATAACAAAAAATGTATGCAGAGTGCAATTCCCGAAGGTATACAGAAAAAGGCAATTTTGAATATATTAATTTAATAAAATTATAAAAAAAAATAACCAAATATTATTAGAAAGTTAATAGATCACTAATTTATCGTCATCTTATTTGCTTACCGTATTACCGTAATTGAGATGTTAAAAAGAGTTTTATTTATACCTTCATCAAAAACATGATTTTAGTAACAGTCTGCAGATAACTAAAGCATGGCTTTTTTGGTTACCGATGCAAAAAAAAAATTTTGATACCGGGTGCAAAAAAAGATTTCTATCGGTGTTTTATCCAAAATTAAAGAGAAATAGCGGCATATAGTAATACTGAAAAAATCTAATAATTCTTGCCTAAAAATTTTTCACCAAGTATTTACGAAAAAGTCATTTTAAAAAATCGTCAAAATTTCAAACTGTCAAAGATTAAAATGTCGCGACAATGAACGTCACCAAGTAAAAAGGCTCATCGCTATAGAAACCGTATTGTTATTTCATTTACCAGCCGCCTTGATATATAGTGTAAAGATGGTGTGTTGCAAGAAGTGCTCTTCGTTCGAGGTTTTTAAAAGTATTTTCCTGTTTTTCTTGGATTTTTTGATAAAGATATTAAAAAAATAGTGTTAACAACTCGCGGCTAAACTGTGCTTTTTTTACTCGCGTTTTTAAATACCGCGCGTTATTTAAACCAACGCTTGTAAAAAAAAGCACTACTTTTGCCACTAGTTGTTAAAACTACTATTTTTTACGCGTTTCAAATGTTGTTGACAAAAAAATTGCTTAAAATTAAACAAAATTGTAACAATGTTTAATATTTGTATAGCGCCACAGGCAAAAACTTTGGAAAAAAAATCTTTTTTTAATACCTTCATCAAAAACATGATTTTAGTAACTTTCTGCAGATAACTAAAGGATGACTTTTTTGGTTACCGATGGAAAAAACTTTTTTTGATCACGGGTGCAAAAAAAGATTTCTGTCCGGTTTTTACCCAAAGTTAAAGAGACATAGCGCAAAATAGTAATATTGAAAAAATCTAATTATTCTTGCCTAAGAATTAAGCCATTTCCGCCAGTTTTCACCAAGTATTTAAGCAAAAATATTTTTATCATTTAAAAATATTTTCCTGTTTTTCTTGAATTTTTTGATAAAGGTATTAAAAAAAATAGTGTTAACAACTCCCGGCTAAACTGTGCTTTTTTTACTCGCGTTTTTAAATACCGCTGCGCTCGTTATTTAAACCAATGTTTGTAAAAGAAAAAGCATTATTTTAGCCACTACTTGTTAAAACTACTATTAAAATTTTGATCACCTAAAACTTTTAGATAAAGAGCTTCTAAAAGCTCAAGATTTTTATTTAATAATGGACAAACGAGATACAATTTTTGCTTTTTTTTGCAAAAAATTTTGCCTGCGGCGTAACTTATGCTACACTTTAAAATATTTTGTTGAAACCAAATGTTCATTTCTTTAAAAAAAAAACTTCGCCAGCGGCAGCGCGGTGCAACTTCATATATTACTTTTATTTTTATAAAATTTTCAATTGCGGTGGCATTATTTGTCGAAATTTTTTGCCTGCGGCGCATTTTTATTATAATTTTACATTATCTTAAAGCATTTGGATTTTTTTCCCTTCTTGATGCCCCCCTAATTAGCTTCGCCCAAGCTCAAGCCCCCTCCAGAAACAACTTTTACATTCTGTTAGATGGCCCAACTATATAAAAGCAATACACTTTTTTATAAGACGATTGCATTCCAGTAGCCGATTTCATGCACAATTGCTTGTTGCATTCTCAGAGAATGCCTGAGTGCAATCTAGAAGGTCATGTTGGTCTGTACCAAAATGATGACTTTTTTACTACTTTCATCATATTTCTACTCATTTTCTACCTACCTTTATCGCTTAGGTATCCAAATTTTTCCTCAACAGCTCTTTTTCCACTTATTTTTTATGATTTTTACTTTTTTTTAACTATTGAAAACATTCACGACAGATCGCGGTCAATTCCTTCTGGCAGTGCCGGTTTCATATTTTTTTAGATTTTTTTTCACTTATACTACGTATATTTTAACACTGTCTGTATTTTTTTAAACTTTTTAAATAAAACTGGCTTATGTTACGAGTCTTTCATTTATTATTTAACAACATTTTGCACTGCAATACCAAAAACTCTCTTTCGTTTTCTTATTTATTTATTCCTATTTTTCGACAATAATATAAAAAGACTACTGCCTGACACCTCTCTTATCACCACCAAAAAAACAAACAGTAGGTAAACAATAAAGATACGTGAATAGATTTTAATTAACGTTTTGTTCTGAGACAGGTAAAATAAAGTAAGGGGGCCAGTCATAATCTTCCCCTTGAATTCTAAAAAATGAGAATGAGAAAAGAATTATGATGCCATGCTACCACCGATCCACTCTAATGATAAAATGGACACCATTATTTAACATTACCAAAACTGGAATAAAAATAAGGAGGCGTAGATTTTATTTTGGGACGTCACTTTAGTGAAGACAGTCATCAGAAACGTAATGATTTATGACAAGGTGGAGGGCGGGGGGCCAAATTTGGGAAAAATTGTGTTTCTAATTTATGGAGTGCACTCAGAGCCATAAATTATTTCACACCATATTTGCCAACTCTTGACTCCCCCCCCCCCTGTCACAAATAAAATTCTTCCTAATTATACCAAACTTAAGATCACCAATTTTGGTATTGGGAAATTCCATGACAACGCATGGGGACAAATCTTATATAATAAATTTTTTTATCTCATTTTTCTCTCTCTTAAGGTATACCAGAATGACAATATTTCAATGCACATATTATTTTTTTTTATTCAAAGTCCAGGATAACCAAAAATTGGTAAATCATGGGCAGAGAAAAATCATGGATTTAGAAAGTGCTTTTTCTCTTAAACTAAAAGTAGTTTAAAATTAAGAGTGGCAAAATGTGTTTCTTTTCGCTAGATATAATAAAATGGTATGATATTGCTTTTCTTTTATTTGTTTGCCTATATTTTAGCTATTAGATACAAAAATAAAAAAAAATGCCAAAAACCTGCATCAAATCAACTAATGTTAGTAGGTAGGTACCTATCGGAGGTAGCACATTTTTTTGACATTTATTTCTCACTCTAGAAAAAATGGTTTAAACTTTTTTAGCTCCTTTTTAAGAAGGGGGGGGGGGGTTTAATTTTGTGACCTAATTTTCAGCGGATCACTAGAAACGTGACGATTTGTGAAAAGAGTCCGTGTAATTTATGGATGGCTCCTTTTAGTTCATTACACCTCTAAATGCCTCACGCAATATTACCTATTATTGAAAAGTAGAAATAAAAAAACGATTAAATATTCAGTTAAAAAACTCAGTTGAAATAAAAAGCTTAAAAAATTATAACGTGTTAAAATACAAGTGACAAAATAGGTATTAAAAATAAAGCTGACACCGGCCCTGCCGCCAAGATGATCGTGTTCTTTCAACTAATAACTATACTGGCGCGTAACGTTGGAAAATGGTGAAAATCTTTAAAAATAGTTGCAAAAGGAGACTGTTAAGGATAAATTTGGATACCTAAAGCAATAAGGGTAGGTGGAAATATTTTCAAAAGTAGTAAAAAGCCATTATTTTGGCTACAGGCCAACTTTACCTGGTAGATAGCACATGAGCGTTCTCTGATGAGATTGCCATAAGCAATTGTGCATGAAATCGGCTACCCTGTTTCATTTTGAAATTTACGGAAAGTGGCATGCCAACAATGGCAGCAAGCGTTTATTGTTTTTTAGTTGGACCGGGCAACAAAATGTGAACTTATACCCCGGACATTACCCTCTCCACATAGGCCGATCAGCTCTTATCGTTTTAGTGTCCTTTTATCCACCTTCGCCTCCATTTTGACAGAAAACTAATGGATTATCTGTCACTTTTGAGTGAAAATGGCGGCGAAGGTGGATAAAAGGACACTAAATCGGTATGAGTTGATCGGCCTATCTGGAGAGGGTACTGCCCCGGACAATAAAATACTCCCCCAGACGCATGGGCTGGATACGCCGCTGACCGTTTCAGTGTTATTTCGCCGCCATTTTCACTCAAAGTGAAAGAAAATCCATTAGTTTTTTTTCGATATGGCGGAGAAAGTCCAGAAGAGGACACTAAAATGCTATGTGTTGATCGCCCTATGTGGAAAGGGTGCTGGGTTAATCTTTTGCGATGTATGTATTGTGGTGAGAGCATTTTATTTTTCTTTTATTTATTGTTGACAACTTTCCTTACTACCCATTTATAAGCTCGAAGTTGACACATGTGCTGTCTCTTTCTCCAATATTAAGAGAGAAAGAGACAGAAAAATGCCAACTTTTAGTGTGGTATTGCGTATGTTTTTTCCATCGTATGGATTTTTTTTAGTGAAAGTTTAAAAAATGGTGTTGAAAACTTGCGGCTCCACTCTGCGTTTTTAAAAAATTTGCACTGCGTTCGTGGCAACAGTACCACTTTGGCCACTAGTTGCAAAAACTATTATTTTCATCCAATTTTTAATTTTTTGTTCTATGAATTAATAATTTACATAATTAAAAGATATTAATAATAATATATTACTATAAGGTTTTTTTTACAAAAAAAAAATTAAATGGTATAATAATCAGTTTAATATTTTAAACTTATAAATTACATAGAATAAATACAATACATATAAAATAATCCTAACATATCACTTCCAAGGCACATAAATACACAATATACAGGGGGGTGACTTAGTTTGTAACAAAATAATATGATTAGTTCAATTTAAATATAATTAATAATTAATAATCGTTACAAAACAAAACTTCTTCAGTCAGAAAAAATACTAATCTTAACAAATAACATTTGTGTGGGTTTTTTTATGTAAAAAAATTAATATCTGCGAATTCTTAAGGATCAAAAAAATACAAGTATATTTGTGCTATTACCCCCACAGGTTAAACTAACTATACTGGCGATATAACCTTTATAAAATTAATGTATAATATTATAATTATTCACATCGAAAATTTCTTGAGCTCATTAATTTATTGCGAAAAAAAAACAATTTTTTCGTGGTCTCTAAAATCTAAAGCAAAGAATTTGCTATTAAATTTTGCAACGGGCTACCTAAAATAATCACAAAAATTTGCAAATAGCAAAAAATAATAGCAAAAAATATCCAAAACCATCACGGGCTAAATATACACAGTGTCCCAAACAAGGGGGCACATAGTACATTTTTTTGAGCCTAAAAAACTATAAATTAAAGAAAAATGTACAAATTATTTAGGGTGTTTCAAAATTTAGTATCAAAATAAATATGTATACGCAAACGCTTTGTCACCAATCTACAGAGCGTTAATTTTTAAGTTTTTTTTAGTTTTTTTCTTTATACAGAGTGTTTCACAACTTATGTATAAAAATGAAAAACGTGATTTCTAATACTGATCGGTGTTCAAACTGAAATTTGTTCAAAAGTTTTCCCAAAAAAATAACCAAAAATGTGCTAAAATATTTTCTTCGTATGTGACTGTCCATCGAATAAGCAAGTGCGTTGCCCGCCCCGCTCTTATCTCTGTTCCGTATCACAGAAACAAACTATGCGATATTAGCTGATTCAGTTTTGAATGTCAAGACGCGTTGTGTTGCGGACGAGGGTGCGGGGTGGGGTATAGACCCATCGAATTAACTCATTTAACAAGAAAAACTAAAAAAAATTTATTAGCATTTTGATGAGTGGAAATGGTAAAGGGGCTTCTGATAAACGTTTTTTGCATTATTATTGCAATGTCCGGCAAAACTAAATGTCATAGAGTAAAAAATTCAATACTAAATTTGTAGACGGAGCAAAGATCGCAAATAAAGCAACTAAGTTTTTTCCAGTTTAAAATAAAATTTATTTAGTATTTAAAATTGTTCCAATGATATGTCTAAGGCAAACATTTAAAAACCGTAATTTGTTTAAAAGCGCTTGAAGGGTACCGTATAAACAAAGTAATTGTTTGACCCAAAACTTTATTTTTGTGCAGTATTGCTGTGGACATTTTTTTAAATTAATTTCGATTAATAAAATGTCATAAATAAACAAAAATTTTTTGCCCTAGAATCGATTTGTGCACTTATTTTTTATTTTATTTTACTAATTAAAATATATTTTTTTTAATATATTATTTAAAATTATTTTTTTTACCTTATAGATAAATTTGAATCTAAATTTCTTGTAAAAACTGTAAAAAAAATAAGAAATGAAATGAATAGGCCATTTTTTTAATAATTTATTTCAAATTCCGATTTTTGTTTTTAAAAATAGTACATTTTTCAAAATTTTTACAATGTATATTTATATTACTGGCTTACGAAAAATCGTAAGGTAATCTATTAGAGCTTATTAATCCGGAATTGCAAAAGCAATTGTCGTCTTCACTATTTATTTATTTTTTAATTTCAACGAGAATTTTCGTGAGTAGAACATTGTTCATTTATTTTAATTTGGTTGGACTAGTATTAGTTTTTTAGTGATTTTATTGCGATTAAACAGCGAATTAGTGGATATTGCTTTAATTTATAACGAAGCACAACCACCCGCCGCAGAAGCTTACCGAATTTAGTCCTGTGTCCTCTTACATTAATAGAGGCACGTCATTATTTCACCTTTTTATTTGTTTATGAGAATATTCAGCTATTAGGACTCTTTGTTTCTTTACCTACGACCAATTTACGACCACCTTAACGAGATTTTAATGACTCATTTACGGTCCTAGGATAATAATATAACTTAGACGTAAACCACAAGATGGCGTGACAAACGATGAAAATTTATTTTACTATATTTTTAGGACAATAAATATTTATTAAAAGTAAATAAATCCAATAAAATTTTAGTACCTAACCAAAAATAAGTCCCGCTAAATTTACATATTACGTATTTTTAAGAAAAAAATCCTTGGTTTTAAAAAGATACATGAAAAGTCCCTTAGTAATCTTATTTGTTGAAACTTCAGTTTATCCACAGAGTACCGAAGGTGATCCGTGGTTTAACCCCAAATCTTTTTTACTTATACACCAATTGTATACTATTTGGGACAATACAATTTTTTTATAATGGGTATAAAATTTTTTATAACGGCTATACAATTTTTAAACAAGTTGTATTGTCCCAAATGGTATACAACTGGTGTATAAAGGCTAATAGTAGAACACGATCTGAAAACGGCGTTTTGCGCAAGCTTACATCATTTTTGCACACGGGTCTCCCGTCATTGTGATTTTTGTTGTTGTCACCCAACAATATAAGTCGGCTAAGTTCCATAGCAACCGTCACGGCTCCTTTGTTTCGTTGATTAGATTCAAATAGAATTTTATTAATAAAAACGAGTTAATTAGTGAAGAGGCATGTGTAAGTCCGTGGGATTTTGAACGAAGGAGTTTTGTGACTCTGTGGGATTGATAGCTCTTTATTCACACAATCGAGTGTTACCGGTTGTTCGCATCCGTGTAGAAGGGGTTGATATGACGTCATCTTTCAATATGGCGGCCAAAAATCATAAAAAATACAACTTTCGCAACTGGGACATGATTATACTCGATTCCATATAATTCGAAAACGAGGATTCCAAAAAATTTACTTTTAAGGTCATCCGACCTTAAATGATTTTGAAAATAGTAAAAAACAAGATTTTTGCCATTTTCTCTTCCAAAAATCTTAATAATTCGAAGTTTTGCCAGTCCAACTTCAAATCTACCATGCCAAATTCGATACTTAGAGTTTTATGCAGTTTAAAGCTTCATGACCTTGAAAAATACTCCAGTAAAATTAACATATTCCAAAAATAACTTACTAAAGGGTGCTGTTCATCAACAATTAAAGTGAAGAGGACCAAATTTGGTAAGAAAGATAATAAGGTCAAGTCCAACAATATTGTTAAGAAAAATTTGGTTCAGCTATGACGCGTTTCAATATGGCGGCTGATATATCAAAATGGCGATCTATAACTACATTTTATTTTATCCAATTTCGAAAAAAAGCAAAAACCAGTAGGTGGTCATTAATTCTTGTTGAATTGTCACCGTTTAAATAATAATAATAAATACTCCAGTAAAATTAATATATTCCAAAAATAACATACTAAAGGGTGCTGTTCATCAACTATTAAAGCGAAGAGGACCAAATTTGGTAAGAAAGATAAGAAGGTCAAGTCCAACAATATTGTTAAAAAAAATTTGGTTCAGCTATGACGCGTTTCAATATGGCGGCTGATATATCACGATCTATAACCACATTTTATTTTATCCAATTTCGAAAAAAAAAGCAAAAACAACAAGGTGGTCATTAATTCTTGTTGAATTGTCACCGTTTACTGTGAAAAAAAAATTAGTTGATGCATGACCTTGATCTTTAAAAATATCATGTACAAATGAAAAACCAGCTTTTTGAGATGTTTTTTCGAATTAACCACTACGCAAAAACTTTAAGCGCCGAAGATTAAGTTAACATCTTAGCCATCTTGAACGATGACGCCATATCAACTTCTTCTACACGGATGTGAACCAAACTGTCTCGATCGTTAATACGCTCCAAAGGTTTCTGACATAACTTGTGAAACACTCTGCATATGTTATCCCTACAAAAATAATGTATATCTCGCACTTTTTAAAATTTTTACGTCATCTAGCATTTCCAGTGGTTGACTTTGGTTGGAAACATCTTTGTTCCTTGTAATTTTTCCGCATCTGCGGCAGATATCGAGAAAAGAAGTAGAACCGTTTATTGTAATTTGCTATACATAATTAACATTTTTAATGAAAGGGGGGGGGAACATATAATCGTAACGAAGTGGAACGTTCGCAGACATATAAAAGTCTTCTTTTGACTTATCAATCTTGATACTGAATTTTGAAACACCCTGTATAATTAATTAAGTATGTATTGTGCGTTTATAAAGTAATTACGTATCGCCTATGTATCTACAAGAAAATGGCTTCTTTTAAAACTAAATTTAAAAATATTACCTAAAATCACTAAAACGTTTTGAGCAAACAAAAAACAAAACAAAAATATAGTCACTAAATAATCTCGATTTTCACAAGAAAACTTCGTAAATTAATTAAGTAGGTATAAAGTTACTTTATGGTTACAATATATAGCGAGGATGTTATAGTATACAGGATGTTCCAAATTCGATGCTCACCATGGGGATCTCCTGAACGGTAGGAGATACGAAATGGTTTAAATTAAGGCAAAGTTGCTACGTTTGATGCTTTGCTCAAAACAAAAAACAAGTTTGCAAAATCAGTGTAGTTCCGGAGATAGGCGAAAAGAACCGAAAGTGTCGCTTTATTTTTTTGGCTTTTATTCTTAAATCTGTCAAAAAAACGCTTCAAACTTTCTATAGGCACTTTTTTAAGATCTACCCAATGACTGGACCGTTTATGAGATTTCACATTTTAGTGTCACAGAAGCACTGTTAAGTTCATATTTTTCCTATGGACACGAGCTTTTTTCTCCTGCCTTTTGGTTCATTAAACGTTTTGGGTTAACTGACCATCATCAGCATATATTCAATTTTTGCTTTTAACTTAGTCAAGATATTTTGGAACCCGCTTGCAGTACCGTTTTTGACACTTTCAAAATAACGGTTTTTTTTGCCGTTTTGTTTTTTTATACTGAGACTTTCCATCCATGGCAGGATCAGTGCCCACTGTTGCCAAAGTGAGTGCCAAGCGTTTTTTAGGACAAACACAAAATATCCATTCGCCTTGCCGGGATTCGAATCCAGGACCTTCCCCAACTAGCAATTTTTAGTTGTGCAAGTTGTAAAAATTAGAATTGCACTAATTTAAAACGTAGTTTTACAGATAAAGAATAGTTATCATGGCGACGGTCGACAACGTCGACTATTATACGACGCCTAAACGTTTATCACAACTTCAGTCGCCATCACAACTATTTATGACCGTCTATTGTACTAACAGTAATTCCTTAGTTGTGAAGGCGCCGACTACAAACCGGTGTGTGGTAAACCAAAAATTGATCAATTTACTCCACGTTTTCTGGCCGGTTTGTTGGAGACGCGGGCGCGCCTGTTTTCATCTAACCAATTTTTCTGTTATGTTTGCAACAAGCCAATTTTGGAGCACTGCTGTCTGTCATACAAACGTCAATTAATTCAGTAAAAATAACTAAGAAGTGTTTTGTAAAGTTTCTAGTTTTGTTTGAACATTTTGCACTATGAAAAGGAACAAATGGTATAAATATTCTTCGATATTTTGACATGTGGCAGCTGTCATTGAAGGTGATTCCCCAGTGTGTCAGAAAAAAGGGGAAGGTCCTGTGTAAACAACAAGGACAGAAATTAAGTGAGCAGCATAAAGCCAAACTGTGGAGCAATTTCGATTGGGTAAAAATTGAGGCGTGTTCGCGTCTTAAAGTTAGGGGATCCGTTCAAAACACAGTTAAGTAGTTAAAGCAGTCGAGACACGGGACTCCTTTGGTTGACATAGAAACTAAAAAGTGCCGCCATGATTGATTGTTAAAACCATTGTATGCTAATTTGTAATCAAACATTAAAAATTATTTTTTTGCTTTTTTCTACAATAAACTAAGATCTTTTTGCATATAAAAATCCGTATTTTGTTCTTAGGAATCCTAAGCAACATCTTTAGAGGATTTTCGAAGCGATTTTTAAATGATGATTTTTTTTTAATTTCATAAAATCATCTTAATCGAGGGCGCGCTTGTTTTTTAGAGCTACGAACTGTAAATTTGACAGTAAACTACCGTCTGTTTAAATATTTTGGCATTGGTTCGCATGTTATGATGATGCAAAACATGATATATGACATAGAATATCATTTTACTTTAATAATATTATGGTGTTAGAAATAGTTTAATTTGTAGTCGAATAGTGTATTTATCATTTTACGTAATGAATAATATTTTGAACAAATAATTGTACTACAAAACCCATTGAACTATTACTTCAACTGTAGTCGCGATCGCGACGTTGACTCAACCAAAAAATCATCCACCAAATTGGTGCAAAAGTGGGTGGTATTTGAGTAAAAGTAAACGTTGCGACGCAACGTTGGCACGCGGTGCACAACGTTGAGACGTCGACAAATTGCTAGTTGGGTCCGTGTGGCGAGCAAATACGCTATCCACTGCGCTACTGAGGCAAAATAATTTTGCCCAATATTTTAAAAATATATTTAGTTTATTTTGAACGCTAAAAATTCTTGTTTATAAATACGTTTATAAAGTGACATAATCATCAATATTATCAATTTGTATTAAGATAAGTTCTAAAATTAAAGAATTAAAAAAAAACGTATTTTTAAAATATTAATCGCAATTATCTTGGTAATAAAAAACGTCAAAACAACTCTTTTCATTTTTAAAATGTCAAAAAATGAACTAGCTAGCGGGTTTCGAAAATATCTATCTTGAGTATAAGTTACAAAAATTTAATTTAAGCTGATAATGACCAATTATCCCAAAACGTCAGGTGATTTGTCAAAATAAGGTTGCGAAATATTATCTGTCATCGTTAATGAACCAAACGGCAAAGAAAAAAAGCAGGTGTCCATAAGAAAAAATAAACTTGACAGAACTGTCACACTGAAATGTCAAATCTCAAAGATGGATCTGTCACTAGATAGGACACTTAAAAAGTGCCTAAGTTTGAAGCCGTTTTTGACAGCTTTAATAAAGGCGCAAAAAATAAAAATGAAAATTATTTGCCCTAATTTAATCATTTTTTATCTCCTACAGTTTAGGAGATCCCCATGGTGAGCATCGAATTTGGAACACCCATCAACCATATAGTTTGCTTGTGAAAATCTAGTTACTTACA
The DNA here is from genome assembly GCA_963921995.1 of Oxystoma pomonae. Classification (NCBI taxonomy): domain Eukaryota; kingdom Metazoa; phylum Arthropoda; class Insecta; order Coleoptera; family Brentidae; genus Oxystoma; species Oxystoma pomonae. The sequence goes on from OY998171.1 coordinate 62,322,822, forward strand.
AATACGCTTAAATTGAAGAATGATGTTTAAAACGGAAAAATGGTTTCTACAATGAAAATTTTACAAAAAAAATATTTAATGGGAAAAAATGCAAAAAAATTTGGTTTTCTAGTTTCGCTGGATATCTATATTCACTTTTTTTAAACTATATCGTTGTATAGATAAAGAAAGACAGTATAGTCGGCTCCGGAACGAAATAGCGATGTACAAAATAGCTACCGTACAAAAAAGCGAGTACTGAAATAGCGATGTAATGAAAGAGTGAGAGAGATGAGATGAGAAAGAAAGGGTTACCAAAGGTTGGTCCAAGTTTCTGGTGAATTGATGAATAAAATAACATTTTCGTTGGAATTATTTCATTAAACTTAACCCACTCCAACAAAACAATTGAGCACAACCCTTGGTAACCCGACTGGCCGGGCCAGGTTTCGCTCAATTTTCCTTGTGAACTCAAGTAACAATTGTTAGTTGCCTTAGTGGCCATAACTAAGAAATACACTAAAATTAACGTTGAATAAAGTACAAAAAATAGTAATTTGTGCAACGGCCGCCATGATGGACGAGAAAACGACGCCACAACGTTGTTATTAACTAGGGTAAATTTGGCAACCCTCTAACAACGTTTATTTTTACTGGAATATTGTGGGGTTTTCAACGACCGCTACGAACGAGGGATCAACGACACCAAAACGTTGATAATTAACTAGAGTTAATTACCTTACGTTCTTGCAACGTTTCTCTTTACGAGACAATTGTGGCTAAATAATCAATTCAGTTGCGGACGGTTTCAAAATATAACTGTATATGTCAACTACAGAGGGCACCTCTTTAGTCGCAAAACGATTATGTTTTTAATAAACCAAGAAATGGTTATTACCGCCATACTGTTTTCTTTTCCTGATTTGCTCTGCTACGCAATTTGTGTAAATCGTTGAAAAAATCTTGTTTTATTGCTGGATTTTGCACATTTTTAAAATTTTCAGTATTTAAATAAAAACATAATTTAGTAAAAAAATAAGAATGTCCGCTTTTTTTAAAGCCACAATATTCATTTTTGACGGAAAACCAAGGTGATTTGGTAAATTTAGTGGATGGGAGACTTCAAAAAGCCACTTTAATGGTATAAATTAACTGTAAGTCACCTAGCTAGAGGGATTCAGAGCTCCCATAATGTACGGCAGACCCCTAACTTTGGTATCACAACTTAAGTATTTGGGGGTGACGCTGGACAAAGGACTCAAGTGGATCGAGCATGAGTAAAGTCCAGGCAACATTGTGGCAGTTGCGCCGAGTGGTCGGTCGAACCTGGGGCATTAGCCCGAAGATCCTACACTGAATATTCACAGCCATCATAAGACCAAGGATCCAATACGGATCAGTGGTCTGGTGGCCCGCAGTAGAGAAACTGACCATATGCAAAAAGCTCACGAGCCTACAAGGCCGCTTCTGCAGAAGGATAATCGGCGCAATGAGGACGACCCCCGCCCTGGAAATAATCTTGGATCTCCCCTCGCTTCCAACTTGGATCAAGAAGGAGGCGATGGCGACGCACCTACGATTAAGATATCAGGGACTATAGAAGGGCAGAGAGGAAAGAGAGGGCCATCTGGCGGTCGAGGACTGGCGACGAAAGAGTTGCCCCTTCTAAGACTGCCAGTGAAAGCACCGGTTAAACCATGGCGATGCGATAAAAAGTACAAGGTCACAATACCAGAACGGAATGAGTGGCAAAGGGAAGAATTCCGAACGAAATTAAGCAGAGAGGCGACGCGACGGTATGCTACACGGATGACTCTAAACTGTCAGCCAGGCAGTCAACAGGCGCAGGAGTGTACGCGGAAAGCCTAGAAGTTCAGAAAAGTGATTCACTTGTAGAACACACTACGGTATTTCAAGCAACCCTACTGGAGGTCAGAAATGCCAGGAGGGACATATACATACGCTCCGACAGCCAGGCTGCCCTCAAGGCTCTAAGTGCACCCAAAATAGTCAGTAATCTGATTAGGAGTGCACTGAAGCACTGCAAACACTGGCTCAAGACAAGAGGGTGACACTGATGTGGGTCCCAGGTCATGAGGGAATACCAGGAAACGAGAAAGCGGACGAACTTGCCTGACTAGAGGCCGAAACCCAATACATTGGACCGGAACCTCTTCTGGGAATAAACAGGACCACGATAGAGGAAGAAGAGCTGTACTTGCTCAAATGGGTCGACATACTGAACTTCGTAAAGAAGACAGGGAGGCCCGGAGAGAGAGTTGCAGCGGAAGTAGGGGCATAGGGGTAAGGAACGGGGTATGGCAGAAAGGGCCCATGAAGAGGCCTAATGCCAGGCCCACGGGCCGCCCCTATACTACTACTACCTAGCTACGTGTAAGGTGTTTTAAATTGACGTGTAGGTTATATTTTACCTTTCCATTCAAATTTATTGAAGTTGAGCGCACATGCGCAGTGTCTTGCAGCGCCACAACGCTAACGGTGGCGGTAGCGGTGGCAGTGGCGGCTGCCACCATGGCAGCGGTAGAGAGGGCGTTTCCGCTTCCGTTTTGGATCTCATCCTCGTCGCCATTATGAAATCTTTGACTTCATAATTTTAATTATTTGTTTTAATAAAGATTTCATTTATATTTTATTGTTGTAGTTTGATTTCTTTACTATTTTAAACATTGAAACACAAACTTAAACAACACACTTAAAATTTATTATCACAGTTTAAATTTATCACCCGGACGTATTGTTTTCTGGTCAGCCAGCGCAGCCAAGAGAATTTATTTTCTCGCCTTGCGGCAGTGGTCCGATTTCAATGATTTTTTTTTGGTTCGAAAGCTTTTTATGAAAATAATATATTCTTATCTTTACAGGGTGACCTCATGAAGATGACCAGCGAATAAATACATGGCGTCTCAAAAAAAAAACGGAATACGTTTAAACAGCTGCAGCTTTTTCAGTTTAAGACCGATTTTATTGACTGATGGCCTAATCAATAACACTTTTTATTATTAGTATTCTCATGATGTTTTTTATTTTATCAAAATCAGTTCAGTAATAATGAGTTTATGAGGAAACAATGGTTAAAACATTTTTGAAAACCGCTAAACCGATGTTAATGATGCGTACCTTCAATAAATACGCAAATTTTTATAACGTAATTTTCTTATTTTTTGTCACTGATAAATAAGAGCGTTTTATTGTCAACTGCTCAGATTTATCAGTGACGACGTGTTACAATGAAAATAATAAGGAGAAACAAAATAAAAGCAAGTTCTCAAAATAAAATAATACATTCTAAAAACCAAAAAGATTCTCCCAGTCAAAAAAAAATTAAAGCAAATGTTCGAAATTCCTCCTTGCTCGGCTAGACAATATCCGAGCCTACTATAAAAACCCCTTCCAACGTTTCCAAGCATGTTAGGGGTGATAATTTGAAAAGCTTCTTCAAAAACAGATAGAAGTCATTAGGAGCAAGATCGGGAGATCGAGCTGGCCATAAAATAGTTCCCCGTGTACTTATAACCTGATAAGGAAATACATTATCAAGATATTCCCTAACAAGGCCAACATTGTGAGCGGAACAACCATCTTGTTGAAACCATGTTTCACCAAATCTTACACCTAACAACTGCCTAGCAGTTGGAATAATGTGCTGCTGCAGTAGATCCAAGTATCTAGGACCATTCAAATTGCAATTGCCGTTAATAAAAAATGGCCCAATTACGTGTTCCTCTACAATACCCCCCCCCCCCAAACATTTAGTTTTTGGGGATACTGTGTTCTTACGTCAAAATACAAATGCAAATTTTCCCTCGACCAATATCGAACGTGTGTTGGGTTATGACGATTTGACCATTTGACCATCTGCACTTTTTCGGCAAACTTCGTAGACATCCATTTTTAGTTTTAAAAATGTATTATTTCAATTAAGAACTTACCCATCTGTTTCTCGAGCAAGGCAGAAATAAAACAAAATAATAAAAACAAAATGAATTTCCAAAAGATAACACTGCAGCGTGCTTCGAATCCACCTCGGTCGTACGGCACGGAGAGTAAATTGGACTTGATTCCCCCTATGTTCGCAGTAGCTTGAAGCGGTCTGTATATTGAACTACAGTTTCTACATTTAATCTACCTATTTTTTCTAGTGCAGCCTTAGTGCCCGGAAGACTGAAAGAGTATTTAGCCATTTTAACAAAATTTCCTTAAACAATTGGCTAGTTTCTAAAATGTTCCAAAATTCCATCCATCTTTGGTCTGGGATAATTTTATTGTTATTCCTATTATCAAGCTTTTCATCATAATAATTATGTGGAATATCTATGCCTAACAAAAATTGTTTCAGTTATTTCTTTTTTCGCCATGCATGCGTGGAGGACTTTTCTTAGCAATGGGGGACATTTAGGGGGACACTTACAATGGGGGATAGAACACCAAAATGGGGGACTGTCCCCTCTAATGGGGGACGAAGGGTCACCCTAATTATTTGATACATCGCTATTCTGATAGTGGCCATACCACTGTTTTATTACCCGCTATTTTGTACATTGCTATTTCGTTCCGGAGCCGGTAAAAATATCACAAAAAAAAACTAAACAATAATAATAAATTTAAATTGAATTGTAGGAATAATCTAAGTAAATGTTTTTTACTGAAAAAAAATATCCTACGTGAAAGGAACATAAAAATAAAAAAGGAAAATTGAAGCCTAAGACATATAACATTTTTGAATTTAACAATTCTTCTGCCGCTTGACATTAGAAAAAATCAAATAAAATGATCACGGACTAACCCATAAATATATGCTTTAAAAAATTATTGTCTTATTCAATTTCTGAGGGATTAGCTTTGAAAATTTCAATTTATGACAGCCTGAATCTGAAAATCTCTTAAAGCCTGTAATTAATTAAAGGCAAAGCTCCCGAAATGTGGTATTTATAACGAAGAATTTAGTTTAAATATTTTCTGAAATTACCTACCCCTATGCATAATTGATTGACCCCCAAAAAAAGGGTGGACTTAATTTTTTGTACTAGGAGGGTGTGCGTATTTCAAAATAATAGGGTACTGTAGGTCGAGATACTCTGGGAATGGTGGTCAAAATTGTTTAAAAAGTTAAAACTTATTAAAATACTACTGGCGTTAATATCTTGACATAACTTAACGTTCTTGTTCAATTTGTTAAAAAGTCCTAAAATTTTTAAATTTCAAATATTACCTTTTTCTTATGCTGTTTCCATTTAAATCCACATTATTACTGTTTAAATTATTTTGATAGTTATTAAAAAATCCTAAAGTTTTAAGTGTTGAAGTCGCCCGTGAAATTAAGGGCTCCTTAAACTTCCAAATTGTTGTATCCATTACAGACGTTTTGCGGAATTCTACGCAGGTTTTTGAAAGCGTTTTCACACAGTCGGCCCTAAAAAATTATAGTTTAATTAAAAAAAAAAAATGCGTCCATAATCTAATCTATACATCTACCACTAGTAGTCTTTAATCACCTTCTAACGATAGAGGGTGACTTTACCAATAAAAAAGTTTGATTCCTTTTTTCTCATATAATTTTGTTCATATACAGACCTAGCAAAATATCATAAAATCTTGTTGCCCATAAGATCTTCTAAAATCACCATAATGATATAGAAGCTCCTCAAATCTTTAGATTAGATTAGATTAGAATGGGGTGGTGTAGACACCTGATGTCCGCCTCGACCTTCTCAGATATATTGTGGTTCCCCTTTCTTCTTCCCTGCTTTGCTAGAACTACAAAACAAGTTGCAGCCCTGTCCTTGTCATGAAACCCAGAAGCTTTGCCAGTGTGCGCTGTATATAGCTTTCTGACCGCGGACATTCTAGGTCCCCTAGTAAGGCCCTGGTTTTAACTAGGCCTTCACATTGACATAGGACATGTAATGAGGTTTCTTCCTCTTTCTTTCAGAAGCGGCATGTTGCATCTTCTACCAATCCCATTGCATACAAGTGCTTATTGAGTTTGCAGTGACCTATTAGGAGCCCCACTGTTTGTCTGACAAGCTTCCTTTCCTTATTAAGAAGTTCTGCAGTCAGCTTTGGTGATCGTTCTTTAATGAACTGTTCGGCCTGTCTTTGTCCAGGCGTTTGCTCCCGTTCGTTTCTTTGGTGAGCCGCTCTTTAATAGATTGCTTGGCTCTGGCCTTAGCAATCCCACAAAATGGTTCAGGCACTGTGAACTTTATTGCCGAGCCTTGTCTGGCCAATTCGTCATCTTTTTCACTTCCAGAGTGTCCCCGATGTCCTGGGATCCAGGCTAGTGTCTCCCTTTTGGTGCTTGCCTGCCGATTTAGAGCTGTTCTACAGTCCAAAACCGGTTTGTACGTCGCATGCACTGCTTCTAAAGCTTTAAGTGCAGCTTGACTATCTGAATATACAGAGCGCTTCAGGCTACTGCGAACATAGGCCGGAACAAGTCCAATTTGCCAGTATACGTACACGCAGAGACACCGCACACCTATTAGTGGAGCAACCAACACTCAGGCTTGCGATCACCGTTTGCGGCTTGCGTTTAGTACGATTCTAACCACGGTGCAATGTACAGTGTAGTCCATGAAACCGGAATTTGGTCAATAAATACGCAAATTTGGATAACGTAATTTTCTTGCTTTTAGTCACTGATAAATTAGAGCGTTTTATTTTCAACTGCTCAGATTTTTCTAACGACGTGTTACAATAAAAATAATAAGGAGAAACAAAATAAAAGCAAGTTCTCAAAATAAAATAATACATTCTAAAAACCAAAAAGATTCTCCTAGTCAAAAAAAAATTAGAGCAAATGTTTGAAAAGTCCTCCTTGCTCGGATAGACAATATCCGAGCCTATTATAAAAACCCCTTCTAACGTTTCCAAGCATGTTAGTGATAGTTTGAAAAGCTTCTTGAATTTTAATCCGAAGTTTTTCCAAATTATTAGCCCTTTCATGCCCGTAAACTTTATTTTGGGTATAACTCCACAGATAGAAGTCATTAGGAGCAAGATCGGGTGATCGAGCTGGCCATAAAATAGTTCCCCGTGTACTTATAACCCGATTAGAAAATACATTATCAAGATATTCCCTAAAAAGGCCAACATTGTGAGCGGGACATCCATCTTTTTGAAACCATGTTTCACCAAATCTCACACAACAACTGCCTAACAGTTGGCATAATATGCTGCTGCAGTAGATCCAAGTATCTAGGACCATTCAAATTGCCGTCAATAAAAAATGGCCCAATTATGTGTTCCCCTACAATACCCCCCCCCCAAACATTCAGTTTTTGGGGATACTGTATGATAACCATTCTTTTTGAGAACACATAAGACAATGGCTAGTTAATTTTCGATTTTTCTCCACTGCAGCACAAATCATCACATCTCGTACTTCCTGCTAGTCATTCAAAACAGTGGGTTTTTATGGTTTCTTGGCGCTACACAACCAAACTTTTCAAAATTCTGCACAAACCTATGAATCAAAATCTGTTTTAAAGGAGTCGGTTACTCTATAGACCAGAAGGAAATATGCAGAATATGTAAGTTGCGAGAAACTCAGACGTTTGAACATATTTTTTTTCGATGTCCCCCTTAAAGCAGGTTAGCCAGAATGATGTTGCTATTCTGTCTTCTTACGATAACTTTATTTCCGCCTTAGCAGATGTTAACTCACAAAAAACTGCTAATATACTGTGTAATTTTATTCTAAAAGTTTTACGCTTGAGATCATTTATCCTCTTTGAATAGGTCTATTTGAGAGAAAATTGGAGAACATTGTTTTTTTTTATTAAAAAAGTTTGGGTGATGTTATATTGTGTATTGGTTTGGGTTTTTTTTAGGTTGAGTACTTTCAGGTATTTTCTATACGTATAAAAATATTCTATTGGAGTTTTAAGGCCCTTTCTATTAAACAAATACTTAATGTTTTTACACTCTCGTTAAGTACCTGGCATTACTCAGAGAGCAAACCAACTAGAGGGAAAAAATATTGTACTGTAATTATTACATTATATTTGCTAGCATAGATACTTTGTAAAAACTAAACTCAATTGTTATTAGACAATGTCTATAGAAACAATAAAGTTGAATTGAAATAAACTAGTTTCTGGGCGATTTACAAAATTCTCCAAAAAAAGTTCTTGAATAAGTCTAAATGGTCTGCCTTAATAGCACCATTTGACCATCTGCACTTTTCGGCAACTTCGTAGACATCCATTTTTAGTTTAAAAAATGTATTATTTCACTTAAGAACTTATCAATCTGTTTCTCGAGCAAGGCAAAAATGAAACAAAATAATAAAAACAAAATAAATTTCAAAAAGATAACATTGCAGCGTGCTTCGACTCCACCTCGGTCGTACGGTACGGAGAGTAAATTGGACTTGATTCCCCCTCTGTTTACAGTAACCTAAAGCTCATTGTATAACTACCGAATGAGAGTTTTCCTCTATTCTTTGTATTTCTTCGGCACAGTGATGTATTATCGCTACTTCAGCTTGGAACACGTTGTTTGTCAGGCTTATAGAGACTAAAGTCTCGTATTTCTGCCCGTATATGCCAGCTCCTACACCCTCGTCAGTCTTGGAGCCGCCTGTGTACCAGATGGATTCTGCTCCGAAAGGAGCACCTCTCTCTCAGTCGGCTCTATCTGGAATTTTGACTTTGTATTTCTTTTCGAAATTGTACTTGCAGTTCCATGTGAACTGATAATGGATGCTTGACCCCGCGTTAGTGTGTAGGCGGCTACTCTCGTTCTTCTGCCTGAATGAAGACATACAGAGGTGGCAAATTCAGCAGAACTTCCAAAGCTGCCGTTAGGGTGGTTTTCATAGGACCCGCACTCTAATCTTCTAGAAACCAATCCCATAAGAAATGATAGAATCTCATAGGATCTGATAAAAATTTGTATCAAAACCTACCCAAAACCTGATAAAAACTATATACAAGAATTCTATCATTTTTTACATGAGATTCGAGGAAAAAGTTTTAGCAGGGAAGCATTGCCCGGAGAATTTTTTAAAACCCTATAAAACAGCAACAACTTCCATGAGATTCTATGCGGTTTTTTACCAGGGTATAGACGACATAAGAGTAGCGTAAGTAGGACTTACCTATAATGCTGTAGCTGTGCATCAGTCGTTTCTATGGGATAAGAAGTACAGCCGGTTCCTAAGCAGCTCAAAGGGAAGTGGTTGTGTAGTGTGAGCACTTTTTCCGTGTTGTGGAAACATTTGACATATTGCCCGGGTTTGGTGAAATTTTTCGTTCGGTAAACGTGTTGTAACATGTGCAGGTAGCGAGGAATTTCTTTAAACCAACTAAAAGAGAAATGTTTGGTAATTTTTTTCAGATTTATAGCTTAAAACTTAAGGTGGCAGAGATTTTTTCCCTTTTTTAAAGAAAAATTGTTCTACAGTCGACAACACCGTTCCGTCGTTTTTAACGGAGCGGTCTGAACAGGAATGACTGTGACTATGCGACACCTAGTGGCAGCCAGTTTAAATACGATACATGCGGTAACGGCAACATCTTCTCAAGTAAAAAGCCAGTTAACTCTTTTTCGACTTATGCCTGATCCACAGATTTGCTTTTTGCAGCTAGCTTTATAAAAAAAGCACAACGCGGCTTTTTTTTGTTGTCCACAGTTTGGCGTAAAAACGCGAGCAGTTTTTGCGCGTGTTTTGTTGTCTCTCTCTCCTCCTTTGACCAATTAAATATAGCAAAATGGCTTTTTTGATTTTATTTCGCCTGCCCACATTAACAAAGCCATCTCTTTCTCCATTTCATAAATAAAACTGACAAACAAAAAATAATAAACAAAGTGAGGTTAGATTTCTAGCATCTTCAACAAAGAACGCAAAAAAGTTGGGCGAGATCCTACTTCTTGGCGACAAAAGCTGTCAAATTCAAAATGTTCTCTCCATGTCTCTCTCTAAAGCAGCAAAAAGCAAATCTGCGGATCTGGCATTAGTATCCTTTAGTCTACTGTAGCGGTCATAGTGAAGCCAAACCAGGGAAAATAGAATATATAGGGAATGGATATCACTAAAGAAAAAGTGGCAAATTTTGAACGAGCGGATGGAGCAATTTGAGAGGCATAACGGTTAGGTAAATTTATATTCCCTGGGTATAACCCTACTTTTTTGTTTACTTTTTCTTTTGTTGTTTACTTTTTAAATTTGGAATTTCTTGGCCTTTTCTTGAGTCTTTTCTCTAAAATATCTAATAGATTGCTTCATTTCAACTTCTAGAGTTGTCCTGCTTCGCGGATTGTATAAAAATTCCACAAAAAGTAAGTATTTTCTGCAAAGAACAGATGAGGTATTCTTAAGGCATCAAAAATGGCATAGATTTGACAACACTGCTTTGCTGTTTTTGGATCAATCTTTACCGGGCAGAATATCGGAAACGAGAAAACGGAATCTGTTGAAATTTGGCAGGAATGTTTATTTTTGAATTCCTCACAACCGTATCCAGACAGTTTTTTGCTGGACTCTCTCATTTTCAAAATAAAATAAACACGGCTAACGATAGTCAAAAATCTTACCTGGCTTTTTCTTTAGCGTCGTCGATAATACAGAAATCTGTAACAGCAATTTTTGATTTTTTTTATTTTTTGAAAAAAATACACCAAATTTTGAAAAATCTTTGGATAACACAAAAGCTTATAAACCTTACGAAAACTGATAAAAATTTGGTGTGTTTTTTTATGAGATTTAATGCAGTTTTATTGGCAGAGAGGCTAACTTGATTAGGAGAGTCACTATCGGAAAATGCAAGGGCATGGCCTTTATGGTATCTCATCTTAAAGTTCAACCCCCTTCTTATCCTTTTTCCATCCCCTTTCCAACCAATATGACGGATTCTAAATGGACGATTTAGGGTACAAATCTAAATATTAAAGAATACATTTTTATTAAAAAAATCTTTAATTAACAAGTTTTTATTAAATGCACTCAAAAGTGGAAAATAATTTTTTATCTTTCTTGTAGCCTAATAAAAGCGATACGCGTAAATTAAAAATTTTAACTTTACGGTAACAAAAAGGGAACTACAAAAGAAAAACTAAATTCGAATGATAAACATAATGCTTTCATCTAAAGAAGCTGAGAACGGGTGAGATTGCCGTGCTTGCCAAGCCTTTGAAAATGTCCTTAGGTTATAGAGTAATACGAGTGTTTCTTAGGTGAATCGTCGATGTGACCGATATACGATAACTAAAGTTAAAATTTTTAATTTGCGTCCATCGCTTTTATTATGGTATAAGAAAGATAAAAACTTATTTTCTACTTTTGATAAAAGCTTGTTCTTAAAAAGTTTTTTTTTTATAAAAATTTATTTTAGTAATGGCTTCGGTTTTTCCTGCTGCTAATTCTAGGTGATTTTCTGTCATACATTCGTTAATAAGTCTCGTTTGCGCTTTGCATAAGATGTATCGCTGTGTCAGCCCTAACTAAACATTAGATCATCCCCGTATCCTACTATGCCCACGCCCCTAGAATAGCCTCCATACTGGTATGGATGACTAAAAAGGTCCATTTTAAATGGAGTTCATATTTGAAATGGAGTTCACCTTTAAGTCGTAGTAGTTTCCAAAACATGCCGTTAAAAATGCTCATAAACCGCATTATCAAAAAAAAAATTGCATGAAAGATGTTTTCTAAAAGTCATACCGTTTACTTTGAAAAAAATACACCAAATTTTGAAAAATCTTTGGATAACAAAAAAGTTATGGTTTTTTTCTTTGTAAGCAATATTCTGCCGGAATTCTGAAACGCCAAGGCCACGTAATTTAGTAGGCCTAAGGAAACTGAAGTGAGTTCGATTGGAGTATTGGAATTCAGGTACCGCATAGCCACCGGCCACTTGTCTAATGGAACATTCGGCCAATAAATTGATACATGTCAATTGATAAAAATAATATGGAAATTTGTTATTTTTTTGAAGTTGAATAATGATTTTTCTTTTGATTCTTTTTAATTTCGAGACATTGTAACCCATGAAGCATGAAGCCGAGCATCAAAACCTTTTAAAGAAGCATTAATAAATGGTTACGTTCCTAATAAGTTACACTTTTTCTCACATACGGTGTTCGCACGGTGTTCTGAACACTGCACGATCTCACTCGAAATGGTATTAGTGATGCCACCTATTGTTGATCTTTCAAAAAAATAGCAAAGCAGTGTTGTCAAATCTATGCCGTTTTTGTGGCCTTAAGGTTAATTTATAGCTTAAATTCATGCCTTTGTGTCACTGGCTAGCGTAAAAAAACAACAATAAAATACGCCATTTTGAAAAGCTGTTGTCAACCCCTTGTGTCAAAGCATTGACGTTTCCCCAACCGTTATGCCTTTTTAGCTATGAAACTGTCAATCGTTACCCCTAATTTTTTAGGTTGGTCGGTTGGAATGTCCATTATTCCCTATATGTTTTATTTTTCCTGCACCAAACTGACAGAAAATTCATGTTTTACCTATCAGTTTGGTTAGAGACAGGAGTTAACTGGCTTTTTAGTTGTGAACGGTGTTGGTCGTGGTGATTTGGAGGAATTACTGGCGTTTCATACCAATTATACTGACTTGCGTAAAGTGTTGCAAAAAATGACCTTTAGTTAAAAAAATTGTTACCCGTGGTCGTGCAGGAGATCGTCCAAGAAATAAACGTTGCGCACATTGTAGGAGGCCCGCTCTTCTTTGTTTATTTTCAGGGCCTTTGGTAATACCTTATTTTCCATAAGATCTTTCCAATTTGCCTCTTCCAACGGCATTATTACCTGGAATAAAAAAAATTTCATGAACAAGCTGATCGTTTATATTTTTACCATGTTTATAGAGAAGACCTTATACTTTTATCTCGATGACTTTTTGGGACAGAATAAAGATTCTGATGTCAAAAGTTATATCGTATCTGTATATCGTACCTCATCAATATCCAGCAGCGCGATGTATCTGTACTCGTACATGTGCTTGTAAAGACAATCATTGTAGGGTATCACCTCATTTTGCCTCTTGTTGTTGGTCTTTTTGGTGAGGTACAAGTGCTGAAAAGCGGGAGCGTTAGGTTGAGTACCCGCCAGGGTGATGGGCGTGACCTGAACCTGAAAGTAAACGGTATGACTTTTAGAAAACATCTTTCATGCAATTTTTTTTTTGATAATGCGGTTTATGAGCATTTTTAACGGCATGTTTTGGAAACTACTACGACTTAAAGGTGAACTCCATTTCAAATATGAACTCCATTTAAAATGGACCTTTTTAGTCATCCATACCAGTATGGAGGCTATTCTAGGGGCGTGGGCATAGTAGGATACGGGGATGATCTAATGTTTAGTTAGGGCTGACACAGCGATACATCTTATGCAAAGCGCAAACGAGACTTATTAACGAATGTATGACAGAAAATCACCTAGAATTAGCAGCAGGAAAAACCGAAGCCATTACTAAAATAAATTTTTATAAAAAAAAAACTTTTTAAGAACAAGCTTTTATCAAAAGTAGAAAATAATTTTTTATCTTTCTTATACCATAATAAAAGCGATGGACGCAAATTAAAAATTTTAACTTTAGTTATCGTATATCGGTCACATCGACGATTCACCTAAGAAACACTCGTATTACTCTATAACCTAAGGACATTTTCAAAGGCTTGGCAAGCACGGCAATCTCACCCGTTCTCAGCTTCTTTAGATGAAAGCATTATGTTTATCATTCGAATTTAGTTTTTCTTTTGTAGTTCCCTTTTTGTTACCGTAAAGTTAAAATTTTTAATTTACGCGTATCGCTTTTATTAGGCTACAAGAAAGATAAAAAATTATTTTCCACTTTTGAGTGCATTTAATAAAAACTTGTTAATTAAAGATTTTTTTAATAAAAATGTATTCTTTAATATTTAGATTTGTACCCTAAATCGTCCATTTAGAATCCGTCATATTGGTTGGAAAGGGGATGGAAAAAGGATAAGAAGGGGGTTGAACTTTAAGATGAGATACCATAACGGCCATGCCCTTGCATTTTCCGATAGTGACTCTCCTAATCAAGTTAGCCTCTCTGCCAATAAAACTGCATTAAATCTCATAAAAAAACACACCAAATTTTTATCAGTTTTCGTAAGGTTTATAAGCTTTTGTGAGGCAAAATTTTAGGATTATAAAAGTTTGCGATAATTTATGATCGTCTTTGATTTTGGTAAGAATTTATGTGGTTTCATATGTGTGTTTTTTATCTGATCCTATAATCAGACAGACTTATAAATATATTTATAAAATTTGATAAGTGCAAACATTTTTTTAAACATATTTTATGGTTTTATGAAAGCACCATTTTTTAAGAGATTTTATAATCAGACCGTCACATCAACTTTTATGGGTTTCTATAATTAGATTCTTTTTCTTTTATAATGTATTTGAGTTTTCTGAGATATTTTATAGTCAAAATATCTTATCAAATTTTATAGGTTTCTATGATTACACCCTTGTTGTTTTATAATGTTTTAAGAGTATATAAAAAAAACGTTTTTTCATGAGATTTTGAGATATTTTATGATCGGATTGACATTTTAATACATTAATTAATAAAATTTTAAAGGTTTCTATGAACATTTTGTTTTGTTAATGGGTTGGTGAAAACACAAGTTTTTATAGTCAGACAAACCCACAAAGTTTTGTATGATTTTATGTGTCTATCTCTAAAAAATATATGTTATGGGTTTGAATATATCCATAATTTTTATGGGTTTTTTCGACCACCTGAAAATTAATTAAAAAAGCTATACTTAGTATACTTACTTATTTCCACAAAAAAATATTTTAAAAATCTCATAGAAACTTATCAAAATAATAAGATTTTACCTGCCCTAAGCTATATGCCCTTTGAAACAAATATATTAAGTTGATTTTGAAAAAAATTGTCTGGAGGGCTATACATAGCCTTGGGCTGTTATTAAAAAAGTCCATGAACCACATTTATAGGAGAGTACTTACTTTTCCCGCCTGCTCATAATGCTGCAAAACTTTGGTGATATTGGGATGTGTTTGGAGCTCATACAAAAATATCTTGTCGGCTCCGAGAATATTAAGCAACTCGATCCATTCTACAAGTCTGACCGAGAGATCTTCATGAAGAAAGTCCAATCCCTAAAAAAAAAGTTTTTTTTTTAGGTAATATTATACTCTATTATAACAACAATTTGATTTTGCATAAAATAGTACCTACTATAATCAATATATGGGTCGTTCTTCAAAAAAGGTAACATTACATGTAATTGGTTTGTAAATTTAAAACCACTTATCATTTTGAAAACAAAGTAGTAGGATAGATAGTGTACTAAGGCTAACATTATCCAGCAGTAATGAACTCTCGAAGAAATGTCTCCATGGAAGAAATGATGTTCACACCATGTGACATGTCACGTGGTGTGATCTGTAATTTTCAAAGTTAATAAATTCAGATATAACAAA
Source organism: Oxystoma pomonae (assembly GCA_963921995.1). NCBI lineage: Eukaryota > Metazoa > Arthropoda > Insecta > Coleoptera > Brentidae > Oxystoma > Oxystoma pomonae. Next base: position 62,338,269 of record OY998171.1, read on the forward strand.
AAGACACTTTAGGATCATAAAATTTATTTAGATAATGATTTAGATAGATAAAAACTCAAAAATTTAAATCTGAAAAAAATACATCGATATAAGTCTTTTGTCTTCATCAAAAAAAGTGGTTAATATTTCTGTTTTTTTTACACCAAATGTTACCATTTTTCAAGAACAACCCAGCTATAAAGATTCTTGATTTTGGTAAAATAGGTATAACTGGTGTTAGCTGGCTATCATCTCTGTTAGCAGATGAATTCACAAACTCAAAAATAACTCAAGAACTAATGAATTGTTCTCTCGGTCATATAGCACATTTTAGTCCAGCCACCTACAGCAACATTTAATAATTACCAAAATTCAAAGAACACTAATTTGTGTTTTTTTTTTAATTACCACTTGAAATGTTACCTTTTTTCAAGAACGACTCATATAAAAAAAGTCCATGACCATTATGTTTAGATTTTAAAAAGTTTAACAATTTTAAAAAACAGAGTTTAAATTTAAGAATTTCATGCCAGAATTAACAATAAGTAAAAATAGGTATTTTCACTCCCTCCCCCCACCTCAGGATTTTTTTTCACCAGTCGTGAAAAACTAACTTTTCGACGTAGGGCTTTATTTTTTCCGAGCGTACCTACTGATGTATCGCTTGATAACATCAGGTAAGAAATAAGAGAGTTATGTATTCTTCAAATTCACTTAGCCCAAAAAAAAACTTTTTTAGTACCTTCATCAAAAACATGATTTTAGTAACTGTCTGCAGATAACTAAAGCATGGCTTTTTTGGTTACCGATGCAAAAAAAACTTTTCTTTTGATGCAAAAAAGATTTCTGTCCGTTTTTTACCCAAAGTTAAAGAGAAATAGTGGAAAATAGTAATATTGAAAAAATCTAATTATTCTTGCCTAAGAATTAAGCCATTTCCAAAGATTAACATGTCGCAACAATGAACGTCACCGAGTAAAAAAGACCAGCCGCCTTGATTTATAGTGTAAAGATGGTGTGTTGCGAGCAGTTCTCTTCGTTTGATATTTTTAAAAGTATTTTCCTGTTTTTCTTGGATTTTTAATAAAGGTATTAAAAAAAATAGTGTTAACAACTCGCCGCTACACTGTGCTTTTTTTTACTTGCGTTTTTAAATACCTCGCTGCGCTCGTTATTTAAACCAACGCTTGTAAAAAAAGCACTATTTTAGCCACTAGTTGTTAAAATTACTATTGTGCTTGGCAATGCTTTCGGATGTATTTGTCCGATTTTAATAATGCTGCCCATTTTAATAATCCAAGGTTTTAAAATGTTGCAGTTTTATGTGTGCAAATTTTTTTTTTGACTTGACTCAATTTGGTTTACCCGAGGGTTCACCAAACCATTAGGACAATTTATATTTTTCTTATTTATTACCCGATGTTAACAAGTGATACATCAGTATATTCCTACACTTGCTGGGACAGATAAAGCACTACACACACGTATTTTAAAAAATTGTTCGCCAACTTCGATGTTCCAAAATTGTCAATTTTGGCACCGAATTCTTAAATTCTAGAGTGTTTGCTTTTAAAAAATGGTTAAAATTTTTAAAAAACGACAAAAACCTTTTGAGTAATGTCAAAAAACTCCAGTGTTCTTTGGCCAACACCCTATATGATATTGATTAGGTACTAATTGGTTAAAAATACCTATCATCATAGTACGGGGAGGAAAACTTTTCCTCCCTGCTAGACGGGAGGAAAATTTTTTTCCTCACTGTCTCCGGCAAAGCGCCATTTTCTTCCCTCTTTTTCGGGTCGAAAATACCATTTTGGAAGGAGGTAGTAGAAAAACGTTTTTTAGTTTTTATCAAAGCATCAAATTGCGCAACGTTGCCCTAATTTAAACCATTTCGTATCTACTACCGTTCAGAAGTTCCCCATGGTGAGTATTTTAATTTTTTTTACATGCAAAATCTTTGAATAAAATTAAGATATACTCGTTTTATCATTTTTTATGACGCCAAACTGAGCAATGAATTTATTTTTCTATCATGATCAAAAGTTAACGTAATTTTTAAAAACCAATTGTTCTTTCCCAATTCGCTTTTTTTAATGGTGCGGTTTTTACGAGAGTTTTTATACAGGGTGTTTCACAACTTATGATGATGACGATACATTTTGCTTAAATTTGTTTAAAAGTTTTCCCAAAAAAATAACTAAAAATGTAGGTACTAAAATATTTTCTTAGCCTTCGACTGACCATTGTAGGTTATAACCAAAGTAACTAAAAAAAAACAATCATCAAGCAAGCAAGTGCGTTCCCGCTTTGCTGTTATTCCGTACCGTACCACTGTTTTTGCGGGGTTAATGCAGCATACCGGTATGTATAGTAACAGGGTGACCGCTATTTTTGCGAGTAACTACACCTTATGGTTACATTGCTTATTTCTTTGGTTGGCAATTTTGAATATGCAAATAAATTGTAAACAACATTTTATAGATTTTTGTTAAATGTTTGAAGTTTTGTGGTGGAAACACTCAGCCTCAAGTTAATTAGGACATATGTCTGTCTCGGCTTATGCAAACAAAGTAAAGTACTTACTTTTAAAATATGTATAACCCGACGATGAAATCGACGAAACCTGTTGTATAAACCATTAAAAATATTGAACTTACAGGCTAAAAAAGTGTGGCCCAGCTCTAAGAAAGGTGATAAGACCCTTTGAGAAAGTCGAGGACACTTGTGCCTCAAACAGGTGGGTGTTTTGTCAACTGACAACAAAGGTAGAGCGATTTTGTGTAATGAATATCATATGGTTTGTGATAAAGTTGATTCTGGTATTTTCAGGCCATAAATAGGAAGAGATAATGTAAAACTTCCAAGATTAATGAGAAAAGGAAATAAAAAACTCAACAAATGAACCAACACCAGTTTCTAGTAGGTTTGTACACCAGACAGCTAAAGGCGGATTCATAGTTCTGTAAGGTAAGTGGTATGAGGTGTGCGGTAAGACGCAAGGAAAATATACAATGGGAAACACATGCTGCTCTTACCGCTTATCACTTGCGGCTTACAGAACACTATAAACAGCAGCATGTGTTTGCTATAGTTTATTTTCCTTACGTCTTACCACATACCTCATACCGCTTACCTTATAGAACTCTGAATCCGCCTTTAGTCTTTTTTTTCTGATAGGTACTTTATAAATCTATTTTTATTGTTTTAGTTGACCGGGTTACTATTGATGATGTAATATAAGACTAGGTTTACGCAGCAACTTAAATTAGGTAGTTAACTTTTCATCTCTGTCTTTTTCTCATGCTATGTTAGAAAAAGATAGAAATATAAAATTAGGGACTAAATTTAAAAATTGTGCCTTAAGTTGCTGGGTTGTCACATCTAATATAACGATACAAAATGTATCATATGGAGAGAGGATTAAATAAATGAATAAAATAACGTTTTCTTGTTTATTTTAGGCAGAGGCGAGAAAAACCTTTTCGGATAAAAAGTTGACTACTGGATAAATTTACTTGTTAAATTATACAACGAAAAATATCAGTGCTTCACTTGACAGTAGGGTTACATCTAGTTCCCACCTATGCGTGCTGACCCAGACGAAAAAAAACGCTCAAGCGACTCTACATTTACAAAAACTGCAAATCATGTCCTGTAACGTGATGCGTTTTTTGAGTCAGGGTGAGCACGCATAGATGGGAACTGGGTATGAGGTATTATAACTTTAGTTAGAAAAAGTTTGACTTTGTATTAAAGTAAATACACGCATGGTTTATTAGGTATAGACATTTATTTTAGTAAAAAACAAACGGAAGATGGCTGAGGCACTGTACATCTAACGAAAAAACAAGAGTTTTTTGTACTTCCTGTATTTCGATTCCACCCTCTGTGTGAGCAATCGAAATACAGGAAGTTCATTTTGCACTGAAGTACAAAAAACTCTTGTTTTTTCATTAATTTTAGTGTTTTTTAGGGTTTTAATGATGTTTTGTTTAAAGTATTTAAGTTTTTTAAAAATGTAACTAAAAAAAATGAATTTTAATGTAATTCCCTTAATGTTAACCTCAGTAAAAAGTAAAAGAACACAGAATGAACATCGTGGTCTAGGAACTGTAATTCAAATAAAACAAAAATCATTTAATCAAATGGATCTTTTAAAAGAGTATGATAATGGTTTCCAGAGATTATTCTCAAATTCTTAAACATGGTAAATTTTGAACCACAGGCATAGGGAAAAATTATTCCTTAACCTATGATTTTGAACCAAAAGGTGGCGCTGGCGGACGGGCGAACTTTGAATAATGACAAAGGGTGGTCATGGTCACGTGAGTTTTCCTGTTTTTAAATTTTTGATCATTTAATATTTTATTAATTGTATTAGTGTTGTCTCATAAGAGTTCTAACAAGTTAAATAAATATAAATTATACCATACCACGAGCATCTAACTACGTTATACCTGACGTCATAGTATCTCATGTTTAGTGTTTTTGCCAAAAAAATTATTTCTTAGTATTGCCTCTTCAAAATAAAATATAAATTAATACATTTTTACTTACAAACTACCTGACATTTTTTTTAAATCTGTTTTTTTTTGTTTTTAGGTTGGCAACCATACCAGATATGTCACGTGACTGCTATAACTGTATATGATTTTAAAATTAACCTTGCAGATGTAAAATAAATGTGTCAAATTTAAACTATAATCCGACATTTTTTTAATTAAAACGCATTTTATTGAAAATGGTTTGTAATATCCACGTTTTTATTGTACAATGTGACAACAAGGCGAATTAAGTCTGACAACAATATACCGTGACGTCATTAATTTTGTCATACCGGTATGCTGTATTAACCCCGCAAAAACAGGCCTTATGCAATATTATAGCGATTTCTTTATAATAAACAAAGATAGTGCGTACCAGTGCATCAAAAGGAATACGCTATTAGCTGATTGAGTGTTGATTCAAAATATTTTGTACATACGACTCTGTACATCTGAGGAGGGGAGAGAAGCCCCGTTTTCTCGGAAATTTTTGTAAAATAAGGGAGTCTACAAGAATCAGAATTAAAAAAAAAAGACGTGAACAAGGTTACAAAAAGTGTTCTAAGTAGCAAAAGTAGAGGATTGCAGATTGAAAGACTACGCTACGTTGTTTTCTTTTTATTCTTTTATAACAGTATAATTTTGTTTTAAATTTATTTTAACAAGATATTTCGTGAGAAGCCGAGACTGCAACGATAAATTGTCTCGTAGAGTCGGGACTTTAGCGTAACTATTTATGGCAGGTCAGGCTCAAACTTTTCGCAGTTTTATTGAAAGAGCAACGTCAATCGGTAGTAAAAGTTTGTGGATAAATGAGTATTTTAATTAATTTAGCGGATTCTAATTTCAAACGAAAATAAGAAAATACTCATAATCACTGTTTTACGCCCTTTGAAGGAAAAATTTATCGTCAAATTTGACGAAATCTTATTTAAAAATCTTTTAGTTAATTGTGTGTAACATCGGCAACAGCGTATCGGTTTCTCAAGTTTATTATCTCTTTCGCTCTCATTTTTGGAATGACGAAAAACTCTATATTTTTCTATACATAGTAACTACGACTTTAAAAGGGGGCAAAAAAGGCACATACCTTAACGCACACAGCAAAGTCTTTCTTCTCTTTAGGTTGGTTAAAAATCACCCTCAAATTGTTAGTGGCGTTATCACACGCTTTTTCGACCAAAGATATCGACTGGGGCACCTGGTCTCGGTACTTCTGGGGTATCACACAGGCTGTCAGGTATGGCTGGTAGATGCCCTGCTTGTAGTTGCCCCACTTTTTGTACCTAGATGTTTACAGATCGAAAAATTAGTTAATACCCATGTATCTTGACCATTAAGGTAATACCTTTTTAAGATAGGCATCCTAATGCTAATAAACAGTATATTAATTCCAGGCTATTTATTTGTAGGAAGGATCACGAGTATCAACCCTATCTCTCTTGTTGTTATGAATAAACCAGTGATATTTGAAATCATTGTTTCTTTCAAACAACCCACATAAAATTACCCATTGTTACAAATTGGCGCCCAACGTGGGACTCAAAACCACGACCCTGAAATTAAGAATTATGCTCTACCCATTGTTAGAACCTGTACCTGCATTCGCTACACCAAAAACCTCAGTAGGTGGCCTCCTAGAACGGTGGACCAGAAACCAATACAAAGACCATTGGAACCAGATACCAGGACAACAACGCAGTAAAACAATGGTGAAATTTCCATCGGCATCACTAGCCGAAGAGATACTTAAGCTCTTGAGAAGTCAGATTAGAATAATGACAGGAGTCTTAACCGGTCACTGCGCACTAAGGAAGGACCTGTACACAGTGGGAATTTTCTAGGAAGAACCCATTTGTAGGCTGTGCGATGAGGACGACCAATCAGCCTCTCACATCATCTTGGTGTGCCCGACACTTAACTACTGGAGAACTCGGCACCTTCTAAAAGAGGCATCTTCTCAGGAGGGAGGCTCTCAGAGAACACTTGTAAAGAGGGTGCTGAACCTAGCGAAGGCATTTGGCTCTTAGGCAAGACCGGAAAGGACATTGAACTGCTAACAGGGATGCTGACTAGGCACAAACGACTGAACAAACATCTGACACAAATGAGACTAACAGGAGATCTCGTGTGTCCCGCGTGCGGGCTCGAAGAGGAATAGGCGCAGCACTTAATAGCAGAGTGCGATGCATATGCCAGATCAAGGCAGCTGAAGTAAGGATTTCCCACGATAAAGGAAGAAGAACTACAGCGGAAGTATGGGCATAGGGGTAAGAAACGGGACATGGCAGAAAGAGTCCATGAAGAGGCATAATTTCCAGGCCCACGGGCCGCCGCTTTACTTCTACTACTACTACTACTACTACTACTACTACTACTGCTAGCAAAGGCATCGAACTTCTTTATACAATAAGCAATCAGCTACAGTATCATGGAATCCCTAAACCTTACCTTGCTGTATAAAGTAAATCAATCAATCAATTAGCCGAGTTTTACTATTTATTTCTCACTCAGTTCTTAACCATTAACCCGCAACAATCACAGACATGCATAAGAAAGCGAGCGAGGAAGCGATGTTGCCAAACCAGAGTAAAATCAAACAAATTAAATCGTCCACTCCATCCCCTTTCCACTCAATAAATTTTTAATAAAAAACGTTTCAAAACAACACCTAATTGATGAATGGTGTTTGAGCCAGCGCGCATTAGTCTATGTGTGACAGTGTATGTAAATTTCAATGGCAGAAACATTTGATAATGTCACTTACCAAATGTATTTATATTCAAAACTTTTGGCAATCACAGGATCTTTCTTGTTGTCGAACCAAAACTGACAGTGGGTGGTGACGGTTGGCTCTATTCGGTTAATCATCCCCAGAATTCTAAAAGATAGGTATCAAGGGTAACTGACGATAGCAAACTATTGTACACTATAAAAAATTTTTTGATTACTTATTATTTTTTAAATTATTTTGCTGATGTGTAATGTAAAAAATATCGTTTTTTTCTAGTTGGGTTCCAAAAATGTCTAAATCTATCAATAAACCATCGAAAGATAACTTGTTATCAGTTTACAAACGCTTTTCGTGTTATAGGTGATCTTACGCTTGAGGAAACACAGATGCATAGTATTAATTTCAATATGCCCGCTGATACCTAATGAAAATGTCATTGTCAAAAAAGTGGTGGTGGATAAAAAATATTTTTGTTGATTTGCTAACGTCCTAATGTTTACCCATTAGATACTATAACGGGCCTGCCCTTACATTTTCCGAAAAAAAGCCGTGGCGATAATAAGGAGTAAAAGCCACGCCACTCTAATTGAACGTACGCCGACTTCCTCATTGGTCAAATCCGACAGAAGTTCTTAATCGCACTTCGAGCGAGACTGATTTTCCTGAGATACTGGCACTAGCGTGCACTAGGTCGTGTATCGTTACGTCGCGCCGCCTGACCCGGTAGCTGAAATCGCGTTAGTCGAGATAGAAACGCCCACCTCTGCCGGTTTTCACCAATGAGAGCACTGGATTTCAGAGCTATGTTACGTTTACGCGATGGTTTGGCTTTTAGTCCTTAAGAACTCTTCTAATCAAGTAAAAAAATGCAGAGCCAAAAGCTCTTTCGCGTGTGGCCTTGCTGATTTTTACATTATTTTCTTTGTTCTTCAAAGTTATTATGGTTAAACATTTTGCGATCATTGGGCCATTCTTGTATCTCATAGTTATATGTGTTTACCTGACAGTGGGACCCAGCCTATTATTTTTCCTTTTGTCTAAGTAGGCGCCGTACAGTTGAAAAGTTCCATTCGAAGTGTGCGCAGTTTGCCAATAGATGTTGTTAAACTCTATATCGAAGAGATTTGGAAACCTAAAAAAACAAAATCAAGAATGTTGTCGAAAAATAGTTATTTGTGTTTTTATATTTTTTAAATCGCGTAACCTATACTCTTTTCCCACCCCCCACTTCTCCCTTTCTATGCGTTATAATTATAATAACAGACAATGCTTATGGTTCCCCTCATTTCTGCTTTGATGGTAGATGTATTAATTCTGTAACAAAAAAGTCGGCGTACCCTCTTCCGTTATGTGCTCAGCCCATATATCTATTACCTTACATATACGCCCTTCCAATGCTTTCAGCATGCACGATGTTGTAAGCAAGATGTGTCTGTACTTTCTCTCTTTGACCTAGTAACGATGTCTTGCAAATGTGCCACGCCAGCGTCATAGGCTAAGACCCGAAGCCAGTCGATCGTTATTGTTTGACAGAAAGAGTTCGGTGTTTGTCGTCATGTATTTGTTTATTTTTCTCAAAAATCCTGGATTTTTCTATTATTTTCAAAGAAAAGTATATAAATGTCTGCAACTGAGAAAGAAAAATAATCCCTCTAATTTTTAACTGCAGCTTTCTAAAAAAAAGAGCTACCAACCTCTGGACCATCTCCACTGGATACCTCAGATGTTATCGCTCCTCTTTCGTTGTTTGAGGTTCTCCATAAACACAGAATGTATTTTTTACGCAGCAGCATCTTTAACATGCCCTTTTCCAATTTTTTACAGTGAAAAATACGAGCAACAGAAATGAAAACACGGAATCAAAACAAATAAACAACCAAAAATGACGCCGCCTCGATTAAAGCCTTATAACGTAACTGATCAAAGTCGAAACCCCTCGGATCGATAGATTTTCGCGCATGTGCAAAAGGTCGGATCTAAGTAATGTAGAATATAGATGTTGCTTACAAGTTTGGCCTGGATAAGGCGTATATTTAAACTAATAGGTATATGGCTCAAGTCTACGTTTCTTGAAATTAACTCTGTGTTTCGGACTTCCATTGTCTATATTTTATTTATACATGGCGTTTCGATCAGTACAATCTCTGATCGCCTTCAGGTGCAAACTACAATCTATTCCTAAGGCTACATACTTATATACTATGGGAAATCACTCAACCGTGGAGTTTGAACAGTTGCTCCGCCCAAGGAGGGGCTTCCAAATATTTGGAATGTCAAAACTTGGTTTACTGCAAATACAATACAATACAATAAAGGCAGCTTCAAGTAATTTTCGGCTCTTCCCGTGTGACTCCTTGTGCAAAACCTTTGCTTCTGTCCACTTCATTCGGTGTTGTTTTAACCATGCGTGTTCGGCGATTCCTGATTTCGTTGTTTCACCTCTTTGGGTATTCGTCTGATGTTCTTAAGCCTAACAGATAGTGGTATTTTTGTTTCACCTATGTATGATTCACCACACTCACAAGGAACAACAGACTACTGCTGGAGGGAGTGATGAAGTTGTTGGAGCGCTGTCTACATAACTCTTATTTTCAGGTGAAAGATAGATTTTATGCTCAGGATGAAGGTCTGCCAATGGGTTCATCGCTTTTGCCAGTGGTCGCCAATATTTACATGGATTGGTTTGAATCACACACGGTAGCAACCGCAGTTGATACCGTGTGTGATTCGAACCACTCCATGTGTTCTTCACCACCTAAATAACATAAACCCCACCATTAAATTCACAATGGAGTTGGAGCATAATTCTCAAATTCCTTGAAGCTGCCTTTATTGGGCAGAATCAGGGTATTTTCAGTAAACCAAGTGTTGACATTTCAAATATTTGGAGGCCCCTCCTTGAGAGATTTCCTATAGTATATAAGTATGTAGCCTTAGGAATAGATTGTAGTTTGCACCTGAAGACGATCAGAGATGGTACCGATCAAAACGTCGTGTATAAATAAAATATAGACAATGGGAGTCCGAATTAATTTCAAATACATCATTGTCACAAACTTTCAAACACATTCTTTCCTAATCGAAACGCCGATTCTTTTTCCTCATAATTAAATGGGTTGGTCATTAATAAGCATCTCCTAAGGGAGAAGCCCTGTATACAATTTTTGGCAGTTATTGTTTTACCAGACGTAAGCAACTCGATTTGACAGTTGACAATTTATTTTTGTGTGTTAGCAGAGATTCTTATTGGCTACCACTGACAATAAATAATTTTGTCACATTTTTGATTAATAAACGTACATTCATTCCAAATTCTCCGGACCAATTTTTGATATGGCAGCTGACATTTAAACAGGAAGGAATGAAGTTTACAGTTATCAATAATAAATTCTGCCCCTTTGACATTGATATTTTAAATTTGATCATTTACATGTGTTTTAAAAATCGAATATTGCGGTATAAAACACTGTGAACATACTTGCGCTTACGACTTCGTATTGTTCTATTACCGTCCAATGGAAAAAGAAACGCAAGAAAAATGGAAAAAGATCATGGATTTGCCAAACCGGAAAATTAATAAACATAGTGGAGTTTGTTATTATTATTTCAAGAAAAAGCTTTACATATTTTAATAACCAAAAAAAAATCAATCTTTCAAAGACTGTGTGGAGAAATTATAAACATGACAACAAAACATCAGTCCATTTCATAAAATCAGTTTTACATGCAAATATGAAACAAACTAGAAAGAAAGGGCGATATGATTTCCAACCTCTGGTAAAACAACACCTATCAAATGTATAGAGGGCCTCTATACCCTGAGGTAAATCTATTTATGCTATTTTTATATGTAGATTTAGGTAATAATACCAATATTACTGATTTTATCACAAAATAGCTTACTTGGCACAAGTATTGTTCATCCCCATCGGTTTGTTCTTATTTTTATTCCAGTACACTATCGGCAAATTTGGCATTCTTTTTTGAATGTCTTGGATCAGATTTTCTTCCGAGAGCATTGGCGTTTTGTCTACCGAAGGATCCAAGTTTATATTTTCTGTTGTTGAGTCTGTGTGTCTTGTTAGCATATCCAGTCTGAAAAAGAAATTTAAAAAATCTATATTATATATCAGAACGGTGAACTGAATTTATACAGGCAAATAGAAATTAAAATAAAAATAATACTTAAAATAAAAATAAAAGTTGAGCTTATGGGGAACAGGCGTTCATACAGCAGAAATAAAAATAAGAAATTAAAATTAAAATAAAAAGATGGACAACTTTTATTTTTATTTTTATCTGATGCACGTAAACTCACTTTCATTTTTCTTTGTCATTAAAATGGGTGTTTTTCAGGTTTTTTGCATATTTTGGTTGTTTTTGCCATATATTATTTAAGAAAACAGTATTAGTATGTTCACATCGTATTCAAGCATCTTATTCTTTTATAAATCACGCTCTTTGTCGGAACAGAGAATATACTCTATACCTTTTCTTCAATATTATACAGGGTGTTCGGGAAACGACTTTAAATGCAAGTTTTTAAAATATTTGTTAATTTTTGTAATTTTTTAACATGTCATAGAGAAATAACAAATATTTTTTGTTATTACCATTTTCCTGTAATTGTACAGGGTGAGTAAAGTTCCAAAAATAGCCGTTTTGGACCTTGGTTTATGAGAAAACTATAAGGTTTATAAAAAATTCCTTTTAAAATATGATTGTACATGCCCTTGTCAACAATACTTGTTTTGCACTTATCTTTGTATATATTCGGGATGACGCGAAAAAAACGTTTACCCTTAATCGCACCTTCTAAAATTGAATTTCAAAGAAGAGTAACAGTACCAGGAATTTTAAAATATTTTTTTCCAAAGGTAACAATCTTAAAATTTTTGTACAAGGTCAGCCGAAAAAATTGTTTTTGGAAGTCGTTAAATACATTATAAATCGAATTAGCAAACATTTTATATGCGATTCTCTTGATTTTTCTTTATATTATTCCTCATTTATGTACAGGGTGAGTCAATTCTACGCCCTATATAGATTTGAAAGCTGAACCCACATAGCAAAAAAATATAACACGTATATGCCATAAATGTACCAAACGGAAAAAGTATATTCTAAAAGGATATATGAAGTATGTACATGTATGTTAAATGGAAGTTCTAATCGACCCCCTCGTTTTTCATATAGTACTAGTATATTTATAAAAATAGGCAAAAATATATATACATGAATTATGAAAATGAAATGGTATGTGTATTCCTGGTACATATCTTTCAAAATATTTCTTTGTTGTAAGAAATGAATATACATGGTATCTACAACTTAGAATATTCCAAGCCAATACTTTTTGCATATTATATTAATGTGCAGAGGAAATAAAGCAGGTATATGTGCAACACATACCAAAAAAAAATATTTTGGGAGATCACTAAGCAGAGCACTCTTCTGAGGAGGAGGAGGTAAGTCTTGCAGAGAAGTGTTTATACATCTCCATAATAAATCAGCAATTGCCATTCCGACTTTGTAAATTTTAAATATCTTCATTGCTTATATGTATAATATTATTAGGCAAGGCCGAGGAAAAATATTGAAACGAGCACCATCTATGGCATTAAGTCGCAAACCATTAGTATTAAGCGATAGATGTACATAGGTAATATAGCATTTACGTCCTCTATGGTATATTCCAAGAATATCTGATCAGACCATTAATGTCCAAGAAGTTTAGACATTTACGGGATTAAAATGGGATATATCACAGTACTGGATAAAAAATCATATCAAAATTAAACAGTGAACATTTATCGTATATTTAGCTAATAGTCAAAAAATATATCCTTAGTTGACTATTTATAGCATATACCTGGTATATGAATGTACCATGCTTGCTATGTGGGAAGTTACCACCTGTAGAAAAATTTATATTATTCAGGATTTTTAACCCTTATTTAGCAAAAAATACAAATTAGTGTATGATACTGTTTTAATATTTTGAACGTTTATACAGGGTGTCTTAATACTCTTCGGTAACTTGGTGGTCAAGAAAATTCACACAATAAATATTTGCAAATGACATTTATAATTTATTAAACGACTTCTAAGATTTTTTTTTGCTCACCTGGGACACAAATTAATAGATCGTTACCTTCGGAAAAAAAATATTTTACAATGCCTTGCATTATGTCAGAAAAAACTTTTATTGTGTTACTCCACTTCGAAAATCCATTTTAGAGGGTACAATTAGGGGTATTTTCAAACGTTTTTTTTAAGCCACCTCGAAAATTGAATTTTTTTATAAACCTTATAGTTTTCTCATAAACCAAGGTCCAAAACGGCCAAAAAAATGTTTGTTAGGACCTTCCCCAGCAAACACGAATCGTCGGCATTGAATCGGGCCAATGTCGACAACTTCGGCAAAGTGTCGGCATCGGCGACTACACTCTGGCCCGATGTTGGACAGATAGCGATTTTCAGTTTTCGGTCAATAATCGACAATTGACGGAGGTCCACATTACTACAGTCGACTTTATGCCGACACCACTTTAGGACCGACGATGGTCCGATTGGAACTTTGTTTAATCGGTCAAAAATCGGTAACTGACTATGGCCCGATTTACTATAGTCGACTTTATGCCGAAGTCCACTTTATTTGCTTTAGGGCCGACGACGGTCCGATTGGAACTTTATTTAATCGGACGAGAATCGGCAACTGACAATGGCCCGATTTACTATAGTCGACATTATACCAATGCAAACCTTATCTGCTTTAGGGCCAATGATGGTCCGATTGGAACTTTGTTTAATCTTTCGAGAATCGGCAACTGACGATGGCCCGATTTACTATAGTCGACTTTATGCCGACGACCACTTTATCTGCTTTAGGGTCGACGATAGCCCGATTGGAACTTTGTTTGATTGGTCGAGAATCGGCAACCGACGATGGTCCGATTACGTCACCTTAAAGTTTTTAAACTGCCTAATAGTTTCTTCCTAGTATGTAGAGATGGCGCTAATGTCACTATGTTCCTTGTACAGTGGAAGATAATATTATATATGTAATGAGCAAAGATATTTTAAAACTAGAATGCGGACTTGCCACCGACGGACCTCCGTCAATCGCCGACGTTGAACCGCTTTAGGAAACCAATGTCGGACTTGAATAGTTTACCGATGTCGGGCCGAGACCAGCTTGCCTACGTTAGACCGACCAAATTAAGCAGTTATGGGCGGATGGTCGGTACCATGTGGTTAAACCATATCGGACCTTAATCGTACGGCGACGGTGTGCCGATGTCAGCAAAAAGTAAAATTTACCATTGATCCGACGGCGGGCTACAGTCTAAAGCTGCGTCGGCAAACATACATTGGGCCTACATCGCAAGGCGGACAAAAAAATACTGCTGGTCCGATGTCGTAAATCGACGTTGCGCCGATGACGGCAAATTCGGCAATCGACATCGAACCGACGAAGGCCCGAGGGAAACGTGTTTGCTGGGTCTCTATCACGTATTTAAAAATTGTCCAATATTTTAAAAACTTTCATTTAAAGTCGTTTTTTGGACACGCTGTATAATATTGAAAATTACGTTGATTTAAATATAGTTTATCTTGGCTTGAGGAATAAAATCCCTAAAAATAAATAAAATCAGAGAAGCTATCTTGAATCTGCGAATTTTTTTGGAAAACGTACATAATTTGGTGTAACCATCCTGTTTATCTCGGTTTTCATGGCAACCCTTATTATTAATAGACATAGACATGATAAATAAAACGTAGAAACAAATTATATTTCGATCCGTGGTTTTCTTTTTTCGATTGGCCAAGTACTTTTTGATATTTAGCAAGGGCAATACAAAAATACAGGGTGGTGACTAAAATAGTTTGGCCCAGGTGTTCAATGTCTACCCAAGATAAATTACTGCTACAATGATTCAAAAACATGAACCAAAAGTCCAAATTTCCGGACCAAGATTTTTTTGCGGGGGTATACTTTGGGACCAGGACTATGGAGTCTAGAATCTGAAACAGGGTATTTTTTTGATTTTACAAAAGTATTAAATTGTAAAGAAGAAAGGAAGTGGAAGCGAGGTTGAAGGTATATATGGTGTTTATAAATCCGTTCTACAGATACAAGGTTTTAAATTAAATGAAATACGGTCCGGAATCTACAACAAGAGATTGTTGAGTGCAGGCTTGCGATTGTTTTTGGTTTATTAATTTTACAACCATCAGGCCACGTGGAAGATGTACCATCTAAGTATCTCCGATTTTGTTCAAAATTGATATGCAAGGGTTGGGGTCTAGGATTGTGAATTTTGGATTAGATTTTAAAAAAATATGAATTTGAAAGCTCCCACCGATCGTTGACAGCTTATTAAATATATCTGATTTTGCTCAGAATTCGTATACAGGGTTCCTAAGAGTTTCCTTAGGGATAGGATTTCAATAAATCAAACAGAAATGGCATAGAAAGTTCTGCGCGCACAAAAGAAACAGGTATATTGAGCAATGGTGCCAGTTTGTTATTATCTCCGGACTGCTTTCATGAGAAAAAATTGTCGCCACTCTTTCATTGTGAGCATAAATCATAGTTGCAATAATAACCGTTGACAAGATGTCTGCAAATTCCGCTAGATGGCGGCCACACATCTAATCTAATTAAAAATTAGATGTTTTCAGGTCCAAACCACAGCTTTTTCTTGCTTAAAGGAGGCGGCAGGATCCATTATTTACGATACTGAGCGATAAACTCGTGAGGTTGTTAACATTATAAAGAAATATCTTCGCTTTTAATTAAACTTCTTTCCATTCTGTTCTACTAGTGACATCTATCCGGAAACGGCCAAACCATGCAGCTAGAACTAGCAGCCAAAGAAATCAATAAACGGCGCTGTTTTTCCTGCAGAGTTTTTTGCTTGCGATATTATTGATTTTAAATAAAGCTGGCCCTACACTACATTTGATATTTTCGAGGTGTTTTATGACATGATCTCGAAACATGTAGCGAACCAATTCTTCAAAACTAGCGGGAGGGTAAAAGCGAAAAATAAGGGGCTGCCAATATTTGTAACACCCAAAAAAAGGTGAAAAGATTTATTTTGCTCTGTTTCTTTACAAAAAACGTTTTTTTTTACGAAAAACTTGAGCTCTGCCACTTTTTTTCTTCAACTTTCTCGAAATTTTCGTCATACCGTAGAAAAAAATTATTTCCCCCATGGTCATACTCTACTTTTATTCGAAAAAATTTAGAAAAAGAGACGGGATCAGTTTTCCTAAAACGGGGGATCTTGGTTTCGAGTGAGAAAATAAAGGGCGCCGCAGGCAAAAATTTTTCAATTAAATTAGCCGAACGCAAAAATGTTAGAAAAACAAAGCACGAAATAAAAATGGCGCCACTTACAATTTTTTTTCAAAAATGACGTAATTTCGGGAACGCAAAGAAATAGGTCTAAAGAGTATAATTTTTAAGAAAAAAATATCAATTTTCTCGCCCTCCTCCACTGGGACTACAGGGGCCGTGCACAAATTACGTAATGGTCATAGGGGGGAGGGGGGTTACAAAACGTTACGTAGGGGGGAGGGGGGTTTTCGACAGCGTTTGCATTTGTGTGAAATTAAGAAAATTTGGAATGAAAATAAATGAAAAGTTTTTTTTTCGGGGGGGGGGGGGGTAGTGGTCTTGAAATCGCTACGTAATATTAGGGGAGTGGCGTGCCAAACCGTTACAAAACATTACATAGGGAGGGGGTCAAAAATTGGTAAAATCACCGTTACGTAATTTGTGCACGGCCCTACATCTGACTGTTCCTCCTTTTTGATTTCGAATAAAAGTGCAAAACCCGGGTTGGACGTTGGAAGGCGTCAACCCGTCCTATTTGCTTGATAAAGTTTCTACGGAAATATCTCAGTCGATTTCTCCGGCCGTGTATGAACGCTTTAGGTTAGGCATTGCATGTATCTCAGTCCTCAGCCTGTAAACAGTGCGTAAAGACAATGGTTACAAAATGAAAAGCCGAAAAATATTTTTTTTTACGATATCTTTCATCAGTTTGGTATTAAAGTCGAGCAAAAACAATTTTTATTCAAGTCCTAAAGGTATAAAAATGGAAAACATTAGAAAACAACAAGCTGGAATGGATTTACTACGTGTAAGATGTAGTGACAACATCGCCCCATGCCCATCCTTTTCTGCCTAATGTGCTTTTTCGTTTGTCTGCGTCTTATACACGGCTGCTTGGTCCCCTAAGGATTTGCTTAGGAACCCTGTCTATACCCAACTGAAGGATTTTGGACCTCTTTGGCTATATTACGTCAAAATCGGTTCACAGAAAAAAAAAGAAAAATAAAGTTATTACCCTGGTAAAAAAAACGCATAGGATCTCATTCAAGTTTTTATAGGGTTTCATAAGATTCTACGAGCCTGTTTTGCACGTAAAAACTGATAGAAAAAATCTGAACTGTATGAGATTTATCTTCGTTTTTACAAGTTTGTTTCACATACCGCATAAAAAATATATCAAATATTATAAAATCTCGGCAAACTTTTTAAGATATTTGACGCGGTTTTAAGGATTTTCGTTTTACAATTGCTCCTGGTTCTGGTTGAACAAGAACCGCAACCGGTCCTTTCGTTTTAAAACAATGACGTCACAGTTGCAACCCGGTTATGAAATTTTAGAACCAGCCTGGGAGGTTGGTTCGGCCCTTTGGTTTTAAACATAACCCCTAAAATTTTGCAAAATTATAGATAGTCTTTTTTTGAGGAAAATCAAAGATATCTTAATAATATTTTAAATGACGTCATTATATTAGAACCGCTGTCAAAATTTATGTCAAAATATGTTTTGATAAAAATTTGGATAAACCGCAGGCAAAGCTGCGAAAGTCAGTCAGTTAATAAATAAAAACGCTCACCTTTTTTCTAGGAGGTATCTACTATTCAAATGTGGCATAGGAACGTCGATGTGTATCGATCTAAATTGGAACACTGTGTATATGATGAGAGCCCAAAGGGCCGCCATCATGAAGACCTTGAGTAGGTATCGGCCTCTGCCCTTGAAACCGTGGAGGATTTGCATGACGGGGCCCTGAAAGAAGAAATATAAAATATAAAAATTGGTGGCAGAGTTAGTACAACCCAACAACCCAAGTAACACACATTGTAAAGCTGTGAAAACGTTTTGTCAGCACCTTTTTGGTTGTAAATTAGCTTGCTTAGTTTTTGTAATACTTTTTGCTTTAGTAATGTAAGCGCAACCCATTTTGATGACCATACTGCTATTAAAAGCAAAAGTATTTATTAAACTTTGCTCAAAAATACTATTCTTTGTTCAGAAAAATATGCAGAATGTTGGCTATATATTAAGGCGCATTTACACAGACAAACTTTCCTTTGATGTGTAAATGCCGACAAACATTTACACGAGCCTCTTGAGCAAAATGTTCAAAGAAATATTCGTAACAAAAAAAACTCACGTAAATTTTGGAGAGAATGTTGAGCAAAATTTGTTTGAAGAATTGGGGGTATAAAAATTTCTTTACAAATTCAAAATATATATTGTTATCGGAATTCATTGAACTTTACTGAAAATAGAAAAACAAAGTTTTGAAATAAGGTATTTTTAATCAAGTGCTTTCCGACGGAAAATCGATTTGATGCCGAAATTCACATTTTACCTCATAAGCAACTTCGATTGATCTGATTTTTATAGGGGATATGCCAGTATACTTGTAACTTTTTTGGAGTTGTAAAGAAAACGAGAATAAAAAAAATTATAATTGGCACTTATTTATTGTTGTTGCCTGTAAAATATAATGATAAAAATTTACGTTTAAAAGAATATCCCTTTATTTTACTTCCTAGTTTAGTCTTTTACATTAATAATTAAGTCAAATTAAAAAACCTATATACATTTTATTAAATCTCAGATATATGAACAAAAGCACGTTCGGTTTAAATAATACCCGTTTATTACCCAATTTTACAACCCTACCAACCCGACCCTTGTCTAAAAAATATAATTTAGCAGTAATTTAGTAGACTGTGTCGCTGATCTATCATCCCGCGTTTTGGATTTCGCAGGTAGTAGGCCGGCCACACTTTTGAATCGCAATGTTGCCCTTTGCATATTGTTGGTGCAGTGTCAGTAATCGACCTTGATTATTACATTAAATTGACCGTAAATATCTATATCTTCAGCATTTTCATGAACCTTTTGCTTTTTTAGGCAACCCTTGGGACCTTAAACTAACTAGGTAAATCTGGTGTGAGGAATTAAAAAACAGCAATAAAAGCTAAAGGTAAAAAAAAATATGTTTAAAAAAGATACCCCTCCCCACCACTCCTCATAGTCGTGAAGCGCGGATTACCACTTAAAAGTGCAATTTTTGAGTTTTTTGCCGATATTTGAAAAACTCAAATTTTTTTTGGAAAAGAAAAGTTTTTTTTGCCTTGCCTTGCCCTTGGAAATAAAAAAAAACTCGCAAGAAAATCCTAGGGCAAAAAAATCCGAGAAAAACCCTAAGAAAAAAATATTATAAGTAACCGTAATCCATGTGACAAAACTGATAGTAGAGCCAATAATAATGCTTGCCGTCGGCTTTTTTTCACAAAAATTTTAAATAAAAGTTGGTGTTCCATTCTTTTAAAGAATTGAGATCACTGATCACTGATGTAAATTTGATTTATTCTCATCTTTCAAAATATGTTTCCAAAATAGATAGCAATAATTTGCTCAAAAATTTACCCGAACAAAATGTTCAAAGAAAAGCTCACAAAAATGTTCACGCAAAAAATTTTAGATCTTTTGCATGAGCTTTTGTTGTGTGAACATTTTTGTGAGCTTTTCTTTGAACATTTTGTTCGGGTAAATTTTTGAGCAAATTATTGCTATCTGTTTTGGAAACATATTTTTAAAAATGAGAATAAATAAAATTTAACATCAGTGATCAGTGATCTCAATTCTTAAAAAAAATTTAAAAAACACCAACTTTTATTTAAAATTTTTTTTTTCCTAAATTCAAAAAACAACCCAGGAAAATTTTTCTTTTCCAAAAAATTTGAGTTTTTTAAATATCGGCAAAAAACTCAAAAATTGCACTTTTAAGCAGTAATCCGCGCCTCACGTCTATGAGGAGTGGTGGGGAGGGGATTTTTTTTTAAACATATTTTTGTAACTTTACTTTACCCTTAGCTTTGATTGCTTTTTTTTTAATTCCTGACACCAGATTTACCTAGTTAGTTTAAGGCCCCAACGGTTGCTTAAAAAAGCAAAAGGTTCATGAAAATGCTGAAGATAGATATTTATTGTCAATTTAATGTAATAATCAAGGTCGACTACTGACACTGAACAAACAATATGCAAAGGAGCAACATTTCGATTCAGAAGTCTAGTCTATTACTGCTAAATTATATTTTTTTAGACAAAAGTCCGTAGGGTTGTAAAAGTGGGTAATAAATGGGTATTATTTAGACCGAACGTGCTTTTGTTCATATATCTGAGATTTAATAAAATGTATATAGGTTTTTTAATTTGACTTAATTATTATTGTATTGTGTTTTAAACTAGGAAGTAAAATAAAGAGATATTCTTTTAAACGTAAATTTTTATCATTACATTTTACAGGCAACAGCAATAAATAAGTGCCAATTATAATTTTTTTATTCTCTATAAAAATCAGGTCAATCGAAGTTGCTTATGATGTAAAATGTGAATTTCGACATCAAATCGTTTTTCCGTCGGAAAGCACTTAATTAAAAATACCTTGTTTTAAAACTTAGTCTTTCTATTTTCAGTTAAGTTCAATGAATTCCCATAAAACTATAAAATTTAAATTTGTAAGAAATTTCTATACCAACATTTCTTAACATTCTCTCCAAAATTTCCGTGAGTCTTTTTGTATGAGATTTTGCTCGAACTTTTTTTTGAACATTTTGCTCAAGAGGCTCGTGTAAATGTTTGTCGGCATTTCAACATCAAAGAAAAGTTTGTCTGTGTAAATGCGCCTTAACACCCAAACTCTATAGCTTTTTTAAATCATTTTTGACACCAATAAAAACTAAATTGGCGCAATAAAGTTGTAAAAACAGAAAATAATATTTTTGGCTATAAAGGCGCATTTACACAGAAAAACTTTCCTTTGATGTTGAATTGCCGAAAAATATTTACACGAGCCTCTTGAGCAAAATGTTCAAAAAAAAAGTTCGAGCAAAATCTAGTACAAAAAGACTCACGGAAATTTTGGAGAGAATGTTAAGCAAAATTTGTTTGAAGAAATGTTGGTATAAAAATTTCTTACAAATTTAAATTTTATAGCTTTATGGGAATTCATTGAACTTAACTGAAAATAGAAAGACTATGTTTTAAAACAAGCTATTTTTAATTAAGTGCTTTCCGACGGAAAAACGATTTGATGTCGAAATTGACATTTTACCTCATAAGCAACTTCGATTGACCTGATTTTTATAGGGGATATGCCAGTATACTTGTAACTTTTTTAGGGTTATAAAAAAACGAGAATAAAAAAATATTAATTGGCACATTGCTGTTGCCTGTAAAATGTAATCATAAAAATTTACGTTTAAAAGAATATCTCTTTATTTTACTTCCTAGTTTAAAACACAATACAATAATAATTAAGTCAAATTAAAAAAAAAACTATATACATTTTATTAAATCTCAAATATATGAACAAAAGCACGTTCGGTCTAAATAATACCCGTTTATTACCCACTTTTACAAACCTACGATCCCAGACCCTTGTCTAAAAAATATAATTTAGCAGTAATAGACTAGATTTCTGAATCGGAATGTTGCTCCTTTGCATATTGTTTGTTCAGTGTCAGTAATCGACCTTGATTATTACATTAAATTGACAATAAATATCTATCTTCAGCATTTTCATGAACCTTTTGCTTTTTTAAGCAACCGTTGGGGCCTTAAACTAACTAGGTAAATCTGGTGTGAGGATGAAAAAAAAAACAATCAAAGCTAAGGGTAAAGTAAAGTTACAAAAGTATGTTTCAAAAAAATCCCCTCCCCACCACTCCTCATAGTCGTGAGGCGCGGATTACCACTTAAAAGTGAAACTTTTGAGTTTTTTGCCGATATTTGAAAAACTCAAAAATTTTTTGGAAAAGAAAAATTTTCCTGGGTTATTTTTTGAATTTAGGAAAAACCCTTGGAAATAAAAAAAACTTGCAAGAAAATCCCAAAAAAAACCCTCGGGCAAAAAAATCCGGGAAAAACCGTAAGAAAAAAATATTATAAGTAACCCTAATCCATGTGACCAAACTGATAGCCAAGAATAATAAAAGTTGGTGTTCCATTTTTTTAAAGAATTGAGATCACTGATCACTGATGTGAAATTTTATTTATTCTCATCTTTAAAAATATGTCTCCAAAACAGATAGCAATAATTTGTTCAAAAATTTACCCGAACAAAATGTTCAAAGAAAAGCTCACAAAAATGTTCACGCAAAAAATTTTAGATCTTCTGCACGAGCTTTTGTTTGAGCATGTTCGTCTGTGTAATTGCGCCTTAATACAGCAAGTTTAGCTGTCGGGTTTTTTCGGGTCGTTCCGACAATAATGCGCTTCCTGTGCAGGAAATTGTAAAAATAGTTAGAGAAAAACAGCCCTGCCCCTTATTCATGTTAAGTAGAAAAAATAGTGGAAAAAAAACATTATTTGTCGAGTTAGGTCGCGTTGTTAGTTTCAATGGCGGCCATTACACGAAAACATCCTTAAAAAACATTACTTTTTCCAAAATAAAATAAAAAATTCTATAAAAAGAGTAGATTTTTGAAACTAAAACTAGTTTTAAGATAGAGATAAATATTTTTTGGTTATTTTGGCTCCAATCCAAAAACAAAAAAATTTAAGTGAAAAATTAAATAAAAAAAAACTTTAAATATTTTTAATATGTGAAGCGTGCGTGTTTTGGTAAGGTTTCGTGATACATATTATCAGTAAACTGGCCTTCGCATGTTAATTTGGTCCACGGATGAAGCCATAAATCCAATATTAAGTGTGTGTACAAATGAATATCGATACATCCATACTTGTGTTTTCAAAACCGCATTAACCATTTATTTGTATAAAAATCTATTTCTGTTGTTTGTGCCGGTTTTTCTTTGGATTTTGTAAGAAATGTTTTTTTTTAAATTAAGTTAAGTGAAAAAGCTATATCGGTTGCAAAAAGTGCTGCAGTGGTCATTGCAGTGACCAAAAAATGATTGCCAAATTGGGCTAGGCGATGTTTTCTCAACACTTTCAAGACGTTGTGGCAGACAACAGCAAAAACACAATAGTAGAGGAGTTTGTATACTTGGGAAATATATAAACTTTGAACTATATAATCTTTAATTAAATATAGAAATAAAAATCTTTGATGTAGCTATTATTTTTTTTTGGTGCCAATTCAATTTTTTTTTGTGCTATATCCTGTTTTCGATACCCTATTTTAAATCCTTATAAAATTTGCTTTTTAAAGATACCTCATATCATATGGTTCGCATATCTAGTTCTCGAGATATCAAAGTGTTAAATTTCAATTTTTGAAAGCGATTATCTCACATACTAAATAAGGTACCCTTATGATGTGGTGTTATTTTAAAGAGATTTTTTGGGAGAATCGACAAATTGTAACATTTTTGAAATTAAGCATTGTTATCACGCTTTTTAATAAATGACGTCAAAATATCCTAAAATTGATAAATTGCGTATTATGTAAATGTGGAATTCTCCTTAAAAAAATCCTTTAAAATGGCTCGCAACATTCTAGCGTACCTTATTTAGTTTGTTCGATAATCGCTTGTGAAATTTTGTATTAAAAACAGGAGATCGCATAACAAAATTTGGATTGCCCACAATAATGCCCGCCCAAAAAATAGCTACATTAAATATTTTAATTTTTCTATTTAATTAGAGCTAGGGGTATCTATATCTATAGACTTATGCTTGCTACACTTCCAGTTAAAGATTTGGTGAAACTTAATGTCTTAACTTTTATTTATAAGATTAAAACTGGAAATTCGCCAACATATCTATTTTATAAAATAACTTACAATGGACAAGTTCATAATGTAAACACAAGATCCCAAAATAACTTTTATGTAAATCGAAAGAATCGTAAAGTTGGAGAAAATACAATTTTTCAGAAGAGATTGATCGACTTTGATGCTCTTCCTTCTGAAATTAAAAGCTCTTTATCTATAAACATTTTTAAAAATAGACTGAAAAAATATTTGTTGGAACTGATTAATGATAATTTATAAGTATATATATGTATACTTTTTTTTGTTATTTTGTCGTAGTTGTTTGCAGTTTTCATAACTTTATAAGGTTTCTTTGTCATCGATTTATTTTAGTCATTTTAAAATCTTATTTCCTTGTTTGTATAACTGTGATAATTCGGTTTCTTTGTTTATTGCCGTTGGTGTTTCTTTTTGTTTATTTTTAGGACAATGTTTTGTTTTATTTATTTTTGCTTTTTGTACTTTCGTTTCGTAGATACCATCATCAGAACCAAAAAGTTAAATATGGACCAAAATGTTTTACTTCATATTTTACTTTCTTTTTAAGTTTGTTTGTTTTTTTTTGAAGTTTCGAATTCGAAAAAAATCATCTTCAGTGCATTTTTTTAAATTTTTTGAGACTATAGATAGACTATGAGACGGGTGAACCGAAAAAAATCCGAGAAATTGTTTTTGCTACAACTTTACCAATTTCAATAAACAAAAAGGTATCCGTACGAGAGGTATATTTAGGCCAATTTAATATAATTGTTTTCAGTGGCGTCTTCCTAGGCTGGTTGCACTTTAAAATATGAAGTAAAAAGTTTTGGTCCGTATTTAACTTTTTGATACTGATGATGGTATCTACGAAATGAAACGTCGGTCGCAGACATGTTTTTACAGAACTCAATTATCTCTTTATCTATAAACATTTTTAATCCCACTTACGGTATGGCATTGCTTTCTGGGGGTCTGCAAGCAAATATTTATTAAAAGTTTTATTTGTACTGCAGAAAAAAGCTGTGCGCTTCATTGCCAAAGTTCATCAAAGAGAAAGTTGCAGACCATTATTTGCATCTCATAAGATACTTACACTTTGCTCCTTGTTTATTTTGGAAATATGTACTCTAATGTAAAAAAATTATCAGCAATTGTGCGCTCCACAATCTGTTCATTCTACTCGTCAAGTTCATGACTTGCCACTTCCTATACCTAAAAGTCAGCTAACCAAAAACTCTTTATTTTACGAGGAAAGAAAGATTTTTAATAAACTAACAAACTCTCAAAATCATTAGCTCCTTTAAAACTATTTAAAAAAAAATCTTAAAAAAGTCTTACTGGTTAAGGCATACTATGATATAATAAACGAATTTTACAGCAATCCACCTAACTAAAAACTTCCTTTATTAATATTCTATTCACAAAAAAAATAATTCCATATAAACTATTTAAAAAAAAAAATGAGAAGCCTTTTATATAGTGTTTTGAGAAATTATTTTTTTTTATTTATAAAAGCGAAACTAATGTGTTTATATTTATATGTCATTGTATTTTTTTTCTTTTTATTTATTAATTTATGATTTATCTACTTGTTTGTCTTTTTCTTGTTTCTTTGTAGAATGTCATTTTTTTTTAAATTATTATTATTTCTAAGTAATTTTATTTGTTTTTATATGACTATTGTTTAGGTTAAGATTTTGATGTAGCATGCTTTGTCTATGAATGTTTTTGCTCTTGACAATAAGGTATTTTTCAATTCAATTCAATTCAATATCATCAATTGGTAATTCCCCTTTGGCTCAACAACTTTAAGACACAGAATAAATCTGGTAATACCATTTTTTAAAGCTCAAAAAAGTAAGACAGTAACAACGGCTGGCGTCCATGTATTCTTGGCGAATGCGCAATAAATTTAGCAGAAATTTGGTCTGACAAGACAAACTACAGGCTTTACGTTTTGAAAAAATACGATTTGACAAATTCCGGGTTTGATTAAAAATAGGTTTTAGAAATTGCGAGTTAGATTTTGAATAGATCTGACCAATACCTTCTCCACATAGGCCAATCAACTCCTACCGTTTTAGTGTCCTTTTCTCGAACTTCGCCGCCATATTGACAGAAAACTAATGGATTTTCTGTCACTTCTGAGTGAAAATGGCGGCGAAGGTGGATTAAAGGACACTAAATCGGTAGGAGTTGATCGGCCTATATAGAGAAGGTACTGATCTGACAAACGAAGGTTTTGAAAAAAAGAATCGGGTTTTATGAATTCCGAGTTTGATTTTGAATTGGTTTGATGGTCAATGGTTCGAGTAAAAATGGGATATAGTATAGGTATTATACAGGGTTCCTAAGATTTTCCTTAGGGATAGGATTTCAATAAATCAAACAGAAATGGCATAGAAAGTTCTGCGCGCACAAAAGAAACAGGTATATTGAGCAATGGTGCCAGTTTGTTATTATCTCCGGACTGCTTTCATGAGAAAAAATTGTCGCCACTCTTTTATTGTGAGCATAAATCATAGTTGCCATAATAACCGTTGACAAGATGTCTGCAAATTCCGCTAGATGGCGGCCACACCATCTAATCTAATTAAAAATTAGATGTTTTCAGGTCCAAACCACAGCTTTTTCTTGCTTAAAGGAGGCGGCAGGGTCCATTATTTACGATACTGAGCGATAAACTCGTGAGGTTGTTAACATTAGAAAGAAATATCTTCGCTTTTAATTAAATTTCTTTCCATTCTGTTCTACTAGTGACATCTATCGGGAAACGGCCAAACCATGCAGCTAGCACTAGCAGGCAAAGAAATCAATAAACGGCAGAGCTTTTTGCTTGCGATATTATTGATTTTAAGTAAAGCTGGCCCTACACTAAATTTGATATTTTCGAGGTGTTTTATGACATGATCTCGAAACATGTAGCGAACCAATTCTTCAAAACTAGCGGGAGGGTAAAAGCGAAAAATAAGGGGCTGCCAATATTTTGAAAAGATTTATTTTGCTCTGTTTCTTTACAAAAAACGTTTTTTTTACGAAAAACTTGAGCTCTGCCACTTTTTTTATTTTTTTCTTCAACTTTCTCGAAATTTTCGTCATACCGTTGAAAAAAATTATTTCCCCCATGGTCATACTCTACTTTTATTCGAAAAAATTTAGAAACAGAGACGGAATCAGTTTTGCTAAAACGGGGGATCTTGGTTTCGAGTGAGAAGATAAAGGGCGCCGCATTCAAAATTTTTTCAATTAAATTAGCCGAACGCAAAAATGTTAGAAAAACAAAGCACAAAATAAAAATGGCGCCGCTAATTTTGGGACGCAAAGAAATAGGTCTAAAGTGTATAATTTTTAAGAAAAAAATATTAATTTTCTCGCCCTCCTCCACTGGGACTACAGGGGCCGTGCACAAATTACGTAATGGTCATAGGGGGGAGGGGGGTTACAAAACGTTACGTAGGGGGGAGAGGGGTTTTCGACAGCGTTTGCATTTGTGTGAAACTAAGAAAATTTGGAATGAAAATAAGTGCAGTTTTTTTTTTTTGGTGGGGTAGTGGTCTTGAAATAGTTACGTAATATTAGGGGAGTGGCGTGCCAAACCGTTACAAAACATTACATAGGGAGCGGCTCAAAAACTGGTAAAATCACCGTTACGTAATTTGTGCACGGCCCCACATCTGACTGTTCCTCCTTTTTGATTTCGAATCAAAGTGCAAAACCCGGGTTGGACGTTCGAAGGCGTCAACCTGTCCTATTTGCTTGATAAAGTTTCTACGGAAATAGCTCAGTCGATTTCTCCGGCCGTGTATGAACGCTTTAGGTTAGGCATTTGCATGTATCTCAGTCCCCAGCCTGTAAACAGTGCGTAATGACAATGGTTACAAAATGAAAAGCCGAAAAATATTTTTTTTACGATATCTTTCATCAGTTTGGTATTAAATTCGAGCAAAAACAATTTTTATTCCTGTCCTAAAGGTATGAAAATGGAAAACATTAGAAAACAACAACCTGGAATGGATTTACTACGTGTAAGATGTAGTGACAACATCGCCCCATGCCCATCCTTTTCTGCCTAATGTGCTTTTCCGTTTGTCTGCGTCTTATACACGGCTGCTTGGCCCCCTAAGGATTTGCTTAAGAACCCTGTAAATTTCGAATTTGGTGTTGAATGAAGAAATAAGGTTCGGATAAAAATTTGGTTTAACGAATTTCAGGTTTTATATAGTGAATCGTTCTTACGATAAAAATTTTTATCAAAAGCGGTTTGATAAATTTTTGCTTTGACAAACCATAAACGTTCAAAAATCAAAGGTGATTAAGTGAACTAGACACATTCTGACACATATTATTATATTGTGCTCATTTAAATATCATATTTAAATCTGGCCGAAAACTGGTTTCTTTATGTTGAATGTATGGTAAGCTATCATTCTGACCTCGTGTGTTAAAAGTAAACTAGATCATTTTTTTTCCGGATTTATATCTTAGACAATATAGACAAGTTTATAATTTGAATAATATGCCTGAGAGTTGTTTTTCACTAACATTTAATTTGCTATAGAAAAAATTCATACACGGAAAAAATCTATGCTATATTTAAGAATAGCTCTATTCTTGAAAAATTACATTTGCTTTAAGTGTATTATTCTTAGTACAGGGTTCCTAAGATTTTCCTTAGGGATAGGATTTAAATAAATCAAACAGAAATGGCATAGAAAGTTCTGCGCGCACAAAAGAAACAGGTATATTGAGCAATGGTGCCAGTTTGTTATTATCTCCGGACTGCTTTCATGAGAAAAAATTGTCGCCACTCTTTCATTGTGAGCATAAATCATAGTTGCAATAATAACCGTTGACAAGATGTCTGCAAATTCCGCTAGATGGCGGCCACACCATGAACATCTAATCTTATTAAAAATTAGATGTTTTCAGGTCCAAACCACAGCTTTTTCTTGCTTAAAGGAGGTGGCAGGGTCCATTATTTACGATACTGAGCGATAAACTGGTGAGGTTGTTAACATTAGAAAGAAATATCTTGGCTTTTAATTAAATTTCTTTCCATTCTGTTCTACTAGTGACATTTATCCGGAAACGGCCAAACCATGCAGCTAGCACTAGCAGCCAAAGAAATCAATAAACGGCGCTGTTTTTCCTGCAGAGCTTTTTGCTTGCGATATTATTGATTTTAAATAAAGCTGGCCCTACACTACATTTGATATTTTCGAGGTGTTTTATGACATGATCTCGAAACATGTAGCGAACCAATTCTTCAAAACTAGCGAGAGGGTAAAAGCGAAAAATAAGGTGCTGCCAATATTTGTAACACCCAAAAAGGGGGGAAAAGATTTATTTTGCTCTGTTTCTTTACAAAAAACTTTTTTTTACGAAAAACTTGAGCTCTGCCACTTTTTTTATTTTTTTCTTCAACTTTCTCGAAATTTTCGTCATACCGTAGAAAAAAATTATTTCCCCCATGGTCATACTCTACTTTTATTCGAAAAAATTTAGAAACAGAGACGGGATCAGTTTTCCTAAAACGGGGGATCTTGGTTTCGAGTGAGAAGATAAAGGGCGCCGCAGGCAAAAATTTTTCAATTAAATTAGCCGAACCCAAAAATGTTAGAAAAACAAAGCACGAAATAAAAATGGCGCCGCTTACAATTTTTTCTCAAAAAATACGTAATTTCGGGAACGCAAAGAAATAGGTCTAAAGAGTATAATTTTTAAGAAAAAAATATCAATTTTCTCGCCCTCCTCCACTGGGACTACAGGGGCCGTGCACAAATTACATAATGGTCATAGGGGGAGGGGGTTACAAAACGTTACGTAGGGGGAGGGGGGTTTTCGACAGCGTTTGCATTTGTGTGAAACTAAGAAAATTTGGAATGAAAATAAGTGACAAGTTTTTTTTTTTTGGGGGGGTAGTGGTCTTGAAATCGTTACGTAATATTAGGGGAGTGGCGTGCCAAACCGTTACAAAACATTACATAGGGAGGGGGGTCAAAAATTGGTCAAATCACCGTTACGTAATTTGTGCACGGCTCCACATCTGACTGTTCCTCGTTTTTGATTTCGAATCAAAGTGCAAAACCCGGGTTGGACGTTCGAAGGCGTCAACCCGTCCTATTTGCTTGATAAAGTTTCTACGGAAATATCTCAGTCGATTTCTCCGGCCGTGTATGAACGCTTTAGGTTAGGCATTTGCATGTATCTCAGTCCCCAGCTTGTAAGCAGTGCGTAAGGACAATGGTTACAAAATGAAAAGCCGAAAAATATTTTTTTTACGATATCTTTCATCAGTTTGGTATTAAAGTCGAGCAAAAACAGTTTTTATTCCAGTCCTAAAGGTATGAAAATGGAAAACATTAGAAAACAACAACCTGGAATGGATTTACTAAGTGTAAGATGTAGTGACAACATCGCCCCATGCCCATCCTTTTCTGCCTAATGTGCTTTACCGTTTGTCTGCGTCTTATACACGGCTGCTTGGCTCCCTAAGGATTTGCTTAGGAACCCTGTATAAGAATAGGGATTATTAGAATTAAGCACTTACCTATTCTTGATCTACGAAGGCTCTTATACTTAAATAGAAACCAAATATACTTTAAATAAGAAGAGGCGGTAATTTAAATCAAAACCAAAACTATCATTAAATTAAATAACTTCTAGAGGTAAACCGATAAGAGTTTATTATTGTTTCAAAAAACAGGTAGTTTACTTGAAACATATTAATACCAAGTCGAAAAGAACTTGTCACAAGAAAAAGATAAATCTTGACCTAAAATATGTTATGAATTGATTGAATCATACTTTAAACTTAGTTTAACTACAAAGGTTTAATTTGGATCAAGTCCTTTTATTATTACTATAAAGCCTTAGTTATTTTTAAAATAAGAAGAGCTGTACTAAAAACCAGAAATATCCCAATATCGAATCGCATCATTCATTTAAAAAAAATCATTTAATATAGGTAAAACTATACTCCTAAAACGCCTAAAAAGTTAAATACTTCCCTTATATTGATAGGAGAAACCGAGTATCATTATGTATACCCACGGTTGTTAAGAAGTGTGGATGAAGTGGCGAAAGTACCTATTTTTTGGCACGGTCTTGACCGCCTCTTTTGCAAGAGCGCCTCAGAGCGTGCTGTCGCGAGAGTTGGTTCGAAATTGTGGTCATAACATCTCGCTGACAGTTTGCGGAAGTTTCTGATATATGCGTGAGATGCAGAAACTCGACACTGGAAGTACACCACATAATTCGCCTATGGAAATGTGAGTCTTTTCAATTTGTAACCAATCGTGCTGATTTGATTCTGCTACGGGACTGAATCAGCATGGTTATAGGAGAAGGGTTATTTTGCAAGTGACAGGCTTCGGCTTCGTTATAGTAAAATAACATTATTATAGTAGCATATATTATCTATATGATACTTTTGTTTTAATTACAATTGGTGTTAAGTGAAATATAAGATCGGTTTCAGTCAAGTATAATAACTATTTGAGGTAAGTATAATTTTTTCTTAATAAGTATAAAATATTATTTGGTTACTTTTGCATTAAAAACGATATATGCGTGAGCCGCAGAAACTCGACACTGGAAGTACACCACATAATCCGCCTATGGAAATGTGAGTCTTTTCAATTTGTAACCAATCGTGCTGATTTGATTCTGCTACGGGACTGAATCAGCATGGTTATAGGAGAAGGGTTATTTTGCAAGTGACAGGCTTCGGCTTCGTTATAGTAAAATAACATTATTATAGTAGCATATATTATCTATATGATACTTTTGTTTTAATTACAATTGGTGTTAAGTGAAATATAAGATCGGTTTCAGTCAAGTATAATAACTATTTGAGGTAAGTATAATTTTTTCTTAATAAGTATAAAATATTATTTGGTTACTTTTGCATTAAAAACGATATATGCGTGAGCCGCAGAAACTCGACACTGGAAGTACACCACATAATCCGCCTATGGAAATGTGAGTCTTTTCAATTTGTAACCAATCGTGCTGATTTGATTCTGCTACGGGGCTGAATCAGCATGGTTATAGGAGAAGGGTTATTTTGCAAGTGACGGGCTTCGGCTTCGTTATAGTAAAATAACATTATTATAGTAGCATATATTATCTATATGATACTTTTGTTTTAATTACAATTGGTGTTAAGTAAAATATAAGTTCGGTTTCAGTCAAGTATAAGAACTATTTGAGGTAAGTATAATTTTTTCTTAATAAGTATAAAATATTATTTGGTTACTTTTCCGTTAAAAACATATTATTATATTATTAAAAAACCACTTTGTCTTAAAATAAGTATAGACCTATATTTGAATTATCATATAAATTACACTTGTCTCAACGCTAGTATTTAAGAATAGGATATTACTTGGATAAAGAATAATTAGAGTTGAGGATATCGATGATGAAGCTATTCTTGGATCAAGATTAATAATCCTGTTCCAAGAAGAGCTTTTTTCCGTATACTGAGCCGCGTTCGAGTTAGGGCACCCTCTCAAATGAAGTAGCCTTTTACATAAAAATTATTATTGGGCGGACATAACGAAAATTCAAACTTGGATGAGCATCCCACAAGGAACAGACAAAAGACCAAAGCGAAAAGAGAAATGATGATCCGCAATGGTACTTATCCAAGTTACTTGATACGGATTCGTCCTGGCGTGTTAATATTTCTAGTAGGATTATGCTCCTAAGGCAAAAAAAACACTGATGAGCGCACACTGGTTACCCAGGGCGAAACACCTTTTAATCATTTCTCTTTTCGCTTTGGTCTTTTGTGTGTTCCTTGTGGGATGCTCATCCAAGTTTGAATTTTCCACCCAAGATCTTTTGATCTTTTGTTTTTTAGTTTCTTTTCGGTTGAAGTAACTGATTTGGAAGTTCTTTAACTTCTTTTCTGTTTTATTTGCCTTAGCATAATCCTAAATTTTTAAAAAGTCAAGTTTTTTCAAATAAAAAGCAGGTCCACATGTGAAAGATTTATCATTCTAAAGATGTAACCTTAATATTCAAATTTACCAAAAAATATGCGATCTTTATTTTTACTTTCTTTTTTTTGGAAAGTGGACATCTCATGAGAATCAGCCTTAATTGTTTTGTGTTTTTTTTTTAATGAAGTAAACTAGTTGAATGTATTTGAGTAAACACAACAAGTCAAACAAAGATAGCCATATCGCCATTTCTGAAACCTACAATAGGCAAACAAGCACTACAAGTTGCATATCCACTCGTCGAGATCACAACTACGTTTACATTTGAGCGCATAAACCGTTTAGATCCGTTTGAGTAAAAGATTCGATCGCACAAGTACTGTTACGACCTAACCGGCTTTTGCGGTTTCGAGGTCGCAAGCACAAAACCAAAAAAAACATAATTACTCTCTACAAAAGGGCCCTTTTTAATTTGAAATTTATTAAAATTACTACCAAAAAAAGAAGTAGTTTGGATTGGTGTTTTTTTTTAATTTTGACACAAAATTTTTTGTAAATTCCTTACTATGATGTGCGACTTTACAAATAAGTATCTGTTTTTTTCTTTTGTTTTCTTTTGACTCATTGTTTGACCTCCATGATCCCTACATGATTTTTTTTTTCTTGTTTTGACCTCCCCTATAATAACCATGATACTTATAGAGGCAAACTTTGCCACAAACCCCGAATAATTCCATAAGTTTTTGTTATTTTTAAAAATATCTATTTTACCCTTTTTTATTACGATGTATCATAATAATATAAAAAATATTATCTAACTTCCGATCCCAATCCACATTTTTATGAGGTTATATCATCGATGTAAGTCGATGGGTTATATAAATCACGGAGAGGTAATCTGTAGTTTACCTAGTTCATACGGTCGTTAAAAACAAAGGGAGAGCAAGTAAAATTAGTCAGTGGGGATACACAGAAAATTAAAAAAAAAGTTTATGAAATACTTAAATTAGTAGATCCTTAGATTAAAATATCAACAAACACTTTTTTTTAAGTTAATTCCCAATGCGTCAAATGAGATATTTTCGAACGTTTTTATAAGGTTTTTTTCGAGGTTTTTTTTATAAACACGATAAAATAAAGCATACTTTTGATGAAGTAGTTAATGCGCAAATAAGATGTTTTCGAACGTTTTTTTTTTATAAAAACTATAAAATAAAGGTAGGTAAAGTCCTTAAACCAACTTGCAAACAACAATAAAAGTTAATTCACATGTGTTCAGGTTTGTAAGAATATTGAATTCCTACCCCTTATCAGCATATTAAGGTTGATTTATTGTGCCGCCGCCGTTGCCATCTGCGTTCGGCCTTCGAATTGATATTTAAATCTTTTTTCCTGTCCTAGATGTCTCTATATACCCTAAGCATTATTGACTTTATTGTGTACTGAAGAAGTCAGTATAAGTAAGTTTCTGCTAATGACCAGAAAAAAATAACAAAATTAACAAACACAATAACACAATTTTTAGCTAGTGGGTAATATTTTTTTTCTTGATGTTCCAGGTGCTATGAACTGTGTTTCTTTGTTTTAATTTTTGGCATAATTTTATTGTGTTGGAAATTGAAATTGCTGTAAATCATATACAAACTTTGTAATATTTTTTTTTGTATAAAATTATACTACAAACATTTATTGTTAGAAAGCTTCCATAGCTCAAATTGGCAGAATTATTTTTTGAATTATTTGGCAGATTTCATATTATAGTAAAATTTTCATAATATAATCCATGTGTAAATTTATATTTAAGTAGGTACGCTACTGGTGTATTTACTGTAAACAACAGACAGGAAAACATTGTTACATATATATATGTATAATATAACCCAAGTCTCCGTAAGTGTCACGTATCTTGTCTCTTTTTAATCTAAGTTTAGACTAGAAGCATTTTGGTGTTGGTCTCGACACGGACACTCAATGTCAGTTTTTCATAAAAGCGATCCCAGTAGTATTTTCAATACTAAAAAAAAAAAATCTCTGTTCTAGTGAAAAGGCGTAGGGAATATTCCCAAAACTTTTTGCTCCCTACTACTCTATAGAAGTCTCATTATAGAATAACGGCAAGTGGCTTGGCCATACAAGAGGACCTCTATACATTTGACAGTTATTGTTTTATAGTACAATTTTTTGATGAGCGGACTGGCGTCATTTTTTTTATCTCTATTTGATACATTGTTTTAGACAGCGACAATAAATATGTAAAAATATGTCATGTCGTTGATTGTTTCAAATGTTACTTTAAATTGACAACAACAAATTATTTGACATGCGAACTATTGACAACAAATAAATACGTTTTCAGATGAAAAAATGACGTCAGTCCGCTCATCAAAAAATAGGACTATACCAGCATAGGCCAAAGGATACTAAAACGAAAATGAGTTAACTGGCTTTTTAAATGAGAACGGTGTTGACATATATGTATGAGGTTAAATATAGGCCTTTCCCAGGCGAAACTTGTAAGCAAGATCTAAAATATAGCAGGCCATGGAGCCGTCTTAGCTTCCCGCCTATGCACATGCGCGAAAATTTTACAAGGCGGCTGGTTTCGCGATCTTCGTCTTCGCTCTTCGGTCGAGACGCCATTTTTGTTGATTTGTTTTGATCACACAAGTCGTTTTCCGCGTTTTCGTTTATGCAAATTTTTTTATTGCGATATTTTTAATCTTTGGTTACGCAAAAGTTTTTAGGAGTTATAGTAAAAGCTGTTTATATCTTGGAGTTTAAGATGTCGCCGCACAGAAAGACGTGCTGTGTTTTTGGATGTCGCCAAACAACAAAAGTGAAGTTCCACAGGTTGGTAGCTATTTTTTCTTAAAATTTGAAGAAAAAAAAGTGAAAATATACCTAAAAATTATTTCTATTCATATATTTGTTATTTAAAAATAGAAAAGACTGATTTTCTAAAAACGTAAACAAATAGAAAAATTTTGACAACTGCACATCTGTCTTTCTGGATTTTGGTTGGTTAACCGATGACGATGGCCGCGCATGTGCAGAACCGTTCAGCTTTGAGGCCAGAAAGAGACAATAAGAGTCATAAAAGAGTAAAAGAGAAAGGTATAGGCATATATATAGGACATCCTGCTTACAAAGTTTTGCACGCCGAAAGCATTGCAAAATATATCAATTGTCTAGGTGCGGTAAACAGTTTTCGAGATATTGCATGTTTTTGGTGCATTTTTGCTCTCCCGTTAATGCTCTTAATATTAAAGATAGAAAAAAAGTTTAAAGGCAAAAGTTGTTCAGTTTTTTATGGAACTTAGACACTAGACACTTACAGTAAATATTTCAACGCATCCGTATCGGTATACCTAACGCGTTCGAAACAAAGTCAAAATACGCTACATTTTTGACTTGTTTATGCGATGTTTTGAACGATGCCCGATTTTTTGAAGGGTGCGATCACAGGACTGCTGATTGAAATCCTTGCGTACATTCGTGGGTCCCTAACGATACGTACATCCTTCCGTACGCAACGAGATTCTGTCATCACACCCGTCAAAGAAGCAGGCATCGTTCGAAACATGGCATGAGCAAGTCAAAAATATAGTGTATTTTGACTTTGTTTCGAACGCCTTACGTATACCGATACGGATGCGATGAAATACTTACTTTTAGTGTCTATTTACTTATCTAACAAATGTCCGAACACAGCACCATTTACTTGAACACAAAGTTCATAACGCCTTCTAGGCCAGAAATCGTGTGGATTATTTTATGTCTCAGGTTTCTATTAATATTAATTGCTTCATTATTTCCTCAATTTTCAATTTCTTCTAAGGTGTTCGGGCGATTTGAGTAAATAGTCTCCTTTAAATCGTCCCACAACCAAATATCCGGGGTGCTAAATTTGGCGAGTTTGGTAGCCATGATATGGTCCCATTTAAACCAAGCCATATGGGATAATTTTCATTTAGACAATTTGTTATTGCTCAAGTATTGTGAATTGATACCCCGCCCTGCGGCCATATTATTGGGTGCTCTTGGATATCCAATGGAAGGTTATTGATGGAATTTTTTTACCAAGGAAATTTTAACGGAATAAGATATTTAGCATGTTGGAAGGTGATATTGAAAATTCCATCTATAACCTTCAGCAGTAACAAATTTTCTAAATCAAAATTATCCCATATGACTCGATTCAAATGGGACCATACCATGGCTACCAAACTCGCCAAATTTAGCACCCCGGATATTTGGTCCAAGGTCCCCAAATTTAACACCTCGGGATATTTGGTTGTGGGATCATTTAAAGGAGAGTATTTACTCAAATCGCCCGAACACCTTAGAAGAAATTGAAAATCGAGGAAATAATGAAGAAATTAATATTAATAGAAACCTGAGACATAAAATAATCAACACGATTTCTGTCCTAAGAAGGCGTTATGAACTCTGTGTTGAAGTAAATCGTGATGTCTTCGAGCATTTGTTAGATAAGTTCATTTTTTGTTGTCGTTGTTGTTGTCGTTCGTATTTAAAAATAGGGTAGTCCTAATTTAGTTTAGTTGTTTATACATTTGACATAAAAATGACATTTGACATTTTCTGACAAAATATGTAAAAAGTCCTTAACGGCGCAAGAACAATCCAGAGATAATATAAACTTGCCAATCGATTTCAATACGTCATCTACCACTAATTATGTATCTCTGGTTTCTTTACTGTATTCTCCTGTTCACAGATTGCGCCGCGAATCATTGGGGATTAGGGTCACTGGATCCTAAAACCTGCGGCTGGGACCGCAGGTCTCACGATCCAGTGACCCTATGGGGGATTGTTTATTTATCACCTAGGTGATCGAATTGAGAGCAGTGACAACTAGTCAAATGGCTATACACACAGACCACTTAAGGGTTCTAAAAAGTAGCTTTTCACCAAAGGAAAA
Organism: Oxystoma pomonae; assembly: GCA_963921995.1. Taxonomy (NCBI): domain Eukaryota; kingdom Metazoa; phylum Arthropoda; class Insecta; order Coleoptera; family Brentidae; genus Oxystoma; species Oxystoma pomonae. The sequence continues at coordinate 62,376,448 of OY998171.1, forward strand.
ATTATTAAATAAAACACAAAAACCAGGCCGACGAACTCCAAAACAAAACGACAAAACTAAGGTTATGAAGAATGTCAGGCAGACACACTGACATTGGTTAGTTGCAAATACAGTGAGTCGACCAATTTCGATGTTTGCATGGCATAAACTTTTTTCCTGGTAAGGGGTGTTACCTAGGTATATATGCTGGATCTCTCTTAGCCGAATACATTTAGGAAAGGAGAACACCAGAAACTATGCCTAGGGTAAGCTCACAAAAAAAAGACGTGGGTGATTAATTTTGATGGTGGCGGTATCTATAATATAACCATTTAGGTACTTTTTGATGCTAGGCATATAGCTAATATTGATAGGTAACCAGTATAGTCCATGTTTTTACATTTCCGCATGTTTTAGCTTTAGAGGAAAATAATACTCAATTTGTTTTTTATCAGAGGAAGAGGATTACAAAGCTTATTAATACAATCTAGAGGGTTTTTCAAATTAGGTGTCCATTATTTGGAAAATTACAAATATTTCAAATTTAGTTTTACAGGTCTCTATAAAGGGTATTTCTGACTGTTTCTGACGTAATATGGGCGCGCCAATTTTGAAACCCCACAAAAGTTAAAACAGTTTTTTTCAAAAAATAAACAAAATTTTAAAAAAGTGCCAAGATTTGATGGAAAAACATAGTCCAATAAACAATTTAGGCAAAATTTCAGGCCATTTGGAAGTCCCGTTTCCGAGAAACATGCGGAAAAAGAATTGCCTAATAAATGGACCCAACAGCGTTGCCGGTTTAACGATGTAATTGGGCCGTTAAAAAACCCAACAACTTTTGTTTTTATTTTTTTTTCTATCTTTAATATTAACGGCACTAACGGGGGTGCAAAAATCCTCCAAAAATATGCAATATCTCGAAAACTGTTTACCGCACCTAGATAACTGATATATTATTGAATTACGAAAGAAAAATGAAACTTGACAAAATAAAAAAACACAGAGTGACATACGGAATGACATTTGACAACTTTTGTCAAAATTTTCAAAAAATTTGGACGAAATTATTAAAATCTCACAATAAAACATTTTTTCTATCTCTAATATTAACGGCTATAACTGGGGTGTCCAAATATAATGAATCACCCTGTACATGCTAAATGCGAATGTTTGTACCTACTGCTTGTAGCTCACTTACTGTTTTCTTTTCACTTTTCCTGCGTTTCTTTCTCCGTTGGACAAAGGAACAATACAAATTCGTCGAGGCACATATTTTACAGTTTTTGATACAGCAAAATTATATTTTTAAACTTCACGTTTATTAATCAAAAATCTGACAGTGACAGTTAGTTATTTAATTTAGTATTAGTTGACTACTGATTTATTTTCTGTATATAAATCCTCTGTTTTTATATATAAAATTGAATAATAATAAACGTGATATCTCATTAACACTTATGTTTAAAATTTATTGTAATCGCGAGGTCTACTCTAGGTCGCCATAGTTTATAATAACTAAATATACACAAAAGTAAATTTTTAAAGGTGATTAGAAATTAAAATTAATATTTTTGTAAAACTTATGCCTTTCTGTCGATAGACATCTAAGCAAAATAGGCGTCAGCAAAGCTGGAAATTTCACAATGTATAAACTAGGTTTAATCTACAGTTTAATTAAACATAAGAATTAACAAGAGAATAATATATTTTAGTATTGTATTATTGTAAATTGATAAAATTTAAATTACTTTACTCCCAGCTGGATATATTTTCTCCTCAGCAGCGTATTATACCATTTCATGAGATATACATTTTCATATGCTTTGAAAATTAAGTATTTACTTTCCGCACTGATTTGGACGCCGGAAAGTGAATGATCGGCGAAAGGAAAATTTACCTCTATATAAAATATAAAGTCTTTTTTTATACCTTCATCAAAAACATGATTTTAGTAACTGTCTGCAGATAACTAATGGCTTTTTTGGTTACCGATGCAAAAAAACTTTTTTTTTGATCACGGGTGCAAAAAAAGATTTCTGTCCGTTTTTTACCCAAAATTAAAGAGAAACAGCGAAAGAAAGTATTATTAAAAGAACCTAATTTTTCTTGCCTAAAAATTAAGCCAATTCCGCCAGTTTTCACCAAGTAGAAAAAATCATTTAAAAACATAATCAAAATAACAAAGTGTCAAAGATTAAAATGTGTGTGTGTGTGTGTAAAATGAAAGTCATCGAGTAAAAAGGCACATTGCTATGGAAACCATTTTTGTTTCATTTACCAGCCGCCTTGATTTATAATGTAAAGATGGTGTGTTGCGAGAAGTGCTCTTCGTTCGAGATTTTTAAAAGTATTTTTTTTTGCATTTTTTGATAAAGGTATTAAAAAAAATAGTGTTAGCAACTCGCGGCTGACCTGTGCTTTTTTTTACTCATGTTTTTATATACCTCGTGCGCTCGTTATTTAAACCAACGCTTGTAAAAAAAACACTATTTTAGCTACTAGTTGTTAAAACTACTATTTTTTATACCTTCATCAAAAACATGATTTTAGTAACTGTCTGCAGATAACTAAAGCATGGCCTTTTTGGGTACCGATGCAAAAAACTTTTTTTTTGTTCACGGGTGCAAAAAAAGATTTTTGTCCGTTTTTTACACAAAATTAAAGAGAAATAGCTGACAATATAAATATTGAAAAAATCTAATTATTCTTGTCTAAAAATAAAGCCATTTTAGCCAGTTTTTACCAAGTATTTACGAAAAAATCATTTAAAAACATCGTCAAAATATCAAACTGTCGAAGATTAAAATGTCGCAACAATTAACGTCATCGAGTAAAAAGTCACATCGCTATGGAAACCATTGTTATTTCATTTACCAGCCGCCTTGATTTATAGTGTAAAGGATTTTTCTTGGATTTTCTGATATAGGTATTAATGTGCTATTTAAACCAACGCTTGTAAAAAAAGCACTATTTTAGCCACTAGTTGTGGAAACTACTATTCTTTATCACCTACAATACACTTTTGCCATCCATTTTTTACTTAAATTTGAAGAAAAATTCTAATTATTCTTACCCATATAACTATGAGATAAATAACGGCCCTGCCCTTGCATCTCCCAATCAAGTTAGCCTGGAAAAAATGCAGAGCCAAAACTCTGCGTCAGGCATACGCATAAGTATATGGATACATTTAAATAACAGCCAAATGTCCCTAATGTTTACAACTCGCAGCCAAACTGTGCTTCTTTTACTTGCATTTTTAAATTAGTTGCCGCGCTCGTTATTTAAACTAACACTCGTAAAAACACACTTATTTAGCCGCTATTGCTAGTTGTAAAAGCTACTACACAACAAAATAATAATAAAGATATGGGGTCCACATCATTTATGAACTATTATTATCGTCGTTTATTTTTAATATTTAAATAATCCTTTTTTATCGTCTATTAATTAATATTACAGGGGCCCAGTTTGAACAATGGCTTGCAGCTTGGGAAGGATTTTACCTTTGATAATATATATATACAAAAATTTATAATCCACCTCCTTAAAAACCCATGTATGCCAATTTTGATTTAAATCAAACAAACTAAATCTTTTTTACGTTTAGGTTAGGTTATAGCTTAGTTTGACTGTATACTTACACACACTCTTACATTACTTCGACTACTATTTCTACTACTACAACTGCTAAAGTTGAGCTGTAATTTTATTTTTGAATATTACGGGTAGATCTTAGAAAATCTTATAAACCTTTATGAGGAATTTTCATATTAAAAATCATAAAATATTGTAAACTTTTATAAGCCAACTGGCTGATAAAATATGATGAACTCCTATGAGGGATTTGTGTTTCACTTTCACTAGTCAAAAATTATAAAATATGATAAGTTTATATGAGCATAGGTTATAAAAATTTATGATGTTTTATCTGTTATTTGCTATGATCTTTTATGAAGTTTTTTTGGCAGGGATTGCTAAAGGTCAAAAATAAGGGACCTACCCAGGTGATCAACTCTTAATAGTTATTTACCTAAAGTGCGGAAAGTGGTATTTTCGAGCGGAGCGGAGTTCGAGCAAGCCGTCAAGGGTTGAAAAGGTATATTCCGCAAGAGTTAGGTACGAGTGTTTTTATCCCATCTTATTTATCAAAAAAAAATGTTTTTAATACCCAAATATTATATAATAATGCTACAAAATGACACATATTATAGTTACATAAATTATTTAATTAATCCTAAATATCTTCATTTTTAACAATACTTTTATACTTAGTAACTTTTCCTTTTCATTCAAAATTTCACCGTTTGTTCGTTTTGATTAATCTCAGATTTTATAAAAAATTGGTTTCTCCAAAAAATATATTTTTTTTATACCTTCATCGAAAACATGATTTTAGTAACTGTCTGCAGATAACTAAAGCATCGCTTTTTTGGTTACCGATGCAAAAAAACTTTTTTTTTTATAACGGGTGCAAAAAAAGATTTCTGTCCGTTTTTTACCAAAAACTAAAGATAAATAGCGGAAAATACTAATATTGAAAAAATCTAATTACTCTTGCCTAAAAATTAAGCCATTGCCGCCGCCAGTTTTCACCAAGTATTTACGAAAAAATCATTTCAAAACATCGTCAAAATATCAAACTATCAAAGATTAAAATGTCGCAACAATGAACGTCACCGAGTAAAAAGGCACATCGCTATGGCAACCATTGTTATTTCATTTACCAGCCGCCTTGATTTATAGTGTAAAGTGCTCTTCGTTCGAGATTTTTAAAAGTAATTTCCTGTTTTTCTTGGATTTTTTTTGTGTTCACAACTCGCGGCTAAACTGTGCTTTTTTTACTCGCGTTTTTAAATACCTCGCTGCGCTCCTTATTTAAACCAACGCTTGTAAAAAAAAGCACTATTTTAGCTACTACTTGTGAAAACTACTATTTTATGTTTGGACCGCCACTGAGAACGACGTAAGTGTAATATGTCACTTTCTTTTACAGAACTTAAGAGTCTGGTTCTCTACTAATAAATTGGTTTAGAACAAGTAGCCATTGATATACAAAATATATAAAAAAAAATTGGTGGAAAATCTTCGAAATCTAACACCGCCTTTAAAAATCAATAGACACTTAAAGTAAATATTTCAACGCATCCGTATCGGCATACGTAACGCGTTCGAAACAAAGTCAAAATACGCTACATTTTTGACTTGTTTATACGATGTTTCGAACGATGCCCGCTTTATTGAACGTGCGATGACAGGACTGCTGATTGAAATCATTGCGTACGTTCGTGGGTCCCTAACGATACGTACATCCACCGTACGCAACGAGATTCTGTCATCACACCCGTCAAAGAAGCAGCCACAGTAGGCTAAAGGGCACTGAGGCGGTAAGATTTAACAGGCTTTTTAGCTGAGAATGGTGTTGTATGGATGCGTTGAAATATTTACTATAAGTGTCTAATATCTTCGAAACCAATTCATCATCATTCTGGTCATTACAATGTGCAGTGTAAAGGGTTTTCCTTTATCCAGAATTTAGTCTTACATAAATTTCGACACATTGCACAGTGGTTCATCCCTATGACAAAATTCAAAAAATTTATCGGGATATTTTTTACAAAGTATTATTTTATTTTGTCCTATACATTCCAAACTACCTAAAAAAGCTTCTTAAGTCATAGGTAATACTAATTTAGTAGGCTAGTAAACGAGACAAAATCAATAAATATTGGAATTGTGTTTCGTTAATGTCTAAATCTCCATTTTTTTGGGCATGTTCGTGTACTCAGTAAAGAAGACTTTTTCAGCTTGTCAATTTTTGGATATGAAAATTGACAATATCTATGTTGACAGCCTTTTTAAGTAATATATTCAGTTCAATATAAGTGTAATGCATTTATCAATTAAAAAAGAGAACGTTTGTATGATTTTTTGTTTTTTGTGTAATAAAATTAAACTGTACTAAAGTTTTAGAAAGAAATATATAGAAATGTCTTTCTACTTTCAATCCCTGTAAGAATCTCGTCGTACTTTGTCCAACTTTTTTAAATATAATGATTTAAAAAACTTCTTGATATCAAGCTTGTGCCATAAGAAAAAGCTATAGGAAATATTTTTTTACATTATTGCTATAATCTAATCATTTGTTTGTACTCAAAATTAGCCTCTCAATTAGCAGAAACAAGAGCTTAATGTTGTTTGCATTATTTGTGACAATCTACTTTAAAATTTCTTAAAATTTAATGTAATATATGTGAACCACTGTGCATTGTTTTTAAATATTTTTAAAATTGAGTTCTTGCTATTTTTGACAAAAATATTTCTTTAGTAAAGAAAAATATTCTTACAGTAGCGTATTACTTTCTATGTTACCTATTCTTTTAACTATATAATTTTTCACCATATACTTAGTTATTGGAAATTACGATACCTAAGTAGTATAAATTATTTGGCAAAAGTCTAGTTCCATTTTCAGTGGTAAAAAAATGACCCAGTTTCTCTCAACATTTTTAATTAGTATTTGAAATTTTATTGCTATATGAAAGCATTCTCGAGAGCATTCTGCCTTACTTCGCTCTTGCTCTTACGCAGCAAATATTTTTTTGCAATCTTGAAATGTTATTGTATGGCAAGACATGTATTTTTTTATTTGTGTTTGACTTTTCTTTTGGGTATTATTTAAGAAATTTTATCTAATAACATTTAATAATCCCATAATTAGACCTTTCTGTTACTGAAAACGGGGCAACATCTTCTTTGGACAATATATTATGGTTCTATGGCGAAATTCCGCAAGATCCAAAAGAGTTTAGACCTTTTTTGCACGCATACTCTTTGCCAACACGTTTTTTTAAAGCAATTTTCATAAAACGTTACAAATAGTTATTTATGCACAACCGGGCGTTAAGGTGCACTTTAACGCCCGCATTTTAGAGCGTAATAAAGCACTTTAAGGTCCGTGGGCGCTAAAACAGTACTTTAACGCCCGAATGCGTTAAAACTTATTTTTAACGCCAGCATGTGTTAAATTTAGGGGCTTTTTTAAATATTTATGAAAAGCAGTCATTCTATAATTTTGTTTCAATAATTTTAATTAAACGAATGCAACAATAAAATTACCTATGGTAAAAAATAATAACTATAATAATAATAAATAATAATAACTAACTATAATAACTCCATAGGGCAGACAAGCAACTGTTTGCGTTTCAGATTGCTTGATTGAGAATGACAGAAATAAAATCATAAAAATCATAAAATGCGTTTAACACCCTCAGCGTGTAAAAACCCTCGCGTGGCGGCTCGTGTTTTTATTTCCACGCTGCGGGCGTTAAACGCCTCCTTTATGACCTAGATACATAAATAGCTATTATGTATCTAGGTCTTAAAGACAGTGTTTAACCCCTGCGGCGTGAAAATAAAGACCCGAGCCGGTCGGTGAGGATTTTTACACGCTGAGGTCGTTAAACGCAATTTAAGAACGAGATACATACAATGTTTTATGCACAACCATGTTTTTTAGGAGAAAAAAGACTTGAAATGAATGAATTATTCCACAAAAAAAAAATTGTTGGTCTAAACTATCTAATATTTTGACAACACACTGTCAGTCTATTCATGTCACTTTTTAATCAAGCAATCTGACAAAAACATTGAATAATGCTCCTAGCAACACGTAACAACCAAATAAACAAACTGAGCGTGACTTCACAAGTTTTAGCTGCATGGAACAGTACAAAGTTGATTATTAATTTTTTAACACTAAAAAGTATGGAAAAACGACGCCTGTAAGCGTAGATAGAAAATACCTATCTACGCTGTAAGTAAGTGTAAATTAACCAAAACAATATATGCATTTTATTATGAGTCTGGCTGTACAAATAGTTCCTTCCTGTAGCCACCGGCTGCTCTCGTGTCGCCGTCAAACAATGATCCCCAAGCAACACAGTATCGGTCACTCTCGCGTAGCTATTACTTTCCTACAATTATGTAATTTGTTTATTGTGGTTCTTGAAATAAAAATTGAAAAAATAAAAGAAAAGAATGCTTTTCATTGCTGTTACATCTATGAAAAAGCTGAAAAAAAAACATATTTAGGTAAAAAATCTCTTTGTTTTGAACGAACAAAATGCAAGCCAAACAGAAAAAACAAAATTACTATCAAATTTCAGCAAAAATGACTTTAATGCCAGCAGGCGTTAAGCGAGCTCTAGGGCGTTAAATTGCCACTTATCGCTCGCGGGCGGTAAAAGACATTTTAACGCCCGGTTTTGCGTAAACCATCAATATTTTAACACAACAGTGTTCGCATAACAACAACAGTTAAAAAAAAAATCGCACTGCGTACTCTTAGATGATGCATTCTCTTAAGGGGCCTACAGACACGCGAAAATTTCTTGGCAATATCTGTCCAAAATATCTGTCGAAGATGTAGGTATTCAGTCGCCGCTTGAAGAATTGTACGCGCGTCCAAGTTACACGGACACATCTCTCCGTGTATATGCAGAACTCGGGATAATATCAGTATGGTTCAAGTTTCTGTTTAGAGTTGTTTTATTTTGCATAAACTATGGCAGCTCCTAGCAGAAACTATTCAAAAGAATTTTTGACAGAGTTCTTTGAGCTTTTTAAATCTTACCCATGTTTATGGAAAGTCAGTGGCGGTCACAGCTTTCCCAAAAGAGGGTGGCGTGAAGTTAAAATTTTGTAAAAGCAAAGAAAAAGTTTTTAGGCGATTTTTTAAATAAAATCTTAAAAAAGGGGGGGTGATCGCCTCCGCCGCACCCCCCGCCTGCGACCTCTATCAGGAAAACTGAATTCAGAGACTATATGAATAAAAATAAAAAAAACGATGCTTATAAAATATTGGTGGAAAAGTGGAAAGAAATAGAAAAGGCCCATTTACTTCGTAGCTTTCGTTTATTCTATAATGGGTTTTGTTTCTTTTTTATTACGCACACACACGCCACTGCTAATAAATTTAAGTCACTGTCCCTCATTGTCGCCATGTTGATTAACAAACTGCATTTAAAATTATCTTCGCGTGTGTAAGCAATTCCACTAAACGTACATGTAAGCCCAGATTTCTACGCGCGTACATATCTCAAGAAATGATCGTAGGCCCCATAAAGGTATAAGTTGAAGGTCTTTGGTAGGCCCCTTTTCCCTCCGATACCCTACCTATACGCGCATTTTTACGCGCTTTTTCATCTGGCGCTTATAAATCGGTTAAAAAGTAAACACAGCCATGAAAAAACAGCAATAAAACACTCAATTTCCGTCAAGTCAAATATACCTAGAAAATTAACCTGGCACAAATCCAAACCAAATTTTACTACTTACATCATACGTACTGCATAATAAACTGAAAGTAAACTTTAAATTTTCCGGAAAATAAATTAAATATTTTTGATGGAATTTCCTGCATTACGTGCCAGAGAAACAGATAAACACATACGAGCGTACCATATAAACCTGTAGAGACCCACCTATAACTTTTAAGTTCGTTTTCGTCAGTTGTTTTTTAGGAAAATTTTGTCTTTCTTAAAAGATAAGACTCAATATTTTTGCCTCACAAGGGTGGTGGTAAACACTGGGCTGCTACGAGAAACTATCGGGTTTGTGGCGGCTTGTATAGTCACCGACGATAAGTTTTTGGTACGAAGCTATAAAGCATCGACAGAAGTTGCCGGAAATAATGCTTCTAATGAGAGTCGCCGACGCGTCACTCAAAGCCTCATTCTTGCCGCTTGCAATCCGCGCGCTGTTACCAGTCATACGATAATACGACAGAAAATTTAACACCTTCAATTTTATATGACGATGTTAAAAGAGTGGTAGAGTATCAGACTCTTACCCGGGACGCGCAGGTTCAAATCACCACTTTTTTTTAATTACAGGTAAAATACTCGCGCCCACCCACATGTCGGCTGAGAAGCTATAAAGCATCGACAGAAGTTGCCGGAAATAATGCTTCTAATGAGAGTCGCCGACGCGTCACTCAAAGCCTCGTTCTTGCCGCTTGCTATCCGCGTGCTGTTACCAGTCATACGATAATACGACAGAAAATTTAACACCTTCAATTTTATATGACGATGTTAAAAGAGTGGTAGAGTATCAGACTCTTACCCGGGACGCGCAGGTTCAAATCACCACTTTTTTTTAATTACAGGTAAAATACTCGCGCCCACCCACCTGTCGGCTGATACGAGCCCCAGCGGACATGAGCAGTATACATACCGTGGCGCCCCAAGCTGTCGAGCCGTCCGCGCCAGCTAGTTTCCAAAAAATTCTAAGAGATACGCTATCGTCCAGGGGCCTAATTCTTGAATCTCGAGAGAAGGATCGATCCTTCAAGAGAAGGGATCAATCCCGAGGAATGATCTCATCCTTCGAAAAAAATATGCTTTTCCTTGAAACCTCTTCAAAATTTTAGATTGAAAATTATACATTTTGCGCGCATGCTTGCCTGAGAAATGGGACCGATCCCTGGCTTTGGAATCGGGGAGCGGGAACACCCAATTTTTGATAGAATGGAATGAGCGATCACCGCTCAAGAATACAAAATGCGTTCAACGTGGGATCATTCGACACAAATCTATGTCGTTCGCTGCTCAAGAATTAGGGTCCAGACCACGTTGGATTAGTTTGGGTAACTCCACTTTTTGTTTTAAAAATCAAAATCTGGTAATGCATTTTTTAGTTTGCTCCAATGATTGCATGTTATTGTTTTTTTAGCGGGCTAAAATTGTTTGTGAATGGGGAGTGAAGCTAAAATCATAGCCAAGACATAATACCAGTATAGCCTTTAGAAACAGATGAACGTCAACAAAATTTCCCTTCCATTTTGTCAAAGCAAAACTTGCCCGAATGCGTTGTTTTATACTAAAAGTTTATTGGGTAATATTTTATCGTTATTTGCGTTGGTGGATAGGGACATTAAAAAAAAACAAGCGACAAATTTAAGTTGTAATTAATATTCTACTTAAGATTTATTATGCAATAATCAAATTATTATTGTTATAACAAAAGCATCGTCGGTACACTTTATATGCTTAATTTAAAGAAGGTTGTGTGTGACTGTAAAATGAGTTTGATGTCGTTTGTTGATATAACATCAAGCTTGTACCGATGTCAGGGTGGAGTGGGTTGCTGCTAAATGCATTCCCACCGATATCCGGAGTCGGTGTGCATTGTTTCATTGCAACTTTTGCGAACTCTTTTGTTGGCACCGATGAATTTAAAAACTCGCCCATTGTTATTTTATTAGACGTGTGTGAAGTTAGCAACGAATTGGGGACATTGCCATTTGCACCAATACATATTTGAAAAAATTGAAAATCCTCAAATTTAAACTTCCAAGGACTCTTTCATGCCTCAAAGCGTTTTCCGAATACATCTGTAAATCTAAAAAAAGTTTAGAACAAAAAAAATATCTAGGGTCCAATTTTTTGATGAGCGGACTGACGCCATTTTTTTGGATCTCTATTTGATACATTGTTTTAGACAGCGACAATAAATATGTAACAATATGTCATGTCGTTGATTGTTTCAAATGTCCCTTTAAATTGACAACAAAAAATTATTTGACATGCGAATTGTTGACAACAAAGAAATACGTTTTCAGAGAAAAAAAATCACGTCAGTTCGCTCATCAAAAAATTGGACTATACCTTTTCCATACCACAAAATACAGCTCTTTTAGATACAGAATATCATAATGATAATTTGACCCTTAAAAATAATGTAACAAAGTAATACTCAAACAGTAGGTTCCTCTCTCGATGGACAATCATCCCTCAAAACCTCAATTCCTCCCGCCCCGCCGAAGGTACCAAAAACGCATTTCCTAGTTCCAGAATGTAAAATATTCAAACAACGAAAAAGATTATTCAGAAATGATGTAACAAAATAAAATTCATACAGTAGATTCCTCCATCGATGGAGAATCATCCCTCGAAACCCTAATTCCTTCCACCTCGTCAAAGGTACCAAAAACGGATTTTCTAGTTCCAGTAACACAATAAAGGGTTTCGAGGGATGGTTCTCCATCGATGGAGAAATCTGCTGTATGAATTTTATTGTGTTACATCATTTTTGAATAATCTTTTTCGTTGTTTAAATTTTTTACATTCTGGAACTAGGAAATGCGCTTTTGGTAACTTCGACGGGGTGGAAGGAGTTAGGGTTTCGAGGGATAATTCTCCATAGATGAAGGAATCTACTGTATGAATTTTATTTTGTTACATCATTTTTGAATAATCTTTTTCGTTGTTTAAATTTTTTACATTCTGGAACTAGGAAATGCGTTTTTGGTAACTTCGACAGGGTGAAAGGATTTAGGGTTTCGAGGGATAATTCTCCATAGATGAAGGAATCTACTGTATGAATTTTATTTTGTTACATCATTTTTGAATAATCTTTTTCGTTTTTTAAATTTTTTACATTCTGGAACTAGGAAATGCGTTTTTGGTAACTTCAACAGGGTGATTTAGGGTTTCGAGGGATAATTCTCCATAGATGAAGGAATCTTCTGTATAAATTTTAATTTGTTACATCATTTTTGAATAATCTTTTTCTCTGTTTGAATTTTTTACATTCTGGAACTAGGAAATGCGTTTTTGGTACCTTCGACGGGGTGGAAGGAATTAGGGTTTCGAGGGATGATTCTCCGTTGATGGAGAAATCTACTGTATGAATTTTATTTTGTTATTTCATTTTTGAATAATCTTTTTCGTTGTTTGAATTTTTCACATTCTGGAACTTGGAAATGCGTTTTTGGTACCTTCGACGGGGTGGAAGGAATTAGGGTTTCAAGGGATGATTCTCCATCGATGGAGAAATCTACTGTATGAATTTTATTTTGTTATATCATTTTTGAATAATCTTTTTCGTTGTTTGAATTTTTTACATTCTGGAACTAGGAAATGCGTTTTTGGTACCTTCGACGAGGTGGAAAGAATTAGGGTTTCGAGGGATGATTCTCCGTTGATGATGAAATCTACTGTATGAATTTTATTTTGTTATATCATTTTTGAATAATCTTTTTCGTTGTTTGAATTTTTTACATTCTGGAAGTAGGAAATGCGTTTTTGGTACTTTTGACAAAGTGGAAGGAATTAGGGTTTCGAGGGATGATTCTCCGTCGATAGAGAAATCTACTGTATGAATTTTATTTTGTTATATCATTTTTGAATAATCTTTTTCGTTGTTTGAATTTTTTACATTCTGGAACTCGGAAATGCGTTTTTGGTACCTTCGACGGGGTGGAAGGAATTAGGTTTTCGAGGGATGATTCTCCGTTGATGGAGAAATCTACTGTATGAATTTTATTATATCATTTTTGAATAATCTTTTTCGTTGTTTGAATTTTTTACATTCTGGAACTAGGAAATGCGTTTTTGGTACCTTCGACGGGGTGGAAGGAATTAGGGTTTCAAGGGATGATTCTCCATCGATGGAGGAATCTACTGTATGAATTTTATTTTGTTACATCATTTTTGAATAATCTTTTTCGTTGTTTTAATTTTTTACATTCTGGAAGTAGGAAATGCGTTTTTGGTACTTTTGACAAAGTGGAAGGAATTAGGGTTTCGAGGGATGATTCTCCGTCGATAGAGAAATTTACTGTATGAATTTTATTTTGTTATATCATTTTTGAATAATCTTTTTCGTTGTTTGAATTTTTTACATTCTGGAACTAGGAAATGCGTTTTTGGTACCTTCGACGGGGTGGAAAGAATTAGGGTTTCGAGGGATGATTCTCCGTTGATGATGAAATCTACTGTATGAATTTTATTTTGTTATATCATTTTTGAATAATCTTTTTCGTTGTTTGAATTTTTTACATTCTGGAACTGGGAAATGCGTTTTTGGTACCTTCGACGGGGCGGGAGGAATTAGGGTTTCGAGGGATGATTCTCCATCGATGGAGGAATCTACTGTATGAATTTTATTTTGTTACATCATTTTTGAATAATCTTTTTCGTTGTTTGAATATTTTACATTCTGGAACTAGGAAATGCGTTTTTGGTACCTTCGGCGTGGCGGGAGGAATTGAGGTTTTGAGGAATCATTGTCCATCGAGAGAGGAACCTACTGTTTGAGTATTACTTTGTTACATTATTTTTAAGGGTCACATTATCACACATGATATTCTGTATCTAAAAGAGGTGTATTTTGTGATATGGAAAAGGTAAATATTTTTTTTTTGTTCCAAACTTTTTTTTTAGATTTACAGATGTATTCAAAAAACGCTTTGAGGCATGAATGAGTTCTTGTATGTTCTTGTAAATATGTATCCAAATCTCAATTATCAAATGTTAATAAACAACGCATTTTTAACATGTATTGATATGTACTAAGTGAGGCTATTTTACTACACATAAAAAATATTTAATTGAGACCAATAAATATTTGTTTCCCATGGTCCAAACAAATATTTATTTGAACGAAACTAATATTCAATAAGTCAAATAAATCTTGCTTGATAGAAATAAATATTTATTTGATTCAAATAAATAATTCTTTGGACCATGAGAAGGCTCAATTAAATATTTTTTTCTATTGTAGCTCAAAAAATGAGTTTAGATATTGTTCCTGCATAATTTCCAAACTGCTGAACTGATTTTCATAATTTTTGTTTTATCCCATTTGGGAAAGTCGCTTTAATTTTAAGTTTTTAATTATGTCTAGGGCTTATTTTACTAAGGTTAATTACACCCTACTTTTAAACCTACTTTAATTTTGATTGATGTTTAGTATGTGCTTAAGTCACCACACATTGTCATATTTCAAGTTAATTCTGGAAGCACATTTCAATAGCCAATTAAATTTAAACTAGGTTTAAGATTGCGGTGCAATTGGCATGAATTTATTATAAAAGAAGTGTTTTAACCTCAGACTAATAACTAAAACTTAGTCTAGACTTAACAAGATTTTTTTTGTTTGTTTAAACACCTTGGCAATCTCTCTGTTAAGCAGAGTGTGAAAAACGGATGTCGAAAATGTATTTTTTAGCCATGCATTGATGGTTTTCGCAGGAAAACATTATGGTTTATGCATACCAATAATATATATTATGCATATTTTAGTTGGCAATTGATTATTATTGGACCTATTTTATTACTCTTAGCAACAGACGTCGTTTATCCATTTATTTTGTACGCTCTAAATATCCAAATTTCATTGGTTTATTTAAAATCGAGGATATCCTGGGGTATAATTTTTGACTCTTTTCATTTAGAACTTCTTGAGCGGGTACAGCGAGCTTACAATTATTCTAATCTCACATTGTCTGCGGTTTCGTTTCTTCGCAAAAAAATATAACAATTTTACAACTGTCGCAATTCACGAGTAACGATAGCCCTTTTTTACCGCCCTTCAAAATGTCCCTTAAATGACTCCATTTACTCAAAAACCCACCCGCTAAATAGGAAACCAACATCTTTGTTGTTTACTTTTTTCTCCCCCTTCGCCCCCCCCCTGGGACCGCCACTGGTGTATATTAGGTTTAAGTATATGATAACTACAAAAATGATATAAACTCTGTGTTTAGGACTTCCATTGTCTATATTTTAAACTCTCAGTTTGCACATGAAGACGATCAGAGATTGTACTGATCGAAACGTCGTTCATAAATAAAATATAGACAATGGAAGTCAGAAACACAGAGTTTATTTCAAACACATCATTTCTCAAACTTTCATACAAAAATGATGTCACTTATTGTAAGTTTCCAAAGAACTGTTATGTTGACCACTTAATACCAAATTAGTTCTGACCGGTGCGAAACTAGTTCCTATAAGTTGAAAACGCCTTAAAAAAATTTGTAAAAGTCTCCTTTTCTTCTTTCAGTTTCAATTTCTATATATCATCATTGTCTATTATGTCAGTTATGCAAACGAATTTTTTCATAAATAGATGGTGGTAAATTGTATCTATGCAAGTATTAATATTCAATTGTATTCTGTTATATTGTCTGTTTTCTGTATGACTTTGGTAATATTATTAGATAAGCTTAGGACAATAAAGTTTTGGTTAGGTAGGCAGAATCATGAAATATATCGCGATATTCTGGTGCCAATTATTAAATACTAGCTGAAGTGTTTTTCGTTTTTTTGTTTAAATCGTTATAACTTTTGTCTCCGTAAACCGATTTGGATGATGTGAAGCCTATATCTTGCTCAGAAACCCAATAAATGCAGCATAGTCTCATCAAAATCGGTCCAATGGAACAGACAACAGAGAGAAAGAAAACAAATTTTCTGAATGACTTTGGTAATCTTATTAGATAAGCCGTAGACAATAAAAAAGTTTTTGATAGGTAGGTAGTCAGAATCATGAAATATCTCGCAATGTTCCCGTGCCAGTATTAGGGCCATTCCACGGTCACGAACAGGACATTTTTTTGACATTTTTTTTCTACTTTTTGTGTTTTTTAAAATACTTATTGTCCAGAAAAGTAGTGTATAAAATATTTATTTTTGTTGGGAAAATAATAAAATGAACCGAAACTCTGCAGGTTTAATTAACCCTGTAACAAATCTAAAAGGCGCGTTACGTACAGGACATTTTCATTTCCCAAAAGTGTCCTGTATGTGACAGGCACTCAAGATTTTGTTACTAAATTACCGTTAAACCTGCAGGGTTTCGGTCCATTTTATTATTGTCCCAACACATTAAACTACATGAAAAATATTTTATGTACTACTTTTATAGACAACAAGTATTTTAACTATGTTGGGAATTTGGAACCTGGAATTATGATTGTTTTCCACAAACCAAAACTACACTTTTTTGCACTCGACGCGCGTTTCGCTAACAACGTTAGCATCATCAGGAGACGATAAACAATGAACTAAATTAATCTACGCTCTATCTTATATACAATCCTTTAGTGGGCGGAGATAAGACTAATAAATTGTGATTGATCACGATTTTTAATCCTATCTCCCCTCAACCAAAGAATAAAGTGTACTAAACGGGATGGGTCCTCTATCTTTATTTAAACTATTTCTGGGTTTAATGATTTCCCATACTTTCATATGCATTCAAAAGTCTTTTGTTTGGTACACTTTTTAGAAGTTTTAGGTTATATAATGTGAATCTATGATTGTTTTCAAAAGCATGCTCGGCCACACTTGACTTTTCTGTTCTTCCGTATTTTAAGTGTGCTAAGTGTTCTTTAAAACGTGTTTGAATAGAGCGTCTCGTTTGGCCAACATATTTTTTGTCACAATCCATGCAACTAATTTCGTAAATTCCACTTTTTTCTAGAACTGTAGTTTTATCCTTGGGATTTCCTAGTAAGCTTCTTATTGTGTTACCAGATTGATATACTAATTTAAGACCGGTGTTATTAAATACTTTGTGTAATCCTTTCGTATAATTAGGATTATAAGGAATTGATACAAATTTTGAGTCGCAGGTATCTTTTTGAATGCATATGAAAGTACGGAAATCATTAAATCCAGAAATAGTTTAAATAAAGATAGAGGACCCATCCCGTTTAGTACACTTTATTCTTTGGTTGAGGGGAGATAGTATTAAAAATCGTGATCAATCACAATTTATTAGTCTTATCTCCGCCCACTAAAGGATTGTATATAAGATAGAGCGTAGATTAATTTAGTTCATTGTTTATCGTCTCCTGATGATGCTAACGTTGTTAGCGAAACGCGGGTCGAGTGCAAAAAAGTGTAGTTTTGGTTTGTGGAAAACGAACAAGTATTTTAAAAAACACAAAAAGTAGAAAAAATGCCGAAAAAATGTCCTGTACATTTGATTTCAAAAATAACTCATACATGCATTTTAGCTTTCCATTAGTGTATACTATTATAAGGAACCACCAGCTTAGTATGCCTGACAGCTTAAAATTCAGTGTGACATCCTTAAAAATGCCACAGATATCAACATTTACAAAAGTTACAAAATTATCACTCGAGTTATAGAAGACGGCTGGTCTATAAGAAGAGCGGCCACCCATTTTGGAGTTGATAAAATGACGATAATGCGATGGAAAAAGCGTTGGATTGAAAATAATTCTACGGATAGGAAAGATGGATCAGGACTACCAAAAGTAAGTTCTGAAGTGCAAGATGAGAGACTTATTGACCATCTCAGACAAAATCCTTTTTCAACGTCGGTTGAAGAAGCTAATGTAACATTATTTCCGGGTTCTTTAGCAACAGTAAATAGAAAAGTAACGAAATCAGAAGTCTCTTGTCGAGTTGCTGCAAAGAAGCCTTTTCTAACAGAAGAACAAAAACAGGCCAGAGTGATTTTTGCACTGAACAACGTTCTTCGTGATAATGACTTCTGGGAGAGGGTGGTTTTCACTGACGAAAAAATGTTTCAATCATCTTCAAGCAGCAGGAGAATTTTAGTTTATCGTCCACCAAATTCTAGATTTGAACCCGAATATACAAACCAAATTAAAAAAGCTGGACATAAACGTGTGTGCTAGAGGTTTGGGTTTTTTTTGGAGAATCGAAGGAATATTCAATAGTGAACGATATATTGAAATCCTTGAAAACGTTATGCTGCCATCTGTACAGGCTTTACATGAAAATAATTTCTTCGTTTATCAGCAGGACAACTGTCCAGTACGCACGGCTAAAGTTGTTCGCCAATGGTTTCAGAATAATAATATAGAAACACTTCCTTCGCCAGCCAACAGCCCTGATCTTATCCCAATGGAAAATATATGGGTCGAATCGTTAAAATAATATACCAAAGGAATTGGAGACCACGAAATGCTGAAGAGATAAGCGATGCTATTTATCGCGCATTGGATCAGCTCTCAGAAGACCATCAGTATTTTCAAAATTTAACCGTTTCAATGCCCAGACGTTTGCAGCTTGTAATAGAGAAAAATGGTGATCCTATTAAATACTAAACTATTTATTTTAGTTCTTTTTTAAGTTAAAATAATTAGTATTAAGTTTACCATCGTTTTTGTCCTAAGCCAAGTTTCCTATTCGGCGAATTGTTTTCAATAATCCAGCACTGTTTCCATTGTATTATTGTAATTTTGTGACTGCATGTATGCGTTTTTTTTTTAAAATCAAGTGTACGTGACGGTGGAATGGCCCATTATTAAATACTAGCTGAATTTTGCCGCTACGCCTACTGTTTTTTTTCCAATTTTTTAAAAATAAGTTACTAAGGTTCCAAAACACCTTAATCGACGAAAAAAAAAGTTGTATGTCAGTCTGTTGTCTGTCTGTATACACGATAACTCCAGAACGCCTTAATTGATTTTAACGAAATTTGCTTCAAAAGTTCTCTATTGGCTGACCATGCACTAAGTAACTTTTGGGTAGGGTGGTGGGGGATTAAAGAGGGGAAAAGGAGGATAAAATATTTAAAAAAATTTTCATTTTGGAACAAAAGCAAGTATCGATATACGGTTTTCAGATTTAAGTTTCCATAAATATGGACTATAAATTTTGTTATAAAGTCCAAATTCGTGGGTCCTTTAGTTTCTGAGTTATTTGAAAAAGCGTTAAATTATAAAAAAGAAATCATACCTTTAAAAGTAAAGCAGCAATTGATATGCGGTGTTCAGATTTTGGCTTTCGTAAATATTACCCAAAAATATCAAGGTTCAAATCTTTCAAAGCTACAGTTTTCGTGATATTTTCATGTCCTTTTGAACCGATTTGGATGAAATAAACCCTATGTATTGCTCAGAAACCCAAGAAATGCAGTATAGTCTCATCAAAATCGGTCCAGTAATTTTTGCACGATGCTGGAACAGACAGACAGACAGACAAAAATTTTAAAAACTTTTTTTTAACTAAAAGTCAAAAACATAAATGCTCTATCTATGTCCGTGTGAACGGGTTCGGCTTTAACATCTAAGCCGAGCTTAAGCTTTAGTTTTAGTGTTAGTTTAGGTTGTGGAATATCATGTAAGTGGCAATTAAGCTGTAGTTAAGATAAGCCGTAGAATTACTTCGGGTTAAGCGCATTTTGAGGTTATGTGAGGTATTTTTTGGTTATGTTTTTAAACAAAAGCCATTAATTTTATGAGTTTATAAAACTGTTTCGTTACTTTAAAATATTTCTGTGATTAGCGTTTGTGCTTAAAATGGAACTTCTTTAGACTTAGTAATTAATGGAATACCCAGAAGGATATTTCAAAGAATGGATTATTTAATAGTAGTTTTCACAAATAACAGGCTAAAATAGTGCTTTTCTACAAGCGTTGGGTTAAAAACGCGAGTAAAAAAAGCACAGTTTAGCCGCAAGTTGTTAACACTATTTTTTTAATACCAGGTTTTTCCTAAAGTCAAAAAAAAACCCAGGAAAATTTTTATTTTCCTAAAAAATTTTGAGTTTTTCAAATATCGGCAAAAAACTCAAAAATTGCACTTTTAAGCGGTAATCCGCGACTATGAGGAGTGGTGGGGAGGGGGATTTTTTTTGAACATATTTTTGTAACTTTGCTTTACCTTTAGCTTCTATTGTTGTTTTTTAATTCCTCACACCAGATTTACCTAGTTAGTTTAAGGTCCCAAGGGTTGCTTAAAAAAGCAAAAGGTTCATGAAAATGCTGAAGATATAGATATTTACTGTCAATTTAATGTAATAATCAAGGTAGATTACTGACACTGAACCAACAATATGCAAAGGGCAACATTGCGATTCAAAAGGATGGCCGGCCTACTACCTGCGAAATCCAAAACGCGGGATGATAGATCGGCGACACAGTCTACTAAATTACTGCTAAATTATATTTTTTAGACAAGGGTCGGGTTCGTAGGGTTGTAAAAGTGGGTAATAAACGGGTATTATTTAAACCGAACGTGCTTTTGTTCATATATTTGAGATTTAATAAAATGTATATAGGTTTTTTAATTTGACTTAATTATTATTGTAAAAGACTAAACTAGGAAGTAAAATAAAGGAATATTCTTTTAAACATAAATTTTTATCATTATATTTTACAGGCAACCACAATAAATAAGTGCCAATTATTATTTTTTTTATTCTCGCTTTTTTTACAACCCCAAAAAAGTTACAAGTATACTGGCATATCCCCTATAAAAATCAGATCAATCGAAGTTGCTTATGAGGTAAAATGTGAATTTCGGCATTAAATCGTTTTTCCGTCGGAAAGCACTTGATTAAAAATTCCGATAACAATATATATTTTGAATTTGTAAAGAAATTTTTATACCCCGAATTCTTCAAACAAATTTTGCTCAACATTCTCTCCAAAATTTACGTGTGTTTTTTTGTACGAGATTTTGCTCGAACATTTCTTTGAACATTTTGCTCAAGAGGCTCGTGTAAATGTTTGTCGGCATTTCAACATCAAAGGAAAGTTTGTCTGTGTAAATGCGCCTTTAGGTGATGCGGACTATATGAGCAGACACATCTTTATTGCACATCCAAATCAATAGTGGATTTTTCGAAATTCTTTTTGGCGATATTAGGAGTTTAAATGAGGGGGGTGTAGTCCCCTTTTTGAATAGAAAAAAAACCAGGAAGGAGTGTGGTTTAAAATTTTTACAAGTGGTTCAAAATGAATTCGAAATTATAAGCATATCAAAACTCGAATATCTTACGGGGGGGGGGGGGTATGGCTTGACTGACCTGATTTCTTCCAAAGAGTACTCCCCAAAATTTAAGTGAAAGTAAGGGTGCACATACGTTCTCACACCTCTCACCCGTTTCAGAGATCTCGGTTTGTCCGGATCAGGTAAGATGTGAGAACTCTCTTCTCACTTTTTCTGGCTGGCGCAGTTGGTGATTAGATAAAGAGCCGCAAACTCAGTAAGTTGTAAGGGAACTTATGGATCTCCGAGCACAAATTACTTGCATTAAAACCGCACTGGTTGGTATAGTGGGTTCATACCTGGTCTATCAACCAGGAGACCCGGGTTCAATACCCGGGGCAGTCGATAGTTTACTTGGACTTTTTCTTATAAAATTACATAATTTTTTCTTATTCTAAGCTCGCATTCAAGCACCTGTCAGGCAGAGAACAGATTTTCGCCTTACCAATTTCTACTTTTTACAGTTTCTCTCTTTTACGATTTCTTTGATACATATTTCTCCAAAGTTCGATTTCTACAAAATACAATTTCGCCAAAGTTTGTTTCTTTAAATAACGATTCCTGCATTTTACTTTTCTTTATTTTATGGGACCCCGTGGGATTCTACGACTTGAGCTGGCATATTATCTGACTAAGAGATAGCGCCAATAAAAAAAAAGAGAGAGAGAGAGGCAGGCAAACATTTTGAAAGAAAATCCTACTAAAAATGTCATACTATTGAAACGTTGCTTAAAATTAAACTAAAATTGACCCGACCCGTTTTTTAAACCCTTTTAATGTTATTGCCCAAACTTATTAAAATATTAAATATTTCACAAAATATTTACTTAGTTAAACAAGCTCAGTACTTAAATTTTTGCTAGGAATTTTGTCTAATCCATTCATAAGTAATAAACAAACATTTTCTTTACACAAATACTTAAGAATTCCTGTCTAATTACTTGCAATGATTAGCTACTAATCTAAATCCCAGTTTCAGGCGTATTATGCAAACGAATGGGCCATATACAGGGTGTCCCAACAAAAATCAAACAAAACTTTTTTAAGGAATTTTTCGTCCGTTTTTAAAAAAAGGCTCGAAAACGTCGATTAAGTAGGCGAGGAAGACACTTTTTGGCCGCTTTGTTGTATCGATAGGTAAGTTTCACCCCAATTATTTAAATAGGGACCATGGGCCGAGTGGCACCTTTAAAGGTCTTGGTATTTCTATTACAAAGCGAAATTTTTTTTAAAAATCGTTCGATTAGAGATCGAGAGGTGGGCCAATGGTAAATAATTTTTTTGGGATTCTTTACGTGAATTTCGACTATTTCCTCGGACACGTTGATTTTATTTAAAAAAAAATTGGTACTAGAAAGCACGGATAGTTCACCATACAATCAATTATTTTATGTTGAAAGGAAATGAAAATATCTCGAAAACTGTAGCTTTGAAAGATTTGAACCTTATAACAAAATTTTTGGGTAATATTGGCGAAAACCAAAACCTGAAAAGCGCATATCAATAGCTGCTTTACTTCTAAAGTTTTTGATTTTTTTATATAATTTAACGTTTTTTCAAATAACTCGTGAACTAAAGCTCCCACGAATTTGGACTTTAAAACAAAATTTGTAGTGCATATTCATGGAAATTTAAATCTGAAAACCGTATATCGCTACTTGCTTTTGTTTCAAAGTTTCAAATTTTTTAAATATTTTATGCCCCTTTTTCCCCCCTTCAACCCAACCCAAAAGTTAATCGGTTCATGGTCAGCCGATAGATGATTTTTGTACCAAATTTCGTTAAAATCAATTAA
Organism: Oxystoma pomonae; assembly: GCA_963921995.1. Lineage (NCBI taxonomy): Eukaryota > Metazoa > Arthropoda > Insecta > Coleoptera > Brentidae > Oxystoma > Oxystoma pomonae. Next base: position 62,399,794 of record OY998171.1, read on the forward strand.
GGCGTTCTTGAGTTATTGTGTATACAGACAGACAACAGACCGCGACCAGCGGCGTACTGAGAAAAAGTGGGGCCCGGGTCGGTATCTTCAGACCGGGGCCCCCCATCTCATTTTTCTATTTACTTATATTAGTTTTATTTGACAGAAACACAATATTAAATCCAAAATTTTTTATAAATATGGTAAATTTAAGCCAACTACAAAAACTGAAAAAATTAATTTAAATAAACCTTTTTTTTATACCTTCATCAAAAACATGATTTTAGTAACAGTCTGCAGATAACTGAAGCATGGTTTTTTTGTTTACCAACGCAAAAAAAGATTTCTGTCCGTTTTTTCCCACAATTAAAGAGAAATAGCGGAAAATGGTAATATTGAAAAAATCTAATTATTTTTTGATAAAGGTATTAAAAAAATATTGTTAACAACCCGCGGCTAAACTGTGCTTTTTCTTATTCGCGTTTTCAAATACCTTGGTGCGCTCGTTATTTAAACCAACGCTTATAAAAAAAAGCACTATTTTAATTTTAACCAGTAATAGTTGTGAAAACTACTATTTTTCTACCATTTATCTTTAAAAACGCTTGCATACCTTCATTAAATTCGATGTTTTTAGCCACTTCGATGTCCATAGATAAATGTAATAAATAGTTTCAGATTTAAAAAAGAATAGAAACTGAATCTCAAAACTCATATTTAACAATAAGAAAATCTAAACAACTCCAAGACGAAGAATAATTTTTATTAGCAGAAAATTAATTTAATATATTCAGAAATATGTTTGATTTAAACAAAAGGGTGGTAAAACTAATGAAATAAAAAATATATTTTTTAGGGTTTCAACCTTGGGAGATTTTTATGTCTTTAACTATTTTGTCAGTTTTTTTACTACACATACTATTTCAAATTATTAAACAAAAATTAAACTATAACTTGGATCTATTTTTGAAATAGAAAGTCTGTGGTTGAAGCACTTCTCTCCTAGACGGATGCTAGACAGACTGAGAGAGAGAGATGTGTGTACCGGAAATCTTTTTCTATCATTTGAGGTATCTCATACCTATTTGAGTTCTGGCTTTTACCGGTTATCCAGAAAGCGGCCATCCCTGTATACGTATACTTGGTGCTTTCATCTTATCCCTGCCAAAAAAACCGCGTTCAATCTCTTAGAACAGCTTTACGAGATTTTTTATAATGTTTTACCTGGATTTATATGTTTTCTATGCGGTATGTGAAACAAACTTTTAAATCTCATGAAGTACGAATTTTTTCTATCAGTTTTGACAAGAAAGACAGCTTGGCTTGTAGAATCTTATAAAACCCTTCAAACAGCATAAAAACTCACCAAATTTCATAAGAACCCATGCGGTTTTCGTACCTGGAATACCTTAAGGTAGGTTTTTGGATAATTGAGATCCCAAGGGGGCCCCCCGTAACCCGGGGCCCGGGGCCGACCACCCCCCCGTCAGTACGCCACTGACCGCGACAGACCTTAGTAACCCAGCAAACACGGTTTCCTCGGGCTTTCGTCGGTCCGATGTCGATTGCCGAATTTGTCGTCATCGGCACGACGTCGATTTACGACATCGGACCAGCAGTATTTTTTGTCCGCTTTGCGATGTAGGCCCAATGTATGTTTGCCGATGCAGCGTTAGGCTGTCGCAAGTCGTCGGACCAATGGTAAATTTTACTTTTTGCTGACATCGGCATACCGTCGCCGTACGATTAAGGTCCGATATGGTTTAACCACATGGTACCGACCATCCGGCCATAACCGGTTAATTTGGTCAGTCTAACGTAGGCAAGCTGGTCTCGGCCCGACATCGGTAATTTATTCAAGTCCGACATTGGTTCCCTAAAGCGGTCCAACGTCGGCGATTGACGGAGGTCCGTCGTTGGTAGTTTAAAGCGGCCCGACATTGGCAAACTACAAAGTTTCGATAATGCGGGTGCTTAACCAGTCGGGCTGGTTTAAGTGTCAGAAGAGGTGATTCTTGTAGAGAAGTACCACCATCTTGTCAAGTCCGCATTCTAGTTTTGAAATATCTTTGCTCATTTTATATATAATATTTTCTTCTACTGTCCAGGGAACATAGTGACATTAGCGCCATCTCTACATACTAGAAAGAAACTATTGAGAAGTTTAAAAATTTTAATGTGACATAATGGGACCGTCGGTTGCCGATTCTCGACCAATCAAACAAAGTTCCAATCGGACCATCGTCGGCCCTAAAGCAAATAAAGTGATCGTCGGCATAAAGTCGACTATAGTAAATCGGGCCATCGTCATTTGCCGATTCTTGACCGATTAAAGAAAGTTCCAATCGGACCATCATCGGCCCTAAAGCAGATAAGGTTTGCGTTGGCATAATGTCGACTATAGTAAATCGGGCCATCGTCTGTTGCCAATTCTCGTCCGATTAAACAAAGTTCCAATCGGACCGTCGTCGGCCCTAAGGCAGATAAAGTAGGCGTCGGCATAAAGTCGACTATAGCAAATTGGGCCATAGTCAGTTGCCGATTCTCGACCGATTAGGTTTGCGTTGGCATAATGTCGACTATAGTAAATCGGGTCATCGTCAGTTGCCAATTCTCATCCGATTAAACAAAGTTCCAATCGGACCCTCGTCGGCCCTAAAGCAAATAAAGTGGGCTTCGACATAAAGTCGACTATAGTAAATCGGGCCATCGTCAGTTGCCGATTTTCGACCGATTAAATAAAGTTCCAATCGGACCATCGTCGGTCCTAAAGTGGTGTCGGCATAAAGTCGACTGTGGTAATGTGGACCTCCGTCAGTTGCCGATTATTGACCGAAAACTGAAAATCGCAATCTGACCAACATCGGGCCAGAGTGTAGTCGCCGATGACGACACGACACACTGCCGTCGTTGTCGACATTGGCCCGATTCAATGCCGATGATTTGTGTTTGCTGGGAACTCATCTTTGATAAAATTAAGAAAAGTTAAAATTTCATGATTTTAATAGTCCGCCATACTCGCCCCCATACCATATTGGTATGGTGGACTAAAAATACACATTTAAGTTATTTACGCTTATTCGTATTTATCACCCCCTCCTAGGGGTAATTTTTACCTCTCTTGTTTAGATAGGCAACATGGGTCGAGTGGCACCTTGTTTTAAAGGGCTTTTGATTCTCAATTAAAGCTATAATTTTTTTTGAAAATCGTTTGACTCGTTCTTATATATCCACTATCAAATCAATCAAAGATCAAATAGAAATAATTTTTTTGGCCACGTTTCCTTAAATTTTTTAAAAGGCAATTAAAGTTATTTTATTTGCTTCGTATTTCGCATCATCCACGAGGGGATATTTTCACCGCCCCTATTAAGATAAGGAACATAGGTCAAATGGCACACCTTCTTCAGTGGCGGTCCTAGGGGGTGGGCGATTGCCCCCCCTTTGCTCCAGAAAAATGTAGAAAACAAAGATGCTGGTGATAACCCTGAAGTTTTTGGAGAAAAACGAGAAATTGCAGAAAGTTCCTTTAAGGACATTCTAGAATCACTCCACAGTATTTTGAGACAGTTTAACCTTCAATTCGTCACACCAAGAATAAACAAACGCATGATGTACTGACCGCGAAACCCATTGAAAATACAGAACGGTATTACTTATAGTTTCTATTTATAAACTAATTTTAAACAAAATCATACCAAGTTTTATACAACATGAGGTCAAAATCAAGGCAAAATTAACTAAAGTCGTTTCTTAATACTATAAACTGTTTGATTAATCCAAAACACAAATTCTTGAACTTTTAATGGGTAGTATTTGGAAACAATACTGGTCAGAAGTAGGCAATAGCTTGAATCAAAACATACCTCATAACATTTTCGAGGCAATGAACAAGTGTGGCATTATTTTTCCGTTGATAAAAACATTCTTGGATGTTTGCCAGTAAGTTATGCTTCGCCAGAAGGAAGCTTCCCATACCTCAGAAGATTGAAAACATAAGTACTTCAAAACACTACTATGTCGGAAATTCGTCTAACGGGCTTAGCGTTGCTGTATATCAACAGACATATTGAAATTGACATTGAGCGAGTCATTGACCGGTTTGCCCAAAAAAATCCGATAAGATATTAAGATATGCAATGTAACAGGTAATGTTTCAACTTAGTAGAAGTTTTAACAACGAGTGGCTAAAATAGTGGTTTTTTACAAGCGTTGGTTTAAATAACGAGCGCAGCGAGGTATTTAAAAACGAGAGTTGTTAACAATATTTTTTTTTAATACCTTTATCATAAAATCCAAGAAAAACAGGAAAATACTTTTAAAAATCTCGAACAAAAAAAACTTCTCACAACACACCATCTTTACACTATAAATGATGATATTTTAAAATGATTTTTTCGTAAATATTTGGTGAAAACTGGTGGAAATGGCTTAATTCTTAGGCAAGAATAATTAGATTTTTTCAATATTACTATTTGCCGCTATTTCTCTTTAACTATGGGTAAAAAACGGACAGAAAGCTTTTTTTGCACGCGTGATCAAAAAAAAGGTTTGTTTTGCATCGGTAACCAAAAAAGCCATGCTTTAGTTATCTGCAGACCGTTACTAAAATCCTGTTTTTGATGAAGGTATAAAAAAAAAGGTTTCAGACCTCAAAAAAAAGTAATAGTTTTGTTTGTGGTTTGCTTTTATCTGTTTTTAATAATTGAAAAAATTATACGTAGTTACTCAAGTGCGGTTTTCAGGGGGATAGGGGGGTAGTTAACCTTTAAATTTTTTATGAAAATAGTAGGATATAAATTGCGGCGCACCTTTGATATTTACGGTATTAGTTTAATTTTGTGTTAAAAATGGCATTTTTTAGTGCAATTTTCTTTAAAATTTTCGACTGCGGCGCTATGATGACATGAATTTCGACTTTCTGCTTGTGCGTATGTTGTGAACTAATTTGAGAAACAGAAAATAAACTAGTTCAACTAAAAATTTTTCAATTTCTTATTTCAAAAGGTCTTTAATCACCAAAGAAACCATCACTCTTTAACATAAATTGTAATATCTCGAAAACTACACGAAAGTATTTTAAAAGAAGGCAGTGGCAGTCCCAGCCATTTGAAATGGGGGGGGGGGTTTCGATACGAAAAAAAACCTAGAATTAATGCATAGATTATGAGGAACATATCAGTGTATACAAAAAAAACGTTAGTAACTACTAGCACGGATTTGGCTTCAAACCAAAATGCAATTTTTAAATCGTAAATATCAATAGTATCATAGCGTTGCAGGCGAAGATTTTTAAGAAATTTACAATGAAAATGCATTTTTTTATTTAAAATTAAACTAAAATTGTAAATATTTCAATGGTTTCAAAGCGCAGCATGCGAAATATTGTGTGCCAATAAACTAATACCGTAAATATCAAAGGTGTTATAGCGCCGCAATTTATGCCCTACTTTTGATTTTCTAAATGTTTTCATAAAAAATTTTAATCCAGGGGGGGGGAGGGATATTTACCCCCTACCCTCCTGAAATCCGCACGAGAAAAACATAGATAACAAACAAACCACAAAGAAAAACTAATAGCTAAATACTTTTTTTAGGTCTAAAAAGCTTTTTAAGTTGAAACCACAGACACTCTTTTATATTGCATATCTCCAATATAAAGGCGCATTTACACAGACAAACTTTTCTTTGATGTTGAAAAGCCGACAAACATTTACACGAGCCTCTTGAACAAAATGTTCAAAGAAATGTTCGAGCAAAATCTCGTACAAAAAACACACGTAAATTTTGGAGAGAATGTTGAGCAAAATTTGTTTGAAGAATTGGGGGTATAAAAATTTCTTTACAAATTCAAAAGATATATTGTTATCGGAATTCATTGAACTTAACTGAAAATAGAAAAACAAAGTTTTGAAATAAGGTATTTCTAATCAAGTGCTTTCCGACGGAAAAACGATTTGATGGTGAAATTCACATTTTACCTTATAAGCAACTTCGATTGATCTGATTTTTATAGGGGATATGTCAGTATACTTGTAACTTTTTTGTGGTTTTAAAAAAAACATGAATAAAAAAAATAATAATTGGCACTTATTTATTGTTGTTGCCTGTAAATGTAATGATAAAAATTTACGTTTAAAAGAATATCCCTTTATTCTAGTTCCTAGTTTAGTCTTTTACAATAATAATTAAGTCAAATTAAAAACCTATATACATTTTATTAAATCTCAAATATATGAACAAAAGCACGTTCGGTTTAAATAATACCCGTTTATTACCCACTTTTACAACCCTACGAACCCGATCCTTGTCTAAAAAATATAATTTAGCAGTAATTTAGTAGACTGTGTCGCTGATCTATCATCCCGCGTTTTGGATTTCGCAGGTAATAGGTCGGCCACCCTTTTGAATCGCAATGTTGCCCTTTGCATATTGTTGGTTCAGTGTCAATAATCGACCTTGATTATTACATTAAATTGACAGTAAATATCTATATCTTTAGCATTTTCATGAACCTTTTGCTTTTTTAAGCAACCCTTGGGACCTTAAACTAACTAGGTAAATCTGGTGCGAGGAATTAAAAAACAACAATAAAAGCTAAAGGTAAAGTAAAGTTACAAAAATATGTTTAAAAAAATCCCCCTCCCCACCACTCCTCATAGTCATGAGGCGCGGATTACCGCTTAAAAGTGCAATTTTTAAGTTTTATGCCGATATTTGGAAAACTCAAAATTTTTGTTTTAAAAGAAAAATTTTCCTGTTTTTTTTTGACTTTAGAAAAAAACCCTTGGAAATAAAAAAAACTCGCAAGAAAATCCCAAAAAAAAACCCCGGGCAAAAAATCTGAGAAAAATCCATGTGACAAAACAGATATTAGAGCCAATAATAATGTTTCGCTTACCGTCGGTTTTTTTTCACAAAAATTTTAAATAAAAGTTGGTGTTCCATTTTTTTAAAGAATTGAGATCACTGATCACTGATGTGAAATTTTATTTATTCTCATCTTTAAAAATATGTTTCCAAAATAGATAGCAATAATTTGCTCAAAAATTTACCCGAACAAAATGTTCAAAGAAAAGCTCACACAAATGTTAACGCAAAAAATTTTAGATCTTTTGCACGAGCTTTTATTTGAGCATGTTCGTCTGTGTAATTGCGCCTTAAGACACCAATCTCAAAAAAAAGTTCGTTTCCGGTTTTTTTGGACAAACCGGTCAATGACTCGCTCACTCAATTTCAATATGTCTGTTGATATGCAGCAACGCTAAGGGCCAAATTTATAGTCCGACGTCGAAGAAAGCCTCAAGGCCTCCTTAACGAAGGTGTCCTTAAAGGCGTCTTTTCACTTCTTATTTATAGTTCCTTTCTTCGGGAAGGAATATTTCAAGGTAGGGTTGCATCGGCAATATCGCAAGAATGATGGTGGGTCAAACCATATCAAATCAACCAAAAAAAAGGCACTTTTCGTTTTGACCATCTCCGATTTTGATGATTTTTGGTACACTTATTCTTCTGATGCAAAAACTTAAAAATCCATAAAAGATCAGCGGTTTTTGTTTTATTGATTTTTGAAAATAAAGAAATTGACCAATATGCCCTTGACAGGCACTTACAAAAATAGCAATATCTCAAAAACTATTGGTCCTATAGAAGCGAGTTATAGCTTATTTTGAAGGTTTTTTAAAGACCTTTTTAACCATGTGTATCACCATGTAATTTTTTGTTTTTATATTTTTTTTAATTTTTTCAATATTTTCTTTTTTGAAAAATCTTGAAAACACCATTTTGAATTTTTTTCAAAAAAATACTATTTTTTTCAGTATTTTTTTAATATATCTGGAAAATTTCAAGATGGAAAAGTTATTGCTTCTATATATGCTCGTTATTTCTGTATATTTACTCTTTATATCTAAAAACTTGTCAATTGCTCCCAGTCTTGTAAATAAGATACATAAAAGGTTTTTCCAAACTTGTTTATTCCTATAAAATTTTTAGTATTTCTTCAATTGTCCTCCCCTCCACCCAAGATCACTGCTTTTTGGACAAATATGAGATATGCCCAGGAACTGAGAATTTAATAAACTTTTTGAATGAAAAGTTCGAAGAAGCAATGATTGACAATGTGACTTTTAAGAAGTGGATATCTGCAGATAGATGCAATATGGAGATATTAATTAAACCAGCAGAGGACTTCATTGAAGAATTTTCAAACGACTTGATTAAATTAAATTTACAATGAGGTAAAAGACAATTTAAAAAAGAAGGAAGCACTAATCACATGCGACTTCGCTGAAAATTATTCATTTATTTTGCAGGATGAAGTGCAGTCCTATCACTGGACAAATAGCCAGGCAACCCTACATCCTTTTGTAATATATTACAAAACTCATGAGGGAAAACTGGGTCATTTAAATTATATATTTATTTCAGACTGTTTGGTATACAACACTGTGGCATTTCATATTTTTTTAAGCCACCTTATGCCTGAACTAAAGAGGCAAATTGATAATTTAGACAAAATTATCTATTTTTCAGACGGCTGTGCCGCACAGTATAAAAATAAAAAAATTTTGTTAATATTGCGTACCATCTCGAGGAATTTAAAATTAAAGCAGAATGGAATTTTTTTGCCACCTCCCATGGGAAGAGTGCATGCGATGGACTGGGAGGCACCGTAAAAAGGTTGGCTGCTAAAGCAAGTCTGCAGAGACCATATAATGAACAGATTATGACCCCCGAAGATCTTTTTAAATTTGCAACAGAAAACATTCCTGGTATAACATTTAAATATTGTTCATTAAATGACTACCAGCAACATGAAAAGTTTTTGGAAAAAAGATACCTGGAAGCACAATCGATACCTGGGACTCAAAAATTGCACTCGATTATCCCCCTCAGTAATGAAAAAATTATTACAAAACCATTTTCACTAAATAAAGAGGAAAATATTCAATGTCTTTTTGCAACCTGTGGTTTGTCAAACACAGAAATTGAAAACATCGACTCCGGTTTTGTAACCATAAACTATGACTGTCTTTGGTGGATGAGATGTATCATTGGCAAAAATATAGATAGTTAGTTTTTTACATCCTCATGGTCCCTCTCCGTCTTTTTACTTTCCAAAGCCAAAAGCTGATATATTGGTCATAGATCAAAATTCTCTTTTAAGACGGGTCAACCCAAATACTGCCACTGGTAGGACATATACGCTAACTGCAGAAGAAATTACAGATTCCTCAAATATTTTACAAAAAAAATTAGCAACCTAAATATTTTTTATTGTAAATTTTCTATTATTCTTACTTTTCATTTTTTTGTTATACCCACATTAGGTAAATTAGCCCTGTATTAAATATCTTATTATTTTTTTAAAGTATGACTCCATTATTTCTCCATCCTAAAATTTTCCAAAAATGTTAAAAAAACATTGAAAAAAAAACAAATATTTTTTTGAAAAAAATTTAAAAATGCGTTTTTGAGATTTTTAATTAAGAAAAAAAATTAAACAAACTATATTGTGTCACACATCTTTAAAAAGGTCTTTAAAAACCCTTCAAAACGAGCTTTTACTCGCTTCTATAGGATCAATAGTTTTTGAGATATTACTATTTTTGTAAGTGTCTGTCAAGGACATATTGGTCAATTTCTTGATTTTCAAAAATCAATAAAACAAAAACCGCTTGTCCAAAAAATTTGATTTTTTGGATTTTTGAGTTTTTTGATAAGACGAGTAAGTGTACCAAAAATCATCAAAATCGGAGATGGTCAAAACTATTGCCTGGTTGACTTGATATGGTTTGACCCGGTGCGTTGGTGAACTACTGAAATGTTTGTTTTTTTTTTGACAAAAAAAGTTAATGAAGATAAAATTCAAAAGGAGGGCACTATAAAGGGGCCCTTAGACTGCGTTTTTGTTGAATGGTTATGTTCGACGAGCAAATCTGGTCAAGCAAAAAAGACGGATGCGAGTTGCACACAGACTTCGGTTTAGTTTTATTATATTAATAAATCCAACATTTCCGATGGACAAAATCAGGCGAAGCCAGATATTTGCATCGATTTTGTACGTTTGTCAAAATCTGTTCTGTGCCTGGCAGCTGATTCAGTGGCGGTCCCAGGGTGGGGCAGGGGGGTCAATTGCCCCCCCCCTTTGCTCCAGAAAAAAGTAGACAACAAAGATGCTGGTGGTAGCCCTGAAGTCTTTGGAGAAAAAACGAGAAATTGCAGAAATTTAAAGACATTCTAGAATCCCTCCACAGTATTTTGGGACAGTTTAAAACAGGCGAAAACCACGATATTATAAATCACTTCGGATATAAAATTAAATTAAGGTTCAATAACGAGACTAAGTATTTTTGATTTGAACATATTCATACCAAGTTTTATAAAACGTAAAGCACAAATCAGGGAAAAATTAACTAATGTCGTTTCCAAATACTATAAACTGTTTGAATAATACAAAACACAAATTCTTGAACTTTTATTGAGAGTCAATATTTGGAAACAATATTGGTCAGAAGTAGGCAAAAGCTTAAATCAAAACATATATGATAACGTTTTCGAGACAATGAACAAGTGTGGCGATATTTTTCCGTTGAGAAGAACATTCTTGGATATTTGTCAGTAAGTAATGTTTCGTCAGAAAGAAGCTTCTCCTGCCTCAGAAGATTGAAAACATAAGTACGAGATTGGCATCTAATGTTTAAGATATGCAATATAAAAGGTAATGTTTTAACTTAGAAAGCTTTTTAGACCTCTAGCTATAAGATTTTGTTTGTGGTTTGTTTGTTATCTATGTTTTATATACCTGAAAAAATTATACATATAGTTACTCAAGCGCGAATTTCAACCCCCCCTATCTTGGCTTTAAATTTTTTATGAAAACATTTAGAAAATCATATTCAGATTCAGATTTTATTGTTTCTAAAAACATAATAGTTTTATAACAATGAAATTTGGCTTAAAATTTCGCTAATTTACACAAAATATTTCTTAATTCTAAAAACTTATTCCTGATATTCAACTACGAAAATATAATCAGTTAGGATAGTTCATTACAAAATAGTTTACATTACATTAAATAATAAAAATAACAGCTAAATTTGCTCAAAAAAGTAGGTTTAGAAAATCAAAAGTAGGGCATAAATGTCGGCGCTTTGATATTTACGTTATTAGTTTAATTTTGTGTCAAAAATGGCATTTGTACTGTCATTTTCTTAAAAATTTTCGCCTGCTGCGCTTTGAAACCTATTAATGGTTTACAATTTTAGTTTAATTTTAATTCAAAAATGCCTGCTTTGCCACTTTTTTTTTAATTTTCGCCTGCGCCTCGACTCAATTTTTTTTAATTTTTAATGTAATTTTCTCACCCCCCCTAGATTTGACACCAAATCCGCGCTTGTAGTTACTAACTTTGTTTTGCATATATTGATATGTTGCTCATAAAAGCTATGCATTTGTTTTATTTTTTTCCGTATCGAAACCGCCCCCCCTTTTATACTGGGACTGCCACTGGCTGTATGTGCCCTAAGAATAAGAAAGATCAAATTATTTTTTTTTCTAAACCAACTAGACTTGTCCCAACTAAACTTAAATTAACCCAAACCAACCCAGATGAATCCAAAACACTCCTTTAAATTTAGCATAAAAAAAATGTTTTTTTTACGCCCTTTCTTATTCTAAGCTCGCACGCAAACAACTGTCAGGCAGAGAACAGATTTTCGCCTTACCAATTTCTACGTTGTACGTTTCTTTTTTTTACAATTTCTTTGATGTATATTTCTCCAAAGTTCGATTACTACAAAATACGATTTTTCCAAAGTTTGTTTCTATAAATAACGATTCCTGCATTTTAATTTTTTGTTATTTTATAGGACCCCACCATGATTATTACCTGTCAGCTGTCAAAAAACAACGTAAAATTTGCTTTTAAGTATTGTGCAAGTTTTAAAACCATTTCCATTTTAAGTACAGACCACTAATCACAGAAAGATTTTAAGGCAACGAAACAATTTTATAAACTCATAAAATTATTTTTTTTAAAAACCATAACCAAAAAATACCTCACATAACCTTAAAATGCGTTTAAGCCGAAGTAATTTTACGGCTTATCTTAACTACAGGTTAAGTGCCACCTACATGATATTCCACACCCTAGCAAACCAAAACTAAAGCTTAAACTCGGCTTACGTTTCAAGCCGAACCCGTGCACATGGGTATAAGACCCTTAAAACCCGATGGCTTTTATAGGGTGGGTGTCCGCATTGGTAAACTACCTACTGATTCTTTTCGAATAGGTATAGAGGGTTTTTACCCCTACATGGCCAGGTGAAACCAAACAATAATACATTTTTAATTGATTTGTCAAGCTGGTGCCCTCTTCAGGGAGCTACCTACCCTCTTCGGGCCCTTTACAATTAATGTAGCAACCGAATACTCGGGTAGCAAGAAGGTTTTTGGCGTAGACTTAGTTAGGGTAAGCTGGTCATACAACGGTTAGGGGTTTGAATAAATATAATTTATTCGACCTAAAGAACCCCGCACGAAATACATTGAAAAATTATTTCGGTGGATAAAATGTGATAGTGGGTTATGAGATAGGAAAAATATGGGAATTTAAAATGATTTCTATGTCTAGTTCCAGATATATAGACGGTCAAATTTAAAAAAACGTCGTTTTGGGGTATATTGGGCACGCTCAAAAAGGCATTTCCTGACGGAAATAAACTAAGTTATCGACGAATATGAGTTACTGAAGAACCACACATGGACTTTCTTACTATTATGTTGGTAAACTGTTAACAGGTTGTATACGTCTGATTTTCGTATACGTATAACGTATACTAAATAATAGACAATTTTTATGTCAGTCTCTTTCTATACCGTGTAAAATGAGAGGCGAAAGATAAGCCGGTATGTGTGGACCGCGTTCGAATTCGACTGGTTTAAAGCAATATTGCACGAGTGGGTGGAGGGCATTCGTGTTGTTTCGCATGAAAAACCGGTTATTCTTTCACGTACTACCCGTGAATGAAGAGACGGAAGTAGTCGCATGCGAATAATTTCGTATGGTTTCGTAAATAGCACCAAGAGCTAGTAAAAAAAATAATTTTTTGACAATTTTTTATTTTCCCAATATAAAAATAAAAAAATTATTTTTGAGCACACATTAATGTTTTAGTATTTTCTAGATAAACTGAAGCAGGTTTTCTTCCCCATAACAGTTACTTTGGGTTACATGTTTTTTTTTACCATAAAAACCTGACGAAAATTGTTTTCTACTACGAAATAATTATTTTGCAATGTACAAATCTTGCATGCAGTTAAAGTGATAAGTAAATAAATTTTAAATAAAATATATTTTTTTAATTTTTTTTTTACATAAAAGTAATCAATATTTACTTTAAAACTTGTCGAGGCATTTTAATTTAATTTTGCGTATGCCTTTATCATACCTTTATCTATCTATCTTTATGTTTTGCATTTAGGATGATGATTTTTTGAAGGTTTCTCAAGGTTCTCTAAACTATTAATACCACTTTTGGTGGGACTGAATTATCAAACCAACAATAATATGCCATAAATTATGATTATGGGCAATTGCTCTCCCTTATACATACACAGTGGTGTAGCCAGATGGCGGTTTTGGTGGTTAACCCCCCCCCCCAGAGGACCTAACTCATATTAATGAAAGTAACCCTGTAACCCCATAAAAGCGTCATTACTTCATTTCTACGCCACTGTACCTACATACTCCATTGAGTACTAGTCACAGTCAGTGGCTTGTCCGAAGAAGAGTGAAGAATTCTTATCATAAATCTCGATCTTGTTACTCATAAAAAAGTAAAAAATAGTTTTTTAGATGTATCCTCCTTCTGTCTTTTCTGATTGCCAACCTTTTTTTGGAAACGCCACTGACTTTGACTAGTACTTCATAGACTATCTATATAGATATGAGAGAGAGAGCAATTATCCATAATTTACAGCAAATTGTTTGTTTGATAATTCAGCACCACCAAAAGTGTTATTATTTAGTTTAGAGAACCTTGAGAAACCTTTAAAAAATCATAATCCCCAATACAAAACATAAGTAAGTGGTAAAAAAATTGCACCCTGTATTAGATAAAAGTATGATAAAGACGTACGCAAAATAAAATTAAAGTCCCTTGATCAGTTTTAAAGAAATTAAAAATTGATTACTTTCTTGTAAAAATTAATGATATAGGAAATGTTTTTTTGCGCGTGCCCAATAATATGCCCCAAAACGACGTTTTTTTAAACTTTGACCGTCTATATCTCTGAAACTAGACAATAGAAATCATTTTATATTCCCATATTTTTCTTATCTTGTGGCCCACTATAACATACTAAAATTTTATCAAATGTCATCTAAATAATTTTTTAATGTATTTCGTGCAGGGTTCTTTTATGCCGTTAATACCAATATTGCATGCGGCGATAAAGTAATTTATTTATGGTACATTGTACTTGCACACTTTTTTTGTAGTTATCTAAGTGAACTCTACACAAGACAGACACATATAGTTACTTATTTAAATTATACATATCACATGATTTGGGTTTTTATTTATTTATTCTATACCATGTCCATAGACATAGAAGAACCTTCTATTTCTATTATTTTGTTAATTCAGGCCTCTTTAGCCAGCCATTTGAAAAGGGAGAGGGGCGGTTTCGATACGAAAAAAAACTAGGATAAAAGCATAGCTTTATGAGGAACATATCAATATATGCAAACAAAACTTTGTAACTACAAGCGCGAATTTGGCCTCAAATCTAGGAGGGGGGAGTTACTCAGATTTTACGTTGTTTATTTTATACATTTTTATTTTAAATGTGTCAAGAATTTTTGAGAAATCTCCATTAAAGATGCAATTTTTGAGTCAAATTAAATTAAAATCGTGAATATCAACGGTATCGTAGCGCCGCAGGTGAATTTTTTTAAGAAAATTGCATTAAAAATGCATTTTTTTTATTTAAAATTAAACTAAAATTGTAAATATATCAATGGTTTCAAAGCAGTCTTAATGTTAAATACATTATAGTTTACAGAAGTGTTTACCCAACCCTAACCCCTGTTGAGGTTAGGTAAAGAAAAACATTTTTTTTATTCTTCTTTTTTGTCAATTTGGTATGCCAATTTTCAAAATTTATCCTAATGCGCTAAGCTTATAAACTCTTGGATAAACAGGTGCTGTTAAATTATGTATTAACAGATAATAAAATTGTGCTTATACACTATGAATTAAAGTTATGAATTATCAATATGAAAAGTTGGGTAAACCTGCCTTAACCAACTTTTAAATTATGCACTGTGCCTATGCATTGGCAATTATTACTATAAAAATTTGGGTAAACACTTCTGTAAACAATAATATTTTTAACCAATATGAAAAGTTGGGTAAACCTACCTTAAGTGATAGAAAATAGAAAAAATTAAATGATCAAATAAACTGTTAACGAAAATACACCTATACCTTGCCACCATATACTTATAAACTTAATACACACGACCTGGAAGAGACAATTTTGTTAGAAAGAGATCATGATTCACGTAGGCCATGAAAATAAATATTTTACGGCCCTTTTGCGCAAGTGCGTTGGATTGATGTTATTCCTGACGCCATTTTTGTTTGTTTTGATTTTTGATTTCGAAAGTGGTGTGTTTTTTCGGTTTTTAATTTTACTCACAGTACACACACAGTTAAGTTTAATAAAAAGAAACTTACTTGTAAAATTTTTGGTATCATCCAGGGAAAACATCTGCCTTGACACTTTCTCATCTTATTAATTTTTCGATTGTTAAAATGCGATTAAAAACACACATTTTTACGTAAAAAAACGAAAACTGCTTGGTTTTTAAAAAGTAAACACTCTTCTGTCAAAGTGAAACGTGACATTCATATGCCATCGGCCATCGCAGTGAAGAATATCGCGCATGCGTAAAACGGCTGAAATTCCAAAAATGTTCATAGCCTCCTGGATTTACATGACTAATCAATCTTGCTTACAAAAATATTCACGGAGATGCATTGCAATGCCGTGTATAGTCCAATTTTTTGATGAGCAGACTGACGTCATTTTTTCGGATCTCTATTTGATACATTGTTTTAAACAGCGACAATAAATATGTAAAAATATGTCATGTCATTGATTGTTTCAACTGTTACTTCAAATTGACAACACAAACTATTTGATACGCAAACTGTTGATAACAAAGAAATACGTTTTCAGGGGAAAAAATGACGCCAGTCCGCTCATCAAAAAATTTGACTATATATTCAGTTTATAAATAATGTTGCTGGTAGTTTCTTTTTGTCCAGTCTTCTAACCCACAAACTCCACGTCATTAAAAATTTAACAGTTAACCGAAAAACCGAGCGCCGTCAACCGATGAAGAACGAGATTTTTCAGGTTCATTGTATTTTGAAGCATCTCTGACTGAGAAAGATGTTTACCCTTACTGATTTAAGAATTGTATGTACAGCCATAGAATAAATTCTGTACAGCTAGCAGTGCTTCAAGCATTGAACAAGTTCCATCATATTCTCAGTCCAGTCTTCGACTATATAGGGTGGCCCAAAAAAAAAAACGGGACTTTTTGAACTGCCGATTATGTAAAAACTTTTTGTCTGATTTCAAAAATTTTAACCATGTTAAAAAGCCAAGGCTTCATAATTTTAGAATTGGATGTCAAAATTGACAATTTATCAAAATCCAAAATGGCGGATATATAAAAAATAGGCATTTTTGACCCTTCTTCAATTTTTTATGTGCGCCACTGGTAAAATTCATTACTTTCTTACTTCTTAAAACTCGGAAAAGATAAATCTCTAACCCCAAAACTCACCCACTCACCAGTGGCGCACGGTAAAAGTTTGCAGGGAGGATCAAAAATGCCTATTTTAAAAAAATATCCGCCATTTTGGATTTCTTAAAATTGCCAATTTTGGCATCAAATTCGGAAATTTGATAGTTTTGGCTTCTAAAAATGGTTAAAATTTTTTCACCAGTGGCGCAGAACAAAAGTTTGCAGGGGGGATAAAATTTTTTAAATAACACTAAAACTTTCTAAGTAATGTAAAGTCCCTTTTTTTGGGTCACCCTATATATAACATAATCAAACGTACATTAGGGGTCTCAATAATAAAGCTCCTTCCTTTTCCAACCGCATTTTTTTACAAAAAACATCAAAAAAAATTAATAATGTTTAAGAAAAAATTTTACATGTCTGTGATTTTTTTTAATCCAACAGACAAAAATTAACACAAAATTTGCGTTTAATTGATAGATAAATCCTTAAAATGAAACCAAACGAATGGCGGCCGATCGAAATTTGGTCAAAGTTTACACACAAGGTGGTTCAAAGAAAACCGAACACTTTTTTTTGTTGGCAAATTTTTTAAAACTGGTTCAAAAGTCGACATTTTGTTAAAACCTAGTTATTTTTAACCCCCCCCCCCCCCCCTGCTTTACAAAGCCGCATCCGTCCGATTCACGCCAAGGTCTTGCTCATTAAAATCGGAAAAGAACTCTCAAGGATATGATCTGGTGAACTATTTATTTTATGTCGCAATAAAATACTCTTAATTCGCCAGACTACATCTTTCAGAGTTCTTGTCCGATTTTAATAAATGAGAGAGATGTAAATGGGAAGGATGTGGCTTTGCAACGCAGTATTTTAAGAGATGCAATGGCGCACACAACTTCTTTGCAGGGTGGTTCAAAAATATATAATGTTTAAACCATGTTAATACAGAGAAAGCTTAATATCTTAGCTTTCCAAAAAATTGTCAACCATAAAAATCGGACAATTTTTAAAAATATGTAGATAAAAAAAGGGTGAGTTTTTTTTTGGACATCTTACATACAAGAATACTAATTGGCGCTCGAAACTAAAAACTTTTGACTGGGTTTAGGCTCTGTGGTTGGTCTTATTTCGACGTGCCAATGATACTCTCTAGAATGTTATTTCTAACGAGTGATTTATAAGCCATTGACCAATAATGACCGGTCATATATATGGTCAAGACCAACGCATCTAAGCGACACCGGTTTTAACCAAAATAGGGGAAATTGTGACGTGATTGATCAGCTGTTTTACTTTTGGTCTTGACCAAAGATGACCGTGCTCGGGAGGTGAGTTATGGTTCCGGTCATTAGTTTTGGAGGGGGGTATATTTTCAAATAGCGATTTTTAAATTTATTTTACGAACTTTGATGAGAATCTTGATCTGAAGGTGAGTTATGTCTTTGGATATGAGATTTAAAAGTGATTCAAGGTTTTTTTTAGAAAAATATCTGGGGCGAACAACTCCGTGCCCCATTTATAGTCTACAGTGTTTTACTGTTGAATTTAAGAGGTTGGGTTGGTCCTGGCCTTTGGCGCTATTACTAAAATTTTCTAACCAGTTGACCGTTCCATCCAAGCGAACGGTCCGTTGGGTTACGGTTATTGTAAACTAAGTCATAGCCTAACCTCGAAATCAATGACCAAAAGCATAACCGCGGTCAACACCGCCCCTCACTGGTCAATGGCTTATAAATCACTCATATTTAAAGCCTAAAAAGATTACGTTATAGTATTTTCCGGGTTTAATCCCGGCTAGGTACATAGATATCTTGTGTTTGTATTTAACTTTGAAAAAAAGTTGGCTAAAACTGGGCATTAATCCCATAATGGATATGGAAAGTTCAAGTATAAAAAAAGGGTTTAAGTATATTAAATAGAAGATATGGTGTGGCCCCTCCGCTTTACCAGTTCCTACCATATGACATTTTCTTACAATTATGGTTTATTTCTGCTGTAAAACCTTTCCTTTTTGCATGCATTTTAAAATGGTCGTAACAAATTGCAGATACAATACTTAACACTACAAAATGTAGGGCTGTTTTAAACCTCCTAACCTTAAAGACCTGCCCTGTACATGCATGCAGTTTTTTTGAAGTATGGAGCTGTGGGAAGGGTATTTACACCACATCTTTTTTTTAGAGGAAATGTCATTTTTAGCCAACATAACAAAATCACTAGTCAAAAAAATCGAACTACCACTAAATTTTTGACTGGTTTGTTTACTTTTTTCCTATACGTACCTAACCTTAATTTTTGGTGAAAAAGTGGAATATTTGTTGGAAAATAAAAACATAAAAACCAATAACCTAATATTCACAGCTGATCGGCAAATCGGCAAGTTGCCAACATGAAAAAACGGTTGGCATTCAAAAGGTAACTAAAAAATTCCCAGCAGCTTTCATAGTGTGAACACCCAAGATGCATGCAATTTTATGAGAAGTATGAAAAAGTTGAATAGTGAAAACGGGGCAAGATCCAATTCAAGATTTAATAGGCTTTATTGGCAAAAAAATACAAATTATTTTTATGGGCAAACATTATTTCACAATTTAGCACATTTATAAAAGACACAATTGCAAGAACAGTAAGATTATATTATAATATAGAAAAATTAATTCCAAAACCATTTATTTTTTTTAACAATTAAAAAAACAAAATTAGAAAAAAACAATAAAAAAAACAAAATAAAACTAAATTAAAAAGGCGTAGACAGCAGATTAAAACAAGAACAGAAAAGAAAAATCTGCAATTAACTGACTAACTCATTAATGTCATAATATGCCTTTTTGAATAAAAAACAACGTTATTGATTTTCAAATTTTTTTTAAAGTTTCATTTGATTGCAGTGGCCTGGCAGTTTGTTATAAATTTGAATACTATATTTTATATTATATATGATCGACTGTTTGACACTGGCGCATCGAGGGGGGGGAGGGTATCGAGGATTTGGGGTTACCCTACCCCTTCGAGAAGCCTGGTTATGGTCACATTTTTACTTCAAATTAAGTTTTTTTATTATTTAACCTTAAACCTCTCCTCCTCCCCGAAGTCAATTCCTG
The DNA here is from genome assembly GCA_963921995.1 of Oxystoma pomonae. NCBI lineage: Eukaryota > Metazoa > Arthropoda > Insecta > Coleoptera > Brentidae > Oxystoma > Oxystoma pomonae. Next base: position 62,419,705 of record OY998171.1, read on the forward strand.
GGTGCGCCACTGTGTTTGACGAGGTTATATCTGTGAACATAGGTACTGGTATATGTTATTTCTGCTACGAGTATTATAAAGATATGAAGAAGGTAAAATACCTATATTTAAAAAAAAATTAAACATACTGTTTCTAGAATGAACAAACCCACTAAGGTTAAAAAATGTTTTTTATAAAAATTGGCTTGTAATGATCCTTGGCACCATATGTTGAGCTCTCTTTTGTAAAGTAAATACTGAACCAAATAATTGTTTGGTACAGCAAGCCCAAAAAGCAATCCCAATATCTTAGATGAGATTCTATTAATGCAAAATAGGTAGTTCTAGCCATATCTGATCCAAGCTCTGTAAATGTCATTCTTACGGCAAAAGAACCTGAGGCTAGTTTTCTGTTTAAATTTTCAATATTTATGTCAAACTTCAGTCTATCGTCGATATGTAAACCTAGGAATTAATAATAATAATTAAAACAAAGACAGTTTGTATCGCACCAATCTTTAATTTTTCCAATATCTTCAGAAAGCATTGATTTAACTCTTGAGTTTTCTGATGACAACTAGTATCAAAAGTCATTTATATATAATATAAAAAGTAAAGGTCCCAACACCGATCCTTGGGGAACACCGGGCTTTAGGCATTAAACACTATAGTCCATTACATTTATCAATTACCCACTCATTAGTCATTAAAAGCAAGCAGGCCCTTTAGTTTTATCAATAAACACAAGAGTTCTAGATTTGATCTCTCTTAGGTATACTTAATGTCTTTGGCGCAATCGTCGAACACATTTTTTATCATTTTTCTTTAGCTCAAGCATGCACCACTTTAAAAGAAAGCCTGTGAGAAAATATTTTCAATACGCGAACACTTATTTCAAAGAATTTAACAAATACAAATATATACACACTTAAAACATTGTTTTTTTTTTATTTCATCAAAAAACATATTCAGTAACATCTGCGCGACGAAATTTTTAACTTAAATTTCTTAACCCAGTGGGCACTATAGCGGTAATAGTCGTATAAAAAAGCAAAGCCATTTCAAACAATTTATTTATTGTTTATTTATTTATTTAAAAAACACAGATAAAACCCAACCAAACTTCTTGTATAAAATTGTGATTGACTATTATGCATAAAAACTTGGATAAATACTAAATACCCCTTTTAATTATGCATTACACTTAGGCATTAAAAGTTGACTAAATAGGCCCTTTTTCATCAATAAACACAACAGTTCTAGATTTGGGGTCAAATTTTTTTTACATGAAATCTAGAAATTTTTTTTTTTTGGAATCCCTTGAATGACATTAAATAAAATTGCGGAAATGCACCGTTTTCGAGAAAAATGGAAAGAAGGGAAACTTTTTGTAGAAATGTGTTACAGAAAAAATAAAAACGGTTTTAGTTTCTGCTTAATTTCCTCAATGGAAATATAGAAATGAAAATGTGCAAAAATGCATTATTTTTGAGAAAAACTGAAAGAAAGACAAATTTTTTATAGAAATCTGTTTTTAAAAAAATTATTACGATTTTGGAATTTGAACATTCTCCTGAATATTTCTATATTATTGAAAATATGCGGAAATGTACCGTTTTTGAACTTCTTGTAGAAATGATATATGAACAAAATTGAAATGGCTCTAGATTTCACTTCTTCTCCTCAATGCAAATGGAAATGAAAATCTGCGGAAATGCATTGTTTTTGAGAAAAAGTGAAAAAGACCACTTTTTCTAGAAATGTGATAGCAAATTCTTGCTTTTATATTCAAACTCAGGGAGTCCTATAGAAGACCCCCAACAATTCTTTTTTCAATATCACATTTCGTGTATTAGGTATACTTAATGTCTTTGGCGCAACCTATATATATATATATATTTTTTGTTACTGAAAAAATAATCAATCTACTTACTTTTTAGTGCAAAAATGTTTAAAGCGGATCTAGTAGCAGAAGGAGAAGTCAAGGATAATCCAGTTTAAATTTAGAAAATCAGTTCACTAATTGATAAACACATTTTTTATCGTTTTTCTTTAGCTCAAGCATGCACCACTTTAAAAGAAAGCCTGTGAGAAAATATTTTCAAAACGCGAACACTTATTTCAAAGAATTTAACAAACAAATATATACACACTTAAAACATTGTTTTTTTTTTATTTCATCAAAAAACATATTCAGTAACATCTGCGCGACGAAATTTTTAACTTAAATTTCTTAACCCAGTGGGCACTATAGCGGTAATAGTCGTATAAAAAAGCAAAGCCATTTCAAACAATTTATTTATTGTTTATTTATTTATTTAAAAAACCCAGATAAAACCCAACCAAACATTATTTCTTGTATAAAATTGTAATTAACTGTTATGCATAAAAACTTGCATAAATACCCCTCTATTAATTACGTATTACACTTAGGGATTAAAAGTTAACTAAACAGGCCCTTTAGATTTATCAATAAACATAACAGTTCTAGATTTGATCTCCCTTAGGTATACTTAATGTCTTTGGCGCAACCTACTCTTTTCTGTTACTGAAAAAATAATCTACTTACTTTTTAGTGCAAAAATGTTTAGAGCGGATCTAGTAGCAGAAGGAGAAGTCAAGGATAATCCAGTTTAAATTTAGAAAATCAGTTCACTAATTGATAAACACATATTTATCGTTTTTCTTTAGCTCAAGCATGCACCACTTTAAAAGAAAGCCTGTGAGAAAATATTTTCAAAACGCGAACACTTATTTCAAAGAATTTAACAAACACAAACGTATACACACTTAAAACATTGTTTGTTTTTTTATTTCATCAAAAAACATATTCAGTAACATCTGCGCGACGAAATTTTTAACTTAAATTCCTTAAGTCAGTCGGAGCGTTATTTTTTTCGCGTTTAAATTTAAACCGGGGTTAAAAGTGTATAATATGCGCGCGGTTAGCCGAGGACTAAACTATAAAGGTTGTTCAGGCAAAAACGACGAACGAATACACACAGACTGGTTTAACACTGCTGGGGGATCGTTCGAAACACCAACGGGTGTTGCGGTAAAGTTTTGTTCGAGGGGCGCTCAAGACACCTGACTTTTTCAGTTCAGAAAATTTTCGAAACAGCCTACATTTTTTATCCTTCGGTAGAGTTGCCATCTCTAAAATTGTAAAACTAGGATAGGAACACTGAAAAACCCGGACAAATTCCGGACACTGCTGCAAAAATTTATTTAGCCCTTTTTGAAATAACCAACTTAATGGTCCAATCAAACCGCGTCTTAAATCCGCCGCAGGCGAAAATTTTAAGAAAATTACATTAAAAATATAATGTAAATTTACGCGTTTTAAATGTTTTTGACAAAAAATTTATAACAAGCAACCCAGCAAACACAAATCTTCGGCATTGAATCGGGCCAATGTCGACAACGTTGGCAGTGTGTCGGCATCGGCGACTACACTTTGGCCTGATGTTGGTCAAATTGCGATGTTCATTTTTCGGTCGATAATCTGCAACTGACGGAGGTCCACATTACTACATTCGACTTTATGCCGACACCACTTTAGGACCGACGATGGTCCGATTGGAACTTTGTTTAATCGGTCGAAAATCGGCAAATGACGATGGCCCGATTTACTATAGTCGACATTATGCCAACGCAAACCTTATCTGCTTTACGGCCGATGATGGTCCGATAGGAACTTTCTTTAATCGGTCGAGAATCGGCAACTGACGATGGCCCGATTTACTATAGTCGACTTTATGCTGACTCCCACTTTATCTGCTTTAGGGCCGACCACGATCCGATTGTAACTTTGTTTAATCGGACGAGAATCGGCAACTGACGATGGCCCGATTTACTATAGTCGACATTATGCCAATGCAAACCTTATCTGCTTTAGGGCCGATGATGGTCCGATTGGAAGTTTGTTTAATCGGTCGAGAATCGGCAACGGACGATGGCCCGATTTACTATAGTCGACTTTATGCCGACGACCACTTTATCTGCTTTAGAGCCGACGATGGTCCGATTGGAACTAGTATGTAGAGATGGCGCTAATGTCACTATGTTCCCTGTACAGTGGAAGATAATATTATATATATATAATGAGCAAAGATATGTCAAAACTAGAATGCGGACTTGACAAGGTGGTGGTTCTTCTCTACAGGAATCACTACTTCTGCCACTTAAATCAACCCGAAATCAGTTTGCCAATGTCCGCCGCTTTAAGCTACCACCGACAGACCTCCGTCAATCGCCGATGTTTGACCGCTTTAGAAAATCAATGTCGGACTTGAATAGTTTACCGATGTCGGTCCGAGACCAGCTTGCCTACGTTAGACCGACCAAAATAAGCAGTTATGGGCGGATGATCGGTACCATGTGGTTAAACCATATCGGACCTTAATCGTACGGCGACGATATGCAGATGTCAGCAAAAATTTAAATTTACCATTGGTCCGACGGCGGACTACAGTCTAACGCTGCGTCGGCAAACATACATTGGGCCTACATCGCAAAGCGGACAAAAAATACTGCTGGTCCGATGTCGTAAATCGACGTCGTGCCGATGACGACAAATTCGGCAATCGACATCGGACCGACGAAGGCCCGAGGGAACCGTGTTTGCTGGGAATGATGGTATAATTTAAACAAATATGTAGTTCTAGAAAATTTAAATTTTTTGTAAAATATTTGTTAAAAATTGGTGCTAGAAAGCACGGATAGTCCACCATACTATCAATTATTTTATGTTGAAAGGAAATGAAAAGATCTCGAAAACTGTAGCTTTGAAAAATTTGAACCTTATAGCGAAGTTTTTGGGTAATATTTACGAAAACCAGAATCTGAAAACCGCATATCAATAGCTGCTTTACTTCTAAAGTTATGATTTTTTAATATATTTTAACGTTTTTACAAATAACTCGCAAACTAAACGTCCCACGAATTTGGACTTTATAAAAAAATTTGCGGTCTATATTCATAGAAGCTTAAATCTGATAACCATATCGCTACTTGCTTTTGTTCTGAAGAACAATTTTTTTAACTATTTTATCTCCCTTTTCCGCCCTTCAACCCCCTACCACCCTTGCCAAAAGTTAATCAGTTCATGGTCAACCGATAGAGGATTTTTTTACCAAATTTCGTTAAAATCGATTAAGACGTTCTTCAGTTATCGTGTATACAGACAGACCGAGAGACCGACAGAAAATTTTTTTTTCGTCGATTAAGGTGTTTTGGAACACAGTTCGCCTAGACCAAAGTTTCAACAATAAAAATATACAGGGTTCCTAAGCAAATCCTTAGGGGGCCAAGCAGCCGTGTATAAGACGCAGACAAACGGAAAAGCACATTAGGCAGAAAAGGATGGGCATGGGGCGATGTTGTCACTACATCTTACTATGTAGTAAATCCATTCCAGGTTATTGTTTTCTAATGTTTTCCATTTTCATACCTTTAGGACTGGAATAAAAATTGTTTTTGCTCGACTTTAATACCAAACTGATGAAAAATATCGAAAAAAAAATATTTTTCGGCTTTTCATTTTGTAACCATTGTCCTTACGCACTGTTTACAGGCTGGGGACTGAGATACATGCAAATGCCTAACCTAAAGCGTTCATACACGGCCGGAGAAATCGACTGAGATATTTTTGATTCGAAATCAAAAAGGAGGAACAGTCAGATGTGGGGCCGTGCACAAATTACGTAACGGTGATTTTACCAATTTTTGACCCCCTCCCTATGTAATGTTTTGTAACGGTTTGGCACGCCACTCCCCTAATATTACGTAACGATTTCAAGACCACCACCCCCCCCCTCAAAAAATTTTTTTTCACTTATTTTAATTCCAAATTTTCTTAGTTTCACAAAAATGCAAACGCTGTCGAAAACCCCCCTCCCCCCTACGTAACGTTTTGTAACCCCCCTCCCCCCTATCACCATTACGTAATTTTTGCGCGGTCCCTGTAGTCCCAGTGGAGGAGGGCGAGAAAATTGATATTTTTTTTCTTAAAAATTTACTCTTTAGACCTATTTCTTTGCGTTCCCGAAATTACGTTTTTTCTAACATTTTTGCGAAACAGAGCAAAATATATCTTTTCACCCCTTTTTGGGTGTTACAAATATTGGCAGCCCCTTATTTTTTGCTTTTACCCTCCCGCTAGTTTTGAAGAATTGGTTCGCTACATGTTTCGAGATCATGTCATAAAACACCTCGAAAATATGAAAATGTAGTGTAGGGCCAGCTTTAGTTAAAATCAATCAAAATCAATATCGCAAGCAAAGAGCTCTGCAGGAAAAACAGCGCCGTTTATTGATTTCTTTGGCTGCTAGTGCTAGCTGCATGGTTTGGCCGTTTCCGGATAGATGTCACTAGTAGTACATAATGGAAAGAAATTTAATTAAAAGCGAAGATATTTCTTTCTAATGTTAACAACCTCACGAGTTTATTGCTCAGTATCGTAAATAATGGACCCTGCCGCCTCCTTTAAGCAAGAAAAAGCTGTGGTTTGGACCTGAAAACATCTAGTTTTTCCTCGATCATCTCATGGTGTGGCCGCCATCTAGCGGAATTTGCAGACATCTTGTCAACGGTTATTATTGCAACTATGATTTATGCTCACAATGAAAGAGTGGCGACAATTTTTTCTAATGAAAGCAGTCCGGAGATAATAACAAACTGGCACCATTGCTCAATATACCTGTTTCTTTTGTGCGCGCAGAACTTTCTATGCCATTTCTGTTTGATTTATTGAAATCCTATCCCTAAGGAAAATCTTAGGAACCCTGTATAAACGAAGTACTGCATATTTTCCTGCCTTTTAAAAAAATATACTTTCAAAATCGGCTACGTAGCTATTCGTTTTTTACAGGGTGTTGTATATTTTAGTATATTTACGCCAATGAAATATACTATAACCTTCTAAGCTGATCCTGTACATATTGGGGAAAGTGCCCATGACAAAAATTACAACATATTAAAATATAATAGCTTCTAGGGAGCAATTTTTCAACGAGGAATCTCCGGTTCGTTTCTCCCAAAGACTGGATGTCTGAGCCTTATAGAAAAGACCGCACGAAAGGAACCGAATATTCGCGATATACCATAGTTTGATAACTGGTTGGAAACCGATGTTCTATAAAACTCTGTGGCACATGTTTTCGCGCGCAGAATCAAACATTTATCAGCGTTTTTTTTTCGAAAACGTTAAGGCCACAAAAACGGCATAGATTTGAAACACTGCTTTGCTGTTTTTGGGCCAATCTTTACCGAAAAAAACGGTATCTGTTGAAATTTCGTAGGAATGTTTATTTTTTAATTCCTCACAACCCTAGCTAGACAGTTTTTTGCTGGACTATCTCATTTTCGAAATAAAATAAACACTCCTAAAAATAGTTAAAAATGTTACCTGACTTTTTCTTTAGCCTCGTCGATAACACAGAAATCTGTAACAGCAATTTTTGGATTTTTTTATTTTTTGAAAAAAATACACCAAATTTTGAAAAATCGTTTGGATACGGTTGTAGATTTTTATAAATCCTATTATTATAGCCACCGGCCACTTGTCTAATGGAACATGTGGCTAATAAATTGATACATGTCAAGTGATAAAAATAATACGGAAATTTGTTATTTTTTTTTTGATGTTGAATAATGATTTTTCTTTGATTCTCTCCATGAAGCATGAAGCCGAAGATCAAAACCTTTTAAAGAAACATTAATAAATGGTTACGTTCCTAATAAGTTGTACCGTACCGTGTTCTGAACACTGCACGATCTTACTCGAAATGATATTAGTGATGCCACCTATTGTTGATCTTTCAAAAAATTAGCAAAGCAGTGTTGCCAAATCTGCGCCGTTTTTGTGGCCTTAACGGCGCAAGAACAATCCAGAGATAATATAAATTTGTCAATCGATTTCAATACGTCATCTACCACTCATTATCTATCTCTGGTTTCTTTACTGTATTCTCCTGTTCACAGATTGCGCCGCGAATCATTGGGGATTAGGGTCACTGGATCCTAAAACCTGCGGCTGGGACCGCAGGTCTCAGGATCCAGTGACCCTATGGAGGATTGTTTATTTATCACCTAGGTGATCGAATTGAGAGCAGTGACAACTAGTCAAATGGCCATACACACAGACCACTTAAGGGTTCTAAAAAGTAGCTTTTCACCAAAGGAAAAATTATTAAATAAAACACAAAAACCAGGCCGACGAACTCCAAAACAAAACGACAAAACTAAGGTTATGAAGAATGTCAGGCACACACACTGACATTGGTTAGTTGCAAATACAGTGAGTCGACCAATTTCGATGTTTGCATGGCATAAATTTGTTTTCCTGGTAAGGGGTGTTACCTAGGTATATATGCTAGATCTCTCTTAGCCGAATACATTTAGGAAAGGAGAACACTAGAAACTATGCCTAGGGTAAGCTCACAAAAAAAAGACGTGGGTGGTTAATTTTGATGGTGGCGGTATCTATAATATAACCATTTAAGTACTTTTTGATGCTAGGCATATAACTAATATTGATAGGTAACCAGTATAGTCCATGTTTTTACATTTCCGCATGTTTTAGCTTTAGAGGAAAATAATACTCAATTTGTTTTTTATTAGAGGAAGAGGATTACAAAGCTTATTAATACAATCTAGAGAGTTTTTGAAATTAGTTGTCTATTATTTGGAAAATTACAAATATTTCCAATTTAGTTTTACAGGTCTCTATAAAGGGTATTTCTGACTGTTTCTGACGTAATATGGGCGCGCCAATTTTGAAACACCACAAAAGCTAAAACAGTTTTTTTCAAAAAATAAACAAAATTTTAAAAAAGTACCAAGATTTGATGGAAAAACATAGTCCAATAAACAATTTAGGCAAAATTTCAGGCCATTTGGAAGTCCCGTTTCCGAGAAACATGCGGAAAAAGAATTGCCTAATAAACGGACCCAACAGCGTTGCCGGTTTAACGATGTAATTGGGCCGTTAAGACTATAGTTTCTCCCCAGATTTTAAGTAAAAAAAAGTACAACGCCTTGTTCTTTAATTTTTGAATCTTTTGCCAGAGTGCACAGGGAAAACTAAACATCAGAATTAGCTGAAATATTGCAGGGGTGATCATTTTAAAATGCTTAACATAAATATCGGAAGGATTTTTTAAAATTCTCAATTATTTTTTTTTAAATAAAAGCTCTGGTGCTGTTATCTATCCCAAAAGCCTCAAAATAATTGGGTTTAGAACAAACCCGATTTACAAAAAAAATAGAGAAATACTCACAATTTCCTCTGGATTACATTGTTCCTTTTTATATTTCCTTACTTTAGCGAAAATAAAAACTAAGTTTCCTTTTTTCTAAAAGTCTGTGCAAAGAAAACCGATCAATCAATTACACTTCATTGAATTTGAGAGACACACGCATTTCAAGTGTTGGCCGATAGATCGCAGAATTTATACGATTCCATGGTAACTACAGGTGTTTTGTCAACAAACTTTAAATCGGACCGCAATGGGACAGAAGAGTATTTTTACGTTTTCTGACAGAAAACCATTTGAGGTTATGATTATCTTTCAAAAATGTGTTTTTAAAAAACATTGTTCTAAAACAAATATGAAACCACCCCGCGTGTGCGGTCGCCCTTCGAAAAAGGTCTAGCGCTGCGCGGGCATTACCCCGAGTCAATCAAAGAACCAAGAAAACTTTACTGGCTCACTGGGATTACTAGGAATTCGCATAGAAATATTCGGCGCCCGTAACCCCACATAATTTTGTTTTTATTTTGATTCAACCATGTTTTTTTAATTCAAATTATTGCGGCATAGTTATGTGCAAGTGTACTAGTGAAATCTTGGAGTGTAAAGGATAGATTTTAGAACCTCAGTTTCAAAAACACACGGATACTTGAGTACTAATAAAACAGGTCAGTAAAGCTCCATTTAGAGGTTGGAAAGACTCTTGCTAGTCGTTGGCGCTCCTGTTTAAAATAGAATACGATTATTTCGTCTAGCGTCGGTATCAGCTAGCGGGAGTGTTTCCAATTCAATTATAAATGCACCTGTAAATGCAACCTTAAACATTACACCAAGTTACTTTAATACGTAGTTGAGTAGCGTTTTTTTAGCAGGTAATTCTGCAATAAATGGTTTTCTTTTATTTTAGTATTTTACTTGGTTTTTTAGCGGCGTAGAACGCGAAATGCCAAAATAAGTAATCTATCCCCAAATTTTTGACCCGGTGCTAAAAAAATCTCTGGTGTCCCACAGTGGATAAATATAAATAAAGTTGCCATGGAAAACAAATTCAATGACGCAAAAAAATCAGTTCGACATAGTTCAATTGATTTCCCGTACAGTGTTCCAGATAGATTGATTACCAGTACAGTTCACAATTCCCTAGACCTTAACAAGGGAGAGTGATCGAGTACGATATAGTTCCCCTTTAGAAGAGCGTCGCACAGAGGAGCAAGGAATATGAATTCGTGGCAAAAATTCCAAATCTAAATTTTAATAAAATGCGAAAAAAAACTGAGCCAAAATCAAGTAAACTTATTCATTACCAGTCGCAGTCTGTGAATAAACGGCTGTGAAAAAGCGCTACACAAATTGTTTTGGTGTTTTGTGATTTAAAATAATTTAGAGTTATGTCCAATTATTAATTGGGTTAAGTTAAAACGTTCCTACTATTTCATTAATGGAATATGCTGCCAGTTTTAGGGTTAATTTGTAACATTTGTAGGTTTGGTGGAACGAAAAGTCCCGCGGTCGCGATTCTTCAAAAACCGTCAGAAAATCTCGCCCTTACAAAAAATCTAACGATTTTTAAACACAAGTTTAAACTTAATGCCTTTTAGTCAGGACTATTTCATAATATTCCTTAAATTTAGTTTCTTAATACTGCTCTAGTAAATAAACAATATGTCAGTTTTAATTTTTGTAGGCCGTTTTTCTGAAAACCCTGTTTTTTATTCAAAAATGTATATTATTGAGCTTATTTTTATGTGTAAACAAACCTTTAAAACTTTTAGCATACAAAACCATAGATAGCCATGGAATATTTCGCTGTCACTGTTCAGAAAAGTCACACAAATTCTGTCTTTCCTTTTACATGGTGAGAATTTTCGACACTTTTTGACGTTTATTGCTACGCGTAGTAACAATTAGGCTCCGCCATAAACTAGTCCTGCAGAATATCTTTAAACTATTAAATTTACAAAATGTCATTAAAAAAATGACGCAGTTTTTCTTACAACGTTAGGATAAATATGAATGACGCTGTGTTTTTATCTTAAACGAAGCGATAAGTAAAAATCGCCCCTCTCCGGAATTCTGACGGGTGAGATTTTCTGTCGTTTCTGGAGAATCGCGACCAATATTCCGCCATATTCCAATTTTTTTTAACCTGGTTTATTGGTCATTTCTATTAGACCCCCTTTTAAAACCTTTTGCGAAATTTTCCGTATAACTCTAAAATAAATTTTTTAAGTTTTTACATTTTGTGAGAGGTTTGACCCAAGAAAAATATAAACCAAAAATTTTTTGACGTTGTTTTGAACGATTTGGTATAGTTTACAATATATCAATGGTTTGGCAGATTTTGAACACCGGAAATTATTTTTTTTTTCAAGATGGCCGCCAAAAGTATTGGTGATTTTTCTGTGTTCTAGAAAAAAGTTGTGTAATTTTTCTACATTACACATTCACAACAATTAATCAAACGAAAGAAAAAAAAACTAAGTTATACACCATCCGCCATCTGGCAAAAACTTACAACTTTGTTTTCTTTTGATGCGTTAACTCCTAAACTAATAAAAATTTAAACAAGGTGACTAAGGAAAATATAATATAATAAACATTATTTGATTACTCAATCATATGTGGGTCAAACGGTTTTTAAGATAATTGAAAATATTTGTCAGTTTTTGGACTTTAACTCCCGAACAATTAAAAATTAAACATTAATGCAAAGTCAAAAAATACTTTACAGAATTTAAAACCAATATTTTGAAGTAAATATTAATTTTGTAAGTTTTTAAGATATTTAAGTTTAAGATTTTTACATTTTGACTTAAAAATAAATTTTGTTTTTATTTTTAAATGTCTTGGATAATAAAAATGCACTTTTGGATTAATTATCATTTTGAAACCATTATTGATCCGATTTTAAAAATTTTGCAAAATGGTTATTAATTTTAAAAAAAGGAATTAATCACCCCTATAAAACTGTTTTCTTTGCGCTTCTGCCAAAAAAAAAATGCCCAGTGCCGCACAGAAAAAATTCAATGGAGGCGTAAAAATTATTATTTTTTAAAATTATCGACCACCTTGAATTTTATTAGGAATTGTCATTTTTGACATCTGTAAAATCTAGAGTCTTGTCTTCTCAGCTATGTAATTTTTTTTTCGAAATTGGACTATTGGCTCTAAAATTAAAGACTATCTAAAAAGTGGCATTTTTTCTGAACAATGCAATAGTTATTTTATTGTATTGAGGAGGGGGAGAAAGGGCGGTCAATACTTTTTTTAATGTCTTTATGTAGGGTGACCATTGGTCCTCCATTAGGGGGGACAGTTCCCCATTTTGGTGTTTTGTCCCCCATTGTAAGAGTCCCCCTAAATGTCCCCCATTGCTAAGAAAAGTCCCCCACACATGCATCGCGAAAAAGGAAATGACTGAAATAATTTTCGTTAGGCATAGAAATATTTCACATAATTATTATGATGAGACTTTCGACAAGTATATATTCCTAAAAAAATATATTTCTCAACAAAAGCTTGATAAAAAACAAAAGATCTTGGGTGGTAATAACGAAAATTCAAACTTGCATGAGCATCCCACGAGGAACACACAAAAGATCAAAGCGAAAAGAGAAAAGATTTAACGATGTTTCGCCCTGGGTAACCAGCGTGGGCTCATCAGTAGTTTCACTGGTCGCCCTCCACTATACATCATTAAACACCATCATACACTTTGATTTCCAACCTTGAACCACTCACAAATAGGCATCGTTCCGCACTGGTACTTATCCAAATTACCTAACACGAATTCATCCTGGCGTGTTAATATTTCCAGTAGGATTATGATCCTAAGGCAATTAAAACAAAAAAGAGGTTAAAAAACCTCCATTTATTTCATTACAAAAAGTCAAAATCATTAAATTTTGAGTTGTCAAATTTTGTCGTTTTAGTACAAATAGTGAAAATCATGAAATTTTGATTTGCGCCACTTTCGTTCTGAAGGTGCGAAGTGTTCAAAATTTATTTAAAATTTATAATTGGAATTTTTTCCAGCTTTTGGTAGCCCCTGCCCCACTGTGCGTTGGGAGGAAGTTGTTTTTTTCTCTCACATTTATAAGAAAAATCAAATGAGCAAATATGGATTCTAATTCTTGAGCACATAGTGTCAAATGAACCCACGAAGTATCTTCAGGTCGTATTTTTGAGCGATTACCGCTTAGCCCTCTTCGGACTTAATTCACAGGCACGCATGCGCGTTAAGAATATAATTTCTAAGCCTAAAGTTTCAAGAAAAAGGCGATTTCTTTTGGGGTATAGGATCATTCCCCGAGGTTGATCGTTTCTCTTGAGGGATTCAAGAGTTAGGCACCAGATCGGCCCCGTGGATTTTTTCTCATTGCTACGTGGTCTTTCTTGACTAATTCTTGAACGCAACCAGGCGTCTTGCATTAAGCGGTCGACCCCAGTGAAAGAAGACAACATTCGCTTATTATCATTTAACCATAGATAGATTTTATAGACGCACCAATTTTGCAGTCCCAACCGACTGTGTTTCATCTGTTTTTCTGCTACTCTCTGTAACCTTTTTTCTTGTTCGGGCACAGTAGCCCGAACATCAGAATTGGCTGAAAGAACCCTGCCATTTTCTTGTGGTTGATGTGTTTCGGTTAATTTTTTTTGTCACTTTAGTAAAAATAGCGTCAAACAATCTTTAAAAAGAAAAAATATATAAATAGTATCACTACCAAATTAACAAATAATAAAATCAATAATAATCTCGATGATAATACTAGGCTCACACAGTTAATTTCTATTTCTATCGAACAATCACAGTACAATTAAAAAATAAAATTAAATAATATAAAATTATAACACAGTTAAAATTGGACAAAAGAAATAAAAAATTTTAAAACGAAGAGAATACCAACAAGAACTCATAGGACAGCTCTGCACTTAAGACACGCTAACAGACACTCAGACAGACAGACACACCTGCACTCATTTGTTAGTTAAAAAGTCCTTGATTGTGTATGGCGCAACTAAAACTAAGTAAAGAAATAAACTTTTTTGTTCTTTGGTTTTTTAGGTTTTCTGAAAGAAGATTAAAGAACTTTATATACACGTACAGGGTGTCTCATTTTCGATTGGATTCAATGAGAAACTCCGTTGTTTAGAGCTTTAAAAAATAATATTCACAGATTTATTCTGTCCCTTGTAAATGTTGAGCTACAGGGGAAAGTTGAAAAATGGTCGGAATTACCAATTAATGATATCTCCGACGTTTCGTTTCGTAGATACCATCATCAGGATCAAAAAGGTAAATACGAACCAAAACGTTTTACTTCTTATTTTAGTTTCTTTTTAAGTTGGTTTGATATAAAATATAATTTTTTTATTTTGAAGTTTTTTCTGGTACGGCCCTGTCCCATTTTAACCAATATATATTATATGAACATACCGGGTGAACCGAAAAAAACCGGACAAATTTGATAAGACAAATAAACCTTTTGAAAAAAAAACATTCGCTTTGCTGCTACATTTAGATCCAAAATGACGTATAAAATCAAATGCGCACCTTTTTTCAAACTTGCTCTTTTTATTTAGGTATAAATGTTACTTTTCGACATACAAAACAAAGTATTTAGAAAAAAATTGGCAAAATATAACAAAGGTTTAAAAAAGGTATGCTTTTTGAAATTGGTAAATTTATAGCGAAAAACAATTTGTCCGGTTTTTTTCGGTTTACCCGGTATGGTCCAGGTCTACTATATTGTAGTTAAATATAAATGGTCTCCAAAACCAAATAAATTAAAATGATACAGGGCCGTACCAGAAAAATAAAAGCACTGAAGATGTTTTTTCCCGGGATCGAAACTTCAAAATAAAAAATATTATATTTAATATCAAAAAAACTTAAAAATAAACTGAAATATTAAGGGAAACATTTTGTCCGTATTTGACTTTTTGATCCTGATGATGGTATCTACGAAACGAAACGTCAGATTTAAATTTCGAAAACACCATTGTGTTCTTCTATAAAGGTTGCATGTTTTGACAGAACTTAATTAACTTTTAATCTTAGATTAAAAAGAGACAAGATATCTGGTCCAACGAAAACTCCTTGGCAAATAGTAACCCCGGTTTATTCATAAATAAAATCAAAACAACACAAAGGTGAGAAATATCGATTATTTTTCTATCCTTTTAAACGACTTTAGAACGATAGGGACAGAGAGTTATGTGTCGAGCACTTTAGGTCGTGATAGGCTTGAGGGCGGGGAAAGTCGGCGGAACGCAGACGGTTTTTATTGCTTTTTCGTGTTATTTATTTTAAAATTTCAGGATGTTTTAAGCAGTTTGGAAGTCTTTTTAAAACCACTTTTTGTCAAAAATCGTTTATAGTGTGTTTTTTTTACCAGTAGGAGAAAATTTCAGTGCATTTAAAGTGATATTTTGGAACAAATCGTCCAATGTTTTGGAAACAAAAGGGGAGCAAGCAGTCAGTGGCGGTACATGCCGGTAGGTACACAGAAAATAAAAAAAATATGAAATGTCGTTGTTCCATCGAATACAAAAAGAATGCGTTGCGGCGTTAAAATAATAAAATCGTACCTCAACTTCGGCTCGAGAAAATCGGAAATGTGACTTATAAGGGCCGTATTGTACAGAAACGCTTTGGTCTCAGGGTGGATCGGTGGGTTTACAGCAATCACACAAACAAGGGAGTTTGATTACGTTTATTCAGTCTTAATGCAGGTACAAAATTGGCGATCTAGACAAGGGAAAAAAATTACCTATTTTAGACCTCTAGGAGGTGGCGGAGAGTTGCCAAGGCACAGTTATAACATAACCTATAACTTATAAATTTACAATTTACAGCCTTAAGATAAGTTTTGTATTTAACCTTACCTAAGTGAAAAAATGACCAGGCCGTCGACACTCAAAGGTTTACACCCTTTAAAATGCAATTTAGCCAGGGGTTCACTACCCTAAATAGAAACGCAAATTTGGTACAGCGATGGCGTTCGCAGGAGAGAAACGCGGCAGTTCAAAATTGGGGGGTTACGCGTTGGGCGGTCTCCTTTTGATACATTAAAAAGTGAAGATAGATATTGGCTAGTAAATGCGATTTATTTCTTATTATAGCTGCAACCCACTATGCTCGCGGTCGGCATTGTTGGTTTCATATGTTAAGGGGTGAAATATTCTTAGTAACCCGGAACCCTCGGGAATACGTGGAATGTGCGGCGGCTTCCCCCATGATACGAGGGAGATTTCCAAAGTGCTGATGGTTTCAGTGCAGTATTCATAGTCGCTCCCAAGTCTCCCTTCTCCCTTGGGAAATGTAAATTTTTTATGGGCGAAGGAAGGAAGGAAGGAGTCTTGAGGAATGACTATGAATACCATCCTTAAAGGCATTCATGCTGTACTTCTGGACAGTTTTTTCAAAATAGTCTTCAATGCAATTACGTTTTTTGCTCAAATTTAGTATGATGTCTAGCTCATCATCAGAGTCTTCACTTGAACTGTCTTGCATTAATATTATGACTCACCACTCCATTAAGCATCCTGTACTGTCCCTTGTATTAACCAAAATGCATAAAAAATATCTTGGTTTGAATAAGTTATAAAAAAACTGGAAACAATAAATACCCATAAAGTAGGGTTATGTTTAATCCAACGAAGATTTTCCACCGACTCCCGAAGCCGGTGGCGATCGATGCCAACATTTGTTGGATTGGTGAAATCCATCGAAAAATTTAGGAACTCTATTGTTGGACTGGTGATATCTATCTAAAATTTATGAACTCTTTTGTTGGCACCGGTGGACCACCGGTGAATTTACAAACTCGCCCATACTTACTTATATTATCTTATGTTATTAAAAAAGGCCCCTCACACCACAGAATATAGGAGATTTTAAAATGACATTTGCTTGAATGAGAAACATTTTACAAACACAATAACATAATTTTTACCTGATAGGTAATAATACGTTTTTTTTCTTGATATTCCAGGTGATGTGAACTGTGTTTTAATTTTTGGCATAATTTTATTATGTTGAAAATGGAAATTGCAATAAATCATAAGCAAATTTTTTAATTAATTTATTTTGTATAAAACCACTAAAAACATTTATTATTAGGGAGCTTCCAAAGCTCAAATTAGCAGAATTATTTTTTGCATGTTATTTAAATTATTTTGCAGATTTCGTATTATAGTAAAATTTTAATAATATAATTCAGGTGTAAATTTATATTTAAGTAGGTAGGTACACCACTGGTGTGTTTACTGTAAACGACAAAAAGGTAAACTTTGTTCCATTTAATAATATAACCAAAGTCTCCGTAAGTGTCAGGTATCTTGTCTCTTTTTAATCTAAGGGAGATATCATCAATTTGTAATTCCGACCATTTTTCAACTTTCCCCTGTAGCTCAAAAACTACAAGGGATAGAATAAATCTGTTAACACCATAGAACATTGAACTACTAGAAGGAGCTTTTTTTCAGACCTGGGGCAGGGTGTTTGAGTTCAACATCTTCATCCCATTGTTGTCATATTAACCTAATACGTTTTCCCTTGTTTTTAATATTATTTAAAATACCTTCAATAATTTTTAGTTCCGTTTAATTAAATGGTCTAGATATAGTAATAAAAATCTATGTTTCTATAAAAAAAAACCTAAAAATGTATTCAAGTAGGATGTACAACTAGAAAAATAAGATAAAGGTGCTATGGAAATCTCTATTTACACTGAAATTAATGACAAGCCGGCAACACAGATTTCCTTCCTTTGTTTAACAAGAATGGCCAAATATGACGAATTCTAACCTAATATTTAGTTAATATTTTAGTTTAACGTACCTGTGAAACGAAATTCTGCGGTCCCCCGGCTTCTGTTTCAACTTGCATATAATAATACACTTCGGAACCATTTTTCGCCACAAACATTTGACAAAAATATCAAAAAAACACCATTGACAAGTGCTGAAACTTTCCCTTTCAAAACAATAATGACATTCCAGGTAAAATCGAGAAACCGCAACAAACAATCAATGTTGCCACGTTGACTACAAAAGAAGATGTTCAAGGAAAACACATGTTAAATTTTCAAAAAACGTCGAAAGTTTTAAATAGGTTGTGAGTATTATATATTGTGTATATTAGCTTTTTCAACATATATCTTAAACCTCATTAATTAATTAATAAATAAGCGTCAAAACTTAATCCAAATTTGATAAGTTTTTTGTGGCATAAGTTTGTTATTAAAATTGGCAACACAGATTTCTTTCTCCCCTTTCCTCACTGTAGATGTTGCACTCAAACAACCAGTGTAACCAGACAGACCAGACTCCTTCTAGTAGTTCAATGTTCTAAGTTAACAACATTTTAAAGCTCAAAAAAGTAAGAGACTAATGCAAAAACCGTATGTCTCTATTTTCAATAACAACGGAGTTTCCCATTACATCCCATCGAAAATGGGACACCCTGTACAGTACGAAGTACGAATACATTTTCAGTGGGTAAATTCCATCAACGTACTAACTAAAATTCCCTAAGTTGCGGAGGCAAACACATAACCCGGTAGTTAAAAAGAAAGAAACTATTGCGCTGTAGTTCACGACTACGTAAACGTTCTAAAACTGAAACTTGCTAGTACTCAATTGCTGCGTATATAACGTGCCTTAAATCATGCAAAAAGTTCATCAAGCTGGCCAAGGAAACGACCACGCGAGTGAAGACGATGAAGAAGTTATAGCCTATAGGCTAGGCAAGGTCACGGAAATACGTAGCGCGAAGATTCTGAAGAATCGAAAGACATTTCTTCACCGAGTCACGATTTTTCCTGTTATACCCTTAGAACATTGAACTACTAGAAGGAGTCTGGTCTGTCTGGTTACACTGGTTGTTTGAGTGCAACATCTACAGTGGGTAAAGTGAAGAAAGAAATCTGTGTTGCTAATTTTAATACCAAAATTATCATTGGATTGGATTAAGTTTTGACGAATTAATTAATCAGGGTTAAGATATATGTTGAAAAAGCTAATATACACAATATATAATACTCACAAACTATTTAAAACTTTTGACGTTTTTTGAAAATTTAACATGTGTTTTCCTTAAACATCTTCTTTTGTAGTCAATGTGGCAACATTGATTGTTTGTTGCGGTTTCTCGATTTTTCTTGGAATGTCATTATTGTTTTGAAAGTGAAAGTTTCAGCACTTGTCAATAGTGTTTTTTTGATATTTTTGTGAAAAGTTTGTGGCGAAAAATGGTTCCGAAGTGTATTATTATATGCAAGTTGAACACAAGCCGGGGGACTGCAGTATTTCGTTTCACAGGTACGTTAAATTAAAATATTAATTCTTGGTAAACAAACGCAGGAAATCTGTTACCGGCTTGTCATTAATTTCAATGTGAGTAGGGATTTCCATAGCACCTTTTTCTTATTTTCATAGTTGTACATCCTACTTGAATACATTTTTTTGTTTTTTTTTATAGAAACAGATTTTTATTACTATATCTAGACCATTTAATTAAACGGAACTAAAAATTATTGAAGGTATTTTAAATAATATTAAAAACAGGGGAAAACGTATTAGGTTAACATGAAAACAATGGGATAAAGATGCTGAACTCAAACACCCTTCCCTAGGTCTGAGAAAAAGCTCCTTCTAGTAGTTCAATGTTCTAAGGTTATACCTACTCATAGAAATCAGAGGGGAGTAGATCGGTTCCCAACGAGTGCGCATCAAAATTTCAGCAAACGCCGCGAGTGCCGCCATTTTCATGGTTATATAACTATGAGATATTAAAATGGCTAAAGTGTCGCAAAATGTGTAACAATATTAACTTTTTGAAAATAAATTTTTGTTAGATTTTTTTTTAAAGAACAAGGTTTTATTAAATGCACTCAAAAGTAGAAAATATTTTTTTTTTAAATTAAAAATTTTAAATTTACGGTGACAAAGAGAAAACTACAAATGAAGAACTAGGTTCTTTTTTGTAGTTTTCTCTTTTTAGTGCATTTAATAAAAGCTTGTTCTTTAAAAGTTTTTTTAATAAAAATCTATTTACCTTTCTTATCGTATATCGGTCACATCGACGATTCACCCAAGAAACAGTTGTATTACTCTATAACCTAAGGACATTTTCAAAGGCGGCAAGCACGGCAATCTCACCCGTTCTCAGCTTCTTTAGATGAAAGCATTATGTTTATCATTCGAATAGAAGAAGAATTTAGTTCTTCTTTTGTAGTTCTCTCTTTGTCACCGTAAAGTTAAAATTTTTAATTTGCGCCCATCGCTTTTATTATGGTATAAGAAAGATAAAAAATGATTTTCTACTTTTGAGTGCATTTAATATATGCTCGTTCTTTAAAAGTTTTTTTTAATATTAATTTTAATGTTCAAAAATTCATATCCCCTTCCCAAAAAACCTCTGTATGCCAATTTTTATTTAAATCGAACGAACTAAATCTTTTCTCCCCTCCAATTCCCTTGTTAGAGGGAGGTGGGTACCTGAGAATACCATATTATTGTATTTTCACCGGAACTATAAAGGCATACCAAATTTGAACACAATCGGATGTGGATAAGTCAGTTAAAATTGGTTAGCAAAACATCACCGAAAATCGTCCATCCAAAAATTCCTATTCCTTATCCCCAAAAGCCCCCGTATACCACCCACCTTGTAGGGGGGAGGGGTGCCTAATAATAACATATTATTGTATTGTCACCGGAGCTATAAATGCATGCCAAATTTCAAAAGCAATCGGATGAAATTCGTTATCTCCATCCCCAAATGCCCCAACACACCAAATTTCAACGAAATCGGGCGTACTTCAACTTTAGCCCCCTCCACCCCCTTCGAGTAGGGGGGAGCTGTCAATTTCATCACACTATATTCTTGTGTTGTCACCGCAACTATATAAGCATGTAAGTTGCAAGATTCCACCCGAACAAACATATCTAATAGATACATTGCAAGAAATAAAAGCTTGTAAAAACAAAGAAAATAAGGTAAAAATCAGGGTTGGCCCTGAACAAGGCCAAAGACGAAAAATCTACTGCGCATGCCTGACACAGTGTGCTCGAGCCCAAAAGAGTTTTTTTTATTTTTTTTAAAGGTTTTATGGATGGCTATATACGTGCCTGCTGGCGCCATTTTTTGTTACTGAACTGCACAAAATAAAAAAACAAAAAAAGAATCTCCTATATCTATGCTAATACACTGTACCACAGATTGTTGTTCTGTGACTGTATAATGAATAACTATACACGTCTTGCTGCAATGTTTTCTATAAGGAAGAAGGCGATTTATGAGAAGACATATGTATAGGTAATATATATCTTGATCTTCCTTTAATACAAAAAATATTTTTTGACTCATGATCACATGCAGCACTCTTCGTCCCAGGGAAGTACATTTTATGTCCATTTTACGTCGGTACGTCCCGGGACCAATTAGGGACGTACTATGTACGTACAAAAGCGTACGTACATAGTACGTAACAAAGTGTACGTACCCACGATCATTTTACGTCCAATTTTGAAGCTACATGGGAAATAAAATGTTCGTACCTGTCAGTTATGTCATATCCCAAGGACGTACCGGGGACGTACAAGCCGTTGGAAAATGTACGTCATCGATACGTACATAGTATGTACCATTGCGTACGTGAAAGTGCCATGGCTGTATGGGAAAATCTTATAAAATATTACAGAATCTCATAGAAACTTATCAAAGTAATCAGATTTTACCTGCCCTAACCTATATGCCCTTTGAAACAAATATATTAAGTCGTCGCCCACCGGAATTTATAAAATCTTATAAAAAAAACTATAATCACTTCATCTGTCGTAAATACTTTTACAACAAAAAATAGTTCTTGGCTTATGAAATCTTTTTGGAGATTGAAGATTTTAGAAACAATGCCTCAAACAATCTCATAGTAATTTATCAAAGTGACATCTTATACGAGAGCAATTCTCTATTAGATATGTAGAAATTGTGCAAGCACAAGGAGTGTTATTATATTATAGTGGGTTAGGTCGTTGTATTTTATAGTTTAAGTTAGGTTATAGTTTAGTTTTACTGTATGTTAATCTCTATCACATTACTTTACTTCGCGATGCCTAATGTTGCTTTTTCACAAGATTTTTAACATTTAAACAGAGAGCACATAAATCTAAATAGAGAGGACACGTAATGGTAACATCCGTCCAGCAAGCCAATGCGATTCACAGCGAGTTTTTGATTATTGGCTGAATGCGCCAGAATGAACTAGGTTAATATTTATTTAAAATTAAAACGGCAATAATCCCGGGCGTTAAATGAATATCGATTTATCACTGGCGTACATACTTATAATTAAGGGAGCTGGCAGAAAGTTTTTATTGTATATATTTTTCAAGCTTTATTACTTGTAATAATGTAGGAAAAAGCAGAGATTATATAATTTAGGTTTTCTCCAGTAAAAAGTAGGTGTTTTTTATTTAGTTTTTAAATACTTTGCTATCTAAGGTTACTTCAATTTTTCTATAAAAAAAAAACATTTGCAGCAAACCACTCAAACAATGCTTCTGTACCAAATTTTAATAACTTTGTCATTTCCGAATGTTTGAAAAATACATGATTAGGAGATCAGAATGGGTGAGAAGGTATATGAAAACTGATGGTCTCATATGATAAATTTGCTTGGATATTCCTTCAATGGTTCTGTGCTCCTAATCCAAAAGAGGCGGTTGTGACGTAACCGTGTCAATTCCCATCACGGGAAGTCTTCTCCAAAATGGAGAGACAAAGAAATTTTTTTCAGAAACTTAACACCTGAATATTATTTTTTTTAAAACTTTGACCGCCAAAGACGAAACCTTTCAAATGAGCAATGTTTAATTTAAAATAAAAGAAAAAAACTGGCGCCGCATGGCAACATTTTTGGTGCATTTGGTTTTTAGGTCAGTTGAGCGGGACCGCAAATTTACCATTAGGTGTCCTCTCTATTTAGATTTATATGCTCTCTGCTTTAAACCAATTATTTCTTTCGTAAATAAGTCAAAAATCTAGTAGCTTTTGTCTTTGTTTTGAACGCATTAGGTATAAGTATACAGATGCGTTTAAAAAATAGCTAAAAATACCTAATACCTAGCAGCATCTTGTGTCTTCAATACTTTAAGAAAGGGTGCTACAAATAAAATACAAGAAAATAAAAACGATTTTTTTTAAATGCGACCTTATTAACGTTTAGTTTTTGTGGTCTGTAAAAAACAATAAGTTAGCCGGAAAAAGTCGAAAATTTTTCGCAACTAAAATAGAGAGTTCTAATATACATGTAACAAAATAAGTTACCTAAGCCAATTTAAAATGTAAAAATGATGTATTGTTACAGATTATTATGTCACCAATTTAAATTTAAACATTTTATTATTGTGTAAGCACAAGTAGGAAGACTGATAAACTAGTTTAAATTTAATTTATTTTCACTTGAATGTCATGTCAATAAAAAATTCGAAGTCATTAAATGTCAAGTTTAAAGTCGAGTGGGAAAACTTGATTTTTTTTTCTATTTGTTTAGTTTTTTGTACCAAATATACATGATAACTGCTGCACGCGAATTTTGGGCGCCGGACATTTCGACGCCGGCCTTTTGTGCACCAGCAAAGGAAACAGTAGGGGAACAGCCAACCCACCCTTAGCATTTATTTTATTAAACCACCTACCCATTAAAACAAACGACAAGTAAATTTCAAAAATTTGAATTACCTTTTCCTGCCCCACTTTGCTTCGTCCATGAAGTGATTTTTTTTTGCCTAACAACTAGGGCCTATTCTACATCTACGCACCAAAATAAATAAATTTTTGACTCTTTGGCACCCAAGTGCATGTAGCCCCGCCCTCCAGGGGGAAAATGCGGTAGAAATTCTGCAGCTGGCAAAACCATAAAAATAAGGACTCAGAGCAGAATGTGCAAAATCAAACCCGTTAAATAAAAGAAAGTTCAATTATAAAATCATTCATTATAGAACCTGCAGTTTGTCTAACCAATTTTTATCCGAACAAACAAATTCGAAATTTAACAGACCCGTGTTTAGTCGAACCAGTGTTCACCAAACTCATTCAATATCAAACTCGTAATTTGTAAAACCGATTTTTAATAAAACCCGGAATTTGTCAAACCATTATTTATCAAAAACGGATTTCGTCAAACTCGTTTATCAGAAAATATTTGCTAAATTGATAGCGCATTCGCCAATAACACTTACATCTTACATGAACCGGTGGCGTACACGCAGGTGGCGACATCTATATAAAAAGTATTGAATACTACCTGTGAATACTTTTATAGAGCGACAAATGCATCGAAACGCCGTGACGCCACGCCACCCTTCATGTAAGTAAGTTCATGTAAGTATTATTGGCGAATGCGCTATCAATTTAGCAAATATTTTCTGATAAACAACGAGTTTGACAAAATCCGGTTTTGATAAATAATGGTTTGACAAATTGCGGGTTTTACAAATTACGAGTTTGATGTTGAATGATTTTGATGAAGAATGGTTCGATTAAAAACGGGTCGGTTAAATTTTGGATATGTTATTGAATGGGTTAAATGAAATAAGGTTCCGAACAAAAATTGGTTTGACGAATTACAGTTTCTATGGTGAATGAATGAAATAGGGTTTGATAAATTCCTGATCTGATAAACTATAGGCATTCAAAAATAAATGACCAAAACAAACCAAAATTACAGAACGGTGTTTACTTATCATACGGTGATTAAAAGAAGAAGATGGCTTGGTTTTTTGACTTTCATTTTTAAATAACCTCTATACTACTATTTACTTAAATTTTTTATAAAAAAAATATTTTTTTCACTCATGAAATCTTGTAACATTTTATAAACGATGCCTCACAAAATCTCATAGAAACTTATCAAAGTGATACTTCCACAAATTTGTCTTATGAAATCTTATAACATATTATAAGCAAACCCTCACAAAATCTCAAAGAAACTTATTAACTTAACAGGATCTTATTGTGGGTTTCTATAAAACTTAATGGGATTATATTGGTTTTATCTGAAAGGTTTCCTTATGTTTTCTATGATATTCTATAGTAAATTAAATGGGAAAAATTGCATAGGAGTCTAAACCTATGGATTTCTATGAAACTCAATAGGATTATATCGGTTTTGTCTGAGTGGGGACAATATGTTTTCTATAATATTCCATGGTAAACTAAATAGGATAAAATACTCATGAATAAATAAGCCTCTATAGGAATGTACACCTGTGAATTTTTATAGGACCCAATTGGATTATATCGGTGCGTTATCTGAGTGGTTTCAATATGGTTTCCATAATATTCCATCGTAAACTAAATAGGAAAAATCGCATGGTACTATGGTCCTCTATTAGTTTATTTCAGTTTCCTCAGGTACAAAAAAATCACTTCAGGGGCGGAGTAAATGGGGGTAGTTTTTAAAAAATTCGCATTTTTGCACGAACATAGATAAAAGCTTGTCGGGACTTTTAAAAAAATGTTAATTTAACTTGTTTTTTATTCATAGGTGTATACATTTTGCATCCGGCGGCCAGCGGGTTCCGGTTTCGTGATTTTTACGTATTTATTTTAATTAATTGCAGCTTTCCGTGCAACGCTTCTTCAAACAACCTCTGATGCTTGTAATAATTGTTGGTAATTAATTTTTGTTTAGCTAATACGAGAGT
The DNA here is from genome assembly GCA_963921995.1 of Oxystoma pomonae. Taxonomy (NCBI): domain Eukaryota; kingdom Metazoa; phylum Arthropoda; class Insecta; order Coleoptera; family Brentidae; genus Oxystoma; species Oxystoma pomonae. The sequence goes on from OY998171.1 coordinate 62,445,657, forward strand.
TTTGTTATATTCAGCGGCCTCCGTAATAACAATAACAAATTGCTAAAATTGACAGTACTTATAAGGGTCATTCTTACTTAGAATGAAAATCCAGGGTAAATATCTTTCACTCATTCAATAAAAACTTTGCAAACCTCAAGTGTCCTTTTTTAAATGTTAGTAACTTAAGAGTAGAGATTATTTTTTTTCTGTCAGTGACCTTAGCTCAGAAAACGTCACAGTGACGTTCAAAATATTGGCTGAACTTTAAACGGATAGCACATTTTGTAAAAACTAAGACACGGCTTGGAGCACTTTTTTACAAGCTTTTATTTAACTTGCAATGTATGTAATAACTATGTAGATATGTTTGTTCGGGTGGAATCTTACAACTTTAACTCAATTTTGACTAGAGGCCCTGTATACGATTTTTGGCAGTTATTGTTTTACCAGAGGTGAGCAACTGGATTTGACAGTTTGTTAGGGAAATGTTTAAAATTGTGTGTTGGCAATGATGGTTGGTAACCCCTGACAATAAATAACTTTGTCACTGTCAAATTTTTGATTAATAAACGTGAGGTTTAAAAATCGGAAAATGTTGTATCATAAACCCTAAAAAATCGTGCCTCGACGAATTTGTATTGTTTCTTTGTCCAACGGAGAAAGAAACTCAGGAAAAGTGTAAAGAAAACATGCATTTACCAAGTTGGAAAATTAATAAAAATAGCTGAATTTGCGAGGTAAGTGAGCAACAAGCAGTAGGTACAAACATACGCATTTAGCATGTAGTTCGTTAATAAGTAACACATTATGTTTCCATATTTTATTGTAAGAAAAAGAGTAACAAAAATATAGATCATAGGAGTCTTTATATTTTACCTATTATTTACATTTTAAATACGTACCGTATTCACTGTTTGTTTTTGTTTTTTTTTGTCAAAGCTTGACATATTTTACTAACCAAAAAAAATCAATCTTTCAAAAACTGTCTGGGGAAATTTTAAAAAGACAAAAAAAAAATCAGTCCATTTTATAAAATCCGTTTTACATGCAAATATGAAAAAAAAGATAATTATGCAGTATACGGTTTTCTGCCATTTTTGATTTTTTTTGAAAAGTTCTTTATGCGGGCACCTTCCAGGGTCCCTAGGACCCCAAATCCGTCTGCGCCGGTTGGTTTTTTTTTATTTTTTTTGTTTTTTTTAAATTTTTTTTCACTAAAACAACCCAAACCAACACAGTTCAACCCAACCTAATTCAAACCAACCAAAAACAATCAAAAAAACACATTACAACCCCCCCCCTGGGCACCCTTTTTTCTCGTAAAAAAAAAATCGGGCGCAGGCGGATTTGGGGTCCTAGGGACCCTAGAAGGTGCCCCCATAAAGAATTTTTCAAAAAAAATCAAAAATGGCAGAAAACCGTATACTGCATAATTACCAAAAAAAATAAAAAGAGAGCAATATGAGTTGCCCACCTCTGGTAAAACAATAACTGATGTCAAATGTATAGAGGGCCTCTAATTTTGACCAACTTCCCGATATCCGATCGGCTTCAAATTTGGCATGCTTATATATGCTACGTTTTCATGGGAATTGAGTTCGTTCTGAAAACGATTTCAATCCGATACCGTCCATGAAAACGCCTGTTTTTCCAGTATTCAAATCGATTTCAATCTAGATCCGACCCTGAAAATTTTTAGGGTTGGATCAAGATCGTATTGAGATCGAAATACCGATTTTCCATGAAAACGGGGATTGAGTTTACACATGTGTATTGCGTCGGATTACCAAACAGCCGCCAAATTATATTTTACTGCTCTCACTCTTTTTGAGAGAGAGTGAAATAGAAGTGAAACTGTGGAACCGGCATTCTAAAATTTGGGGGAGTGTATAGAAAAAAGAAGATTAATAACATAACCTTACTTAAATAACTAAAGATTTGTTTTTTTAAACACTTTAAAAAAATTAATTATGGAAAATAAAAGAAATATTTGGCTCGAAAGTGTATGTGCTATGCACATATGCCAGTCCAGCATTTCTTTCTTCATTTCCACTTGCAAACAGAGTAGTAATTAAAATTTAAAAAAATGTGTGGCAAGGGCCCACATCATCTTTTGAATAAAATAATTTTTTTTTTTAAAAAGTACCAAAAATCAAAAATGAATATTTGACAACTATGACATATGTCAGCTGCCAAATATCAAAATTTGAAAACCGTTTTCAAATCGATTCAAAATCGATTTGAAAACCTGTCATGAAAACTCATGAAAAAAAAGTTTTCAAAACATATTGAAAACGAATTCAATATCCATGAAAACATAGCAATAGTTGCGGTGACAATATAAGAATATAGTGTGATGAAATTGACAGCTCCCCCTCAATATGGCGGATTCAAGATGGACGATTTTTGGTCATCTTGATTGCCTTCAAATTTGGCATGCATTTATAGTTCCAGTGACAATACAATAATATGTGAATATTAGGCATCTCTCCCCCCTACAAGGGGACTGGAGGGGGGAAAACACCTAAGTTTATCCGATTTCAACCAAAATTGGTATACAGGGGCTTTTCGGGATAAGGAATACGAATTTTTGATCAGATTTTGAAAATTCAATATAGCGGATTCAAGATGGACGATTTTCGGTCATGTTTTGCTAAGCAATTTTAACTGACTTATTCACATCCGATTGTGTTCAAATTTGGTATGCGTATATAGTTCCGGTGAAAATACAATAATATGGTATTCTCCGGTACCCACCTCCCTCTAACGAGGGAAGGGGAGGGGTAAAAAGATTTAGTTTGTTCAATTTCAATTGGCATACAGGGGTTTTTAAGGAGGGGGATTCTGAATTTTTAATCAGATTTGAAAATTTCAATATGGCGGATTCAAAATGGACGATTAAGGTTACAAATCTGAAAATCAAGGGTGTGTGTTCAAATTTGGTATGCATTGATAGTTCCGGTGACAATACAATAATATGATATTATTAGGTACACACTCCCCTCTAATGAGGGAAGTGGAGGGGGGAAAAGATTTAGTTTGTTCGATTTAAATCAAAATTGGCACACAGGGGTTTTTCGGGAAGGGGATATGAATTTTTGATCAGGTTTGAAAATTTCGCGGTGTGAAGTGAACATTATTATACATATTTTTTAATGCTAGCTGGTAGACAAAGAACACAGTTATCTTTTGCATTCGGTTTTTTATTTTTTATTTCGAAATTCCTGGTAAAACGTTTAGTGAGAAAAGCATAGATGCTGCAAAAACTTTATAGAACATTTTTTGCTCAACATAAGATTCTACACGACCCTCAAAAATTCGTTTTTAAAATATTGATTGGTTGTAATCTTTGGACGGTTTTGTAGATGATGATCAATTTAAAAAAATACTTATAGCAACATTCTTTGCCTTGTATGTTTTGATATCAAAATCTCCAAATGAAGTATAAAGAAATGTTGTTTTCCAATAAGGACAAATAAAATCAAATAAATAATTATCCGGGCCTGAGATTTTAATGATTTGACTACGACTTCAAATCAATTCCGAAAACGGATTTCAAATTAAAATAGAGTTTTTAATAAATTAAAAGTATGGGTTTGTATATTTTATAAAAATAAATTAAAAAATATTAATCCGGCCCTGTACCAGCCTGTTTTTTGCTAGAGTACGGTTGGTGTTGATTTATTTATATATATTTATATATATACCTAAATTGGTTCTAACCTAGTAATTTAAAACGTGATATGGTTTGTAACCCTAATACCTCAAGATTGGAATTTGGATTGTTTTTATTTTTTTTATAAAACACTGAGACTTAGCGCGTTAAATACAATCTAAGGGTATTAGAGCACCATCCTTTAGCTTTTATGTGGTAATATCAAAATTTCCAAATTGCAGTACACAGGGTGTTGTTTTTAACAAAAATATATAATAGTAATTTTTTTTTTTTTAGTCCGAACCTGAAATTTTTTTTTTATACATTGGTAGTGTAGAAAAAGTCGTACGCACTCTTCCACCAGAGTATTGGCAATTTTTGGCGCACTGAGTGCCTTTAGGGCCGCTTGGCTGTCGGAGCATATGTAAACTCGTTTTCTAGATCTTAGTCCATTTTTGTAAACAAAACTTTTGAAACAAATTTAAAAGAGCTTATTTAGAAGTGTCAAAACTGCCCAAAAAACAAAAGCTAAAACCTGTCAACACGAAGTCATAGCCAACTTAGTCAAAAATGGGACTGGAAAAGGATCAAGGGACCGGAAAATTAAACAAAAAGGTCCTTTCCGTACGAAAAATCATACGGAAAGTGGGTATTTTCCGGTCGTTTGAAAAAAAGTATATTACACTAACTCGTATGCTATGCCCAGATAAATTAAGACACTGGCCTGCGACTCGCGTCTCGAACTTGTTGTTTGTACGAATTGTACACATTAGAATTTATGACCAAAGTAAAGCTGTGAAAACGTTTTGTCAGCACCTTTTTGGTTGTAAATTAGCTTGCTTATTTTTTATAATACTTTTTGCTTTCATAATGTAAGCGCAATCCATTTTGATGACCATACTGGTATTAAAAGCAAAAGTGTTTATTAAACTTTGCTCAAAAATACTATTCTTTGGGCAGAAAAATATGCAGAATGTTGGCTATACATTAAAGCCAAACTTTGTAGCTTTTTTAAATCAGTCCTGACACCAATAAAAACTAAATTGGAGCAATAAAGTTGTAAAAACAGAAAATAACATTTTTGGCTATAATACAGCAAGTTTAGCTGTCGGGTTTTTTCGGGTCGTTTCGACAATAATGCGCTTTTTTTTCTTTGGAATGTTAATTAGAGAAAAACATTTTTAGCTAAAGCACAGTAATTTTAGCCGTCGGGTTCTTTCGGCTTGCTCCGCCAAAAAAGCCCCGCCCCTTATTCACATTGTAGAAAAAATAGTGGAAAAAAAAACTTTATTTGAAACAATTACATGAAAACAACCTTAAAAAAAAAAACATATTTTTTCCAAAATAAAATAAAAAATTCTATAATTAACAAGAGTAGATTTTTGAAACTAAAACTAGTTTTAAGGTAGACATAAATCTTTTTTGGTTATTTTGGCTCCAATCCAAAAACAAAAAAATGTAACCAAAAATTAAAAAAAAAAAAACTTTGAATGTTTTTAATATGTGAAGCGCGCGTGTTTTGGTGAGGTTTCATGGTAAGTATTATCAGTAAACTGGTCTTCGCATATCAATTTGTTTCATGGATGAAGCCAAAAATTCGATATTAAAAGTGTGTGTATAAATAAATATTCCCATCATCCATACATCCATACTTGTGTTTTCAAAACCGAATCAATCATTTATCTGTATAAAAATCTATTTTTTCTTTTTTTGCCATTTTTTCTTTGGGTTTTGTAAGAAATGTTTTTTTTTTAACTAAGTTAACTGAAAAAGCTATATCGGTTGCAAAAAGTGCTGCAATGGTCATTGCGGTGACCAAAAAATTATTGCCACATTGGGCTAGGCGACGTTTTATCAACACTTTCAAGACGTTGTGGCAGACAACAGCAAAAACACAATAGTAGAGGAGTTTTGCTGTCGCAACGTTTTTGCAAAAGTTTTTCAGCACCTTGTGTTACTTGGGTACTATTAAGCCACTGTGATATAGACAAAGTATTTTTTTTAAGTTTTATTTTGTTGTTGATTGATTGATTGATTCGTCGTCGGATGTCCTGCCTGGTGAGATCAATGAGTTTCCCGGCCCTGTTCCTGCAGGGTTCTGTAATTAACTTTTTGGAATGTGCCAGTCCTGGAAATTCTCTCCAGTATTGGTGGAACTTGTTTTCCATCCAGCCTGAGAGAGCAGTGTTGATTGTGTAGTATGGGCGAGTTTGTAAATTCACCGGTGGTCCACCGGTGCCAACAAAAGAGTTCATAAATTTTAGATGGATTTCACCAGTCCAACAATAGAGTTCCTAAATTTTTCGATGGATTTCACCAATCCGATTGCCACCGGCGTCGGGAGTCGGTGGAAAATCTACTTTATGGTTATTTATTTTTTCCAGTTTTTTTTATAACTTAATCAAACCAAGATTTTTTTTATGCATTTTGGTTAATACAAGGTACACTACAGGATGCTTAATGGAGTGGTGAGTAATAATATTAATGAAAGACAGTTCAAGTAAAGACTTTGATCATGAGCTAGACATCATACTAAATTTGAGCGAAAAACGTACTTGCATTGAAGACTATTTTGAAAAAACTGTCCAGAAGTACAGCATAAGTGTCTTTAAGGATAAAAAATTGACATTTCCCAAGGAAGAAGGGAGACTTGGGAGCGACTATGAATACGGCCCTTATAAGTCACATTTCCGATTTTCTCGAGCCGAAGTTGAGGCAAAAGCATTCTCAACGAAAAAGCCAGTTAACTCATTTTCGTTTTAGTATCCTTTGGCCTATGATCGGTGCCATATTGATACTAAACCGACAGAAAATCCATGTTTTACTTGTCAATTTGGTTATAAAAATGGCAGCCACAGTAGGCTAAAGGGCACTGAGGCAGTAGGAGTTAACTGTGCCGTTTTCTTTTTGTCGCGGTTACGGTTAACCTTGGTCCTAAAATTTCTTAGAAGTATAAGCAAACGAAGGAGACCTCGATTTTATAATATCTTCGAATATTGTTTAAATTTACAGATAATTGTTTATGTTTACATGTGTATATAATCAAAAGTTTTTAATTTTTTTGAATTTCCGGATTATACTTAAATTTTCATATCAAAAATGCTATGACGTCATGTATTAGCTGACATGAACAGAAAAAATCGATGTAGACAGCGCATCCTGTCATGTTCGATGCCTTGAGAAGCGGAACCAGCCTATTTTGCCGGTTCAGAATGGTTGCGGTTCTCAAGGTATGGATCTTCACAGGATGTGCTATCTACGTCCATTTGTTCTGTTCATGTCAGCTAGTAGATGACGTCATAGCATTTTTGATCTGAAAATTTAAGTATAATTCGGAAATTCATAAAAATTAAAAACTTTTGATTATATACACATGTAAGCATAAGCAATTATCTGTAAATTTAAACAATATTCGAAGTTATTACACAATCGAGGTCTCCTTATTTTGCTTATACTTCTGTGAAATTTTAGGACCAAGGTTAACCGTAACCGCTACAAAAAGAAAACAGCTCAGGACCGGTATTCTCGTAATACGTAACGTTTTGAAGTCGCTAAGCGAAACGAATAGCGAACTGCGCTTTCAGCGGCACGCTGACCGACGACTTTTCGTATTCTCTCTGCCGAACGCGCTGCCCTGCGAGCAGACAGAATGAAATTCGCTTAGCACATCTTGGCATCATCGAATTTTGCATTTTTATTTCTTGTTAGCCTTGTCGCTCCTTTTATTTTTCTATGTGTAAGAAAGAGGCCATTGTGTGATCGATTTCGAGCCGTATTTCAGAAAGGGTAAATGAAATGTGACTTGTACAAGTGTTGATCCTTTAAAAAATTACTTGATGGTTTGGTTTAGCTCAGTTAAACCCGCCCTTTGACCCTGTGATATAAACTCGTAGCACGTTCCCGCCCCGTGTGCGGGAAAAAGTTTACCCCGAGACTTAACCGCACACTTACAAAAAAATTCCGCACTCAGTGCGGAAAAGTTTAAATTTATTCCGGCACTCAGTCAGGGAAAGTGGTGTTTCCGGCACGGTCGTATATTGATATTGATACTTTATTATATAGCATTTATTGTTAAAATGGTTTCACAATAGTTACTTATATATCTAGTAAGTTATACCTTATAATTATAGTAAACATGCGTATTCTACATTTTAAGAAACAGAAAATAAAACTCTAAGGTATTTGTTACCCAAAAAATAACCTAACCAATTCAACAACAAACACAGAATTCATACATCCACACGAGAAACCTCGCGCGTGGAAAAATTTATATTTTCATGGAAGTGTTGAATTAAAAAAAGAAAATAATAATTTTTAGTACATTTATGAATAAATAAAATGACAAAAGATAAAAAACATAAAAATGGTAATTAATGTGAAAAATGTGATATTTCAGAAAAGTAAAGAAAATACAGACGAAAACACAGAAATAAAGTTAGTTACCTATATTGTTTGCTAATTATTTTTTATATCAATTAAACTATTTATTTCATGTTTGCTAATTTCATTTTCATGAAAGCTTTTAGTTTATTTTTGAAAGAAAACAATTAATGTGGGCAGGAGCCTAACAAAACCAGATATTTTTTGGTACACATCCGATGAAAGATACAAAAAGCACCGAGAATTTTGATTGCTTCTATTTCTAGTATTATACGGATGCTCAATTATTTCGATGTCGATTTTGATAAGAAAAGTTTTTGTTGCAATTTTTTGGAAAAAAAAGTTGTCTTACATCGAGCATCAAATAGTAAGGTTGATGTGTACGTGTTTGTCACCCGTCCCCAAGCTACTAATAAGAGATTTTTATTTTTCTAATTATTCATAAAAACGCAAACTGAAAAAACTACTATATTTTCTGCAGCACTCTACAAAGTATTGTAGGGTAGGAAAATCGTACGCGTGGAGGGCAAAACAGCTGGCAAATGGTAGGTGTTTCTCAAACGGTCGTCACACGCTGAGCGCACTTCGTCGACGCCTTGCGTTCAATATACGTGAATACCATTTTTGTTACTTTGGTCACGTGGTATGCGAATATTACGTTATCATACGGTCAGCGAGTACGAAACGCCGAGCGTATTTAGTTACGAGAATACCGGTCCTGGACCGGTATTCTTGTAATACGTAACGTTTTGAAGTCGCTAAGCGAAACGAATAGCGAACAGCGCGCTCAGCGGCACGCTGACCGACGACTTTTCGTATTCTCTCTGCCGAACGCGCTGCCCTGCGAGCAGACAGAATCAAATTCGCTTAGCACATCTTGGCATCATCGAATTTTGCATTTTTATTTCTTGTTAGCTTTGTCGCTCCTTTTCTTTTTCTATGTGTAAGAAAGAGGCCATTGTGTGATCGATTTCGAGCCGTATTTCAGAAAGGGTAAATCAAATGTGACTTGTACAAGTGTTGATCCTTTAAAAAATTACTTGATGGTTTGGTTTAGCTCAGTTAAACCCGCCCTTTGACCCTGTGATATAAACTCGTAGCACGTTCCCGCCCAGTGTGCGGGAAAAAGTTTACCCCGAGACTTAACCGCACACTTACAAAAAAATTCCGCACTCAGTGCGGAAAAGTTTAAATTTATTCCGGCACTCAGTCAGGGAAAGTGGTGTTTCCGGCACGGTCGTATATTGATACTTTATTATATAGCATTTATTGTTAAAATGGTTTCACAATAGTTACTTATATATCTAGTTATACCTTATAATTATAGTAAACATGCGTATTCTACATTTTAAGAAACAGAAAATAAAACTCTAAGGTATTTGTTACCCAGAAAATAACCTAACCAATTCTAATTGAATTAAAAAATTAAAAATTTTTAGTACATTTATGAATAAATAAAATGACAAAAGATAAAAAACATAAAAATGGTAATTAATGTGAAAAATGTGATATTTCAGAAAAGTAAAGAAAATACAGACGAAACACAGAAATAAAGGTAGTTACCTATATTGTTTGCTAATTATTTTTTATATCAATTAAGCTATTTATTTCATGTTTGCTAATTTCATATTTCATGAAAGCTTTTAGTTTATTTTTGAAAGAAAACAATTAATGTGGGCAGGAGCCTAACAAAACCAGATATTTTTTGGTACACATCCGATGAAAGATACAAAAAGCACCGCTGACCAATGGCTTTTTTTACCCTTGGTTTTACAGAATTTTGATTGCTTCTATTTCTAGTATTATACGGATGCTCAATTATTTCGATGTCGATTTTGATAAGAAAAGTTTTTGTTGCAATTTTTTGGAAAAAAAGTTGTCTTACATCGAGCATCAAATAGTAAGGTTGATGTGTACGTGTTTGTCACCCGTCCCCCAGCTACTAATAAGAGATTTTTATTTTTCTAATTATTAATAAAAACGCAAACTGAAAAAACTACTATATTTTCTGCAGCACTCTACAAAGTATTGTAGGGTAGGAAAATCGTACGCGCGGAGGGCAAAACAGCTGGCAAATGGTAGGTGTTTCTCAAACGGTCGCCACGCGCTGAGCGCACTTCGTCGACGCCTTGCGTTCAATATACTTGAATACCATTTTTGTTACTTTGTCGCGTGGTATGCGAATATTACGTTATCATACGGTCAGCGAGTACGAAACGCCGAGCGTATTTAGTTACGAGAATACCGGTCCTGGCGTTTTAGTTGAGAACAGTGTTATTATTGGCACTCAGCTGTTTACACCGCAACGCGTTCTTTTTGTATTCGATGGAACAACGACATTTCATCACTGCTAGATCTCAGATGGATGTCAAACCCATCTGTCAACCGCATGTTGGCACCGATGTTCCACCGATGTCAAAAAAATTTTGAATTTACAAACTCGCCCTATGCTATTCCATTGGCTGGTTCGGGGCCAATAAAGATGGCAGAGGCCGCTTCGCGCGTCAGCTGGTCGGCAGTCTCATTTCCCGGTTGCCCAGAATATCCCGGAATCCATACCAGCGACCACAGTTCACTTTTTAATTGATTTTAAGAAAAAAAATATACTCTTTTCGAAAGGTATATTTTGTGTAGATGAAATCCCTAAATAGTTATTCTGATAAAAATTAAAATCTTCCATATACGTCCTAGTGTCAGAACCTGTCAAAAATATGTAATTTTTTCCCAAAATGTAACAAAAATATTTTTAAAAAATAAAAAATTTGGGTTTATAGAGCAATCCATTCTAGACAAAAAAAGTCACATAAGCATTTTTTATAAACGTAATTTAAATATTTAAAAAATGGAAAAATTGTCACATTTTGAATTTTAATGCTGTTAGCTAAAAAAATACCTTTTCCGGAACTTGAGAGAGAACATATTTTCGATGAGAAAAACGTTACAACTTTTTTTTGCATCAATTAGTTTCTATACAAAAATAAAATAAGTTGAAGAAAATGGTAAAATCATGTCGATTGTATTGAACTTTTTTGCACCAAGATTTTTCTATAAAAATAAACTCTAAAAGAAACAATTATTTTCTAAATGGTTACTCTTATCACCTATCAAATGATAGTAAAAAAGTTTCGACTAGATTTGAAAAGGTAACCTCTGGCGGAAAGACATCTTTTTATATACAATAAAATAACAACAAATATTGACTATCACAGTTGGTCTAGAGAGGGGTTTTATGAAAAAAAAATATATAATCTTTAAAACATACACTTTTGTTTTTGATCCATCGCCAACTACTATTTACGGTAAAAATAAAAATTCCCTATATAGCCCTTTTGTGGGGGGCTATCTTTGGAAAATATTCTGGGAAACTTAAATAGCAACCTCCTATTTAATAATTCTCGCTGAAATTCTCTTTTCAATGGTACCTCATATCATAGGGTTTACTTTACTAATTTTCGAGATATTGGCTTTTAAAATGTCAAAAATTCAATTTTCAAATCCCATATCTTAGAAACTAAACAAAATATCTCTATTGTGTTTATTATCGATTTTAGGGGTTTTTTACGAGGAAATAAAAAATGAGAACAGTTTGACAATCTAACCTTCTACTTATGTATTTTTGGAATAATATCGTCAAAATCACTGAAAATCAATAAACTGTAAATAGGAATGTGCAAACGTCCAACTATTGTCATTTTTTATTTGCTCTTATAAAACCCTCAAAATCGATAATAAACACAATAGAGATATTTTGTTCAGTTTCTAAGATATGGGCATTGGAAAATTGAATTTTTGACATTTTGAAAGCCAATATCTCGAAAATTAGTAAAGCAAAACTTATGATATGGGGTACCATTGGAAAGAGAATTTCAGCAAGAATTTAAATATGAAGTCAAAATAGGGAGTTACTATTTACGGTTTTTAGAATATTTTCCAAAAATAGCCCCCCAGAAAAGGGCTACATAGGGGATTTTACTTTTTACGGTAAATAGTAGTTGGCAATGTATCAAAATCAAAAATCTATGTTTTAAAGATTATATTTTTTTTTTCCTAAAACCCCTCTCTAGACCAACTGTGCTATATAAGGTACTTCCTATATTCCTGCTTCTATCTTGCCCCCTTAATCCCGGTGAGTTCGAAGGGTCTTATAGAACATTTTAAAAAAATATCAGAGCAGAAAGCATCATGTACTAGTCAGTATTACGGAAATTAAAAAAATTATTTTTCTTATGTTGCATAAATTTGGTTATTTCTTATTTTTACTTAATAAACATAAGAAAGTCAAAAATTTTTTAATGTCGTTTGATAGGTAATAAGACTACCTACTTAGTACATAATTATATTTTTTTTAGAAGTTTAGGTTTATAGAAAAATCTTGATGCAAAGACGTTCAATATAATCGACATGATTTTAGCATTTTCTTCAACTAGTTTTGTTTTTATATAGAAACTATAAGTGATGTAAAAAACATTGTAACATTTTTTTAGCGAAAATATGTTCTCTTTCAGGTTTCACATCGCTTTTTCGGAAAATATATATTTTTTTTAATAACAGCATTAAAATTGAAATGTGACAATTTTTTCCATTTTTCAAACATTTAAATGACGTTTATAAAAAATGATTAGTACTAAAAAAATGCTTGTTTCACTTTTTTTTTGTTTAAAATGAAATGCTCTATAAGCCCTAATTTTTATTTTTAAAAAAAATTTTTTTTTACATTTTGGGAAAAAATTACATATTTTTGACAGGTTTTGACAGTAGGACGTATATAGAAGATTTTAATTTTTATGAGAATAACTATGTAGGAACGGCACCTACACAAAAATATAACTTTCGAAAATAGTATTTTTTTTTTCTTAAAATCAATAAAAAAGTGAACTGTGCGACATATTTTTGATTTTTTTAAATTTTATTGATAATAAATAAGAATTTCAAGATCACTTTACAATTGGGGCTGTGTCGGATGCTGCCTCTTAAAAAAAAAATACCTTTATACCTAATGACAAATTAATAATATATTATTAATTTTTGAAATAAAACCATTAATTTCCTTTAAATACGTAAATCATAATTTGTACTGTTAGATGAACTTTTGATCGTCGAATTTTGTACTGTTACACGTAATTATACATATACATATACATTAGGTACCTACATACATCAGTAACTGATAAATATAAAATATGCGCAACTACTTATGAAGATTTTAATTTGAAAAGCAATAGCCAGCCTCAAGTGCATGTCGTAAATAATATAATAAATTAAGTAAATATACATTTACTGCAATATAATATGTAACAAAATAGTTTTTTACGGGACACGCCTATATTTGTCACACACAAACCGCCTACAACCTAAGTTTTTAGGTCTTGGTTTATAGTACTTTTACTTTTAAAGTGACCATAAGAATATATCGACCCAGGCCTGTATCTACCTACATTTTATTATGGAAAGTACCTATTTTACACAAAAATTTGGCATTTTAGAAAAACAATTTTAAAACTGCTGTTGTTCGCACACTCTTCGAAAAATATACACTTTTGAGAAGACATAACCTCACAAATTTTAAATCGCTTTATTAACTGTTCAAGTCGGGAATTTAAAACGTCAAAAACTCAGTAATAAGATAGATAGTGTATTTTTACAGCTCAGTCAAGTTTCACCGCCCCTCAACGAAACTCAATTTGAATTTTGTAAAAATTATGTAATAATTATGTACTAGTTTAGTGCCCTTTTAAAAAATGTTGTACTTAATGTATAACGGAGTTATTCGCACTTAAAAGGGCAATTGAGGCTTGGCGCTAAGCTGCACCCCCCCATGCTTAGGAGATTTTGTACTAATTAAAAGAAGGGTACTTTTAGTTTACAGAAACCATTGATTCCAAAGACTTTGTTAAGGGGTGTGTAACTTAATATCACTGTACACCCCCTATGCTTAGGAAAGAGATTCGACCAAAAGTGACTATGCCAGAATTTGGTACTAATTATGTACTAATTTCATTTTTTTTTAAATTTTATGGGGTGTGTAGCTTGATATCAAGGCACAACCCCCTATGCGTAGAAAAGAGATTTGAAAACAATAATTATCTCATAATTTGATAATAATTATGTACTAATTTCTTCCCCTTCTAGAAAATTGCCCACTCTCAAGATAACTTTATGTTTTTTTATATGGGGTGTGTAGCTTGATATCAAGGCACACCCCACAAAATAAAAAAAAAAACAGGTTATCTTGAAAGCAGGCAATTTTTTAGAATGGGACGAAATAAAAGCATAATTAATAGCAAATTACTATATAATCAGTACATAATTTTTACAATATCCGTTCGTTGAGGGGGGTTGTAGCTTGATTGAGCCAGCAAAAATGTTAAGGGAAATTCCCTATGCCTTTTCACAACCTTTATTGCAGAACACAAATCAAATTTTTTGACCATTTAAACTTCAAAACGAAATTTTCCTGTTATTGAAAAATATGCAAAATATGCAAGCTGATTCACAATGGTATTTTTCATTGTTAAAAAAAAAATAATGAAGAAAAAATTACCTGGTTATTAAAGATGAGGGGCTTGCTCGTGATGATTTTTAACCAGGTTTGTGGAATTTAAGGTGTAAAATTTTATTATTAATATAAACGCATTGTGTTAATTGGTGCTTAAGAGACCAAAACCGTATAAGAAAAAAGTATAAGAATGTTGGCTATTCATGAAGACTCCAATATCTAAAAGTCGCTGATTTCTATCCAAGCGCGGATTTCTGGAAGTAGGGCGGGGAAATTACTTTTGTACATACGTAGTAAATCTCTAGTTGGACCCGGGACGTACCAACGTAAAATGGACATAAAATGTACTTCCCTGGGACGAAGAGTGCTGCATGGGATCATGAGACAAAAAATATTAACAAAGTGTACGTACCTACGATCATTTTACGTCCAATTTTGGTCCTACATGAGAAATAAAATGTACGTACCTGTCAGTTATGTACATAGGATGTACATAGTACGTACTGTGCCACATCCCAAGGACGTACCGGGGACGTAAAACCGTTGGAAAATGTACGTCCCCGATACGTACATAGTGTGGCTGTATGGGGAAATCTTATAAAATATTACAAAATCTCATAGAAACTTATCAAATCAGATTCACTTCACCGGAACTTATAAAATCTTATAAAAAACTATAATAACATCATCTGTCGTAAATACTTTTGTATACGAGAACAATTTTTTATTAGATATGAAGATATTGTGCAAGCACAAGGAGTGTTATTATATTATAGTGGGTTAGGTCGTTGTAGTTTATAGTTTAGGTTAGGTTATAGTTTAGTTTGACTGTAAATCTCTGTTAGATTATCAACAATTTTTATTTGGCACTTATCTTTGAGTATAGTCGGGGTGACCCAACAAAATCCTTTGAAAATACCCTTAAGCGCACCCCCCCCCCCCATCGAATATATACAAAGATACGTGCCAAATGAAAATTGTTGATAATGGTATGTACAATCATATTTCGATGGGAATTTTTTTATAAACCTTTCTCATAAACTAACCAAAACAACCATTTTTGGTACTTTACCCTTCATTGCTGGCTCACCCGGTACAATTACAGGAAAATGGTAATGACAAAAAATGTTTGTTAGGATCTTCAATATCAAATAATAAAAAATTGCAAAAATTAACCAATATTTTAAAAGCTTTCATTTAAAGTCGTTTTTTGAACACCTATAATATTGAAAATTACGTTGATTTAAATATAGTTTATCTTGGCTTAAGGAATAAACTCTAAAAATAAATAAAATCAGAAAAGCTATCTTAAATCTGCGAATTTTTTTGGAAAACTTACATAATTTAGCCTTTTTCCGCAAGGAAAACACAGAAAAAATGCAAATTTTAAGCTTTTTAATACAAAAATACAGGGTGTTCATTAAAATAGTTTGGCTCTGGTGTACAATGTCTACCTAAGGTAAATTACTGCTACAATGATCCACAGACATGAATCAAAAGTCTCCGGATCTAGATTTGTTGGCGGGGGTATACGACGGGGTCAGGACTATTGTATAAGTATTCCAAAAAAAAACCGGACTTTTTGGATTGCCTACAACTTCCATAATAATTATCCGAAATTTAAAATTTAAAGTTAATTTAAAAAAGGAAGCTTTAAAATTTATGCTCTTAATGTCTAAACTGCCATTTCTTTAAAATTCAAGATGGCGGATAAATCTGAAAAGTGCTTTTTTACCTTCCTGAGAAAAAATTGGGCACCACTGTCACAAAATTAAGTGCGCTAAATAGCCTTATTCTTTTAACGTATACACGTTACGTTTATTTAAATCGGTTAAGAAATAAGAAAGTTATGTAGTTTCATTGCTATGAGTCATCTTTTTAAGCTGGCAAACTAAAAGTTCAAATTTTATGCGGCTAATGTCAAAACTGGCATTTCTTTAAAATTTAAGATAGCGGATCGATTTGAAAAGTGGGTATTTTTTATTTTTCCTGGAAAAAGAACGTGTGAGCCACTGCCTTATTTTTTTAAAGTATCGAATTAAAGTCGGTTAAAAAAAGAAAAAAATCTGAAGTTTTACTTGTAACAATTACATACCTATTGAATGAAAAAAAAAAACAAAAAACTATTAAAAGAAAAATTATTTTTTTTATTTGTTCACAATAAAAACAATACTTAATTAAGACAAAAGTAACTGGGATATTACCACATATCTAAATTTAATTACAGTAGTGCGGGACGTTATTTTTCTGAAGGGTCAAAAATACTCAGCCCATAAAGCCGTCTGCCATCTTGAATTTTTAAAAGATGATAATTTTGTCTCCTTTTTCCAGTTGCCTTATAAAATTTGTCCCGTCAAGTAAAAAAGATAAATTTTATTACTAAAAACTTTCTTATTTCTTAACCGACTTTAGTAATCGTTACGTGAATATACGTTAAAAAATAGGGCTATTAAATGCACATTTTCATTTTATTACACTGGCGCACACATTCTTTTTCCAGAGGAGATAAAAAATACCCATTTTTCAAATCTGTCCGCCATCTTTAATTTTAAAGAAATGTCAATTTTGACATTAGGTGCATAAAGTTTGTACTTTTAGCTATTCATAAAGCTTAAAATCTTCAGATTTTGATAATTTTTAACCAAACTGGAATAAAAAGATGACTTATAGTAAGAAAACTGCATAACTTTCTTATTTCTTAGCCGATTTAAATAAACGTAACATGTGTTGACGTTAAAAGAATAAAGACATTTACCACATAACTCAATTTTGTTACAGTGGCGCACACTTTTTTTTCAGGAGGGATTTTTTTTTAATCTGTCCACCATCTTGAATTTTAAAAAAATGTCAGTTTTTATACTGGGCGTGTAAAATTTAGACTTTTAGCTTTCAAGAAACCTTAAAATCTTTAAATTTTGATAAATTTTAATCAAATTGTATAACGTCAAATAAAAAGATGATTTATAGTAAGAAAGTTTTCTATCACACAAACACCATCAAATTTAACACTGCAGAAATTTCTTATTTCTTAACCGATTTAAAAAAACAAAACTGTTATACACCTTTAAGTGATAGGACTATTTATAGCCTATCTTAAATTTATTACAGTGTCGCACACAATCACACATCTTGAATTTTAAAGAAATGTCAGTTTTGACATTGGGCGCATAAATTTTGAAATTTGCTTTTCCAAATAAAATTTAAATTTTAAAATTCTAAAAATTATTGCGGAAGTTGTAGGCAATCCAAAAAGTCCGTTTTTTTTGGAACACCCTATATATATATTTTCCTCATAAAGAATGTCTTTGATTTTCCTTTATTTACATACCGATTGTGATGTCTTCTGCCGTTGCGCAGCCAAATTCTTTGCTTTAATGTACAATTTAACATGAAACGCCCTGTATATTGTGTAAAGGAGTGTAAAATATGCATACTTTAATCACTTTTCAATTCCCACAAGAGGCTATTTAGACATTCTTGGTATGTGATTAATCGGTGAAAATCATATAGGTAGGTAAGTATATTTATACACATATAAGTAAGTATTTAATAAAATAGCGGTAAATAATTTTTACATTTCCAGTACGCGAATTGCGGTGGAGAATCCATTAACAGTCTTCGTTTTTTTTTTAATAGCATCGCATAATGTGATTTGGATAAACGAAAAAAAAATCCAAAAAAAAACACGGAAAGAAAATCCCCGGAAAAATTGATTGTTACATACAGACCGCTTCAAGCTACTGCGAACATAGGGCGAAAGAAGTATAATTTGCCAGTGTACGTACATGCAGAGACACCGCACGCCTATCAGTGAAGCAACCAACACTCAGGCTTCCGATCGCCATTCGCTGCCGTTCGCCGCCGTTCGCTTTGTATTTAGTACGCCTCTAACCACGGTGCTGTGTGGAGCGTAGTCAATGAAACCGGAATTTGGTCAATAAATACGCAAATTTTTATAACGTAATTTTCTTATTTTTTGTCACTGATAAATAAGAGCGTTTTATTGTCAACTGCTTAGATTTATCAGTGACGACGTGTTACAATGAAAATAATAAGGAGAAACAAAATAAAAGCAAGTTCTCAAAATAAAATAATACATTCTAAAAACCAAAAAGATTCTCCCATTAAAAAAAAATTAAAGCAAATGTTCGAAAAGTCCTCCTTGCTCGACTAGACAATATCCGAGCCTACTATAAAAACCCCTTCCAACGTTTCCAAGCATGTTAGGGGTGATAATTTGAAAAGCTTCTTCAAAAACAGATAGAAGTCATTAGGAGCAAGATCGGGAGATCGAGCTGGCCATAAAATAGTTCCCCGTGTACTTATAACCCGATTAGGAAATACATTATCAAGATATTCCCTAACAAGGCCAACATTGTGAGCGGAACAACCATCTTGTTGAAACCATGTTTCACCAAATCTTAGACCTAACAACTGCCTAGCAGTTGGAATAATGTGCTGCTGCAGTAGATCCAAGTATCTAGGACCATTCAAATTGCAATTGCCGTTAATAAAAAATGGCCCAATTACGTGTTCCCCTACAATACCCCCCCCAAATATTTAGTTTTTGGGGATACTGTGTTCTTACGTCAAAATACAAATGCAAATTTTCCCTCGACCAATATCGAACCCCTGTTGGGTTATGACGATTTGACAATTTGACCATCTGCACTTTTTCGGCAACTTCGTAGACATCCATTTTTAGTTTTAAAAATGTATTATTTCAATTAAGAACTTACCCATCTGTTTCTCGAGCAAGGCAGAAATAAAACAAAATAATAAAAACAAAATGAATTTCCAAAAGATAACACTGCAGCGTGCTTCGAATCCACCTCGGTCGTACGGCACGGAGAGTAAATTGGACTTGATTCCCCCTATGTTCGCAGTAGCTTGAAGCGGTCTGTATAGTAAAATAAGTTAAAATACGTGAACATCAAAAAATATTATTTTAGGTTGGGTTGGTTTTGGGTTAGTTATATGTAATAATTTTTTCTTGGGTTTTTTCAGGTTTTTTCTTCTTCTTCTATCGGCTGAACATGACATTATCACATTATCTTTTGGGTAGAGTGGTGGGTGGTCGGAGGGGGGAAAAGGGGGATAAAATATTTAAAAAAATTATAAGTTTGAAACAAAAGAAAGTAGCGATATACGGTTTTTAGATTTAATTTTCCATGAATATGAACCATAAATTCTATTATAAAGTCCAAATTCTTGGGAGCTTTGGTTTCTGAGTTATTTCAAAACACGTTAAAATATATAAAAAAATCGTAATTTTAGAAGTAAAGCAGCTTTTGATATGCGGTTTTCAGATTTTCGTTTTCGTAAATATTACCCAAAAAATTTGTATAAGGTTCAAGTCCTTCAAAGCTACAGTTTTCGAGATATTTTCCTTTCAACACAAAATAATTGATTGTATCGTGGACTATCCGTGCTTTCTAGCGCCAATTTTTTTCCTAGATTCGTAATTTGGGCATAGGATTTGTTAACGCTAAACCTATCCCAAGTCTACTTTAAACCTGTAGCTGTCATTCTATAAGGTCTATTCGGTAAGGTGCTGCACTCGTTCTTTAAATTAAAATTGCGAGTAAAAAAAGCACAGGTAGCAGTGAGTTAATTGTAAACACCTTTTTTATACCTTTATCAGAAAAAGACACTGACAGCTCATCATTTCTATACTATAAATCGAAGGCGGCTTCTAAATAGTGCTTTTTTTTACAAGCGTTGGTTTAAATAACGAGCGCAGCGAGCTTTTTTTGCACCCGTGCTCAAAAAAAAGTTTTTTTTTTTGTATCGGTAACCAAAAAAGCAATGCTTTAGTTATCTGCAGACGGTTACTAAATCATGTTTTTGATGAAGGTATAAAAAAAAATATCTTATTATTATTTTTTGCGCGTAATTTTTTGTACTGAGGATATTGGCTGCGATGCGTTCTTGATAATAAAGCAAAAAAACTTGCAAATAAGTCAAGTCAACCTTGGAATGAACCACTTTTGTTTTACGACGACGAAAACCCGATCGGAAGGCAAATATTTAATTATGTTAAAAATATAAATAAACCATGGAAGGTCGTAAATTTTACAAACATGTTAATATGGACGAGTTCTTTTAATCAACTGAAATTCAGCGATTTCTAGGTGCGCTTTCAGGGCCCCTATTCTTCAAATGACAGAAATTCTGTTCCCAGATAGTTAAATTCTCTCGCAACTATAGGTGCGTTCGGGTAATGCACTCCATTCACTCTTTTTGATTCCTTTTACGGCAAACCGTTCGGGTATTCAAATCGGAGTGAAAAGTGCAGCGACTTTTAGCGTTCGGGTGTTATGAGTAGAGCAAAAAGAACTCACTCGATAAGTCCCACCTCGTGAAGATAGAGTGCCGGTGCGGGCATGCGTAGTTACTCATTCGCCCACATTTTGTGCTTTTTCGAGGCTTTTTGAAATTATTTTGTACAATCAGCAAACACGGTTCCCTCGGGCCTTCGTCGGTCCGATGTCAATTGTCGAATTTGTCGTCATCGGCACGACGTCGATTACCGACATCGGAGCAGCAGTATTTTTTGTCCGCTTTGCGATGTAGGCCCAATGTATGTTTGCTGATGCAGCGTTAGACTGTGGCCCGTCATCGGACCAATGGTAAATTTTACTTTTTGCTGACATCGGCATACCGTCGCCCTACGATTAAGGTCCGATATGGGTTAACCACATGGTACCGACCATCCGCCCATAACTGCTTAATTTGGTGGGTCTAACGAAGGCAAGCTGGTCTCGGCCCGACATCGGTAAACTATTCAAGTCCGACATTGGTTTCCTAAAGCGGTCCAACGTCGGCGATTGACAGAGGTCCGTCGGTGGTAGCTTAAAGCGGCCCGACATTGGCAAACTACAAAGTTTCGATAATGCGGGTGCTTAACCAGTCGGGCTAGTTTAAGTGGCAGAAGAGGAGATTCTTGTAGAGAATTACCACCATCTTGTCAAGTCCGCATTCTAGTTTTTAAATATCTTTGCTCATTATATATACAATATTATCTTCCACTGTACAGGGAACATATAGTGACATTAGCGCCATCTCTACATATTAGAAAGAAACTATTAAGCAATTTAAAAATTTTAAGGTGACGTAATCGGACCGTCGTTGTTTGCCGATTCTCGACCAATCAAGCAAAGTTCCAATCGGATCATCGTCGGCCCTAAACCAGATAAAATGGTCGTCGGCATAAAGTCGATTATAGTAAATCGAGCCATCGTAAATTGCCGATTCTCGACCGATTAAAGAAAGTTTCAATCGAACCATCATCGGCCCTAAAGCAGATAAAGTAGGCGTCGGCATAAAGTCGACTATAGTAAATCGGGTTATCATCAGTTGTCGATTCTCGACCGATTAAAGAAAGTTCCTATCGGACCATCATCGGCCCTAACGCAAATAAGGTTTGCGTTGGCATAATGTTGACTATAGTAAATCGGGTCATCGTCAGTTGCCGATTCTCGTCCGATTAAACAAAGTTCCAATCGGACCGTCGTCGGCCCTAAAGCAAATAAAGTGGGCTTCGGCATAAAGTCGACTATAGTAAATCGGGCCATCGTCAGTTGCCGATTTTTGACCGATTAAACAAAGTTCCAATCGGTCCATCGTCGGTCCTAAAGTGGTGGCGGCGAAAACTGAAAATCGCAATCTGACCAACATCGGATCAGGGTGTAGTCGCTGATGCCAACACACTACCGACGTTGTCGACATTGTCCCGATTCAATGCCGACGGTTTGTGTTTGCTGGGACGGGTCCTTTATTCGACGGATCACCATACAAAATTTACTTATGGAAATTAATTGGACCCTCAATATTAGGCAAATTTTCGAAAAGTTCCATTTAGAATCAGCAAAGATTTGTTTTTGTGTGTACACCAAACGAAAACACGCAGAGAACACCTAATTAAAGATTAGGTTAGCTTACAGCTTGCAAGTTTTACTCCAAAGCGTTCGACTATTACAATTTCACTCCAACACGCCGCACTCTCACTCCACTTCTACACCACACCACTCCTACTCTTTATTATTACCCGAACGTACCTTATGCATCTCATTGGTCCAAATCTTCGGTTTAAATCGGTTTCTCTCACTTTCGCCCGATATTTATCGAGAGTAATTCTCTTAGTCAAAGCCAATAGAATTACTTTCTATCAATATCGAGCAAAAGTGCGAGAAACCGATTTAAGCCGAAGATTTGGACCAATGAGAAGCATAGTAGCGGGAGAATTTGACTCCCTGGGAGCAGAATTTCTGTCAGTTCAAGAATAAGGCACAGCAGTCAATTTATAAAATCAAAAAAATAATAAAAGAATGAGAAATAAATTCCCAATATCCATAGTGTAGTTAAATATAAATAAAAAAGAGAATTTTAGCAACAGGAAAACTATTGGATGTTTGGCCCCCTCCACTAGTTCTACCCCTGACTGGTTTCAGACACAGTCCATCCATCAGTCGGGCTTTTTACTCTGACGAATCGATCGTAAAAATACTAGGATTAATTTAGCTAATCCATGGTCCCTCTTTGTTCATTTCTGTGGGATCAACAGGGATAAAGAATGGAATAGGTAGCTAATCGCGATTAAGTGGATACGGTGCATTTAGGGGTTAAACAATATTCAAAGATATTACTCAAACGAGGCGTTTCTTGTTTTATACTGAGAAAAATGGTGGGCTACGAGAACTCAAATATGTGTTCTCCTAGACCCAGCCGTGTTGCCAATAGAGAACAGCCCAGACCCTGGGCTGTGAGAACCAAGTCCAAAGGATTGCAGGGATACACAGTTCGTGTGTTGTGATAGCCCAAAATATGCATAAACACTGAATGTATTTTTTTGGCCATTTGAGCTGCCAGAACTCAACATCTGCCCTGCCTTTGGGCTACCAGAATTCAGCATCTGGGTTGTGGTAACTCATGGTCTGGGCTGGGACAACCCTGCCTTTGGGCTACCAGAACTCAGCATCTGGGTTGTGGTAACTTATAGTCTGGGCTAGGAGAATCCTACCTTCGGGCTACCAGAACTCAGCATCTGAGTTGTAGTATAGTCAGTCGGGGTAACTTTGAACTATTATGAGCCATTTGGAAAACATATAATTTTCCAAGTTGCTGAAAGTTACCCACAGTGGTTCAAAGTTACTCCAAATTACTGTATTAGTATTTTGAAAAAAAAACTTATTTTTATTGTTTATTTTATTTTTATCAGAAACTGCAAGGTTAAAAATGTTTTAGTCGACGAAATAAATGCGAATGCAAAGAAAAAATCTTAATTGTCATATCCAGCACGAACGCTACTAGAGATAAAAAAAATACCATCAACTAGAGAGCATTAGAAAAGTAGATCGTGTTTTTCTAAAAAAAAAAGATTCTGTGATTTAAAAATAAATCAAAATCCAACGAAGCCTTGACTCTCAAGTCGCCCCGGCTGACTGTATCCATTATAAACAAGTATAGAATTTTTTACTCTTGATCTAAGATTAAAAGGGCATTCAAAAGAAATCTTCAGTTTTTCTGACAAATTTATTAGAATAGTTAGGCTTTGTACATGTATTTTGTTAATTTAAATGAAACACCCTGTATTTTGTGTAATTTTATAGCTAAGCAGGCTTTACCCTTGTCAACAGTGCGGAATTTTTTTTATATAATAGATTATCTGTGCTGGAAATGAAGCTAGCAACCACCAGCCAAAGCAACCCGCAAGCCCGAATATTTGCAAAACTCGACATTCGGCAAGTACCGCCTATAATCGGATTCATATGTGTAAATCCCTGGATTTTACTATTGACGGCGGAAAAAATAAACCAAGATAATGAGTTAGAACAATTCAGGCCCTGAGTTATCGTATCCCAGACCGTAAATTACCACCGACCCAAAAAGTTAATACATGAAACTGGGCTGGGGCAATCCCATGCCTGAATTGTGGTAGTTCACGACTTGCTGAGTTCTCCCAGCTAAATTGAAATGGTTTGGGACAATCATACCGTGTGCTATAGTAACGCACGGTGTGAGTTCTGGTAGCCCCAAATTTTCAACCCACACTCGTGGGTTGGGCCCGTTTTCTCAGTGTGAGGGGTTCCGCACACTCTTCCATTAGGTAACTAAACACTAGAATAAGCTGAAATTTTGCCTGGATGTTAATTTTTCAAATTCTTAACAAAAGTATCTGAGGGATTATTTATAATGTTTCCCTTTATTTTTGATATAAAAAAGCTCAGGTGCATTTTGTATCTTTCATAAAGGTTTTAAACTAAATGCGGCTTATAACAAACCAAATTTTGTTTTAAAATTGGAGAATTCAACAATATTCTCTGGATTATATTATGCCTTTTTATATTTTTCTGCTTTGACGAAAAAAAACTGAGGTGTCTTTTTTTTAAGACCAAGGCATTCTGGCAGCAAAATCAACAATAATAATTCTCAGCAATGCAATATTCTCCCCTAGGACCGCCCCTGATAACAAGTGGACCTATTTATAAAAATTGTTCCCTTATAGATCCATTCTATGGCCTTATAACCCAGCAAATACAAATCGTCGGCATTGAATCGGGCCAATGTCGCCCACGTCGGCAGTGTGTTGGCATCGGCGACTACACGCTGGCCCGATGTTGGACGGATTGCGATTTTCAGTTGTTTTCAGTCAATAATCGGCAATTGACGGAGGTCCACATTACTACAGTCGACATTATGCCTACGACCACTTTATCTGCTTTAGGGCCGACGATGGTCCGATTGGAACTTTGTTTGATTGGTTGAGAATCGGCAACTGACGATGTTTCGATTTACTATAGTCGACTTTATGCCGAAACGCACTCCTTATCTGCTTTAGGGCCGATGATGGTCCGATTGGAACTTTGTTTAATCGATCGAAAATCGGCAACTGACCATGACGATTTACTATAGTCGACTTAATGCCGACGACCACTTTATCTGCTTTAGGGCCGACGATGGTCCGATTGGAACTTTGTTTGATTGGTTGAGAATCGGCAACTGACGATGTTCCGATTTACTATAGTCGACTTTATGCCGAAACGCACTCTATCTGCTTTAGGACCGACGACGGCCTGATCAGATTTTTGTTCGATTGGTCAATAACCGGCAACAGACGATGGTACGAAACATTAAAATTTTTAAACTGCTTAATAGTTTCTTCCTAGTATGTAGAGATTGCGCTAATGACACTATGTTCCCTGTACAGTGGAAGATAATATTATTGAGAGGCCGATGTGGGTCCTTATTATTCACCCATTATCGGACCTTTGTGGTTTGCCATTTTCGGGCCGCTTTAAGCTACCACCGACGGACATTCGTCAGTCGCCGACGTTGGACCGCTTTAGGAAACCAATGTCGGACTTGAATAGTTTACCCATATCGGACCTTAATCGTAAGGCGACGGTATGCCGATGTCAGCAAAAAATAAAATTATTGCGTCGGCAAACATACATTGGTCCTACATGGCAAAACGGGCAAAAAATACTGCTGATCCGATCACGTAAATCGACGTCATGCCGATGACGGCAAATTAGGCAATCGACATCGGACCAACGAAGGCCCGAGGGAACCGTGTTTGCTGCGAAGTTATTAAACGTTTTGCAAAAAAATAAGAAATTTCATAATGTTGTATCCATATGCAATCTAGCCTGGTATGCAAAATATATTTAAAATTTAGGCCTCCATATGAATATACTTACGTACCATCTGTATTTAATTTTCTCTTGTTTCCAAACCTCTCTGTACACAAACTGTACGCTTCAAATACCCGTAAACATATAATTCAATTGTTTTCACTGGTACACGTTCAGTTGTTCTTCACAATTCGATAACAATCAACAGTCTTTGCAAAATAGATGATGGGTTTAATACTTTGATAGTAAAACGAATGATGTGGCAAAGGCATTATTAATACGCATTTTGCAATATAGTCAATAGGTATTAGCGACATAAAGCTATTTGTAACTCATCGCCGTATACGTATCCGCATCTAGCGAGAACCAAGCACATTAATTGGTCAGAAACTTGTACCACGTTCGAAAAGAGCAGATATATGCTAATCTAAGGTGTTCTTGAACTCGATAGGTGTTGAGATGCGTTAGGTATCACGTATCGTTACGACACACGTATCGTATCTCAGCACCTATTGCGTTCAGAAACACCTTAAATTAGCATATAACTGCTCTTTTCGAACGTGGTACAAGTTTCTGACGAATCAATGTGCTTGATTCTGGCTAGATGCGGATACGTATACCGCGATGAGTTATAAATAGCTTTATGTCTCTATTATCTTGTATGATTCACTCACTTGCTATCGCTATCATGATACTGCGCTTCCCAGCCTTTGCGCGAAGGTATATCATTCTTGAACTCACAACGCCACATCTCTTCCTTTTTTTAGCATTTAAAATATCCCGGTTCTGCCTTTCGACCTCTCCATTCATCTGAAATAATTTAATGCCATTTTCATGACAAAATGACTTCATTTCTTGGCTAATAAATTGTTATCCGTTATCAGCCGTCATGGAAACAGAAAAACCTAATCTAGAAAAATTTATTTCAGAATAGAGATGGTAATTGGTGCTGTAATTGATTTCATAACTTTTATCTCTTTGTATCTACTAAAATAATCCACATCACAAAAAGATTTTCTCCACTTGGAAGAGGTCCCATGAAGTCTACCGCAACATCCTTTACATGATTTGACCATTTTTTTCTGCAAGATCGTCTATTTTTAGCCGCCAAATTTTGGTTCTTAATCTTGACTTCATAGCTATTATTCCAGGATGTCCTTCATGAGCAGCATCTAAAACCCTTTTCCGTAGTTTTGTAGGTATAACAATTCTAGTTCCTCTTAGTAAGATGTTGTCGGAAACACAAAATTCTTCCTGAAATACCTGACAATGCTTAATAGGGTCTTGCCAATCATTTCCCTCAAAACCAGCTCTGATTTTTTAAATCTCCTCATCTGTTTCTGAACCTTCTTTAATTTCTTTAAGTGTTACTGCAATTGGCCTCGAATATTCTACAATACTTTGAGCATAATCATGATTTTCAAATGGTTTTGTTTGAGAAGAATTTATTCGACACAGTCTCGACAAAGGATCAGCAATATTACTTTTTCCAGGACGGTAAATAATTTTGAAATTAAAAGATTGAAGTTGAAGCACCCACCTTTCAATTCGTGCACATGGTCGTAATTTTATCCCAAAAAGCTTATGGTCTGTAATAAGCTCGAATTCTTTTCTGTAAAGGTAAATTTTAAAATGCTCTACAGCTCATACAAGAGCAAGAGCTTCTTTTTCAGTCTGACAATATCGTTTTTCATAATCTATGAGACTTTTGTTACCATACGCAATAATGCGTGGTCCACTATGGTCAGACTGAATTAAGATAGCTCCTTACCCTACAGGGCTAGCATCTGCTATTACTTGCGTCTTATCAGATGGGTCGTAATATCCAAGTGTTGAAATATTTGATAAAGCTTCTTTTAAATGACCAAATGTCTTATTTTGTTCATGGTCCCAATATTTAGTTATGCTTGTGTTTTTTCCAAATTTTAATATGGCTAAATTTGGTATCCATTTTCCAATAAAGTTTACTAGACCCAGAAAACTGTGTACCTCGTCAACTGTAGTAGGAACTCTAAATGTGCGAACTACGTCTACGTAGCTTTTACGTGGTTTAATCCCAGCAGAAGATAAGGTATGGCCTAAGAATTGAACCTCTGTTATTCTAAAAATACACTTATCTTTGTTTAACAGAACGTTGTTTTCTTTCTATCGTCGTGTTCTTCTTCACTGCTACCATAGATTAATATATCATCTATACAATTTCGTGTTCCCTCGTAGGGCAATAACATTTTTTCAAGGATTATTTGAAAAATTTCAGGCGCAGCATTTATTCCAAATAAGAGTCGCTTGTGTCGATAAAGGCCTTTACTTGTTATGAAAGTGGTAATATATCTTGATTCTTCGGAAATCTCTACTTGGTGAAATGCGTTTTTAATGTCAAGACGAGAAAAGTATTTTGCTTTTCGAAAATGAGGTAACAATGAATCAATTGTTGGGAGAGGATAGTTTTCTCGTTTTATGGCAGTGTTAGCTTTTCTCATGTCAATACAAATGCGAATATCACCATTAGGTTTTAATACTGGGACCATAGGGGATACCCATTCCGATGGACCTTTAACTTCCTCGATTATATCCAACTCAATAAGTTCTTCCAACTTTTTATTAATTTTGGTATCTAACGGAATAGGTATTCTCCTATATGGTTGACTAACAGGCTTAACAGATTTATCTATAGGAATGCTTACTACTACATTTTTTATTTCAGGAAACGTCATTTTATTATTAATATGATTTATGTCCAAGCCAATTCTGAGAACATTTAAGGAAATCGCTGTTTTCTTACCCAATAAATTCTTTTTGCCATTTTTTATTACATAAAACGTAGATTTTTTACATTTTTGTCCTACTTTTATACAGGCGTCAAATGCACCCAAAATATTCAGCGGTGTATTAGAACCATAGGCAAAAAGCGTTTTATTAGGGTTTCTTTGTTGGTTTTCTACTGAAATACCAGATTTCCTTAAATATTCCCAGGTTGACTCGGATATAATGTTTGATTTACTCCCTGAGTCAATTAACATTTCTATGCTTACACCCCCAATTTCACAGTTTATACAGTCATCGAGATGAAAAACATACTCTACCTCAGAAAGCTGATCAATTTCCTCCTTTTTGTCCGTTCTTCTTCGCTTAAATGACGTTTTTGTTGAATTGGCAGCGAACTTGGAGTTTCCTGAGAGTTTGCGCTTTCTAGAAAGACAGTGCTTTGCAAAATGTCCTTTAAAATGGCATTTGTGACATATTACTTCTAATGCAGGACATTTATGAGTTTTACATCAACATTCAATTTTAATTAATTTTTCTTTATTTCTTTACAAAAAAAATAAAAACTTTAATTAGTTATATAATTTCTGTTTTGTATGGTAAACTGTATAACGCTACATGTATTTATTCTTAGCTACGGTTTTTGTAAACATTTATTTCATTCACAATGTCAGAGGTACTTGTGGATGGCCTTGAACTTTCATTAAAAATCGTTAGTTGCCGCTCAATTGTTTCTAAGGAATTCGCTTCGTTAATAATATTTTCTAACGTTATGGCATCTCCAGAAGCTAGAATTTTTCTTCGTAATTCATTTGAAGAACATTTTTCCACAATTTGATCAATAAGATTTTCTTTGCAATTAGAAAACTGACATTTTGATGACTGTTGTCTAAGCCTCACCAAGTATGAATCAAACTTCTCCCCTAATTCTTGTTTCAATATTCTAAACAAATGTCTTTCATATATATTGCTTTGTTTTTTTTTTCGTCCGTTTCTACGTTGGCTCCCGGAAGATTATAGAAGATTTCTTGAAGAGGTAAGCCACCAAAATGCAAAAGTGTAGCCCTTTGTTTCGCTGGATCTGTAATCTTCGCAGCATCTAAATAAATATTTAATGCTCTTCTCCACTTTTGCCATCGAATAGCCACAGAACATGTATCGCCCTCGCAATTGAAATTTTCAAGGGAGTTTAAACTTGCCATTACCTAAAAACAACACGGTATTCTTATTGATTTGTTTTAAAATTATAAACTACTTGTATCGTAACAAACTAGCCAAATTTATATTTGTTTTTTTTTTATTTACTTACATTTCTTTTTTCTTTTGAAAGACAGTTCACTGGGTAGCTAATTTAGCTACTATTCACCATTAACGTCTTTGGACACGTTTAATTTATTTGGTAGAATATAAAAAAACATATGTTAAAAAAAGTATTATATAAATGAATATTTTTTCCTCGTTTTCTCAAGTATTTTTGGAGCCCATGAAAATTTTGTGAGTGTATTCAAAAACCATACAGTACATACGGGACCGCAGCTGATTATCAGTGACTGGGAAAACAGCTTTTATTTAACCTATAGTATATAAATATTCATATTCCTGCTTCAACTTATCTCACTTCCATTTTAATTTATTTTAGAAGATTGGTAAAAACCATTTTATAAATTTTTTATTTTAAAAAGAAAAAGAATAATACATAACAAGCAAAGGGAAGAAAGATGGAAAATTTATATTACTAAATCGATAAAAACCTTTAATTTGTTATGTCGTGTTGTTAAAACAGTAAAACCTTTTTATAATAATATCTACACTTGAGGGTTCATAAGGAATTTTTATAAAATCTATATGTTGTTTTTCTATCCATTACTATGTACCATAAATTTTTATAGCTGGTGTTGGTCAGTTGTTTTTCAAGTCTTTTTTACTCATTTAAGAGATATATAAGAGTTATAAAATTATCACCAACACTAAATAATATAACTTTTGGTTATTTTATGAAGGTTTTATATTATTTGCTGTAACTTCTATATAGACAAAAATGCTCATTGGGTTGTTACACATTTTGCAATTCTTGGGCCATCATAGCAGTAGGGCACCGAGGGAAGGGGTTTTGGAGTTAACCCCCCCCCCCAGAAGCCTGATTATATTCAATTGGTAAAATCAAATAATAGCAGAAATAAAATATAAAGGGGATAAAATACAAGAGCCTTTAATTCTTTAAAAAAATATTTCAAAAATAATAAATTGCAAAATTTTTCGCCTGCGCCGCTCTAACACATATCATTTTTACGATTTCGTCCGTTTATAACCAATCAATCTTTAACAATTTTAGTGCTTTCAAAAAATTGCTTGCGGCGCATTGAACCATGATTTTGAAATCAAATTTTGGATAAATAAACAATTTTAAATTTGATTACTGGGCTATTATTCGAATGATGTATAGTAGTAGTTTTGAGTAGGTTAGATGTGGATAGATAGTTAAAAAAGTAGATCGACATGCTTGATTTTTAACCAGTGACTGTAATTTTGCAACCAGGGAATCTCAAACTCAATAAATTTAAAAAGCTGTTGAATTTGCAGCAAAAGTTGTGGCTGCCTACGGAAACATATCTTTGGGAGCCTTTCGTCGCTCATGCCAAGGATTTTGAAAGTCAGTTAAGGGTAACTTTGGAAAGAGTATACGAAATGCTTACCCTCCCTGCTTCTACTCGTACAACAGAGTCAGGCATATTTTTAGGAAGCTGTAATAGCTTTTTGAAGAAGAATACTTGAACCTCGGTGTACCGTGGACCCCAGATAGGAAGGCAGTTTGTTAAAATGTTTAAAACTAGAGATTCAAATATTCTTATTCTCGAGCTCCAGCACTCTAATTTTATTTTTGCCATAAGAGGTAGAACTGCGGCAACAGCCTGTTTTGCTCTATCTGTAAAATAAATTGCTGCCTTTTGAAATAAGGAAGTACTGGAGAAAGAGACGCCAAGGTATGTAAAGTGATTAACAATTTCCAATTGTTTATCATTGTAATGAAAATGAGCGGTTTGGTGATGTCCGCCTTTTTGAAAAATCATAACCTTTGTTTTATTTTCGTTGACAGTAAGCCCATTTTCGACAGAGTAGCTTTCCAGTATTTTAAGTTTTTTTTTAAGATCAATTTCAGTGTCTGCTAAGCACACACACATCAGCAAATTTAAGTAGGAGTAAAAAATTTGTGTTGTCCATATTGAGGCGGTGTGCTCCCTTCTTACAGAAATATTAATGGACTTAATGGATCGCCCTGCAAAACGCCTTGGGTGATGTCTACAGGAGCAGACAGGCCTTGGGATAATTTCCATGCTTGTGCTTTCATAAATTTATTTAATTATTCTCAGAAAACAAGAGCTCACACCTATGTTGTAAAGCTTTGGCCATAGCAGGGACTCAGGGAGTGGTCCAAAGAGTCAAAGGCACGCTCGTAGTCGACGAACAGCGCATATACTTTGCGATTTTTTAGTCTGAGACGTAGTTGTGTAATGCTACTCAAAGTATATACGCTGTTAAGTTTTTTTTATTATTTATCCTTAACCCCCCCCCCCTTCCTCTCGAAGAAGCCAATTCCTGGGTGCGCCACTCATTATACATGGTTTGGTACCCTGTTTGGTCTGTCAAATGCTTACCAACCGATTTCGGATAAAAAAATTATGACGTCATCGTGACTCTGGTATCCTTTTTGGTATGTGAAATTGCATACCGTGGAATGTAGCTCGATTCTGTGGTTTGGTATAGTGCTATCACCCTTTATTTTCGTTTTCTCCTGCTTTAGAAATGTAAACAAATAAGTTGGATTTGAAATTTTTGTTGTTTTCAGTAATCGATTTAAATGACCGATACGGGGACAGTTTTCTCCTAAATGGAATATCGTTTACTTTTACCGAAAACGCTAAGTTAGCCCAAATAGGTTACTCAAAGGTGAATATTTCTGTCTGATATTTACGTTTGTTGGAGGGGTCAACAGGTGATGAAAAATTTGTACACTAACTGACATATGTACAGAGCGCTTCAGGCTACTGCGAACATAGGCCGGAAGAAGTCAATTTGCCAGTGTACGTACACGCAGGGACACCGCACACCTATTAGTGGAGCAACCAACACTCAAGCTTGCGATCACCGTTCGCGACTTGCGATTAGTACGCCTCAAAACACGGTGCAATGTGAAGTGTAGTCTATGAAACCAGAATTTGGTCAATAAATACGCAAATTTTGATAACGTAATCTTCTTGTTTTTTGTCACTGATAAATTAGAGCTTTTTATTTTCAACTGCTCAGATTTACCACTAACAACGTGTTACAATGAAAATAATGAGGAGAAAATAAAATAATACATTCTAAAAACCAAAAAGATTCTCCCAGTCAAAAAAAAATAGAGCAAATGTTCGAAAAGTCCTCCTTGCTAGGCTAGACAATATCCGAGCCTATTATAAAAACCCCTTTAACGTTTCCAAGCATGTTGGGGGTGATAGTTTGAAAAACTTCTTCAATTTTAATCCGAAGTTCTTCCAAATTATTGACCCTTTCATACCCGTAAACTTTATTTTTGATATAACTCCACAGATAGAAGTCATTAGGATCAAGATCGGGTGATCGAGCTGGCCATAAAATAGTTACCCATGTACTGATAACCCGATTAGGAAATACACTATCTAACAAGGCCAACATTGTGAGCAGGACAACCATCTTGTTGAAACCATGTTTCACCAAATCTCACACCTAACAACTGCCTAGCAGTTGGAATAATATGTTGCTGCAGTAGATACAAGTATGGCCCAATTACGTGTTCCCCTACAATACCTCCCCAGTTAGTTTTTGAGGATACTGTGTTCTTACGTCAAAATACAAATTCAAATTTTCCCTCGACCAATATCGAACGTATGACGATTCAATAAAGGAAAAGTGCTTTCATCTGTGAAAAGAATAGATCTTTTCATCATTGTTTCGCAAAATTCCATACGACGATAGTTTTCCTCCGGAAAAATTTGATGCGTTTTTGACGCTTTGTAAGAATGATAACCAATCTTTTTCAAAACAGGTAAAGACAGGGCTGAAGTATCAACTGCTTCGGCATTTTTGTGGCTAGTTAACTTTCGATTTTCCTCCACTGCAGCGCAAATCATCACATCTCGTACTTCCTGCTCGTCATTCAAAACAGTGGGTTTTTTATGGTTTCTTGGCACAACACACAACCAAACTTTTCAAAATTCTGCACAAACCTATGAATCGTTGATAAACTAGGTTCTGGACGATTTACAAAATTCTCCAAAAAAAGTTCTTGAAAAAGTCTGCCTTGATAGTACCATTTGACCATCTGCACTTTTTCGGCAACTTCATAGACATTCATTTTTAGTTTTAAATATATTATTTCACTTAAGAACTCACCAATCTGTTTCTCGAGCAAGGCAGAAATAAAACAAAATAAATTTCCAAAAGATAACACTGCAGCGTGCTTCGAATCCACCTCGGTCGTACGGCACGGAGAGTAAATTGGACTTGATTCCCCCTATGTTCGCAGTAGCCTGAAGCTCATGTATATTCTTGAATAGATTTGAAGCCACAACAGTTTTTATTTTAGCCATTTTTTAAATTTTCGTCAGCAAAATAAACCACTTAAATAGGGAAATAACCACAAAACACAAACAAAAAGTTTGGTTAAGGCTCGTTTCTCTTGGCCTACCGAACGAATTTGAAACAAAATGGTATGTTACGTCATTACTCCGACGTCACAAATACCAATTGGTTAACCAACTATGAGTAATATTTGCTTTTCCCGAGAAAAATGTCTACCGATAATAACTCTCCCAATAAAGGCCTGGAAAAACCCCATAGACGAGGAGTGTAATGGGCAGGCAGGTCGATTGCGTCAGAAATGAAAGCTAGTGTCCTTAATTAAACCGCCCGTATACCCTCCCTTCAGTCCAAGAGCTCCAGCAATAGGCACCTACTTAATTTTTAAAAATTTGCTATAGTTAGGTTAAACTAGTACTAGCCATATGGAAATGGGAAGCCTTGCCAGACGAATGGAACGAAGGTACTATCATCCCCATCCATAAGAAGGGAGACCGCATGAAATGTGTCAACTACAGGGGAATATCGCTACTGAACGCTGCATACAAGATACTCTCCAATGTGCTATTGAGCCGCATATCACCGTATGCGGAGGAACAAATTGGCGACTACCAGTGTGGATTCAGACCAAAGAGGTCAACAGTGGACCAGATATTCACAATCAGACAAATACTGGAGAAACACTGGGAATTCAATAAAGACGTGCACCAGCTGTTCATGGACTTCAGACAAGCTTACGACACCATTATACGCGACAGTGTCTGGATAGCCATGGCAAGTATAGGTATACCACAGAAAATCATCACTCTCACGAAGTTATGCATAAACAATACCAGGTGTCGCGTTAAAGTAGGAAACCATATAACAGAGGAATTTTCGGTCATGAGTGGATTGAGACAGGGAGATGGACTGTCGCCCCTACTCTTTAACATAGTCCTAGATATGGCTATCAAGAATACGAACATCACCACGGAAGTATTTACAAACCAGGGGCCACAGATGATCCTGGCCTTCGCGGACGACATTGACGCGGTAGGAGGAAGTATTGTCAGAGTCAAGGAAAACTTCCTGAAAATCGAGAAGGAATGTAAGAAAACGGGCCTCAACATCAACGAGGAGAAAACCAAATACATGCACATTACCCGACAACCAACCAGGGACAGAATCGGTCAGAATATAACGATGGACACATATAACTTCGAATGCGTCAGACAGTTTAAGTACCTTGGAGCCACGATATGCTCAGACAATGACAGCAACGAAGAGATTAAAGCACGAATACACAGTGGCAATAGGTGTTTGTTTGCCATGCGAACCCTCATGCAATCCAAAACGGTGTCGAGAGTGTCAAAGCTGAGGGTGTACCAGGCTGTAATCAAACCGATCATCTGTTATGGCTGTGAAACCTGGACCCTTACGAAACACAATGAGCTTCTACTAAAGCGGGCTGAAAGGAAGATCCTTAGAAGAATATTTGGCCCCGTCAAGGATCCAAACACGGAGCAATATCGCATAAGGACGAATGCAGAACTCCAGGACCTATACCAAAAGCCGGACATAGTCAAATCAATAAAATCCCAGCGTCTGAGATGGGCTGGACATGTCCAAAGAGCACCTGACGACCGACTGATCTAGATAGTATGGGAAGGAAACCCAACAAGAAAGAGACCACTGGGGCGGCCGAGACTCAGATGGAGAGACAACATTTTAAAAGATCTCCAGACTATGCAGGTATATGACTGGGAGGAGGCCATGATGGACCGGGACCGATGGAGGCAAATCGTTAACGCAGCCAAGACCCACCAAGGGTTGTAGTGCTACCCAGAAGAAGAAGAAGGTAGTTGATTTTTATTAAATGATGAAACCCCCCAGAGTCGATTTCTGGTTACGCCACTGGAAGTTCAATAGCCAAAAGTAGGTATTCTCCATATAGGAACCTATCTATATATAGTTCAGTTTTAACAAAATAATAAATATAAATAATGCTGCACCCTATTTGGTGGTCCCAATTATTATTACAGTCCACTTCCTTGGGCTGGGGATATACCATATTACCATGAGATTTTAGAAAATATACAGGGTATTCCATTTTGCGGCGGCACAATTAGGATCCAAAAAGCTAGTTTCGATCATGGTGCCGATTCTTGAAGTCATAGCAGGTGAACCTTCTATCGAGAGAAAACTGTTCTTGTGAGAGCATTCCCGATGGAAAGGTTTTCTCTCGGTGAAAGAAGGTCGTATTCTTGAACCACCCCCTTCTCTTGAAATGTTGCCAAGTTTCCGTGGTACATTTGAACTAAGTTTTCTGTATGTTCGAACTAAATTGAAAGATTCTGTAATTGTTTTTCTATAGATTTTTGACAGTTGACAAATTTTCATGGTTGAGGTAAAGAATTTTCTTTGCTGGTTGTATCCACCAATAAACACCCTAACCATCTGTTAAGAAACAGATGATTAACGCTAACTGCTAGTTTAAATGTAGCCTGCTGAAGACTGCACTGAAATGTGGAACTTACGGACCAAAAATGCACACAGAGACAGGCAAGATAATTCATACTTGATATGGCCCAGCTGTAAGAGATTGGGCAAGGCTCTTTGAGGAATTCAAACATAATCAACATCAAAACAAAACCAACAGGTGAGTGTTTTGTCAAATGACGACAAAGTTAGAGTGGTTATGTAATATTTATATCAAATGGTTGGTGACAAACTCGGTTGTTATTTTTAGGACATATTAGGGACCCTGAAGCCTAATATGTGCAAATCTGAGACCAATCATTCACAGAAATGGACTGAAACTAGTTTCTAGTAAGTAGAAGACAGCTATGTCTCTCTTTTTTTGACACAGGTTATAAAACTATTATATTATAATATCGATTATACTTTTATTATCTAATTTATTTTTTGGATTTT
This sequence comes from Oxystoma pomonae, assembly GCA_963921995.1. Taxonomy (NCBI): domain Eukaryota; kingdom Metazoa; phylum Arthropoda; class Insecta; order Coleoptera; family Brentidae; genus Oxystoma; species Oxystoma pomonae. The sequence goes on from OY998171.1 coordinate 62,483,077, forward strand.
AAGTAGTTGACGGGGTGAGAATTTGATATACATAATCAGTCTAAAAAAACAAAGGCTTTACTATACTAACCTAGTAAGTTGGGTGTTTAAACTATGTGCTAGAAAGAGTGTTTGGGTGTAAAGTTATGTTGTTTTTTCTTGTTTCAGGTCACTGCGGACGGGTTACATTATACAAGAAAAATACCACGTTTCACTGAACTGTAGAGTATAATTAATTAATATAAGAAAAAGTTTGATGATGTTTTGTTATTTTTGGAATACACATGATTTGATATACTAATTAAATTCAGTTGTTTATTATGAAGGGTTCTTTGTTGTTTTATTTAACATATTGAAGTTTGTTTTTGTTTTTAAAAAAAAAAACAAATAATCATAATTTTAGTATAATTCAAACCCAATACCGGGCTCTTAGAATGGCAATTACAAAGGTGTGTTATTTTTTAATTCTAAGGGATATTTGCTATGTTTTCATGGATATTGAATTCGTTTTCAATATGTTTTGAAAACTTTTTTTTCATGAGTTTTCATGACAGATTTTCAAATCAAATTTTGAATCGATTTGAAAAGGGTTTTCAAATTTTAATATTTGGCAGCTGACATGTGTCATAGTTGTCAAATATTAATTATTGAGTTTTGGTACTTTTTTTTAAATGTATTTTATTCAAAAAATGATGTTGGCCCTTGCCACACATTTTTTTTTAAATTTTAATTACTACTCTGTTTGCAAGTGGAAATGAAGAAAGAAATGCTGGACTGGCATATGTGCATAGCACATACACTTTCGAGCCAAATATTTCTTTTATTTTCCATAATTATTTTTTTTAAAGTCTTGAAAAAAACAAATCTTTAGTTATTTAAGTAAGGTTATGTTATTAATCTTCTTTTTTCTATACACTCCACCAAATTCTAGAATTTCGGTTCCATAGTTTCACTTCTATTTTTCTCTCTCTCTCTCTCTCTCTCTCTATCTCTCAAAAAGAGTGAGAGCAATAAAATATAATTTAGCGGCTGTCTGGTAATCCGACACAATACGCATGTGTAAGCTCAATCCTCGTTTTCATGGAAAATCGGTATTTCGATCTCAATACGATCTTGATCCAACCCTAAAAATTTTCAGGGTCGGATCTAGATTGAAATCGATTTGAATACTGGAAAAACAGGTGTTTTTATGGACGGTATCGGATTGAAATCGTTTTCAGAACGAACTCAATTCCCATGAAAACGTAGCAATTGTTAGGGAAATGTTGAACCCTTACACTAGATACAAAGTTATCAGACTTATATTATTAAACATTTTCAAACTATATTATTATTAAAGATATATTTTAATTCCAAAACTAAGTAAAAATTTTCCTGACAAAGAGACACTTTTCTTTAATGGTCCCATTAAATCTGCCCTGAAAAAGCTTAAAGACAGGGTGGATGCGCCGGTTTTCGACCAATTAACAAAAATTTTGACTTTAGAAGCCAAATTTTTGGGCTTCTTGGCCATTTGAGACAATAATATGGATACCGATGGATTCTAAATTCAATCGAGATTTCAGAAAAAATATTTTTCTTTTTTTCCGTTATAAAGTTAAGAAGTTAAATAATAAAAACTTAACAAATGTCATTTTTACCCCTTTTCGACCAGCACTTCCCTCGAACCGACCGCCAATATCCCACTTTTCGACTGAGGGGTGTCGAAAATAGACCCGTTTTTGACTAACGAAAAAAAACCGAGACTTTGGCCTAGGTCGAGAAACTGGGTATCATTCGACCTTCTTAAATTTATTAACAAAATTATAGGTCGAAAAACTGGGACATCGTCGACCGTTTAATTTACTACTAAAAACAGTAAATAACCTACCGTTTATTAAAAAAAGCATTTGTTAATTTTACAAGGTTGGTAAAAAATTCTACTTTATACCTAAAAATTTAACAAATAAACTCAAGAAAAATACCTAGGTAGGTATGTGTTTTATAAAACGTCTTAGGTATAGAGGTACCACATAGCTATAGGTAGATAATTTTAACGAAAAATAAAGTAGGTTATATACGTAACTAAAATACTGATTAGATTCGTATTAAAAACTGTGTTTTTTAAATCAAAACAACCAAAATTTTAACAAAAAACTCCAAAGAGATAATATGTATTTTATAAATAAGTCTTCTAGCCAGGCAGCACAAATAGATTTTTTTTAAATAGTTTTAGTTTTAAGGTACATAACTAATACTTATAGGTTAACAAACGGTACTTATAAGAACTAAAACTGCTTTTTTTTTAAATCTTACAAACCAAAAGTTACACAACCATTATCTATTCTATGCGAGGGGGTATTCACTATCATTCACTATGATTTCGCGTGATTTCGCAAAGACTTTTGCGGGATTTCGCGTGATTTCGCAAGGATTTCGCGCGATTTCGCAAAAATTTCGCGTGATTTCGCAAGGATTTCGCGCAATTTAGCAAGGATTTCGCAGACAAAATGTGATGCGATTTCGCGAAGTGGTTACCCCCTCGATTCTATGATCAGTTTTATAGACCAGGTACTGCACATAGATTAATTTAATTTAAGAAACTCAAATATAAGGTACTTAAATAACTAACTGCTCTGGTTAGGTTGCAAACAGTACTTAAAGGTACTAAAAACAGTTTTTTAAGTCTTATAAACTAAAACAACAATAAATTCCAAATTAAAAATACCTATAGGTACTAATAGGTATCTAAAAACCAGGTACAAATCGATTTATTTAAATTGCATTGAGCTGTATTGAAAAAATTTTCTTTTCGTTGCTGTCTTTTTCTTCTCTTTAGTTCCTTTTTTCTTTTTTGGGGTACCTGAAAAAAAAAGTTAATAATATAGTAGATAACTAGGCATCAAAGGAAGAAATTGAAAAAGTTCACCCGAGTATAAAGATTTCTGTGGTTTTTCACGAGTACCGAGACGAGTAGATTATTTTTTCTACTTTAAAATGTAAATTTTTATCAGTTTCAATTGGAAGGGGGTGGGTTGCTGCTTTTTAATCTAAGCTGGTAACTGCGTAAGTGTCTGTTTATAGGGGTGCCACTGCAATAATGTACACAAGTGGTGTTTGGAATAACAGGTTTGTAGAAAACCAAAATTTATGACGCGTATTTTTTATTTAAAAAAGTAACCACATTTGCTTACCATTAGAATGGTCATCTTTTGTCGAACGACAAATTTCTTCTGGATCTCTCCTTTTTTTTTGGGTGCCATCTGACGATTGAAAAACAAACACGCGAGTTTTGCTTTGAAAAAATGTAATCCTTAGGGAAATAAATTAAAAATTTAATCCCTAATTTTTTTTAACATAGTGTAAACAACTCAGGGGTGTTTTTTAGTCCCTCGACAAATTATAGCCCTCCCGTCGTGGTCGGGCTATAAACTCTTTGTCTCGGGATTAAAAGTACCACTTTAGTCCTTAGGTGTATAATGTACTGTTATCCTTGTCATAATACATAATTTATTCAAAGTTGCTGTGGTCTGAAAACAGGCTAGTTTCTCGACCACCAAAATAGCAAATAAAATAATATGGACGAGGAGCAGACTTATTTCTCGACTAGTGAATTAGCCTTTAAAATATTAGGGGGCAAGAAACAGGTCATTTCTCAACCACCTAACTCAAAAGTAGTCGAACAATAGGCCGGTTTTTCGACCACCTAAAATTTACCAATTTTAAAGCTTCTTATTTCTTAAACTACGTCAAAAAAGGGTAGTCGGAAACCGGACTTAAGATTCTTCGCAACCAGAAGATCTAATTGTGCTAAAAAGGGAATGCATATCTAAAATATTATGGGCGTGAGAGCGCTCAAAACATAACCGTCATTTTTCCCTTTTTCGACCATTTGGTCGAAAAACGGATTTTGGATTTTTTTCATATTCCGGTTATCCGACTACCTTTATTTAAAAAAAAAATACAAATTCACCAAAAAAATATGTGTATCTGATTAAAAAAACATGTTTGTATATAAAAAACACAAAAAATTATAATAAAATACTAATCTCTATTACTTACCCGCTATTTTCACCGACACTACACACTAGTAAAAAACTACTAAAATCGAATTTTTAAAATTAGCGTATACACGTCTCGAGAAAACAGCCTATACTGATGTTATTTTAGGAGGGAGGACTGTCATTTTTATTTGGGTGGTGAAGAGCGCGTTGAAGAATGCGTGGAAATGATTTGGGCAAAAACCCTGAAAATAGTCGAAAACCCTGAAAATAGTCGAAAACCGGCTCTGGTCGGGTAACCGGCGCACCCACCCCATTCAATTTAAAATAATGAATATATTCAACAAGCAAGTTAAACAATTGGTTAATCAACTCTTGTTTTTGACTGACGAAAACTGGAAATTGTGCTAATCAATAAAAATTTTCTTGTAATTTTTCTTGAGTCTGCAATTTTTTCTCTCATGTTTGTTGCATGTAGAAATGGAGAGATCTTAATCCAGCTACAATTCTGGAACTTTATTAATTATTTGAGAAGCAGTGTTTTGAGCATAACCCTATGCCTATGGAAGTTTGGTGTCCATTTGACACATAAAATCCTAAGGTCAATAGCAGCTGATCCATTGGTGATAGCGGGTTGTTACTAAAAAACATATATATGCATTTAAAATTTTTGAAACTATGTATAGGTATATCACTATTGAAATTTTGTGTGTGTTAACATTAATTAAACCTTCAAGGGAATAACCATATTTGAGAATATTTGTACATTTTGGCTCCCACTGCTTTTTTTCCTGGCACATTGCTTGACTGTAAATAAATAATAATAGGTAACAGCATATTGTTAACGGTTACAAAAGGTGTCAAAAACAGCTTGTATCAAAGTTTATTTTCTAGAAAGTTTAATTTCTAGAAAGTACAGGAGGTATTGTTTACAAATTTTTCTGAGGTGGTACTCTCTCAACTCATACAAGTGAATCTGTTTCCTTGTTGTTAACATAAGGCAGACCGGTTGGTTGGTAACCAATAAAGTTGGCAACCAAACACACCAAATTAATTAATGTTTAACACACATATTTGTATCCTACTTACACTCTATTATTTTATGCCAAATGTTCCTCCACTTCTTCTAATAACCCTTCCGCAGTTGGTTTCGTTAGTCGAAATCTTCTAAAGAACGCCAAATTAGGCATTGTCTCAAAATGATCAGGCCTGTCCATGAGGTCTGGGAAATCTATACTGTACCATATCCAGGTAATCAATCAAATATAAACAAATTCTTCAATTTATTAAAACAAAAAAATATGCAAAATGGTTACTTGCAAAATGTCGCATTATGCGCATGCGTCGCGCATCTGTTCTATTGAAATCCCTCGCATCTACTGCTTTTGACCAAGAGAAGCGATTCTCTCAAGTTTTAGTAGAAGTGCACGTGATTTGATCCTCTCAGGAATATGGCATTTTGAATCTGGAGATAGCTTTCTCATGAAATTCAGACGATGTGACCTTTCTATTGACTCAAGAATCGGCACCCAGACTTCTTGGCGGTCGATCATGGGTCTTACAATCATTTCGATGTTGGAACTCGGAATTGCCTGTCCACGGCAGAGTAGCAGAATTAAGCAAATATCCCTTGGGGCCACCCATCCGAAACACAGTCGCGATCAGGGTACCGATTCTGGAAGTCATAGGAAGTGATCGGTCGCCTGAGAGAAGAAAAGTAGGTTCAACCAATAAACGCGCTTAAAAGCAGTGACGAGACGATCGAATAATCACCAAACTATTATGGGCACGCGCAGAGCTGCCTCGAACAACAATTTTTGAGCGAAGCCGTTCTCTCGACTAGACCCAGTGATGCCAACTCTAGGGAATTGTCCCTAGTTCTAGGGACAATTGAGCAAAATATTTTTTACTAGGAAAATGTGAAAATTCTAGGGATTTTCTCTTCTTTTTTGTGCGCACTTTTTTGCTAGGAAATTTGAGGTTTTATAGGACTTTTTTGTCCTCCTTGTGCAATCTCAGCTGATCATTGAATAGGCACCTCTTATAAAAAATCCCCTTGAGGTGACTTTATCGCTTAATAACGCGTTGTGACGTAGCTAATGTCACGTTATTTTTAAGATAGCATTTTTAATTTTTGCACGCCGCCTTTGATTTGGTAAATGCCTACCGAAATGTAGTGACCTCTATTGAGCGGCGCATCGTTCATGTTTTCGGGGAGTTACCGATTATATATTGTCACAAATGATCACATAAAATTAATGTCAACCAAACCGTTGTATACGCATAATAAATGAAGTTTTTTATTTTTTTGATAAAAATTGTACATAATTATATGTTTTAGTTTTTATTTCTCTTCTTACCAATTTTTGTTTTACATATTTTTTTAAATTTTAAAGTTAGGGGATTCTAGGGAAAAATTTCTTAAAATCTAGGTATTTTTAACTTGGGACAGTTGGCAACACTGACTAGATCCAGTAGTTGGGAGTTGTAGGAAAGCTCGTGTGAAAAACGTCACTCGTATTATTTTAGAGCACGCTATTGGACGAAACCATCACGTGACCGAACTCGCTAATGCGCATGCTACGGCAAACTTGACCGTCTTTTAGAGTAGGACTCGCACAGTGGTTGATTTTTGTAAAAACGCGGATATTAAAAAAACTTTCGCATTGTAATTTAATCGTACAATATATTTAATTTTAATAAAAAGATAAATTTATTCTTGTTTAGCTGATACACAGGATGATCGTGTGAATTTTCACATTTATCTTAAGACATTTTTAAGAGGTAAAAGATATAAATTTTTTAATTAGCTAAATTTGTGATGGTGGTGTGTAGATTGAAAGAGGATTGGAGCTTGAATGGGTTTTATTTAGCCAAAAACGTTGGGATGTCAAATACAGTTTGAATATAGCACTGATGGTCACGTGACTATTTAAAAGTGTCCAGTCACGTAATAATTTTGGTTACAGTTAAAGTTACATGATATTTTAATTTTTAGCTCACTTCACAAAATTAACCTAAAAATGTTAGTTTTGATTTAAAGTAATCGACACAATATACAGGGTTCCTAAGCAAATCCTTAGGGGGCCAAGCAGCCGTGTATAAGGCGCAGACAAACGGAAAAGCACATTAGGCAGAAAAGGATGGGCATGGGGCGATGTTGTCACTACATCTTACACGTAGTAAATCCATTCCAGTTTGTTGTTTTCTAATGTTTTCCATTTTCATACCTTTAGGACTGGAATAAAAATTGTTTTTGCTCGACTTTAATACCAAACTGATGAAAGATATCGTAAAAAAAAAATATTTTTCGGCTTTTCATTTTGTATCCATTGCCCTTACGCACTGTTTACAGGCTGGGGACTGAGATACATGCAAATGCCTAACCTAAAGAGTTCATACACGGCCGGAGAAATCGACTGAGATATTTCCGTAGAAACTTTATCAAGCAAATAGAACGGGTTGACGCCTTCGAACGTCCAACCCGGGTTTTGCACTTTGATTCGAAATCAAAAAGGAGGAACAGTCAGATGTGGGGCCGTGCACAAATTACGTAACGGTGATTTTACCAATTTTTGACCCCCTCCCTATGTAATGTTTTATAACGGTTTGGCACGCCACTCCCCTAATATTACGTAACGATTTCAAGACCACTACCCCCACAAAAAAAAAACTTTTCACTTATTTTCATTCCAAATTTTCTTAGTTTCACACAAATGCAAACGCTGTCGAAAACCCCCCTCCCCCCTACGTAACGTTTTGTAACCCCCCTCCCCCCTATGACCATTACGTAATTTGTGCACGGCCCCTGTAGTTCCAGTGGAGGAGGGCGAGAAAATTGATATTTTTTTCTTAAAAATTATACTCTTTAGACCTATTTCTTTGCGTTCCCGAAATTACGTAATTTTTGAAAAAAAAATTGTAAGCGGCGGCATTTTTATTCCGTGCTTTGTTTTTCTAACATTTTTGCGTTCGGCTAATTTAATTTTATCTTCTCACTCGAAACCAAGATCTCCCGTTTTAGGAAAACTGATCCCGTCTCTGTTTCTAAATTTTTTCGAATAAAAGTATAGAGTATGACCATGGGGGAAATAATTTTTTTCTACGGCATGACGAAAATTTCGAGAAAGTTGAAGAAAAAAATAAAAAAAGTGGCAGAGCTCAAGTTTTTCGTAAAAAAAAACGTTTTTTGTAAAGAAACAGAGCAAAATAAATCTATTCACCCCTTTTTGGGTGTTACAAATATTGGCAGCCCCTTATTTTTCGCTTTTACCCTCCCGCTAGTTTTGAAGAATTGGTTCGCTACATGTTTCGAGATCATGTCATAAAACACCTCGAAAATATCAAATGTAGTGTAGGGCCAGCTTTATTTAAAATCAATAATATCGCAAGCAAAAAGCTCTGCAGGAAAAACAGCGCCGTTTATTGATTTCTTTGGCTGCTAGTGCTAGCTGCATGGTTTGGCCGTTTCCGGATAGATGTCACTAGTAGAACAGAATGGAAAGAAATTTAATTAAAAGCGAAGATATTTCTTTCTAATGTTAACAACCTCACGAGTTTATCGCTCAGTATCGTAAATAATGGACCCTACCGCCTCCTTTAAGCAAGAAAAAGCTGTGGTTTGGACCTGAAAACATCTAAATTCATCTCATGGTGTGGCCGCCATCTAGCGGAATTTGCAGACATCTTGTTAACGGTTATTATTGCAACTATGATTTATGCTCACAATGAAAGAGTGGCGACAATTTTTTCTCATGAAAGCAGTCCGGAGGTAATAACAAACTGGCACCATTGCTCAATATAGCTGTTTCTTTTGTGCGCGCAGAAATTTCTATGCCATTTCTGTTTGATCTATTGAAATCCTATCCCTAAGGAAAATCTTAGGAACCCTGTATAAATGTTACAGTATACTAGAATATTTTTATGTATATAGGGTATATTAAAAAGAATGCCAACCGAAACTTTCAAATAAAACACCAAGTATATTATTGCATTCTGTTTTGAAATTCTAAGCATTTTTATATAACGTACCCTATGTCGATCTTCAACTGTTTTCGAGATATTAACAGTTGAATACTGTCATACTCTGGGTCTTCTATTTAAAATTTGATGTTGAATACTGATACGTAATGTCAAACTAGTAAAAAGCATAGTTTATTCTTTGGCCAACTATTCGCCTAGTATCTTGACAACCATATAGGGGCAAATTTAGATACATTTTGAATTTTTTAATTTTTCGCGATGCTTAGGTATGGTTACCCCATAGAAAAAAAATTGGGTTCGGTCTGTCGGGCAGGTTACCCACACCCAATTGACTTACTCGCTGCGATAATAGAAAGAGATAACATAAAAGGAGCTTAACGAAGTAGCCTTAAAAAATAAGAATTGTATTCTTTAGGTGCTCATCACGTCCGAGCAAGGTCGTGTTTTTTTTTGTTCAAGAATTAATTAATGTTTAATGGTCGATCATTTAGAATAACTAATTAGTGGTTTGAGCTAAAAATGGCACGAATGTGTTGCGTTCGTCATCACAAATAAAAAAACATGCTTTTGTTTTCGAGAATTTCTTGTCATAAGTTGTATTAATGATTTTCAGGGTTTGTAAATTCGATGCTCACCATGGGGATCTCCTAAACGCTAGAAGTTATATAAATTGAGGCAAAGTTGCGCATTTTGATGCTTTGCTAAAAGCTACATTTTTTTTTCAAAAACCGGGTAGTTCCCGGAAAAGACAAAAAACTAAATTTTCATTTTGAGTTTTTATCTGTCCGCGCCTTTATTCTTAAAGCAAGCACTTTCTAAAGATATAACTAATGACAGGTCCGTTTCTGAGATTTGTCATTTCAGTATTACAGAAGCAGTGGCGGTCCCAGCCATTTGAAAAGGGGGGGGGGCGGTTTCGATACGAAAGAAAAACTAGGATGAAAGCATAGCTTTTATGAGGAACATGTCAATATGCAAACTAAATTTAGTAACTACATTAAAAATGCAATTTTTGAGTTAAATTAAACTAAAATCGTAAGTATTAACGGTATCACAGCGCCGCAGTCGAAATTTTTTAAGAAAATTGCACTAAAAATGCATTTTTTGATTTAAAATTAAACTAAAATTGTAAATATATCAATGGTTTTTAAGCGAAAATGCCACTTTTAACACAAACGTAAACTCTAATACCGTAAATATCAAAGGTGTTATAGTGCCGCAATTTATGCCCTACTTTTGAACAATACTGTTTCCAAATACCTACTGACTTCTCCCAATAAAAGTTCGAGAATTTGTGTTTTGAATTAATCAAACAGTTTATCGTATTTAGAAACGACTAGTTAATTTTGCCTTAATTTTGGCTTCACGTTGTACAAAACTTGGTATGTTCAGGTCAAATATACTTTTTTATGTCCGAAATGATTTTGTCTAAAACTTGTTTATAAATTGCATAGAAACTCTATAATATTGTTCTGTATTTCCAATATCGTGGTTTTCGCGGTAAGTACTTCATGCGTTTGTTTATTCTTGGTGTGACGAATTGCAGGTCAAACTGTCTCAAAATACTGTGGAGGGATTATAGAAGCAGAGTTGGCCTCCTAGTGGATACCGAAAAAGCCGACTGGGTTTTTTTTAGGTAAAAGCCACTTAAAAAAAAACTCGTAGGGCTTTTTTAAAAGTGTATTTTTTCATTATTGATAAAATAAATAAACGTAAAAAAGGTATATTATTACCAGTCGTTTAATAAACTTTGACCAGTTGAAAATCTTTTCGTAATCCCAAACAATTTCTTATTTTATTATTCCAAATAAGACATTAAGTTGAAAAATGTATTTTAATGGATGGTTTAGTATTTGCAGACTCTACTTTTATTACTGGATTCTACAACCTCAGTCCATTCTGAAGCACTCTTTCTAGCGCTACTCTTAGGCATTTTCATTAAAAAAAATGGTACTTATAGTGTAGTAAATACACAAACTTCAACAATGATTTTCTTAAGGTTTGTTTACATTAAGTATATAAAAAAAAGCGCTGGTCAAACTAAACCAAAACTGCTTTGATTTATTAACAAACAAAAAATCGGTCGATTTCTGTATTCCACCTATTTTTATGTGGTATTTTACAGTTGATAAACGATCGCGAGAATAAGTCCTAATTTTAAAGAAGAACTACAATATGTACATAATTTAAAAATAAAACCATAAAAACCCCAATAAAACCCATTTGTAAAACCCAAAAAAGCCCAGTGGGTTGGGTTTCTCCAACCAACGAAAAGGTTATCACCAGCATCTTTGTTGTCTACTTTTTTCTGGAGCAAAGGGGGGGGGCGATCAAAGCCGTTAAATCAATAAGTTAAAATAAAAATACTAAACACAACTTAATAGTGGTTTTTAATATCTTGTATCTTGAGGTAAGAAATCACTGTAATCTGTATATAGTATCTTGTTTTTTCAATTGTGCCTCCAGCTGAAGAAAAAATGAACTTGTCAGTGCTCCCGACACATTGAAATGTCAAATATCAAAAACGAACCTGTTACAAATCGTTAAAATCTGCCTATTTTAAGAAATGAGCCTTGTTACAGTTCAACAAATTTGTTACAAAAATTGAATATTCTATATCTTTGTTAAAGGCTAACTCAATTTTTCCCCGTATATCCCATTTTTATTGATTTGTAGTCCGTGGTTAAAAAAATGTTTGACAAAACAAATATAAAAAAATGCTGCCTGCCGTTTGGTTCGTGAAGGTTGACAGATAAACTTTTGCAACCTTATTTTACCAGGTTTTATATGTTTTCTATGCGGTATGTGATATAAACTTGTAAAAACCTGATCAAATCTCATGAAGTATAAATTTTTTCTATCAGTTTTGACGAGAAAGACAGCTTGGCTCGTGGAATCTTATAAAACCCTATCATACAGCATAAAAACTCAACAACTTTCATAAGAAATTATATGCGGTTTTTTTAACTTGGTTAACTTAGTATATTTTGGAAACCCTCCTGTAGCACCTTTTTTGACATTTTAAAATTTTCTTGTTTTAACAAAATAATTTTGCCTAATATTTTTAAAATACATTTCTTTCTTAAATTTTATAACTTATCTTATTAAAGCTTTGAAAATTTAAACCACATTTTGAGATTTTAACTGTCATATGTAGGCTCAGTTAGTAGTATTTATTAACGAAGTAAAAACAAAGTAAATACAAAACAAAGTAAAAACATATTTTTAAACTATTATTCAAAATTATTTTGTGAAGACATAAGGTTAAAAAAAATGACATTGTTAAAGTGTCAAAAAGGCACTGTAACGGGTTTTCAAAATATCTACTAATAGTAAGTTAAAAGCAAAAATTGAATTTGGGTTTATGAGGGTCAAAATAAGGTTGCGAAATATTATCTGTCGTTATTACGTAGACCCTAAAAAGTACCTGTAGTAGAAAGTTCGAAGCGTTTTTTGATAGCTTTAAGAATAAAGGCCCAGAAAAATAAAATTTAAAAAAGAAAATTGCAATTTTTTTTGTCTATCTCCGAAGCTACCCGGATTTGGTAATAGTAGTTTTCACAACTAGTGGCTAAAATGGTGCTTTTTTTACAAGCGTTGGTTTAAATAACGCGCGCAGCGAGGTATTTAAAAACACGAGTAAAAAAAGCACAGTTTAACCGCGAGTTGTTAACACTATTTTTTTTAATACCTTTATCAAAAAATCCACGAAAAACAGAAAAATAGTTTTAAAAATCTCACACGAAGAGCCCTTCTCACAACACAACATCTTTACACTATAAATCAAGGCGGCTGGTAAATAACAATGGTTTCCATAGCGATATGCCTTTTTACTCGATGACGTTCATTGTTGCGACATTTTAATCTTTTGACGATGTTTTTAAATTATTTTTTTTATACCTTCATCAAAAACATGATTTTAGTAACTGTCTGCAGATAACTGAAGCATGGCTTTTTTGGTTACCAATGCAAAAACACTTTTTTTTTGATCACGGGTGCAAAAAATATTTTTATCCGTTTTTTACCCAAAATTAAAGAGAAATAGCGAAATATAGTAGTATTGAAAAAATCTAATTATTCTTGCCTAAAAATTAAGCCATTTTCACCAGTTTTCACCAAGTATTTACGAAAAAATCATTTAAAAATATCGTCAAAATATGAAACTGTCAAAGATCAAAATGTCGGAACCATGAACGTCACCACTGCACTCGATATTTAAACCGACGCTTGTAAAAAAAGCACTAATTTAGCCACTAGTTGTTAAAACTACTGTTTCGTAAATACTTGGGAACTGGCGAAAATGGCTTGATTTTTAGGCAAGAATAATTAGATTTTTTCAGTATTACTTTTTCCGCCATTTCTCTTCAATTTTGGGTAAAAACGGATAGAAATCTTTCTTTGTACCCTTGATCTAAAAAAAAAGTTTTTTTGCATCGGGAACCAAAAAAGCCAACCATGCTTTAGTTATCTGCAGACAGTTACTAAAATCATGTTTTTGATGAAGGTATAAAAAAAATCAGTTTTAAGCAAAGCATAAAATGGCGTAACTTCGGTCTAATTTAAATCTTTTCGTATCTCTACCATTTAGGAAATCCCCATAGTGAGTATCGAATTTGGAACACCTTGTATATACCCGCCACGAGTCGTGAAACAAAAGAGAAGCTGACTCTTTAGTGGCCGCCATTTGCGTGGGGCCCATTTTGGTATTTGCATGATAAGTAACATTATTTTTCCTACGACCACATATGAAAATAATAGATTTTTTTAATTTATTTTTTTTTGTACTGTGACTTTCCATTCATTAGAGGATCAATGCCCAGTGTTAGCGAAGCTATTGCAATATTAAAGACAAACACAAAATATCCATGCACCTTGCCGGGATTCGAACCCGGGACCTTCCGTGCGGCAGGCAGATATGCTGACCACTGCGCTACAGCGGCCGGCAGATTCCACACGATTTGCATCCTTATTTCACCCGTGTGCAAAAAATTTTCCGCACATGTGTTGCAAAGTACTTTTCTACGCATGTGCGGAAAAGCAGTTTGATTTCATTTGTGCAAGACCAATTTTTACAAAAATTAGTGCAATTCATCAGAGTTCGTAGGAAAAATAGTGCATACAAATCGATAGAAAGTAACTTTCTTACACTAGTGTGTTGTTTCACTAGGCTAGCGCCTCGTTCACAACATCGACAATGGGATTTACCAAGATCTAAAATAGTACCCCCCACAGGTCTAAATATTTACATCCGTGGGGGGTACTAAATTTTAAAACCCATTTTCAAAAAACACTTACCCCTACAGACAAGATACAAAGTTATTGATTATTTTGTATTGTTATTGCAAAATACCACAGAAAAACTGCTTTTTTTCTCAAAATATGCCATATTTTAGGAGAAAATACCCTAAAACTAATTTTTTTTGACAGGTTCCAAAATGGCAAATGGTGAATACGCCAAAAATTTGGCACATAATATCTTCATCATCTGTGTTTGAGGTTATAAAGTTAATATCCCAAGTTGTTTATTAATCAATAAAACACCTCCAATTTTATCCAGAAAAACGCCATATTTTGAACCCGTTTTCAACACAAAGAATATATTTATGAGAGCACTACGAGGCAAAACAAACATAAGCGAAGGTCACTGATTATGCATGAAAACTGTCTCCAATGAAAAAAATCCAAAACAACTGTAGCTATTCATTTATTTACAAACAGAACTGAAATTAAAACATTGACTTTATCTAAAAGCTCAATCATCAAACAAAGCTTTCCACTGAAGGATCGCACTTAAAGGTCTCAACTCTGCAGCACCGAACAGTTCGTTGAGCCGACATGACTCCTTTGTGAAAGCATCAGTTGGATTCAGGTCTGTTTTTAGCCCCATTTTTTTTCATGACCTACTTTGATGAAATATTTTTATTTGTGGTTTGCGATTGGGATGGGTTTGTGTTTGTAAAGTGATTTCATACTTTTGATAGATAAAAACCTCTTTTAAATAAATACAAAGTTAATCTAATTCTTATTTTATGATTACATATCGAAATGGTTGTGTGACAGTGAGTATTAATCGATCAATAATCAAGGGTAAGTTTTGATAAGAGTATCATATACCGTCAATTTTAATTTGCTCAACAGAGTATTTACCATTTAGATCCCCCCCTAGGGTTAAAAAAAACTTCTTTTAAATAGAAATTTTCTTCTTAAATCCAACAAAAGATAGTGTTAAGATGATTCTTCACTAAAAAAAAAACAATTAAAATTATTCTTATAAATCAAACTATGTCCAAAGCTCAAGGAAGTTCGCATAAAATGCTTAAAACCAACAATTTCACTTAAACTTAGGACCTGTCTAAAATAGGCTAAACCCTTTTAGTAAATCCCACTGTTACAGTCGTGTGAAATTTGTCACTTTCTTCTCTTGGTATGTAATAAACTATTTTGTTTTTTTTTGTGCTATTTTCTAATGGAAAATAGCAACGAGCGTACTTTTCACAGGAAAATAAAAAAATGTGTACATCTACATAAACATATCCCAAATTTTGAGAAACAAGCTGGAGTCGCGCGTTTTGATGAAATAAAACCTATGTCCTGCCCGGAGTCTATTAAATGCAGCTGCACGCTTCTCTATAATGAACCTATCTCTATTCAAGTTTTATGTTAAAATAAATGAATAATACTCATATAATTAATATAGTTTTCCCCAGTGGAAATGTTTTTTTTCAATAAAAAAAAGACAATAATAAAAGTCACTTTAATTACCTTTAATGAGCTACAATCTTCGATAATTATTATATAGGAAACCTTGAATTTTAAAAACTTAATAAAATAGGTACAAATAGGTAGCCTATCCTGACAGTTATTTGAAAAAGGGTACATTTTTTTATCTAAAATAATATACAGACTTATTAACTGAGCTATATAAAGTTTTCACTACCACCTCTTTATATAGGACGTATTGTATATAGTCGTTCTTACAGTGGCGGTCCCAGCCATTTGAAAAGGGGGGGGACGGTTTCGATACAAAAAAAACTAGGATAAAAGCATGACTTTTATGAGGAATATACAAGCGCGGATTTGACCTCAAATCTAGAGGGGAGAGGATTTTGTTTATTTCATACAGTTTTTTATTTTAAAAAATGTTTAAATGCGTCGAAAATTTTTGAGAAAATTACATTAAAAATGCAATTTTTGAGTTAAATTAAACTAAAATCGTATCATAGCGCCGCAGGCGAACTTTTTTCAGAAAATTACACTAAAAATGCATTTTTTGATTGTTATCAGGTATGTTTTAATTTAAGCTTTTGCCTACTTCTAAACAATATTGTTTCCAAATACTGAGTTCTCCCAATAAAAGTTCAAGAATTTGTGTTTTGAATTAATCAAACAGTTTATCGTATTTAGAAACGACTTTAGTTAATTTTGCCTTGATTTTGGCTTCACGTTGTACAAAACTTGGTATGAATATTTTCAGGTCAAAAATACTTTTTTATGTCCGAAATGATTTTGTCCAAAACTTGGACATACAAGGAACATACAAGCGCGGATTTGACCTCAAATCTAGGGGGGAGGGGATTTTGCTTATTTCATACAGTTTTCTATTTTAAAAAATGTTTAAATGCGCCGAAAATTTTTGAGAAAATTACATTAAAAATGCAATTTTTCATTTAAATTAAACTAAAATCGTGAGTATCAACGGTCTCATAGCGCCGCAGGCGAACTTTTTTCAGAAAATTACACTAAAAATGCATTTTTTGATTGTTATCAGGTATGTTTTAATTTAAGCTTTTGCCTACTTCTAAACAATATTGTTTCCAAATACTGAGTTCTCACAATAAAAGTTCAAGAATTTGTGTTTTGAATTAATCAAACAGTTTATCGTATTTAGAAACGACTTTAGTTAATTTTGCCTTGATTTTGGCTTCACGTTGTACAAAACTTGGTATGAGTTCAGGTCAAAAATACTTTTTTATGTCCGAAATGATTTTGTCCAAAACTTGTTTATAAATTAAACAGAAACTCTATGATACTGTTCTATATTTCCAACATCGTGGTTTTCGCGGTAAGTACTTCATGCGTTTGTTTATTATTAGTGTGACGAATTGAAGGTGAAACTGTCCCAAAATACTGTGGAGGAATTATAGAATGTCTTTAAAGCAGATTTGGTCGCCCAGTGGATAACCGAAAAAACCCACTGGGTTTTTTTTTGGGTAAAAAAATACGTAGGTCTTTTTTAAAAGTGGATTTTTTCATTAGTAATAAAATAAAGAAACGTAAAAAAAGGTATATTACTACCAGTCGTTTGAATCTGATCGTAAGATTCTATAAACTTTGACCAGTTGCAAATTTTTTTCTAATCCCAAACAGTTTCTTATTTTATTATATTCCAAATAAGACCATGTCTTTCAATGGATGCTGCACTAGCTCGGCAACAATGCAAATTATTTAAAAAAAACGATTCTGGTTCAGTATTTGCAGACTGTACTTTTATTACTGGATTTTAAAACCTCAGTCCATTCTGAAGCACTCTTTCTAGAGCTACTCTTAGGCATTTTCCTTTTAAAAAATGGTTAACAGTTGATAACCTCGAAAACAACGAAAACTTGAATCGTATACTATCATGTCATACTAAGTAAGCGGGTAATTGCAGTGTAGTAAATACACACACTCCAACAATAATTTTCTTAAGGTTTGTTTATATTAGCGCAAGCGCAAGCGAAGTAATGCTAAAAGTAAGCGCTTTTTGTCACTTGGAAAAAAGGCTCTAATTTTTTCGCAATTATAATAAATCAGAATGATTAATCAGCGGATCAGATATAACTACTATAGTACCTTGTTAATTTATCGCTAATACCACTGAACACACTATTGACTGTATGTATGTTTTATTTTGTCCATCTTTGGTACCCAGTCAACCCTTGGTCAACTTTCTTGGTTGATATAAAAGAAATATGTAAGGTGGATCTTTTAACATTTTCAAAAATTTTGCAAGAAGGTCTATTATCCCCAATATTTTTTTAAAACATTAAACAAGGTAAATTACATTAAAAAGCATGTACCAAAAAATATTGTTAACTATTTATCTGTAAAATATCCTGTTCTGCATTATCTATGGAAAAAAATTCACTACATCTGCAATGCAACGACGACTACACTACCACAGTCTAACTGCACCTTAACAGCTCACATGTTTTTTTTTCATAGCAAAAGAAAAACGAAAAAAGACAAACAAACATCAAAATAGGTTTAGGTTAGCAATGGCGCCAGATTTTATTTAAGTAAACTGTCATTTTAAAGTATTTCCTTTCAATAACTCAATTTCTAGTGTAAGACAAGCAATTACACTCTTCCGTAGGAAGTTAGCAATGTAACAATTTATTTTTATAGTATTCAGTCATTTAAGAATGTTTAAAAAAAACAAATATTTTTTTAATGTAAAGCCTATATTTGTAATGGTAAACATTATTTGATTTCTTTTATTTGCCGGCCTTGCGAAGTCATCATTTTACCATTTTAGTATTTTTCAAGTTGATGACCAAGATAGGTAATCATTAAATAAAAATCTTGCATCATCGGTTCTTCCGCTTTAATTAAAAGTTTATTTGTTTGTTCGTTTTTAGAAATAAATTAAACAAAGCGCTTTTCGCGCACGTTATTATACATGGGTAATAAGTGAAGACGGGTGATTTTCTGTAGTAATTTAGGAGATGGGGAAATTATCGAATTAAGAATGATTTTCTGATTATTTCAACATCCCGAAATTAATTTTGAAGAAAATTTACCTCATATGCAGTTAAAAACTCGCGATTTCCATTTTTGCTGGCAGAAAACTACTAGGGCAAAGAACTTTCGTACACAGCTAAAGTAGACTCTGGTGCATTTTTAATGATAGTTAAAATTCAACCCCCTTCTGGATCCAGAGGCGCAGGCAAAAGATCATTTTTAGAAAATTAGCATGACACGCTCCAACGTACACTTGATTTCAAAAGAAACTCATACATGTATTTTTTCCTATGCCACAAAATTTAGCTTTCCATTAGTGTATACTATTAGAACGCACAACCAGCTAAGTATGCCTGACAGCTTAAAATTCAGTATGACATCCTTAAAAATGCCACAGATATCAACATTTACAAAAGTTCAAATTATCACTCGAGTTATAAAAGACGGCTGGTCTATAAGAAGAGCGGCCATCCATTTTGGGGACGATAATGCGATTGAAAAAGCGATGTATTGAAAATAACGACGACCAAAAGTAAGTACTGAAGTGCAAGATGAGAGACTTATTAACCACCTCAGACAAAATCCTTTTTCAACGTCGGTTGAAGCAGCTAATGTAACATTATTTTCTGGTTCTTTAGCAACAGTAAATAGAAGAGTAACGAAATCAGAAGTCTCTTGTCGAGTTGCTGCAAAGAAGTATTTTCTAACAGAAGAACCAAAACAGACCAGAGTGATGTTTGCACTGAACAACTTTCTTCGTGATAATGACTTCTGGGAGAGGGTGGTTTTCACTGACGAAAAAATTTTTCAATCATCTTCAAGCAGCAGGAGAATTTTAGTGTATGGTCCACCAAACTCTAGATTTGAACCCGGATATACCAACCAAATTAAAAAAGCTGGACATTTTTCTGTAAACATGCATGTGGGGCTAGTTTAGTGCTAGAGGTTTGGGTTTTTTCTGGAGAATCGAAGGAAGATTCAATAGTGAACGATATATTGAAATCCTTAAAAATGTTATGCTGCCATCTGTACAGGCTTTACATGAAAATAATGACTTCGTTTATCAGCAAGACAACTGTCTAGTACACACGGCTAATGTTGTTCGCCAATAGGTTCAGAATAATAATATAGAAACACTTCCTTGGCTAGCCAACAGCCCTGACCTTAACCCAATGGAAAATATATGGGGTCGAATCGTTAAAATAATATACCAAAGGAATTGAAGACCACGAAATGCTGAAGAGTTGAGCGATGCTCTCAGAAGACCATCAGTATTTTCAAAATTTAACGTTTTCAATGCCCAGACGTTTGCAGCTGGTAATAGAGAAAAATGGTGATCCTATTAAATACTAAATTATTTATTTTAGTTCTTTTTAAAGTTAAAATAATTAGTATTAAGTTTACCATCGTTTTTGTCCTAATCCAAGTTTCCTATTCGTCGAATTGTTTTCAATCCAGCGCTGTTTCCATCATATTATTGTTATTTTATCAACTCCAAAATGGGTTACCGCCCTCTTTATATAACAGCCTTTGTCCCTTACTCGAGTGATAATTTGATATTGTTCAATAAAGACTTTACTAAAACATTATTTTTGCTGATTTTTTAGTATTATGCAAAATTTAATATAAAAATAAGGTTGCTTTTAATTTAAGTAATAAAATATTTTCAGTTTTAGAGACCTTTTTTAAACAATATGACAAATTATCGTACTTTTGAAGTTTTTAGGCATTTTAGCTGGTAGTCCGTATATATTATTAAAATTAAGTGTACATCATCCGTTTGTCAACATTTGACAACCTACAAAGTTCTTTTATAGCTCAATCGAGAGCCAAGAAGTTTATTTACTCGTCGGTGTAAGAAAAATTTTTGTGGGGCTTAAATGAGTATTTCTTCCGCAGGTCAAAACAAAAAATTTAAAAAAAAATATTTATTTCAAATAAAAACTTTTTGTTACATATTTTGAATAAATTTTTTTTTATGCCTTGCGTATTTGTACGATTCTGATATTTTTCAATAATCTTGCTAACACAAGTCACACAGAACAAGTGAGTGTCATCGATTTAGTCTATACCACTAAACCGAATTCGACTTTTTCCATGTCATTCGACGCAGAAATTAGTCCTCTGCATTATTGAATGGAATAGCATAGTCCGCCCGACGCACCGTTTTCCAGCAACAAGCAAAAATCTAAAAAACGTGCAAAATTTTGGCGGTTCTTTGGCTACCAAAAATTGAGGTCACCACCGGGATGCAAACTCAGATTACACGCACACCGAATAAAGGTATTAAAGTGATTTTCAAATTCCTCAAAATATCTTAATTTGACTGGCCTATCAGAACTATTTATCTGATAAATCTTTTATCAGCTTTCGAACATTTACTTATAACATTTCTCAGTATACGTTTTACGACTGATTTGACTAATTTGTTCTTTCAAATAAACCTTTAACTTTATTATTATAGTATAACAATTTGGTAATTTTTTGAAACTGCAATTAATTATAAAATCGAAGCTTCTAAAATCTAAATGTCATGGTGGTTTTAAGTCATCATCATTAGTTTTGTTATTGAAAGTTTCTAATTAACTTCTTAAATTGATTGCATATCGTCCTTATTTCCATTTTTTTCTTCGAGTATAAAATATATGTACTACCCATCAAAAATTCATGAATTGAATATACTGCTGTTCAAGAGAAGTAAACCAAAGAAATTAAAATTTTAATTTCTTTGTCCTGTCAGGATACGATAGAATTTATAACATAGGTCCTGTTAAGTCTTCAAATCTTGGTCCTGCCGAGGATCCTGCCAAGTATTTTGGGTATTTACGGCGGGCTCGATTTTAAAAAAATTAATAATGGTGAAAACCGCATATCAGTGTGTAAACTCTTTTTTGAGCTATGATACGGGGGGAAAAATATTTCTTTTCATTCAGTAAGGGGACGGAGCTAGGGCGGAGAAAATACTTTTTTAAATGAGATACCCTGTAGGTTTTCATTCTGTTTCCAAAAATACCTAATACTTATGTTACCTTTTTCTCTAACGGTTTTTAAGTAAAATGACAAGGGCTTTTAAACAAGAGCAATGATTTAGACAAAGAATCACTGACTCTCATTGGTCTTACGAAGATACTTTTCCCATTTTATTTAAAAACCGATAGAGAAAAACTAACTTATTAAATGTTTTTGGAAACAGAAGGAAAATTTTCCAAAATATGCAGGGTATCTCATTTAAAAAAAGTATCGTCGCCGCCCTACCTCCGCCTCCTTAGCATCCAAAAAGATACTTTTTTGTAAACCATCTGATTATGTGAAATTTGACTTCTCGCCACGTTTGGATTTGGAGATATTAGGGCGGACTCGAATTTTTGGGACACCTTGTATATTAAGCTTCATTTTCATACTGATTGCGATAGATTGATAAGATATAATATTAGTAGTTTACATAACAAGCATGTTATGGTCATTAAACGCAAATATGAAGTTTGAGTCTTAATTTATCTGAGCGTGTCATGACCATGCGAGTTAGTGTACTAAACTTTACCTACGACCAATGAAAATGTCATCATAAATATCAGAAATTATTAAAAATATGAAACGCGAACACTCTAAGTCAACAACCTTCATAACCTGAAGTTTCAATGACGTTCTATCCAAAACGTCAAAACAAATAAGTTGCCCTACCCCGAGCCTGCCCTAATCCACCGCCTGCACCACTAGTCTGGCAGTCTGCTCATTTGGTTTGACTGTTCTTTTTGCAAAGTCCAGTATTTTGTCCCATTTGGGCATGTGCAGGTCCTCCTCATCCAGGGTCGGGAAACCGAACACCTGATATCTCGTCCTCTGGTATGCCTCGCAGTTCGCTATAATGTGTCGAGATGTCTCTTCTGCCCGTCCGCAGGCCCGGCCGGTCGAGTCATTCTCCACCGCGATCCGGGTCATGTGCTTCCTTAGTCGGTTGTGACCTGTTATGATACCTGTTAGCAGACCAGCGTCCCTTCGCGATCTCCCAGAAGCCATCCGGGCCCTTCACGAAGTCCTTGGTCTATCTGCATCCTGTTCCTCCTCTCCAAGCGGTCGTCATGGCATCGTTGGCTCATTTATTGAGTCGACTTTGCAATTGCTTCTTGGTAGTTCCTAGGAGTGGTTCCGGCCCTACATACTGGGTGCTTGCCCCGATCCTGGCGAGCTCGTCGGCCATCTCGTTACCCGGCACCCCCATATGTCCCGGTACCCACATAAGTGTCACTTGTTTGCCCTCTCCCAAGGATTCTAGTGCATCCGCACATTCCTCCACGAGGGTGTTGTTGATCTTGGGCGCCCTTAGTGCCTTCAGGGCTGATTGGCTGTCGGAGCATATATAAACATGCTCCTCCCTACCGTTCTTTATTTCTTCCATGGTTGCAGCCATTATTATGGCATACACCTCTGCCTGAAAGACCGTGGCTTGCTCTCCGAGCGGGTAGCTCTTTCGAACCTCCTGGTCTTCCACATAAACCCCCGATCCTGTGGTTTGCCTCTCCGACAGTTTCGACCCGTCGGTGTAGCAAATCACGGCGTTCTCCTCGAACTGTTCGCGGAGGTTTTCACTCTGCCATAGTTTCCTGTCTGAGATGACAAAACAAATAAGGTTACTAACCTTTTCATATATCTTCTTAAAAACCAGGTTTTTTTTTTCCTAAAAATGAGTAATCTGTCAATTTAACGGGACCAAAATTATATTGGATTTATTGTTTTAAAAATACAGAAAAATAAATCACATTTTTAAGGATTTTCGTTTATAAAAATTGGTCCTGGTTTTGGTTGACAACTTTGACATTGTTTTATGACAGCGGTTCTAAAATAATGACGTCATTTATAATATTCTGGTCCTGGTCTCCCAGGTTGGTTCTAAAATTTTATAACCGGGTTGCAACTGTGACGTCATTGTTTTAAATCGAAAGGACCGGTTCCGCTTCTGGTTCAAGCAGAACCAGGACCAATTGTAAATCGAAAATCCTTTTTGTGTCGATTAGTGCTCTTATTATAAAATAAAGTTTCATCGCTTGTCACACCATCTTATGGTTTACGCCTAAGCTTTATTATTATCCTAGGACCATAAATGAGCCATTAATATCGTGTTTAGATGGTCGTAAAATTAGTATAATTCGTTGGTCGTAGGTAGAAATATTTTAAAGTCCATGGTACTTACCTACATAAAATGAACTTATGGAATATCCTGCAATGAGCCGCATTAATGACCGAAATCTAATTCTCAAAGGAAAAAAATTGTAAAACGGTAAATGTGCGGAAATCTAATGATGCTTATGGTCTATAGCCTATAGTCATTACATACCATCTGTTGAAATCGCGAGTCTCTCTGTGAAATTAAAATTCCATACGTACAGTGAGGGAAAAAAGAGTGGGATTGTTTTACATTTTTTAACAATAGAGTATTTGCGGACGGCATATAAATCTAAATAGAGTGGACCCGTAATAGTAATATCCGACCAGCAAGTCAACGCGATTCACAACAAGTTTTTTATTAAACAAAAGATCAAGATCATGGAGATAACGAAAATTCAAACTTGGATGAGCATCCCACAAGAAACAGACAAAAGATCAAAGCGAAAAGAGAAATGATTAAACGATGTTTCGCCCTGGGTAACCAGGTTGGTTGGAAATCAAAGTGTATGATGGTGTTTAATCATGTATAGTGGAGGGTGACCAGTGAAACTACTGATGAGCCCACGCTGGTTACCCAGGGCGAAACATCGTTTAATCATTTCTCTTTTCGCTTTGATCTTTTGTGTGTTTCTTGTGGGATGCTCATCCAAGTTTGAATTGTCGTTATTTCCACCCAAAATCTTTTGATCTTTTGTTTTTTTAGTTTCTTTTCGGTTGAAGTAACTGATTTGGAGGTTTTTTAACTTCTTCTTTGTTTTAATTGCCTTAGGAGCATAATCCTACTGGAAATATTAATTAATATTATAATAACACGCCAGGACGAATTCGTATCAGGTAACTTGGATAAGTAAGTACCAGGGCGGAACGATGCCTACTTGTGGGTGGTTCATGGTTGGAAATCAAAGTGTATGATGGTGTTTAATGATGTATAGTGGAGGGTGACGAGTGAAACTACTGATGAGCCCACGCTGGTTACCCAAGGCGAAACATCGTTTAATCATTTCTCTTTTCGCTTTGATCTTTTGTGTGTTTCTTGTGGGATGCTCATCCAAGTTTGAATTTTCGTTATTTCCACCCAAGATCTTTTGATCTTTTGTTTTTTAGTTTCTTTTCGGTTGAAGTAACTGAGTTGGAGGTTTTTTAACTTCTTCTAAGTTTTTATTGTTAGCTGAATGCGCCAGGATGAACCGAGGTATAATATTTATTTAAAATTAAAACGGCAATAATCCCGCGCGTTGAGAATATCGATTTATCACTAGCGTATATACTTATATTTAATCGTAGATAGAAAATACCTTTAATGCAATTTTAAATAAACTTGTTGCTACGTGAGCTGGCAGAAATTTTTTATTGTATATATTTTTCAAGCCTTTATTACTTGTAATAATTAAGGAAAGAGCAGAGAGCATATAATTTAGGTTTTCTCCGGTAAAAAATAAGTGTTTTTTATTTATTTTTTAAATATTTTGCTATCCAAGGTTACTTCAAATTTTAATAAACCCGTCGTTTCCGAATGTCTGAAAAATACATGATTAGGAGATCAGAATGGGTGAGAAGGTATGTGAAAACTGATGGTCTCATATCATAAATTTCCTTGGATATTCCTTCAATGGTTCTGTTCTCCTAATCCAAAAGAGGCGGTTGTGACGTAACTGTGTCAATTCGCATCATGAGGAGTCTTCTCCAAAATTGTTTTTATGATTTTTTTAAAATTTGACTGCCGAAGACGAAACCTTGTAAAAGAGTAATGTTTAATTTAAATAAAAGAAAAAAACTGGCGCCGCATGGCAACATTTTTGGGGAAGTTGGTACGTAATTTCGTCGGAGAGGGGGTCGATCGCCTCCCTTTGGATTCGCCACCTGTGACTGTACCGGCACGGGTCTGTTGTCTGCAACGCAACGCGGGCTATCGATATTATGGATAGTTCCCAACGCGGAACGCCACTGCTTTGGATCGATAAAAATAAGCAAGAGCGAAAGTGGGGCACCAAGTTTCCAAGCCAAGAACCAAAAAAAACGATAGCTGCGGCACTTGGTTTTCAAGT
The DNA here is from genome assembly GCA_963921995.1 of Oxystoma pomonae. Lineage (NCBI taxonomy): Eukaryota > Metazoa > Arthropoda > Insecta > Coleoptera > Brentidae > Oxystoma > Oxystoma pomonae. The sequence goes on from OY998171.1 coordinate 62,508,950, forward strand.
CCTTTGAGCGGGGTCGCAAATTTATCATAAGAGAGGACATCTATTTGGAAACTATTCAAAAAATGAACGACTCATTAAAAAATGTGACAAATCGCGTTTGAAGTCGCAACCTAATCCAGAAAGTTTTTAAACGTCTTAAAGGACATTTTAATCCTTAATGTACCCTAACACACTCAACTAGCGTTACTAGAATTTATTTTTGTTAGGTAGATACCAGATTCTGAAATTTAAAAAATTACTGGATTCTAAAAAAAAAACGTATGTACAAAAATATCCAGGCTACCTGTCATCTTTTCGTAAAATACTAGTTTTATAACCTAGCGCCAAAAATAGTGTTTTTGCGGGTGTTTGTTTAAATAACTTAACTAAGCTTGTATTATATTATTATATTTACGGAACCCATCCTCTAAAACTGAAGAACTTTTATTGAAAATGTGATATATAAGTACAATGACAAGAGGGTAGGTAGGAATACTATAAGGCCTAATATATAAAACTACTATAAAATAAAAAAACAGAACGAGTAACAATGAGGCAACAACTACAACAGAAATAAGTTCTAGCAACCCCTCTTCTGTGTCTGCATGGAAAGATATGCAATATAGTTTATTAGTCACATTTAGGGTCTGTTTATGCTACCTATACTCCTAAGCTCTTATGTATTATGCATCCACCTAATATTCGTAGCATTAAAGACGGTGTCGTAGAGAAAAAAGTATGTTCCATTCAAACTGCACCGGTGCACTTTTCGACAGCACCGGACGAGTGGCTGTGCACCGGTGGTGCACTTAATTTTAACAAAGGAATACGCTATCAAATAGGCATCATTTTGCACTTTTACCACAGAATATGGACCGGTCTGTTTTTTTCTGCTCTGCCCTATAGAGCAAGAGTTCAAGGTATAAAGGTAACGAAATGGACAATCCTGTAACTCAAACTTGTGGATAAGAGTTCGACACACCAATCCAAAGGTGGGCAATTTAAGAGGGGATAGGGTAATCCCCACCATTTTCACATATATGATGTAGTAATACCCCCAGACTAAAAATAAACTGGTGGGCATTTTTAGAGTGGTGTGCCGAACCCTTATCCATGAATCAGGCCCGCACACCAGGTGATTTTTGCTCCGGTGGTACGACTACATGATATATGTGAAAATGGTGGGGGATACCCTATCCATCACGTGACCTCTACTATCTACAATTTGAGGTGCAGGATTGTCCATTTCGTTCGCATTTTTACTGCGAACGCTTGTACTACTACTAATGCCCATTTGCTCTGCAATTAGGTTAAGTACTGAGTAGTAAAGGAATCCATAATTTTTAAGTATTCCCTAAATTTTATTCGTTTGTTCTGGTAAAAAAAAAAGCTTTCCGTAGCTAGGAATTAAATTGTTATAAGTTCAACCACTGGATGGCGCTGCTTCTCATAAAAGCATTATTTGTTATTATTATTTATTATTATTAATTATTATTCATATAGTCAGTTTGAACATTTAATTTTTCTGCTTCAGTAAGGGGCATTTGAACATCATCATGAACATGGGATTTACTAAGATCGAAAATAGTACCCCCCACAGGTCTAAATATTTACACTTGTGGGGGGCACTAAGTTTTAAAACCAATTTTCAAAAAACATTTACCCATAGAAAAAAGATAGAAAGTTATTGATTATTTTGTATTGTTACTGCAAAATACCACAGAAAAACGCCATATTTTAAACCCGTTTTCACCACAAAGAATATATTTATGAGGGCACTACGAGGCAAAACAAACATAAGCGAAGGTCACTGATTATGCATGAAAACTGTCTCCAATGAAAAAAATCCAAAACAACTGTAGCTATTCATTTATTTACAAATAGAACTGAAATTAAAAGATTGAGTTTATCTAAAAGCTTAATCATCAAACAAACCTTTCCACTGAAAAATCGCACTCAAAGGTCTTAACTCTGCAGCACTGAACAGTTTGTTGAGCCGACATGACTCCTTTGTGAACGCATCAGTTGGATTCAGGTGTGTTTTTAGCCGCATTTTTTTTTCATGACCTACTTTGATGAAATATTTTTATTAGTAGTTTTCATACTTTTGATAGATAAAAGCCCCTTTTAAATACTGTTACACTTAAACTTAGGACCTGTCTAAAATAGGCCAAATCCTTTTAGTAAATCCCACTGATATTGTCCTTAAAGAAGCCAGTGCTCGACTTGTCCTTTTAACAACTTTTGAAACTGTGCTGCTATGATGCCCATAAAATCGCCAAATGCTAGAAAGGTGCATTGCATAAAAATATGTTACCATAAAAACTTGAAGCCATCATCCATTGGGGCATCATGAAAATTAAATTGAATGTGGGCTTGTCTCTGCATTGACTAGTCCTAATTTGTAAGTCATATAGTCTTACCTGAAACGTCCTTCATCTAACTCCAACTGGTCCTGTATGAGTGGCAAAATATTTCGAACTGTTGCTTTGGTTAGCCGGAAACGTTGAAAAAATCTAAATTTATCCATATCTTCTAATCGGGCCTATCGTCATTTAAAAATTCCATTTTTATTTTTTTTACCGTTTTTAAGTTGACGAAAAATGAGGTTAGAATTCTCTCCTAAGGATGATTTAAGGCTCGATAACTGGCATCTTAAATTTAGGTATTCCTTTGACTGAAAAGAACACCTGAGCAAACCAAATCAGCTACTTAGGACCGATAAGAGATCCTTAGCGCAAAGGAATCCTTAGAGCAAACGCAGAGCAATTGCGCATAAGTCACCTGTATACAGTTGACCCTGGGTGCAAACCAAATCAGCTACTTAGGACCGATAAGAGATCCTTAGCGCAAAGGAATTTTGGCCCTGGGTGCGCACCCAGGGCCAACTGTATACAGGTGACTTATGCGCAATTGCTCTGCGTTTGCTCTAAGGATTCCTTTGCGCTAAGGATCTCTTATCGGTCCTAAGTAGCTGATTTGGTTTGCTCATGTGTTCTTTTCAGTCAAAGGAATACCTAAATCCATCGTTTATTTGTTTGTTCGCTTGTGTCCCTTGTGGGATACCCAAACGATGTTGACGTTTTGTCCACCGAGATTTTCGGTAAGAGAGTTTTGTTTCCCACTGTATGGAAAGTATGCATTTCCCATTCGATTATCGTGGTCTTCTTAATGTGACCCAGATTTGCTCGACCGATGGACCTTTTCTGAAGATCACGAGGTCGATCATGATGATGGAAGAGTGAATAATTTTTTATGTACAGGGTGTTCCAAATTCGAGGGGATTGGGGGGGTTTTGGGTATTTCTAAGGGAGATGGCGAAAAACTAATGTACGGAGTGTCCCATTTTCGATGAGATTCAATGGGAAACTCCTTTGTTATTGAAGATAGAGACTTATTATCCTACTTTTCTAAGCTTTAAAAAATGGTATTAACAGATTTATTCTATCCCTTGTAGTTTTTGAGCTACAGGGGAAAGTTGAAAAATGGTCGAAATTACCAATAGATGATATCTTAATTTAAGAGATAACTGAGTTCTGTAAAAACATAACTGTGGCAACATTTTTAGAAAAAAAACAATGGTCTTTTCGAAATGTTAATCCGACGTTTCGTTTCGTAGATACCATCATCAGGGACAAAAAGTTGAATACGAACCGAAATGTTTTACTTCATATTTTAGTTTCTTATTAAGTTTTTTTGATAATAAAATAAAATTCTTTTTATTTTGAAGTTTCGGGGGGGGGGTGTTTCAAATTCGATGCTCACCATGGGGATCTCCTAAACGATAGGAGATACGAAAAGGTTTAAATTAGGGCAAAGTTGCGCAATTTGATGCTTTGCTCAAAACTAAAAAAAAAGCTTACAAATTCCGGATAGTTCCGGAGATAGGCGGGAAAAAAAACGCTTAAAACTTTCTGCAGGCACTTTTTTAGGATCTACCTAGTGAGAGGTCCGTTTTTGAGACTTGACATTTCAGTGTGACAGGAGCACTGTCAAGTTCATTTTTTCTTATGGACACCTCCTTTTTTTATCGTACCGTTTGGTTCATAAAGGCCGACAGATAACATTTTGCAAGATTATTTTGACAAGTCACCTGACGTTTTGAGTTTATTGACCATCATCAGCCCAAATTTAATTTTTGCTTCTAACTTACTCAAGACATTTTGTTTTTTAATCTTTGAATTTGGGCTGATGATTGTCAACTAACTCAAAACGTCAGGTACTCATCCTTTATGAACCAAACGGCAGGAGAGATAAAACATGTGTCCATAAGAAAAAATGAACTTGACAGTGCTCCTGTCACACGGAAATGTCAAATCTCGAAAACGGACCTATCATTAGGTAGATCTTAAAAAAGTGCCTGTAGAAAGTTTCAAGCGTTTTTTTACAGCTTTAAGAATAAGGACGCAGAAAAATTAAAAATAAAGATTTCGCTATTTTTTGCCTATCTCCGGAACTACCCGGAATTTGTAAACTTTTGCTTTGATTTTCAGCAAACCGTTGAATTATCAACTTTGCCTTAATTTTAAACATTTTCGTATCTCCTACCGTTTAGGAGATCCCCATGGTGAGCATCGAATTTGTAACACCCTGTATTATATGAACATACGGGGTGACCGAAAAAAACCCGACAAATTGTTTTTTGCTATAACTTTACCAATTTAAATAAAAAAAACTGTATTGATAAGACAAAAAAGCCTTGCTTTGCCGCCATATTTAAATCCAAAATGGCGCATAAAATCAAATGCGCACTTTTTTTTAAACTTATTTTTTTATTTAGGTATAAATGTTACTTTTCGGCATACAAAACAAAGTATTTAAAAAAGATAGGCATTTGATTTTCTTCGCCATCTTGGATTTAAATATGGCGGCAAAGCGAATGTTTTTTTTTCTAGATCCTAAAGGCTTATTTGTCTTATCAATACAGTTTTTTTTTTAATTAAAATTGGTAAAGTTATAGCAAAAAAACAATTTGTGCGGTTTTTTTCGGTTCACCGGTCTACTTTATAGTAGTTAAATATAAATAGTCTCAAAAAAGAAATTAAAATAGGACAGGGCCGTACCAGGAAGAAAAATGCACTGAAAATTATTTTTTTCGGGATCGAAACATCCAAATAAAAGAAAATATATTTTATTATCAAACAAACTTAAAAAGAAACTAAAATATGAAGTAAACATTTTAGTCCGTACTTAACTTTTTGATCCTGATAGTGGTATCTATCAAACGAAACGTAGGATTAAAACTTCGAAAAGACCATTGTGTTTTTTTTCTAAAAAGGTTACCACAGACATCTATGTTGGGAATTTGGAACCTTTGGTTGCACTAAAACAAAATTATGATTGTTTTCCACAAACCAAAACTACACTTTTTTGCACTCGACGCGCGTTTCGCTAACAACGTTAGCATCATCAGGAGACGATAAATAATGAACTAAATTAATCTACGCTCTATCTTATATACAATCCTTTAGTGGGCGGAGATAAGACTAATAAATTGTGATTGATCACGATTTTTAATCCTACCTCCCCTCAACCAAAGAATAAAGTGTACTAAACGGGATAGGTCCTCTATCTTTATTTAAACTATTTCTGGATTTAATGATTTCCATACTTTCATATGCATTCAAAAGTCTTTTGTTTGGTACACTTTTTAGAAGTTTTAGGTTATCTAATGTGAATCTATGATTGTTTTCAAAAGCATGCTCGGCCACACTTGACTTTTCTGTTCTTCCGTATTTTAAGTGTGCTAAGTGTTCTTTAAAACGTGTTTGAATAGAGCGTCTCGTTTGGCCAACATATTTTTTATCACAATCCATGCAACTAATTTCGTAAATTCCACTTTTTTCTAGAACTGTAGTTTTATCCTTGGGATTTCCTAGTAAGCTTCTTATTGTGTTACCGGATTGATATACTAATTTAAGACCGGTGTTATTAAATACTTTCTGTAATCCTTTCGTATAATTAGGATTATACGGAATTGATACAAATTTTGAGTCGCAGGTATCTTTTTGTCTGAAAAAGGTAGAATTCCGAAAGGTCTTTTGAAAAGAATGTCTATTTATCAGCTTATTTATTAAGCCTTCGTCGTAACCGTTTTCGCCAGCTATATTCCTAATCCTATTCTTTTCTGCTTCAAATCTTTCTTTGTTTAAAGGGAATCAGATATAAGTAAAGAATTTGAGTATTTCCCCAGAGTATGGTTCAGGTATGTAGACGATGTGTTTGCAGTATTCAACACTAAAGTAACTAGTGTTGAAAATTTTATGGAAAAAATAAATAACAAATTTCCCACTATTAAATTTACTTATGAAACAGAGAACAACGGTACACTGCCATTTCTAGACACTTTAGTTATAAGAAATAAAAATAAATTGGACTTTGACCTATACAGAAAAGGCACGGCCACCAACAGGTATATTCCAAATGACTCTTTTCATTGCTTACAACATAAACTTGCAAGTTTGCACTTTTTAACATATAGATTAGTAAATTTCCCCTTAAACAAAGAAAGATTTGAAGCAGAAAAGAATAGGATTAGGAATATAGCTGGCGAAAACGGTTACGACGAAGGCTTAATAAATAAGCTGATAAATAGACATTCTTTTCAAAAGACCTTTCGGAATTCTACCTTTTTCAGACAAAAAGATACCTGCGACTCAAAATTTGTATCAATTCCGTATAATCCTAATTATACGAAAGGATTACAGAAAGTATTTAATAACACCGGTCTTAAATTAGTATATCAATCCGGTAACACAATAAGAAGCTTACTAGGAAATCCCAAGGATAAAACTACAGTTCTAGAAAAAAGTGGAATTTACGAAATTAGTTGCATGGATTGTGATAAAAAATATGTTGGCCAAACGAGACGCTCTATTCAAACACGTTTTAAAGAACACTTAGCACACTTAAAATACGGAAGAACAGAAAAGTCAAGTGTGGCCGATCATGCTTTTGAAAACAATCATAGATTCACATTAGATAACCTAAAACTTCTAAAAAGTGTACCAAACAAAAGACTTTTGAATGCATATGAAAGTATGGAAATCATTAAATCCAGAAATAGTTTAAATAAAGATAGAGGACCTATCCCGTTTAGTACACTTTATTCTTTGGTTGAGGGGAGGTAGGATTAAAAATCGTGATCAATCACAATTTATTAGTCTTATCTCCGCCCACTAAAGGATTGTATATAAGATAGAGCGTAGATTAATTTAGTTCATTATTTATCGTCTCCTGATGATGCTAACGTTGTTAGCGAAACGCGCGTCGAGTGCAAAAAAGTGTAGTTTTGGTTTGTGGAAAACAATCATAATTTTGTTTTACCACAGACATGTTTTTACGGAACTCAATTATCTCGTAAATTAAGGGAGACATCATCAAAAACTACAAAGGACATAATAAATCTGTTAATACCATTTTTTAAAGCTCAAAAAAGTAATGCGCAAACCGCATGTCTCTATCTTCAATAACAACAGAGTTTCCTATTGAATTCCATCGAAAATGGGACACACTGTACATCCCAGTAACACAGTGTGCTGTAAAGAAGCTGGAATAACGTTTCCGCAGCAAAAAAGATAACAATAATGCTTTGGTTGTCTTCTGTCCCAACGTTTTGAAAACGTCAGCTATTTTGAAAATACAGCATTTTTGCATATGAGGGCAATACTGTTTAAAATTTAACTTCTCTGACAAAAAATGTATTTAAAAATAGCAGTTATATCAAAATTGTCTGCCAAGACAACTAAAATAAATATTATCGAAGTTTAGCAAACTATCAATTAAAAATACGCATTTTGTGGTCTTCCCAACCGTCAAATCTTTATGCGAACGCCCGTTTGATGACGAAACCTGTGCGTCTATTCTTGAATCGAGAGAAAATTTGCTCCCAGGGGCCTAATTCTTGAATCTCGAGAGAAGGAACGATCCCTCAAGAGAAGATGCTTTTCCATGAAACCTTTCAAAATTTTAGATAAAATGTTCATTTTACGCGCATGCTTGCCTGAGAAATGGGACCAATCCCTGACATCGGGCAAAAGTGAGAGAAACCGATTTAAACCGATTTGGACCAATCATATGCATAGTAGCGAGAGAAATTGTCTCCCTGGGAGCAAATTTTCTTTCGATTCAAGAATAGACGCACTAAGGTGATTATGATTGTTATTTACCAATGCATTTCCGCAGCACCGGTTTGAACCTAAGTAAAGTTATTTATAAGCCATTGACCAATAATGACCGGTCATATGTGGTCAAGACCAATGCATCTAAGCGACACCGGTTTTAACCAAATTAGGAGAAATTGTGACGTCATTGATCAGCTGTTTTACTTTTGGTCTTGACCAAAGATGACCGTGCTCGGGAAGTGAGTTATGGTTCCGGTCATTGGTTTTGGAAAGGGGTATATTTTCAAATAGCGATTTTTACATTTATTTTAGGAACTTCGATGAGAATCTTGGTCTGAAGGTGAGTTATGTCTCTGGATATCAGATTTAAAGGTGATTCAAGGTTTTCTTTGGAAAAATATCTGGGGCGAACAACTCCGGGATTATGCACCCCATTCGTAGACTACACTGTGTTACCGTTGAACTTAAGAGGTTGGGTTGGTCCTAAGCCGAAAATTCTTGCCTTATTTGGCGCTATTACTAAAATTTTCCAACCAGTCAGTTTGACCGTTCCATCCAAGCAAACGGTCCGTTGACAGCACAACTCTGTCCCAAGGATGTCCAGTGGAGAGAGTTTTCTGGACAATGCAGCAATCCATTGGACAACCATATCTGTAAGAAATTTTGTCCAAGGCATATCCATCGGATAATACAATTGTCAAAACGTTGGACGGCTCTTGGACATCCCCAAAAAAGTCCAAAAGTTTCAATATTTTGACTATTGTACCACTACACTAAATCCATTGGTCATCCAGTGGAACAAAATTCTGTTCAAAAGTTATCCATTGTCTATCCAAAAAATATCTTTATAGTTCACTGTTGGAAAAAATTAATAATTACAATGTATATCCGTTGGTCTAATTTTCTTAGTACACTGGATATACTTATTTGTTCCTATGCATATCCAGTGGACAGTTTTTTCAAAAGCTGCGATATTTTCAATATATAAGTATATAGATACCTATATACAGACCGCTTCAAGCTACTGCGAACATAGGGCGAAAGAAGTCTAATTTGCCAGTGTACGTACATGCAGAGACACCGCACGCCTATCAGTGAAGCAACCAACACTCGCTGCCGTTCGCCTTGTATTTAGTATGCCTCTAACCACGGTGCTTTGTAGAGCGTAGTCAATGAAACCGGAATTTGGTCAATAAATACGCAAATTTTTATAACGTAATTTTCTTATTTTTTGTCACTGATAAATAAGAGCGTTTTATTGTCAACTGCTCAGATTTATCACTGACAACGTGTTACAATGAAAATAATAAGGAGAAACAAAATAAAAGCAAGTTCTCAAAATAAAATAATACATTCTAAAAACCAAAAAGATTCTCCCAATCAAAAAAAAATTAAAGCAAATGTTCGAAAAGTCCTCCTTGCTCGGCTAGACAATATCCGAGCCTACTATAAAAACCCCTTCCAACGTTTCCAAGCATGTTAGGGGTGATAATTTGAAAAGCTTCTTCAAAAACAGATAGAAGTCATTAGGAGCAAGATCGGGAGATCGAGCTGGCCATAAAATAGTTCCCCGTGTACTTATAACCCGATTAGGAAATACATTATCAAGATATTCCCTAACAAGGCCAACATTGTGAGCGGAACAACCATCTTGTTGAAACCATGTTTTACCAAATCTTACACCTAACAACTGCCTAGCAGTTGGAATAATGTGCTGCTGCAGTAGATCCAAGTATCTAGGACCATTCAAATTGCAATTGCCGTTAATAAAAAATGGCCCAATTACGTGTTCCCCTACAATACCCCCCCCCCCAACATTTAGTTTTTGGGGATACTGTGTTCTTACGTCAAAATACAAATGCAAATTTTCCCTCGACCAATATCGAACGTGTGTTGGGTTATGACGATTTGACCATTTGACCATCTGCACTTTTTCGGCAACTTCGTAGACATCCATTTTTAGTTTTAAAAATGTATTATTTCAATTAAGAACTTACCCATCTGTTTCTCGAGCAAGGCAGAAATAAAACAAAATAATAAAAACAAAATGAATTTCCAAAAGATAACACTGCAGCGTGCTTCGAATCCACCTCGGTCGTACGGCACGGAGAGTAAATTGGACTTGATTCCCCCTATGTTCGCAGTAGCTTGAAGCGGTCTGTATTTGAACCACGACTCCAACATCATAAGTGTGATTGGAAATCCTTGCGGATGAAGTTCCTAGCAAAGGATGGGTATTAGAATACTAATTTAATCCAAAATAATGACAAATACTTACTTAAATGATTCGGCTAGATATGAGAGAAATGTTATTGTTGGTAATGAATAAGAAAATTGGATTGGAGGATTGGATATCCAAAACAGTTCGGATAAATGACTAAATTTATTAATGTGCCAACTAGGCCAAGCCCAAATGACATAGATTTTTGGATAAATATTCAGTTCACATTTTCTATACACAAAATGAACGTCCGCCGGATAGAGTTTATTTTTGGTCCGTATCCATTGGATATCCAAAAACTAACTGAAAAAAAGCAGTTCTTTATGGATCATAATTGGAAGTCCTTTGGACTCAGTTTTTTTGTCATCCACTGTCACAGAAAAAACTTTTGTCCAATGGATGTCCATAAATGGTCCATGGATAATGGGGGCGGTTTTGGACAAAAAATGACTGTCCGATGGACAATTTGTGCTGTCTGAGTTGTGATCTACGTCATAGCCTAACCTTAAATCAATGACCAAAAGAATACCCTCGGTCAAAACCGCTTCTCACTGGTCAATGGCTTATAAATCACTTAGGGGAAATCAGCTGTTTTGCTCTTGATAAAAACCAAAAGCACTTCGGACCTGTGTCAATGTGTCCGGCTATAATTTTTGCAGAAAAAATAAAAAATGGAGAAATATCAGGTAGTTTTAAATAACGAAGGAATAGACTATTTAACACAAAGTAAATACCAGGTTGTTGCCTTTGTGTTAAAAGTGAACAGAAGTGAGTACGCCCAGGTATCATTTTTCACGTTCCTATTTTTTTAACCACAAGCTAAGCGTCAGTTAATTTTAACGGTTAGTTTTGAATCAGTGGGTAGTGTTTCATTGGAATCTATTTTTAAAAAGTTAAATTAAAAATCCTGGGTTGAATATGGGCTTTTTTCTTAAGCAGGCTTATCTTGTGCTAGTAATGTTTGGTAAGTTTTAGAGTAACAGGACACGTACTATACAGTATACATACTTGAGCGCAAAAAGTTCTTTTTTAAAATTTATTTTGTTTTATATCTTGTTTAAACTGAGTAGCTGCCTTGGAATCGCACATTGTAATGAATTAAAATTTGAAAAAAAATAAGTACTTACTTGTTTTTGGTACTATAATTTAAAAAACTTTAAGATATACATACAATGAACTTTTCCTGGGGTTTATAAGGTTTTTTCTAACGAATAAGTTAGTAAAAATGAATGTTTTTACCCATGGCAGAAGTGTTTTTTCAGCCTGTATCTCCTTAATAATTTTTTCTTCAGTACACAAACTTCAAAAACCAAACATTTTGGAAACACAGGAGTTTAGATTAAATGATTTTTTTTTTATTTTTTAATTTTCTATTGGTACGGCCATGATGAACCAAAAATATTTTTGTTATGGTAGAGCCATGATGGTAATTTAAGGCTTAAAATATTTTAGCATAATTTAAGGGGTAATGTTTGTGTTTAAGCAATTTTTACTATGTTTCTCACATTTTTATGCCATGATTTTGCTCACATTTTAAAGCTGTTTCACTGTTTTTTAAGTGTTCAAAAAAAATACTGCCATAAAACATTTTTTTTTAAATCACGAGAGCCAAAAAAAGATTTCTGTCCGGTTTTTACCCAAAATTAAATTGAAAAAATCTAATTATTCTTGCCTAAAAATTAAGCCATTTCCGCCAGTTTTCACCAAGTATTTACGAAAAAATCATTTAAGAACATCGTCAAAATATCAAACTGTCAAAGATTAAAATGTCGCAACAATGAACGTTACCGAGTAAAAAGGCACATCGCTCTGGAAACGATTGTTATTTCATTTACCAGCCGCCTTGATTTATAGTGTAAAGATGGTGTGTTGGGAGAAATGGGGATTTTTTAAAGTATTTTCTTGTTTTTCTTGGACTTTTTGATAAAAATGGCAAAATAACCATCTTGGCCGTAGAATATCACCCACTAAAATATTTCCACTCATAATTATGCTGTATTACAAGTTACCATAGTTTTTGTTAAAAATTACACCAAAATATTTTCTAGTACCATCTATTTTTTGTTTTTTTCTAGTTCCGTTATCTCATAGCGACACAAAAATTTGGCTTCCAAATAGTGATATTTCGCATTCCAAAAATTGGCAGAAAAAAATTGAGAACCACCAAGAGTGTGGGGGTCTTATTTTTGCTAAGATCAACACAGCGACTGTCTTTATAAAAAGCCTAAGGTAAATGCACTGTTTTGTATATAAGAAATTAAAAGTTAACGCTTAAAAGTTAAAGTTAACGCGCAATAACGCTTTTGCTCATGAAAATGTAGTTCAAAATTTAACTTTCCTGCCAAAAAATGTATTTAAAAATAACAATTAAATCGAAATTGTCCTGCAACATAAAATATTAAAGGTGGAAGACACCTAAAATACATCTAAATAAATATTATCAATAAAAAATACGCTTTTTGTGGAGTTCCCAACAGTCGAATCTTTGTGCGAAGGACGAAATCTGTCATCATACCTCGTTAAACTACAAACGCCTCTAAAACTTGAGATAATAAGGATTTTTTTGATAAAAATTTTAATTTCTTTTAGTTTAATCCAGAACTAAAGGAAAAACATCATGTCTTGCATATTTTTTTTTATTTTGAAAGAGATTTGAGCATATTTATGTAAAAAAAAATATTATTTTTTTCGCAAATTTTTGAGAGGTTATGGTTGGCCATAATATGACACATGTCGCTCGCCCGTCCGTTCAACCAAGCAACTTTGCATTTTTTAAACAATAATTCTAAACAGAAAAGATTTGTGGCGTAGAGGGCAAAGGGTGAGGGAATAAATCGGAAAAAAGTTTTTCTTCGACCAGGATTTCAACCCGGGACCTCTAGAATACCAGTCTAATGCTCTACCAGCTGAGCTACCGAGGAACTGGGGCTTTAACTGGCTATTCGGGAATCCTTTCGTCCGATTCATTTGTTAGTAGTAGGAAGATCTTTGAACTCTACTGCGGCTTTAAAAACCTAGACATGTTATAAACCTGGTCAAGGAAAAACGTTTTTCCGATTTATTCCCTCACCCTTTGCCCTCTACGCCACAAATCTTTTCTGTAAATTTATTAGGGCGCTAAATTTTCTCTCCATTTAATAATTCTAAAACTAAAGCAAACCCTGGCGTTATAACTGTGGGCTCTGGGTCCTAGCCTAGCGACAGAGGGCGCTCATTCTCAAATAGCATTAATAACTGGCGTTGCATTCAGTTGTATTTAAAAAAAAGTTAAGGTTACCACTCTTTTGTTAGCTAAGTTTTACCATAATTTTAGCTATAAGTTTTACCTTTAAAAGTTGGCCATCTAAATGATATAACTATAGAAGTTATTTTGAATGTAAATATAGTAGTCAAACAATTTTAACAGCCAAAATGCAAATTAAGTGAATCTAGCTATTTTAAAGCAAAAGGAGAGCTGTACTAACGTTTCTGCAGCATTTTCTTGGCTTTAAAGTCTATACTGTTAAAGCCTCAGACTAATAATTTTTATTAATCTGAGGTTAAAGCTGTGTTACTTGGGCAATGAAAAGGAATATCAAGTTGGTCCAACTAATTCTTGATATTTTAGGGTAAAAGAACTAGTTTTACCCTTATATGGTGCTCTAGAGTTTCAAGATGACAATTCTTACATTCAAGTGGACCCAAGCAGTTCTGACTTTCTTAATTGTGAGTAGATTTTATACCGGATGGCTCAAAGAATATAGAATAAAATTATATTAAACCTTGGAGCATTGGTCAATTCACTGCTCCGAGTATTAAAGCTATAGATAAATAGGTCCGTAGAGTTTGTAAATTCATCAAATTTTCTCATCGATGTCATCGGTTTTTTGACAAATGAAATATGCCAGCCATCGAAAACTAAAAAAAAACGCGATAGCCTAGATTTTTCTTTTAATTTTTTCCAATTGTGAAATTTGTGCTGTGTGACGAACGAAAAATCCTCGTAGGGTTTCAGGAGAATATGGCGAGGATAAAACTTATGTCCTTCTTATACCAACGCAAATTAAAGATTTATTTATCTCCTTATTCTGGGTTGATATAGCAAATAAAATAAAACAAGAAATAAGAATTAGTCCCGCGATTGGTTTAACGTGATTATAAATATGGTTTTTTTAATTGGGTGTTCTAATATTATATTATTTTATTTTGCTGTATAAACCCATCATTAGTCCTCGAAAACTGTCTTTCAAATAGTTTTATCCCGAATTTTCTTATCAAGTTGGCAATCTTTATAAAAAACACATAAAAAAATTTGAAAAAAAATAATAACCATAAAAAACAGCTGATTAAATAACGTTAATGACATTCATCGGGAAGGCTCACCGGCTCCTAGAGTCGGTGAGCAACACCTGCTTAACTAAAAAGCCAGTTAACTCTTTTTCGATTTAGTATCCTTTAGCCTACTATAGCGGTCATAGTGACACTCAACTGACTGAGAATCTATGTTTTACCTGTCAATTTGGTTATAAAAATGGCGGCAAACTTTGGCTAAAGGGCACTGAAGAGATAAGAGTTAACTGGCTTTTTAGTTGAGAACGGTGTTGCGGTGAGCATCGATGCCATCAATTGGTGAATTGGTGGAATCAATCAAATAATTTAAGAACCCGATGAATATCACCAAGAATCATAGATGAATTTACAAACTCGATTGTTTTCATCGGTGAGCTCATCGGTGAATTTACAAAGTCGCCCATACTACAAATATTCTTGTGCGTAGAGAAGGGGTTCGGGTTATTCATTGAATATTATCTATTTCTTTTCGATACAAAACTTTATAAGGTTTTTTTGTAGGCATTCAATTAAAATCAGTAAACCAAAGCGCGTGGGGCGATTTTGATAATTGGAAAAGCAAAGAAAACCCAGATAATCCAGCAGTAAGTATAATATCTAAAAAATTACGCAACTAAAAAAAAATAAGTAAAAGGATGTCGCACAAGTCGTACAATTCAAACAACTGCAGACAACATATTTTTTTAGAGGTTTTCTCTCTCCTACATTATTAATTGAAAATTAGTTGATCTTTTTCTAAACTATATCAGGACACACACCATAAAACACATAGCACACTGATTAAAAATTCTGATTTTTTTATTAAAAAAAGCGTTACCAAGTTTTGACCTAGTTTTATCTAAAATATTCGGAATTATTTGAGGATAGGATTTCCAAATTAAATTTCTTTCCAGTTTTAATACATTTCAATAACTAAATATTAATATTTTTATTTTTTTGGTACATGCAACTACTAATCGGTGATTTAATGAGGTATTTTTAAATTTTGATTTGAATTCATTGTTTTTTCGCGCATCCATTTGACGGTGCAATAATTTACAATGTCAGTAAAGTAGCGATAACTCGTAGGCAACGTTTTTGCACTATATTCACATTTATTTCTTACTGCGTGGTAGATAGGCGACCGTGCGTAGACTCCAAAACTTTGTAGTTTTTTATTGAGTAGAGGCTACTGAATTGCAACCAAATTAATATCAGTAGAGTCGTTGCCTCGTAAAAGTAATATTAAAGTAATTAAATGTGACAACTATGAAGTCTGCCTCGGACTGTAAAGTTTTTTCGTGCTTCTAGTTATGTTAAGGCGCAATTACACAGACGAACATGCTCAAATAAACGCTCGTGCAAAAGAACTGAAATTTTTCGCGCGAACATTTTTGTGAGCTTTTCTTTGAACATTTTGTTCGGGTAAATTTTTGAGCAAGTTATTGCTATCTATTTTGGAAACATATTTTTAAGGATGAGAATAAATATAATTTTACATCAGTGATCAGTGATCTCAATTCTTTAAAAAAATGGAACACCAACTTTTATTTTAAACTTTTGTGAAAAAAGGGCGACGGCAAGCAAAACATTATTATTGGCTAACAGTTTTGTCATATTCAATGTTAAAAAATAGTTAATGATGGAGGTAATAACATTTAATTATTTTCTTTAAATTTTTTGGTTTTCTTTCATTACAAAAAGAAAACGGAAATGTCTTCGAAGTAATTACTTTTTAAAATGCAGGTGGATATTTTTAGAGAACTGTTCTGGAGAGTAGTTAGTTGTTCCCTGGGGGGGATAGAGAGGTTTAGACAGTCGGAATGCAGCGCTGTCAAACACTGCTGTAATTTTGTGTGTCAATGTTCATTTGACCAAAACCCCCTCTCACTAGTCTACGGTTTTTACCTTCTCCTAACCCAGCAACAGCAATAAATAAGTGCCAATTTTTATTTTAAATTAAAAAGTTACAAGTATACTGGCATATCCACTATAAAAATCAGATCAATCGAAGTTGCTTATGAGGTAAAACGTGAATTTCGACATCAAATCGTTTTTCCGTCGGAAAGCACTTAATTAAAAATACCTTGTTTTAAAACTTAGTCTTTCTATTTTCAGTGAAGTTCAATGAATTCCCATAAAACTATAAAATTTAAATTTGTAAGAAATTTTTATTACCAACATTTCTTCAAACAAATTTTGCTCAACATTCTCTCCAAAATTTACGTGTGTTTTTTTGTACGCGATTTTGCTCGAACATTTCTTTGAACATTTTGCTCAAGAGGCTCGTGTAAATGTTTGTCGGCATTTCAACATCAAAGGAAAGTTTGTCTGTGTAAATGTGCCTTTATTCAAGAGCTTCAGGCTACTGCGAACATAGGGGGAATCAAGTCCACTTTACTCTCCGTGCCGTATGACCGAGGTGGGGTCGAAGCACGCTGCAGTGTTATCTTTTTTAAATTTATTTTGTTTTATTTCTGCCTTGCTCGGGAAATAGAGGGGTAAGTTCTTAAGTGAAATAATACATTTTTAAAACTAAAAATGGATGTCTACGAAGTTGCAGAAAAAATGCAGATGGTCAAATGGTACTATCAAGGCAGACCATTGAGACTTATTCAACAACTTTTTTTGGAGAATTTTTTAAATCGTCCAGAACCTAGTTTATCAACGATTCATAGGTTTGTGCAGAATTTTGAAAAGTTTGGTTGTGTAGCGCCAAGAAACCATAAAAAACCCACTGTTTTGAATGACGAGCAGGAAGTACGAGATGTGATGATTTGCGCTGCAGTGGAGGAAAATCGAATTAACTAGCCACCAAATTGCCGGAGCAGTTGATACGTCAGCCACTTTCTTGCGAGTTCTCAAAAAGAGTGATTATCATTCTTACAAAGCGTCGAAAACGCATCAAATTTTTCCGAAGGACAACTATCGTATTTTGCGAAACAATGATGGAAAGGGCTAATCGTGATAAAAACTTTATTTTCTATTGGTTTCACAGATGAAAGCACTTTTCCGTTATTGAATCGTCATAACCCAACACACGTTCGATATTGGTTGAGGGAAAATTTGCATTTGTATTTTGACGTAAAGACACAGTAACCCCAAAAAGTAAATGTTTGGGGGGGTATTGTAGGTGAACACGTAATTGAGTCATTTTTTATTGGCGGAAATTTGAATGGTCCTAGATACTTGGATCTACTGCAGCAGCATATTATTCCAATTGCTAGGCAGCTGTTAGGAGTGAGATTTGGTGAAACATGGTTTCAACAAGATGGTTGTCCCGCTCACAATGTTGGCCTTGTTAGGGAATATCTTGATAATGTATTTCCTAATCGGATTATAAGTACACGGGGAACTATTTTATGGCCAGCTCGATCACCCGATCTTGCTCATAGTGACTTCTATCTGTGGAGTTATATCAAAAATTAAGTTTACGCGCATGAAAGGGCTAATAATTTGCAAGAACTTCGGATTAAAATTGAAGAAGCTTTTCAAACTATCACCCCTAACTATAATAGGCTCGGATATTGTCTAGCCGAGCAAGGAGGACTTTTTTCGAACATTTGCTCTAATTTTTTTTTGACTGGGAGAATCTTAGAACGTATTATTTTATTTTGAGAACTTGCTTTTATTTTGTTTCTCCTTATTATTTTCATTGCAACACGTTGTTAGTGATAAATCTGAGCAGTTAAAAATAAAACGCTCTAATTTATCAGTGACAAAAAAAACAAAAAATTCCGGTTTTATGGACTACACTTCACATTGCACCGTGGTTAGAGGCGTACTAAACGCAAGCCGCGAATGGTGATCGCAAGCCTGCGTGTACGTACACTGGCAAATTGGACTTCTTCCGGCCTATGTTCGCAGTAACCTGAAGCGCTCTGTATAGTTATACAGACCGCTTCAAGCTACTGCGAACATAGGGGGAATCAAGTCCAATTTACTCTCCGTGCCGTACGACCGAGGTGGATTCGAAGCACGCTACAGTGTTATCTTTTGGAAATTCATTTTGTTTTTATTATTTTGTTTTATTTCTAAAAATGGATGTCTACGAAGTTGCCGAAAAAGTGCAGATGGTCAAATGGTTAAATCGTCATAACCCAACACACGTTCGATATTGGTCGAGAGAAAATTTGCATTTATATTTTGACGTAAGAACACATTATCCCCAAAAACTAAATGTTTGGGGGGGGGTATTGTAGGGGAACATGTAATTGGGCCATTTTTTATTAACGGCAATTGCAATTTGAATGGTCCTAGATACTTGGATCTACTGCAGCAGCACATTATTCCAACTGCTAGGCAGTTGTTAGGTGTAAGATTTGGTGAAACATGGTTTCAACAAGATGGTTGTTCCGCTCACAATGTTGGCCTTGTTAGGGAATATCTTGATAATGTATTTCCTAATCGGGTTATAAGTACACGGGGAACTATTTTATGGCCAGCTCGATCTCCCGATCTTGCTCCTAATGACTTCTATCTGTTTTTGAAGAAGCTTTTCAAATTATCACCCCTAACATGCTTGGAAACGTTAGAAGGGGTTTTTATAATAGGCTCGGATATTGTCTAGCCGAGCAAGGAGGACTTTTCGAACATTTGCTTTAATTTTTTTTTGACTGGGAGAATCTTTTTGGTTTTTAGAATGTATTATTTTATTTTGAGAACTTGCTTTTATTTTGTTTCTCCTTATTATTTTCATTGTAACACGTCGTCACTGATAAATCTGAGCAGTTGACAATAAAACGCTCTTATTTATCAGTGACAAAAAATAAGAAAATTACCTTATAAAAATTTGCGTATTTATTGACTAAATTCCGGTTTCATTGACTACGCTCCACACAGCACCGTGGTTAGAGGCGTACTAAATACAAGGCGAACGGCGGCGAACGGCAGCGAATGGCGATCGGAAACCTGAGTGTTGGTTGCTTCACTGATAGGCGTGCGGTGTCTCTGCATGTACGTACACTGGCAAATTAGACTCTTCCGCCCTATGTTCGCAGTAGCTTGAAGCGGTCTATATAGTGGAATATATTACTTTCGGTTATAACTTTATATTTTTACGACACTGTGGTGAATTTAAAGTGACAATAACGACATTTTTCCTATAAATAGATTTTTGTAGGAAATACTACTACGCTTTAACCCATTTTTGGTGGCAATGGCAATAGCACCAGTGAAATTGACTATAATTGTTGCTTATGACGGGCAGACTGCGTCAAGCACGCGCAGTGGATTATGCGCCTTCGACCTTGCCCAGGGCCCACTCTGATTTGTACACTATTTTCTCTGTTTTCCAAAGTTATTAGGATCCCTATAAAAAAACCGAAACCAAATCTGGCAGAAACATAATTTGTCAGAATTTAAAAGAAAAGAAAATAATTGGTTCGAAAAAAATTGTTTTAAGCCAGATGCCTTGGTTTTGACAGGTTGCTATGGCAACAACCGAATTTTTCGGAAATTTTTTCGGTCACGTGACCTAGTTGAAAAATTAATAAGTGATA
Organism: Oxystoma pomonae; assembly: GCA_963921995.1. NCBI lineage: Eukaryota > Metazoa > Arthropoda > Insecta > Coleoptera > Brentidae > Oxystoma > Oxystoma pomonae. Next base: position 62,529,082 of record OY998171.1, read on the forward strand.
ATATCCCTGGCTTGACAGCTGTCACGTGCAGATGCCAGAATAACAACAGAGGCGTAGGTACAATTTTCTATTCATTTTATGATATTTTCTTTGCGACAACAAAATTTTATATGACGAATAATAATTAATAAACAAAACAAAAAGATATTGGTGAAACGTCATTCCACCGATGTGCTGCAGCAGTCACACCCAACTTCGCAGATTTTATGTTTCCTACCTAAATACTTACCGCGTTAAATTGTCATCGACTTTGCAAGAGAATAATTAATTTTTCCTTCTCTATAATAGTATAAGATTATTAGAGTATGAAGAAATGTGTTAATTTCGGGATTTTAAGAATCATTTTTTTTTACTCGGGCAAAGGGAAAGTGAAAAAAAAAGTATTTGAAATAAAAAACACCTATATAACACATGTGCCTATACACCTATTTTTCCCTATCCTCTAGTACTATAATATTGTGTGATTTGAATAGAATATAATCAACTTTATACAAAGTTGCAAACCTTATTTTACCAGAGTACCAGGGAATTGTAAAAATAATAGATGAATAAGTGTATAGCCACAATATAGGTAACACAGACATTCAAAATGTGAAAAAAGTAATTAAATAGCCACCTTATATTAAAACACCAAACCTCAAAGCAAAATAAACGCTTGCCAAATTGTCAAAATTTGTATTTTTTAAAAAAATAATTTTTGTTATAAAATTTTCGTACCGAATCCCCCGCAAGCTTGAATTAATCTCCGTAAATTTTTTCTCTGTTGCGAATTTTTATAATAAAATCCGCACCTCGAAAAAATTTTTCAGAAACAATTCAAGCTCTAGGGAGATTATAAGTGAAAATTTAATGACGGGAAAATCAAATCGCTAGAAAATATATGCATAGAATTAAATTTAAACGAAAACACAAAATATCAGAAAATATTTTTAACGAAAATAATTTAATAGAAACATAAAATAATTCCAAACCACAAAATTCATGAACCCTAATCTGTCCGAAAATGATTTGAACCGATAGCCACGAATTCAATTGCTACGTTGCCAGGATTACGGCAGAGAAGAGTCGAAGTAAATTGTGATATTGTATTAATTTACCCCCTTTACATCCCTCAATCACCCCCGACCCCCAAATTTTTTCGTAATATTAAAATCGGTTCACGGGAAGTTTGTCACAAATGACAGCTAGAAACTGTCAAGGTAAATAAAATAGGTTAAGGTCGTAGTTACAATCTGGGGAATTGGTTTTAGCAACACTGTACGGGAAATCAATTAATCGACTTGTTTTTTTTGCAAAATTTTACGTCATTGAATTTGTTTTCCATGGTAACGCGGAGACTTTATTTATGTTTATTCACAGTGGAACGACAGAGATTTTTTAGCACCGGGTTAAAAATTCGGGGTTAGAATACTTATTTTGACTTTTCGCGTTCTGCGCCGCTAAAAAACCAAGTAAAATACTAAAATAAAAGAAAACCATTTATTGCAGAATTACCTGCTAAAAAATCGCTACCTAACGACAGGTTAACTTAAAAGCATGCAGATTGAAAAATCGACTACTGGGGCTAGACGAAATAATCGTATTCTATTTTAAACAGCAGCGTCGACGACTAGCAGGAGTCTTTCCAACCTCTAAATGGAGCTCAAGTATCCGTGTGTTTTTAAAACTGAGGTTCTAAAATCTATCCTTTGCACTCCAAGATTTCACTAGTACACTTGCACAAAACTATGCCGCAATAATTTAAATTTAAAAAAAATGGTTGAATCAAAATAAAAACAAAATTATGTGGGGTTATGCGCGCCGAATTTTTATGCGAATTCCTAGTAATCCCAGCGAGCCAGTAAAGTTCTCTTGGTTTTTTGATAAACTCGTGGTAATGCCCGCGCAGCGCTAGACCTTTTTCGGCTGGCGACCGCACACGCGGAGTGGGTTCATATTTGTTTTAGGACAATGTTTTTGAAAACACATTTTTAAAAGATAAACATAACCTCGAATGGTTTTCTGTCAGAAAACGTAAAAATACTCTTCTGTCCCACTGCGGCCCGATTTAAAGTTTGTTGACAAAACACCTGTAGTTACCATGGAATCGTATAAATTCTGCGATCTATCGGCCAACACTTGAACTGCGTGTGTCTCCCAAATTCAATGAAGTGTGGTTGATTGATCGGTAGAAAAATGTAATCCAGAGGAAATTGTGAGTATTTCTCTATTTTTTTTGTTGTTGTTGTTGTTTGTTCTAAACCGCAATTATTTTGAGGATTTTGGGATAGATGACAGCACCAGAGTTTTTATTTTGAAGAAAAAATAATTCAGAATTTTGGAAAATCCTTCACATATTTTTTGTTAAGCATTTAAAAATGATCGCCCCTGCAAAATTTTAGCTAATTCTGATGTTCAGTTTTCCCTGTGCACTCTGGCAAAATATAATTAAAGAACAAGGCGTTGCCAGTTGCACTTTTTTTTTACTTAAAATCTGGGGAGAAACTATAGCCTTAATCATATATTTATGAGCTTAAATATACGCCTTTGCAATGCTTTCGGCGTGCACAACTTTGTAAGCAGAATGTCCTATATATATGCCTATATCTTTCTCTTTTACTCTTTTATGACTCTTATATTGTCTCTTTCTGGCGTCAAAGCTTAGCGGTTCTTCATCGTCATCGGGTAACCAACCAAAATCCAGAAAGACAGCTGTGCAGTTGTCAAAATTTTTCTATTTGTTTACGTTTTTAGAAAATCAGTCTTTTCTCTTTTTAAATAAATAAATATATGAATAGAAATAATTTTGAGGTATTTTCACTTTTTTCCCTTCAAATTTTAAGAGAAAATAGCTACCAACCTGTGGAACTTCACTTTTGTTGTTTGGCGGCATACACAAACACAGCAAGTCTTTTTGCGGCAACTCCTAAAAACTCTCGCGTAACCAAAGATTAAAATATCACAATAAAAAAATTTGCATAAACGAAAACGCGGAAAACGACTGTGTGATCAAAACAAATCAACAAAAATGGCGTCTCGACCGAAAAGCGAAGACGAAGGTCGCGAAACCGACCGCCTCGTAAAATTTTCGCGCATGTGCATAGGCGCGGAGCTAAGACGGCTCCATGGCCTGCTAGATTTTAGATCTTGTTAACAAGTTTGGCCGGGAAGGGGACCCATAAAATAAAGAAAAGTAAAATGCAATAATCGTTATTTATAGAAACAAACTTTGGCAAAATCGTATTTTGTAGAAATCGAACTTTGAAGAAAAGTATATCAAAGAAATCGTAAAACGTAAAAATTGGTAAGGCGAAATCTGTTCTCTGCCTGACAGGTGTTTGCATGCGAGCTTAGAATAAGAAAGGGCATAGAAAAGACATTTTTTTTATTTTTTTATACTAAATTTCAAGAAGTGGTGGGTTGGTTTGGGTTGCTTTTTTAAGTTTTTTGGATTTATCTGGGTTGGTTTGGGTTGGTTTAAGTTTTTTAACTTAGGAGAAGTCGGGTTGGTTTAGAAAAGAAAAATAACTTGATCTACACCCTTTCTTATTCTAAGGGCACATACAAAGTGCTGTCAGGCACAGAACAGATTTTCGCCTTACCAATTTTTACGTTTTACGGTTTTTCTGTTTTACGATTTCTGCGATGTATAATTTCTCCGAAGTTCGATTTCTACAAAGTACGATTTTGCCATTGTTCATTTCTATTTCTCTATTGTATTTTTTTACAAACTATAGGGACTCCCTGGGAAAGGCCTATGTTTAACCTCATACATATATGGCCTTAATAAAAAAACAATCCCCGTGTCTTCTTCCAAATAAAGAAACTTGTCAACGCCGCAATCCAGAGCCTACGGCGATTTAAATTTGACGCATTCCCAATAGCATTTGGATGGATTGTGGTTCTGCTCATTTAAGAATCGGGCATATTATTTTTTATCAATTTGTGGTTCGGGTGTTTTTCGTTTCTAGAAAATTATTTTAGATACTTTTGTCATTCTGATATTTTAAGGTTCGGGAAAATTATAATCGAGTAAATTATATTCGTGTCTTTTAAGGATCGAGTAAATTAAAATTCTAAAAAATTATATTCGTATACATTATTTTCTTGGTGTCTTACTTTCGTTCATATTTCGTTTCGGACGTTTTATTTCGTGTTCAATTGTGTTTCTGTTTTTGTAAATTTAGTATACATATGCTACGTTTTCATGGGAATTGAGTTCGTTCTGAAAATGATTTCAATCCGATACCGTCCATGAAAACGCCTGTTTTTCCAGTATTCAAATCGATTTCAATCTAGATCCGACCCTGAAAATTTTTAGGGTTGGATCAAGATCGTATTGAGATCGAAATACCGATTTTCCATGAAAACGGGGATTGAGTTTACACATGTATATTGCGTCGGACTACCAAACAGCCGCCAAATTATATTTTATTGCTCTCACTCTTTTTGAGAAAGAGAGAGAGAGAGAGAGAGAGAGTGTGAAATAGAAGTGAAACTGTGGAACCGGCATTCTAAAATTTGGGGGAGTGTATAGAAAAAAGAAGATTAATAACATAACCTTACTTAAATAACTAAAGATTTGTTTTTTTTTAAGACTTTATAAAAATTTATTATGGAAATAAAAGAAATATTTGGCTCGAAAGTGTATGTGCTATGCACATATGCTAGTCCAGCATTTCTTTCTTCACTTCCACTTGCAAACAGAGTAGTAATTAAAATTTAAAAAAAAATGTGTGGCAAGGGCCAACATCATCTTTTGAATAAAATACATTTAAAAAAAAAAAGTACCAAAACTCAAAAATGAATATTTGACAACTGTCAGCTACCAAATATCAAAATTTGAAAACCGTTTTCAAATCGATTTGAAAACCTGTCATGAAAACTCATGAAAAAAAGTTTTCAAAACATATTGAAAACGAATTCAATATCCATGAAAACATAGCAATAGTTTCTCATAGTTATATGGGTAAATCCTATTTTAGATTCCACACTCACAAAGATTGCCCTGTTCGAATGATGAAGTCGTGTTCCCGCACGGAATCAATACAAGCGTTTATTACGACCAATATCTGACATTTAGAGGAGAGATTTTTAAATTTGGTGACGATTTTTACGAATCGTCTCAGTTTGAGAGTTTTTTGGAGAGTTCAGTGGGAAGAGGTAACTGAGAAGGCCTTAAAGGGTCTCAAACATAGTTGCTGGGCATCGCGCAACCCAAGTAACACAGGGTGTTGTAGATAAGCTGGGATAACGTTTCGGCAGCAAAGCAAGAAAACAATAATGCTTTTACTATCTACTGCCGCAACGGTTTGAAAACGTTATGAATATGTTATCACAGCTATTTTGAATTTAACTGTTCTCAAAAAAAATGTATTTAGAAACAGCAACTAAATCAAAATTTCTTTCCCACATAAAAGATTAAAGGTGTAAGGCACCTAAAATGAATAAGATAAAAAAATATAAAAGAAATGGCAACGCGGTCGACAAACTTCCACTGTCATATACAGGGTGTCAGAAAATTTCGATTCCCCTAATATCTAAAGAGAAAAAAAGTTGAATTCCTCATACTTGGATAGTTTATAAAAAAGCCCTGTATATTTTGTATAAATTTGAATAGGGCTTTTCGAAAAATACCTAAAATGTTAACTTTTTTCACCAGAGACTAGAACCCACGTTATAGATATGTTTTAATTTTGTTTTTTCGGAAAATGGCGCGTAAAAAATCTAATTTTTATTTTGAATTATTTAGAAACGAATTATTATGGTGGCGTAGCCAGAAATCGACTCTGGGGGGGGGGTTCATTTTTTAATGAAATTTAACTATGGCAAATTTTTTAAAATTAGGTATGTGCCTATTGCTTGAGCTCTTGAACTGAAGAGAGGGGAGAGGGGCAGTTTAATAGGTGTCGAGTTAGTGTATATGAAACAAAAATACTTATTTTTAAAAGCAAGTCTGATCTAGTCTCATTTGCAGATTGGTTTTAAAATTAACCCTTAAATGCGCCGCAGGCAAAAATTTTGAAAAAATACACTAAACTGCTATTTTTTACGCGTTTAAAATGTTGTTGACAAAAAAATTGCTTAAAATTAAACAAAATTGTAACAATATTTAATATTGGTATAGCGCCGCAAGCGAAAATTTGGACAAAAAATTATATAAAAATGTTAATCTCTTAAGTTTTTTGTAAAATATTTCACAAACCGTCAGTCACAAACCGTAGTAAAAGGTCAAAAAAGTGGGACAGCTCTCCCTGGGGCCCTTGATCATGATTAATTTATTGTAGATTGGGTTGGACTTCCTAGGGGGGGGTTTAGTCCCCCCCCTGGCTACGCCACTGATTATTATAAGGAAACGAAAACTGTGTTGCCATACATTTAATTGTATTTTTAAATAACACGTTCTGATGACTACTTTGAGGGTTTCTTTGTTGTACTCATTGAGCTTATAGGAAGAAACTTTATTGTAATTCCACTCAAAAACTCTTAAAGAAATTTATAAAGGACCTATCTTTTATTTTAGAAATCAACAATGTTTCTCGAATTCGTACCTTACAACATATTTTTTACTAGCAACTTTGCCTGCGGTTTTTCCCAATTTTTTTCTCTTCAGTGGACTTGCGCCAGAAAAAAACGACTTCGAAAAGACGAAAACACAAAAGCCCTAACCTCACAAACATGTTACCTTGAGTCGACCAATGAAAACGTGAAACGCAAAGTGGGTTTTAGTCTCTCGTACTTTTTTCTAACCGTTTCTTTCAATAAACTGACAAAATTATCTCTATAAACCCAATGAGTTTAAAAACAATAAAAATTATATTCGGTCATGTTATTACATTTATAAAAAAAAGCTTAAGTCATTTCCAAGATTCTTGCACCTCTTTGCAAGCTATTGGCCCACACGTGTAAAGCAAAAAAATAATAGATTTTTTTTTGCTTTATTTCTCCATTTTTTACCGATCATTTTTTTTATTTTTAGAGGTATTTAAATTTCCAAGACATACTTTAATCGACGATCCACTTGTAGAATGTTCCATACCAAGCAGACAGGCATGTGAGGCGGCAAAAAACAGCGATTTAAAATGTCTTAATCCTGTAACTCCGCATGGCTTTTGTCCTGGCTACCAAATGTGTGGTAATACAAGACCCCCTATCAAAAAATCCAATACACAACCTTGACGAACACCTCCCCTCCTATGGACTTTTTTATTTAGATCTTGTTCATCTAAGCCAACTTTTTTAAAAGAGATTCCATGAGCTTTCTCATAATCTATGAAACAGGCACACTGAGAACAAAAATAAGGACAACGTAGACAATATTGAACTGCCAGAACTCAAAATCTGGGCTAAGGCAACCATAAACTCGGGCTAGTAAAAGTATTCAGCGAATCTTAATTTTTTACGAACTTTAAAACTTTCGTGTCCTCTCCAAACTCCTGCCCTCTTTCTATTTTTTGCTTCTGATGTCTTCTGAGTAAACTAGAGTTTCGAACTTCCATTTTTTACTTTTTCACCAAACACAAAGCCCCCCAAGCAGCAATTTAACGGCGTAGCGACGTTGTTAAATGCGACCCGACGTTATGATGCGACGTCGTTTTAGCCAACATGCCGACCCGTCGTTGTGCAGTGACTGGAGTCGAAATAGTAATCGTTCTTATTACTTCGTAAAATACGACCCAAAATGACTACACTAGCGCCCTCTTTGTTATTGATTTTTTGGTGGTGTTTCAATACCCAAAATGTTGCCCATCTCAAACTTTGGGATTTTCGGTTACTAAAAGGAACTTATTTTTACACACTTTAGAAAATGGCAAACAAAAAATTATAATTTGATAATTACCGTTTATTAAATAGTATTTATATGGCCACTATGGGAGCAAAATTTAAAAACGCAACTCGGTTTACTGACAAATATGTTTAGAAAAGGAATGAAAAAACACGTGCGCCCTTGATTTGTTTGTGTTTAAACAAAAAATATTGCTTTTTTTTAATGTAATGGTCAAATACCTGTCTCGCCCGGAACATAAAACGTCTCCAAAATGCCATTCAATGGTGTTTGTAGTATTTTTTGCCGTGTTTAGTAAATATAAACAATGGCGGCCACTTCGAACATAAACGACGTCATCAAAAATGGCGAATATTATGAGAATCCCAAAAATACCCGTAAATGGACTACAGTCCCAAATGAACCACTTACCACGACCGTTGGTTACTATCAACCCAACATGCGACTGGAAAACGCTCCAACAATTCCGCCGATGACAGTTGACAGTCTCCATAACCTTACTTTTTATTCGATTTTTCTAAATAAATGGTCGGTGAACTGTGAAATAAAATTTAGTTTTTTCAAATATGGCAGGACACTTCAAAGATCCTACTTCTTGGAAGCAAAAGCAAAACGTATTTTTAGTGAGCGGCAAGAAGTGAAGCTGTGGATCAGACATTACTGTTTAAAGAGCACCAGTCTTTCTCTTTCGCCCATATACCTATTTGTAGAGTAATGTCATCTCTCTTTCACCAGTTGAGCCAGTTATTTAAAATCTAGAGAGAGATACGGAGATCTGCCGTACATAAGTGCGGCAGAGAAGGAAAATATAATGCCATTAGTTCCTTTGGAAACTTTTCTTCGTCACAAGAAAAGGGCACTTAAGTTCGACAAAACTCCGGCCGGAAAACGTCGCAAGGCCGGCCAGAAACGTCGCAAGTTCACGTAATGTGAAAGTTGTTTAGACGTTGATACGTCGGCAGAACGTAACTAGTCTCATAAAATCGTCCACACGACGTCACTGGTTTACTAGAAAATGCACCAACGCGTGACAGGTCGGCTAAACGTTGGGTAGACGGTAACAATGTTACTGCAGTATTATCTAACGTTAGAGCAACGGAATTTTGTCGTAATATGTAAGACCGTCTGAAGATCACTAATTTATACACCCAAATTAACGTCCATTTAGGTGAAGTATGTGGTCATTGGTCAGAAAATTGTTGCTTGGGACGACAGAGGTCAATACTGAAAGAAAGGCGCCACTTATAATTTCATACATCAAAGAAATCTCAGGAAAGATAAGAAGAATAGGCAATCAATACCATCTTCGTCTTCAAAAACGACCACAACGATAAGAAATGAATTAACGGAAACTAAACCACAACGCCACGACATCAAGAACTGCATCTACCAGTGCACAATGGTTCAGTGTCCATATAGCCCGAGGTCAAAAATCATATATTACATTACATTTTAACAAATTTAATATAATATGTAGATTGTTACAAATTAATTAAGCTCTTGTTTCTGCTAATTTAGGGGCTAATTTTGAGTACAAACAAATGATTAGATTAGCAATAATGTTAAAAAAAATTTCTTATAGCCTTTTCCTATGGCACAACCTTCATATGAAGAAGTTCTTTAAATCATTATATTTAAAAAAGTTGGGACAAAGTAGGACGAGATTCTTACAGAGATTGAGAGTAGAAAGACTAAGCTTTGTTTTTCTGAATATATAAGAAAGTACTTGAGAGGACTTAATCCTTTCTAAAACTTTAGTACAGTTAAATTTTATTACTTAAAAAACAATAAATCATACAAACGTTCTATTTTTTAATTAATAAACGCAACACGTTACACTTATCTTGAACTGAATATATTGCTTATAAAGGCTGTCAACGTATATTTTGAATATTCATATCCAAAAATTGACAAGCTGAACAAGTCTTCTACACGAAAAATGGAGATTTAGACATTAACGAAACCCAATCCTAACATTTATTGTTTTTGTCACGTTTACTAGCCTACTAAATTAGGATTCCCTATGACCTAAGAACCTTTTTTAAGTAGTTTGGAATGTTTAGGACAAAATAAAATAATAATTTGTAAAAAATATCCCGATAAATTTTTTAAATTTTGTCATAGGGATGAACCACTGTGCAGTGTGGGGATATCTACATCGGAGAAACCAGCAGACCCATGGTAGTTCGCCTTATAGAACACAAACGCAAAACAAGTGGATAGAACTGGATCTAAAAAATTATTTTTATTAAAAAAAACTTTTAAAGAACAAGCTTTTATTAAATGCACTCTAAAGTAGAAAATAATTTTTTTATCTTTCTTATACAATAATAAAAGCGATGGGCGCAAATTAAAAAACTTTGAGTATCGTATATCTGTCACATTGACGATTCACCTAAGAAACAGTTGTATTACTCTATAACCTAAGGAAATTTTCAAAGGCTTGGCAAGCACGACAATCTCACCAGTTCTCAGCTTCTTTAGATGAATGCATTATGTTTATCATTCGAATAGAAGAAGAATTTAGTTCTTCTTTTGTAGGTCTCTCTTTGTCACCGTAAAGTTAAAATTTTTAATTTGCCCCCATCGCTTTCATTATGGTATAATAAAGATAAAAAATTATTTTCTACTTTTGAGTTAATTTAATACAAGCTTGTTCTTTAAAGTTTTTGTAATAAAAATTTATTTTTCAATTTTTAGATTTCTACCCTAAATCGTCCATTTTGAATCCCCCATATTGAAATTTTAAAATCTGATCACAAAATCATATCTCCTTCTCAAAAAACCAGTATATGCCAATTTTGATTTAAATCGAACAAAGTAAATCTTTTCCCTCATTAGAGGGAAGTGTGTAACTAATAGTACCATATTATTGTATTGTCGCCGGTATAAAATTTTAAAAAAAATATAAAAATAATAAAGTATAAACGCATACCAAATTTAAATAATTTTTGAATTTGTACCCTTAATCGTCCATTTTGAATCCGCCATATAGAAATTTTCAAATCTGATCAAAAATTCATAATCCCCCTCCTTAGAAACCCCTGTATGCCAATTTTGATTGAAATCGAACAAACTAAATCTTTTTCCCCCTCCATTCCCTCGTTAGATGGAGGTGGGTACCTCAAAATACCATATTATTGTATTTACCATACCAAATTTAGCCTCAATCGGAGAATAAGTCGGTTAAAATTGGTTAGCAAAACATGACCGAAAATCATCCATCTTGAATCCGTCATATTGAATTTTCAAAATATGATCAGAAATTCGTATTCCTTATCCCCAAAAGCATCCGTATACCAATTTTGGTTAAAATCGGACAAACTTAGATGTTCTTCCCACTCCACTCCTCTCGTAGGGGGGAGGGGTACCTAATAATGAAATTATTGTATTGTTACCGGAAATATAAATGCATGCCAAATTTGAAGGCAATCGAATGTGTATAAGTTAGTTAAAATTGGTTAACAAAAGATGACCAAAAATCGTTTATCTTGAATCCGCCATATTGAATTTTCAAAATATGATTAGAAATTCGTATCTCCATACACACCAAATTTCGACGAAATCGGGCGTACTTCAACTGTACCCCAATTTACCCCCTTCGAGTAGGAGGGAGCTGTCAATTTCATCACAATATATTCTTGTGTTGTCACCGCAACTATATAAGCATGCCAAATTTGAAGTCGATCGGATGTCGGGAAGTTGGTCAAAATTAAGTTGCAAGATTCCACCCGAAGAAACATATCTCATTACATATATATATATATATATATATAGATATATAAAATCTGTTCAAGCGAAAGTTCAAAGAAACAGCATTCATACAGAGGAACCAGAATGTATTTTCTCAACAAAGCGTCATCACCATTCTCATTCTCGGAGGAAACAGATTCCAACTGCGAAACAGCAGAGCCAATCAAGAGAGCATATAAATCTAAATAGACAGGACACCTAATGGTAAATTTGCAACCCCGCTCAACTGACTTGAAAAAGTGGCGCAGCTATCGGTTTTCTTGTTTCTTGGCTTCTAAACTTGGTGCGCCACTTTCGCTTTTGCTCTTGCTTATTTTTATCGATCCAAAGCAGTGGCGGCGCACAGAAAAAGCAGTGGCGGCGCACAGAAAAATCCGCGTTGGGAACTATCCATAATATCGATCGCCCGCGTTGCGCTGCAGACAACAGACCTATGCCGGTACAGTCACAGGTGGCGAATACAGAGGGAGGCGATCGACCCCCTCTCCGACGAAATTACGTACCAACTTCCTGCTCTGCGGCGTCAGTTTTTTTTTTATTTTAAATTAAACATTACTCTTTTAGAAGGTTTCGTCTTCGGCGGTCAAATTTTTAAAAAAATTATAAAAACAATTTTGGACAAGACTCCCCATGATGAGAATTGACACGGTTACGCCACAACCGCCTCTTTTGAATGAAGAGAACAGAACCAAACCACTGAAAGAATATCCAATTTATCATATGAGACCATCAATTTTCACATACCTTCTCACCCATTCTGATCTCCTAATCGTGTATTTTTCAGACATTTGGGAATGACGGGGTTATTAAAATTTGAAGTAACCTTAAGGCGCATTTACACAGACAAACTTTCCTTTGATGTTGAAATGCCGACAAACATTTACACGAGCCTCTTGAGCAAAATGTTCAAAGAAATGTTCGAGCAAAATCTCGTACAAAAGAACACACGTAAATTTTGGAGAGAATGTTTATTTGAAGAATTGGGGGTATAAAAATTTCTTTACAAATTTAAATTTTATAGTTTTATGGGAATTCATTGAACTTAACTGAAAATAGAAAGACTAAGTTTTAAAACAACGTATTTTAATTAAGTGCTTTCCGACGGAAAAACGATATGATGTCGAAATTCACGTTTTACCTCATAAGCAACTTCGATTGATTTGATTTTTATAGGGGATATGCCAGTATACCATAATTGGCACTTATTTGTTGCTGATGCTGGGTTAGGAGAAGGTAAAAACCGTAGACTAGTGAGAGGGGGTTTTGGTCAAATGAACATTGACACACAAAATTACATGACAACAAACAAGGGTCAACGCAGTTTTTTATGAAAGTTTTAGAACAAATCTTTCCATAAAGAAAGGGCTCTCCGACTAAAAACAAAGAAATTCATTTCATTTTATTGACGCGTAGAACTTGCGTTTCCGATTTTTTAAATATTGAAATTTTTGGCGATTTTTACAAGCTTTTATTTATGTATGTTTGTATGTTCGGCTCAAATCTTGCAACTCAAATTTGGTATTCAATTTCAGTTTTCGTTGTGTATTTATAGTTGCGGCGACAATACAATAATATGGTATTATTAGGCACCCCCTCCCGCTAATGAGGGAAGTGAATGAAGAAAAAGATTTATTTTGTTCGATTTCAATCAAAATTGGCATACAGGGGTTTTTAGGGAAGAGAATTATCGAAAGGATGGATTTATGACCCTTGTCTAAAAAATATAATTTAGCAGTAATAGACTAGACTTTTGATTCGGAATGTTGCCCCTTTGCATATTGTTTGTTCGGTGTCAGTAATCGACCTTGATTATTGCATTAAATTGACAGTAAATATCTATCTTCAGCATTTTCATAAACCTTTTGCTTTTTTAAGCAACCCTTGGGGCCTTAAACTAAGTAGGTAAATCTGGTGTGAGGACTTTAAAAAAAAACAATCAAAGCTAAGGTTAAAGTTAAGTTACAAAAATATGTTTTAAAAAAAAATCCCATCCTCACCACTCCTCATAGTCGTGAGGCGCGGATTACCGCTTAAAAGTGCAATTTTTGAGTTTTTTGCCGATATTTGAAAAATTCAAAAATTTTTTGGAAAAGAAAAATTTTCCTGGCTTGTTTTTCGAATTTAGGAAAAAAACCCTTGGAAATAAAAAAAACTCGCAAGAAAGTCCCAAAAAAAACCCTAAGAAAAAAATATTATAAGTAAGTAATATGTGACAAAACTGATAGCCAATAATAATGTTTTGCTTGCCGTCGGCTTTTTTTAACAAAAATTTAAAATAAAAGTTGGTGTTCCATTTTTTTAAAGAATTGAGATCACTGATCACTGATGTGAAATTTTATTTATTCTCATCTTTAAAAATATGTTTCCAAAACAGATAGCAATAATTTGCTCAAAAATTTACCCGAACAAAATGTTCAAAGAAAAGCTCACAAAAATGTTCGCGCAAAAAATTTTAAATCTTTTGCACGAGCTTTTGTTTGATCATGTTCGTCTGTGTAATTGCGCCTTTAGATAGCAAGATATTTAAAAAATAAATCAAAAACACTTCTTTTTTACCGGAGAAAACCTAAATTATATGCTCTCTGCTTTTTCCTTAATTATTACAAGTAATAAAGGCTTGAAAAATATATACAATAAAAACTCTCTGCCAGTTCACTTAGCAACAGTGATAAATCAATATTAATTCAACGCGCGGGATTATTGCCGTTTTAATTTTAAGTAAATGTTACCCCGGTTCATCCTGGCGCATTCAGCTAATAATAAAAAACTCGCTGTGAATCGCGTTGACTTGCTGGTCGAATATTACCATTATGTGTCCTCTCTATTTAGATTAATATACTTTCTGACTGAACACATGCTAGCATAATAATATAAGATTAGGTAGTCTTAGTTCTTTTAGTAGTAGATAATGGAAGTTCGAAAGTCTAGTTTACTCTCAAGTTCAACATTGTCAACCATCTTTAAACATACTCTACTTGTTTTAGGTGGCCACATATTGCTAGACGGATTTTCATTGGATAAAATAAAAAGAAAATTACTTTCGCAAGGCTATGAATCAAGTACCTATGCCAGCAGAATTCTCAAAGGTAGGCATGACACTTTAGGTTTTATTAGGGTTTTATTAATTATTCTATTATTACCTATAGATGAGTGCCTGGAGCAATAAAACGAGAATTGCGCAGAAGCATCAGTTTTAATTTTGGTTGTCCAACATTCAATTCAAGCAATTTTTTGACTTTGCAGTATAATTTGCCGCAATTACTTAAAAGTTTTATTGCTCCATGTCATGCCTTAAAATCTTTATAGGTAAATATAGTACAGTAAATTGTCATAAATAAGGGGGGTACCTCAAAAAAAATCCAGGGAGACTATAATGTTTATATGCTGTTGGAGGGGGTCTAAAAGTAAGATCCCCAAGTTTCTGTTTCCCCCACTCCTCGGGAAGCATCCGCCATTTTGAAAAAACTTTGTAACCGAGTTTTCTACATTTCTATTGGTCGTAGGTGAAAAAGTCTGAAAACATTTTTGTCCTGGTGCTCAACTTTCTGTAGTTAGTTTCCAAAAAGTTAGATGGCGCCGAAGTTACAAAAAAATCAGTTTTAACGTACTTTGACCAACAAAAAATGATTTTTTCTTAAAACTTTAAATGAAAAAGTTGTAAATCGCGGAAAAATCCTATAAAGCGACATCGACTGAAAGTCGGTAAAATTCTTTGAGAACCGCTTTCTGGACATGCATGAAGTCGCGTGTTCTGGATTATACAGACCGCTTCAAGCTACTGCGAACATAGGGGGAATCAAGTCCAATTTACTCTCCGTGCCGTACGACCGAGGTGGATTCGAAGCACGCTGCAGTGTTATCTTTTGGAAATTCATTTTGTTTTTATTATTTTGTTTTATTTCTGCCTTGCTCGAGAAACAGATGGGTAAGTTCTTAATTGAAATAATACATTTTTAAAACCAAAAATGGATGTCTACGAAGTTGCCGAAAAAGTGCAGATGGTCAAATGGTCAAATCGTCATAACCCAACACACGTTCGATATTGGTCGAGGGAAAATTTGCATTTGTATTTTGACGTAAGAACACAGTATCCCCAAAAACTAAATGTTTGGGGGGGGTATTATAGGGGAACACGTAATTGGGCCATTTTTTATTAACGGCAATTGCAATTTGAATGGTCCTAGATACTTGGATCTACTGCAGCAGCACATTATTCCAACTGCTAGGCAGTTGTTAGGTGTAAGATTTGGTGAATCATGGTTTCAACAAGATGTTTGTTCCGCTCACAATGTTGGCCTTGTTAGGGAATATCTTGATAATGTATTTCCTAATCGGGTTATAAGTACACGGGGAACTATTTTATAGCCAGCTCGATCTCCCGATCTTGCTCCTAATGACTTCTATCTGTTTTTGAAGAAGCTTTTCAAATTATTACTCCTAACATGCTTGGAAACGTTAGAAGGGGTTTTTATAGTAGGCTCGGATATTGTATAGCCGAGCAAGGAGGACTTTTCGAACATTTGCTTTAATTTTTTTTTGACTGGGAGAATCTTTTTGGTTTTTAGAATGTATTATTTTATTTTGAGAACTTGCTTCTATTTTGTTTCTCCATATTATTTTCATTGTAACACGTCGTCACTGATAAATCTGAGCAGTTGACAATAAAACGCTCTTATTTATCAGTGACAAAAAATAAGAAAATTACGTTATAAAAATTTGCGTATTTATTGACCAAATTCTGGTTTCATTGACTACGCTCCACACAGCACCGTGGTTAGAGGCGTACTAAATACCAAAGGAAAGTCATGCAAGTGGTGATCGCAAGCCTGAGTATTGGTTGCTTCACTGATAGGCGTGCGGTGTCTCTGCATGTACGTACACTGGCAAATTAGACTTCTTCCGCCCTATGTTCGCAGTAGCTTGAAGCGGCCTGTATATTATTATTTATAGTAAAAGCAGTACAAATGGGGTATTAAATTAAAGCTTGTGACGTGCGCTATACAAATGACCCGGTGTGTCATCAAGAAAATTTCTGAAAGTATCTGACAGACTGACATTTACTCGTTAACTTCAACGCCCTCCATCTTTTTAAAAATTAACTACAGAGAGCTGAACTTGTAACAAAAGATATTGCAAATTTTATGCCAAAGATTTTTGTTTTTACACTTTTTTGCCTCCGACCAACAGAAATGGAGAAAGTCGGTTCCAAAGTTTTTTAAAAATGGCGGATAGTTCCCGAGGAGTGGGGGAAACAAATTTTGGAATTTTACTTTTAGACCCCCCAAAGAACACACAAATGACAATTCTTTTGTACTACAGTGTGCAGAAAGCGCGGTTCTCAAAGAATTTTACCGACGGTCAGTCTCTGTAGTTCAGAGACTGTTTAATTAGTTATAAATAATATAACCTCAGATTAATAAAAAAAATGAGATATAACAGTAAACCATATTACCCCGATCAACCAGCCACAATGTTTATTTCCCAAAAAATACATGGTTGCCAATTTACTGCGGGGTTTCCCTAGAAACAAAACAATTCATAAACTTCTTGAAGCTCTTTTGATAATATTATTGATTATTTGACATATTTTTATATAGGATAATTTTTCTTATGCTAATAACTTAATTCTTAGTCCTAATTTTTAGTCTCAATAATTTACTTTTTTTAATTTTTAATAAGTAGAATTTCGAGATTTATAAAAAAGAACACAAGCCGGCAACGTTTTTTCGACGAGCCGCGAATAAATGCCGACATGTTTGGTTGCAGCTGACGGCGTTGTTGTTAACGGAGGTTTGTGTTGTTCGGTGATTTTTGAATTTTATTGTGACTATTTGTGAAAAAAGAACTGTATCAAGCTATTTTGAGGACCAACAAAATGGTTTAACATTGCCTGGTATGCAATAAAAGCGGATATTCCAACCCAGAACTAATATTTCGGAGGTAAGAAAGATCCTGTCATTTTACGTTAGTCATGGGCGTAGTATGAGGTAAAAAACTGCGTAAAAAGCTTATGATTATGCTATTAATACATCAAAAATCTAAGACTAATACTAATCTTTTTTAAGAAACAAAAGTACCAGATAATTTTGCTCCTTTTGCAGCATGTAAAATATTTATTTATTATAATTTATACATAACAAGAGAAGACAATAAGACCAAGTGCTGATAGTCAGGTACTGGGGCAGGTATTTTTTGTATTTTAATGGGTACCTGGGTACTTTCTATAATGTGAATAAAACCGTTTTGGAGATATTTACTCTGAGCCAATCTTATTTTTATTTTCATTAATATTTATTATTTATTTTTTTGCCTTTTGACTCCTGTTTCCTGAAAAACTACTGGTAATTAATTTTTTACCTCTTCCTTAAATTTTTCTTGTGTTCTGTATTCAGAAATGAACATGCAGCCAATGTGTAAAGAATAAAATTTGTTGGCCTTAAAATTTTCATAATTAACATCACAAAAAGTTCTCTTAATTTGATAAATAAAGTTTATATTCCACTAAAGAAAA
This sequence comes from Oxystoma pomonae, assembly GCA_963921995.1. Classification (NCBI taxonomy): domain Eukaryota; kingdom Metazoa; phylum Arthropoda; class Insecta; order Coleoptera; family Brentidae; genus Oxystoma; species Oxystoma pomonae. The sequence continues at coordinate 62,547,111 of OY998171.1, forward strand.
CTAAAAGAGACATTATTATCATAGTGAAAAAAACGCTTAATAAGCCGTTTATTAGCGTGTTTTTTTTTTGACAAAAACGTTATAAAACGGGTTATTAACCGTTTTTTTTTTGCTATGAAAATATTTTTTTTTACTTTTGTTTTGTGGGATACTGCACAATTAAAAAAAATATATAACAGCCATCTTGAATAATTGACCTAAAAATCATTTCAAGTGCTCTTTGGTAAACTTTTGATCTGTTCGTAAATACCTACATTCCTCAAACTAAACTTTATCCTTGAATAAATCTATTTTTTGTGGTTATGCAAGTTCTGGCAGTTAATTCTTTTGAATAAGAAAATCCGACCAACCCTACCTTATATCTCGTTTTCACATTTATATATTTAAATTAAAATTAACGCCGCCACTGGTAATGGGAAAAGCAATTTTTGACAGTGTTGCCGTTTTATTGCTCTATCTCTTTTCTGTTCATATAATCGTCCAGAAGGGTGTTGGATTGTAAACATTAGAGGATTTCAATAGGGAATGTTTGGTCTCTCTTTAGTTATTAGTCTGAGAATATAACTTATTTTTTTTTAAATCACTTTTTGTTGGTCAAAATGCGTTAAAACTGATTTTTTTATAATTTTGGCGCCCCCTATCCTTTTTGAAACTAATGGAAAAATGTTGCAAATTTTATGCCAAAGATTTTTGTTTTTTTTGCCTCCGACCAACAGAAATGGAGAAAATCAGTTCTAAAATTTTTCAAAGTGGCGGATAGTTTCCGAGGAGCGGGGGAGACACAAACTTGGGATAAAATCTATATGTTTGTGGCGGATTCATTAATTTTTTTGGGTTTTTCGCCACTAAGTTAAGAATTTTTTTTTTCAATTAAAAATTCGTATCCAAATAACTTCATCGAAAATTCTTTTAGACAAATCGAATTTCCAAGACAACGCGAACGTAGACATAAGAATGTACAACCAACAAATTTAATAATTCCTTTTATACCAGGTATTTCGGAAAAAATTAAACGAATCGCTAATAATTATAATATTAGAACAATTTTAAAAAAATCAAATACTCTTAGATCAATTCTAACCAAAACAAAACCATTAAATGCTGAGCAAAACTCAAAAAATATCGTTTATAAAATTCCTTGTGAGTGTGGTAAATTTTATATTGGAGAAACTTCAAGGCCTCTTGAAGTTAGAATAAATGACCATAGAAGGTACTTCAGAAGGGGAGACTGGGAGAGGTCTAAAATTGGCCAACATTCTTTTAAAAATGATCATAGAGTAATGTGGGGAGAAACCAGTATATTACAAAAAGAACCAGACAAAATGAACCGAAAAATCAAAGAAGCCGCTTGCATCTATCTTAATGAAGATGAATGCATAGCTAGCATATCAGTTGATATAAATACAGTTTGGCTTTCAATTTTAAAACAAGATTTCCAAAAAGTTTTTTTTGAAATAAATTAAAAAATAGCACTTTGGGTTTATAATGTATTCACTCAAAAGATAATCTTTATACTTGATATTTTAAAATAAAAATTTTGTATTTTTATAATGTAATCTAAAATTGAAAACACTCAAACAAATATAATTTTGATTTTAAATTTTAATAAATTCACCCAATACTTTGTTGGCTACTATCGACGCACCAAAATGTCAAGTTAATATTTGAAATATACATCAGTCAAAGTCAGTCAGTTGTATGACAACAGACAAATATTTAAAAAAAAAATCGAAAAAAAAATTGAAAAGAATAAACTCCTTTGATAACGGCAGTAGAATTTCTGCGTCAGATAAGTATTTAGATTCTAGTTAGGATTTGCGTGTGTGTTGGTAAATTTTTTATCTTATTTAGAAACCACTGACAAACGAACAATTTTCTTTCTTTTCTGGGCCAACGATGCCATGACGACCGCTTGGAGAGCAGGAACAGGATGCAGACAGACCAAGGACTTCGTGAAGGGCCCGGATGTAGCCAGACAAAAATGGCTTCTGGGGAGATCGCGAAGGGACGCTGGTCTGCTGACAGGTGTCATAACAGGTCACAACCGACTAAGGAAGCACATGACCCGGATCGCGGTGGAGAATGACTCGACCTGCCGGGCCTGCGGGTGGGCAGAAGAGACATCTCGACACGTTATAGCGAACTGCGAGGCATACCAGAGGACGAGATATCAGGTATTCGGTTTCCCGACCCTGGATGAGGAGGACCTGCACACGCTCAAATGGGACAAAATACTGGACTTTGCAAAAAGAACAGTGAGACCAAATGAGCAAACTGCCAGACCGGTGGTGCAGGCGGTGGATTAGGGGCAGCCTCGGGGTAGGGCAGAAAGGGCCCAGGGAGGCCTACTTGCCAGGCTTCGCGCCGCCCCTTCTCTACTACTAGTTCCTTCAAATAAAAAACTTGGCTTATTTAAAAACTTCGTTAAAGCTGTAAATAGAGATCTTCCTGCCATTAATCACATAAAACAAAAATTTTCCAGAATAAGCGAAGCCAAGAATAATGAGGGAATTTTTGTGGGACCCTAAATAACATCCAAACATAAAAAAGAAAAACAGGCATGGGAAGTCTTTGGAATGGTGGTGACCAAATTCTTAGGAAATAAAAGAGCAGAAAACTATCCAGAGTTTGTAATAAACAAACTCCTACAATCATATGAAAATATGGCATGTAAAAATTCTTAAAAATACACTTTCTACGCTCTCATTAGACTACTTCCCCGAAAACTGTGGAGATGTTCGTGACGAACATGGAAAACGATTCCATCAAGAAATTGCAAATATGGAAAAAAATACCAAGGGAAGTAGAACGTTTCAATTTTAGCGGATTATTGTTGGACGCGTTGTCGAGAGGAACCAGAAACTTAAAAAGACAGAAGAAAAGTGATTACTTTAATTTGTCATTATTTTAATTAACTATAAGTTACTCAGATTTAATATTAGACTAATCATTCTTATAATATGTAGAGATGTGCTAGTTTATGAAACCCCAAATTATTAGTTAAAAAATTCTTAAATGTCGTGGCTATGCAATAAATGACACTAAATATATTTTTTATTTACAACCTAAGAAAATTTTTCAAAATTTATTTTGGTTTTATTTCAGTGAACGAAAAACTATTTTTACCCACGACCTTTAAAAAAAAATCAAAATTTGTTGCCTAATGAAATTATACCTTTCTTTCGAATTGATAAGCCTATCAGGTCATATATTTTAGATAATCAAAACAAAATCCAAGTGGTATTTACAGAAAAGGAATTTACTGGAAAAAGTTTGGAGGAAGTTCAATCGTTCTATGACCTACTTTTAAAAGGTAAGAGCCTCTTTACATACTGTTTGTTTCTTCTAGCTCCGCAACATAGGGATTTTCAATACATAATAGTTTACAAATGTTATACACACTGTAAATTTTACTGTACATCAAAATACTAGCAAATGTGGAAAATGTGTTCAAGAGACATCGTTTTGTATAAACTTTCAGTGTCACTCATGAGGTGGCGATTCTTCAGAAACGACAGAAAATCTCACCCGTCAGAATTTTGGAAAGTGGCGATTTTTACTTATCGCCTCATTTAAAATAAAAACACAGCGTCCTTCATATTTATCCTAACGTTTTAAGAGAAACTGCGTCATTTTTTATGTAACATTTTGTAAATTTAATATTTTAAAGATATTCTGCAGGCCTAGTTTATGGCGGAGCTAAATTGTTACTACGCGTATCAATAAACGTCAAAAACCGTCGACAATTCTCACCATCTAAAAGGAAAGACAGAATTTGTGTGACTTTTCTGAAGAGTGACAGCGAAATATTCCATGGCTATCTATGGTTTTGTATGTTAAATGTTTTAAAGGTTTGTTTACACATAAAAATAAGCTTAATAACATACATTTTTAAATAAAAAACAGGGTTTTCAGAAAACCAGGCTACAAAAATTAAAACTGACATATTAGAGACATAAAGCTATTTGTAACTCATCGCGGTATACGTATCCGCATCTAGCGAGAACCAAGCACATTAATTGGTCATAAACTTGTACCACGTTCGAAAAGATCAGATATATGCTAATCTAAGGTGTTCTTGAACGCGATAGGTGTTGAGATGCGTTAAGGCGCAATTACACAGACGAACATGGTCAAACAAAAGCTCGTGCAAAAGATTTAAAATTTTTTGCGCGAACATTTTTGTGAGCTTTTCTTTGAACATTTTGTTCGGGTAAATTTTTGAGCAAATTATTGCTATCTGTTTTGGAAACATATTTTTAAAGACGAGAATAAATAACATTTCACATCAGTGATCAGTGATCTCAATTCTTTAAAAAAATGGAACACCAACTTTTATTTTAAATTTTTGTGAAAAAAAGCCGACGGCAAGCGAAACATTATTATTGGCTATCAGTTTTGTCACATGGATTAGGGTTACTTATTATATTTTTTTCTTAGGGTTTTTCCCGGATTTTTTTGCCCGGGGGTTTTTTTGGGACTTTCTTGCGAGTTTTTTTATTTCCAAGGGTTTTTTTCCTAAATTCGAAAAACAACCCAGAAAAATTTTTCTTGTCCAAAAAATTTTTGAATTTTTCAAATATCGGCAAAAAACTCAAAAATTGTACTTTTAAGCGGTAATCCGCGCCTCACGACTATGAGGAGTGGTGGGGAGGGGATTTTTTTTAAAACATATTTTTGTAACTATACTTTAACCTTAGCTTTGATTGTTTTTTTTTTTAATTCCTCACACCAGATTTACCTACTTAGTTTAAGGCCCCAAGGGTTGCTTAAAAAAGCAAAAGGTTTATGAAAATGCTGAAGATAGATATTTACTGTCAATTTAATGTAATAATCAAGGTCGATTACTGACACTGAACAAACAATATGCAAAGGGGCAACATTCCGATTCAAAAGTCTAGTCTATTACTGCTAAATTATATTTTTTAGACAAGGGTCGGGATCGTAGGGTTGTAAAAGTGGGTAATAAACGGGTATTATTTAAATCGAACGTGCTTTTGTTCATATATTTGAGATTTAATAAAATGTAAATAGGTTTTTTCATTTGACTTAATTATTATTGTAAAAGACTAAACTAGGAAGTAATATAAAGAGATATGAGTGGTACGGCGTTTATAACTAACGTATCAAAAAGACAATAAATACCATAAGTACAAAAAATACTCTCACCACAACTACGACGTATAAATAAGAATAAAAAAATAATAAAGAATTCTTTATCTGGTATTGTAAGTTCAATTTTTTGTGAAGTAAATCCAACCCAACTCGACTCGAGGGGGTGCCTAATAATACCATATTATTGTATTGTCGCCGCAACTATAAATACACACCGAAAACTGAAATTGAATACCAAATTTGAGTTGCAAGATTTGAGCCGAACATACAAACATACATAAATAAAAGCTTGTAAAAATCGCCAAAAATTTCAATATTTAAAAAATCGGAAACGCAAGTTCTACGCGTCAATAAAATAAAACGAATTTCTTTCTTTTGCGTCGGAGAGCCCTTTATTTATGGAAAGATTTGTTCTAAAACTTTCATAAAAAAACTGCGTTGACCCTTGTTTGTTGTCATGTAATTTTGTGTGTTAATGTTCATTTGACCAAAACTCCCTCTCACTAGTCTACGGTTTTTACCTTCTCCTAACCCAGCATCAGCAACAAATAAGTGCCAATTATGGTATACTGGCATATCCCTTATAAAAATCAAATTAATCGAAGTTGCTTATGAGGTAAAACGTGAATTTCGACATCATATCGTTTTTCCGTCGGAAAGCACTTAATTAAAATACCTTGTTTTAAAACTTAGTCTTTCTATTTTCAGTTAAGTTCAATGAATTCCCATAAAACTATAAAATTTAAATTTGTAAAGAAATTTTTATACCCCCAATTCTTCAAATAAATTTTGCTCAACATTCTCTCCAAAATTTACGTGTGTTTTTTTGTACGAGATTTTGCTCGAACATTTCTTTGAACATTTTGCTCAAGAGGCTCGTGTAAATGTTTGTCGGCATTTCAACATCAAAGGAAAGTTTGTCTGTGTAAATGCGCCTTTAGGTATCACGTATCGTTACGGCACACGTATCGTATCTTAGCACCTATTGCGTTCAGAAACACCTTAAATTAGTATATATCTGCTCTTTTCGAACGTGCTACAAGTTTCTGACTAATCAATGTGCTTGGATCTCGCTAGATGTGGATACGTATACCGCGACGAGTTACAAATAGCTTTATGTCTCTATTGTTTATTTACTAGAACAGTATTAAGAAACTAAATTTTGAGTATTATTAGCAAATAGTCCTGACAAAAAAGCACTAAGTGTAAAATTGTGTTTAAAAATCGTTGGATTTTTTGTAAGGGCGAGATTTTCTGACAGTTTTGCGACCTTTGACAGATACGAAAAAAACGCAATCTATGCTAAAAGTGCTACTTTTAATCCTACGGCGAAAGGTTTGTAGCCCGACCGTAGGGAGGGTAACAATTCGCTAAGGGATTAAAAGACGCTTTAGTCCCGAGGTTTATATACTATTTTATGCACTTTAGGAAAAAATTATTGGTAAAATCACGTTATTTCTACGCCAAATGGTATGTCGACTACAAGAAAGGGTGCTAAGAATGAAATCTTGGCCAAGAGTGCTGTTTGGCTTGACTTGCGATAAATTTTTTGTTTTAATGTCTTAGGGATTAAAAGTGCCACTTTAGTCACTAAAAGAGATATTCAACGTACCTATTTAATTCCCAAAGTGCATAAAATTGTATAGTGCCCAAGCACCCCTCACAATGAAAAATAATTTGAACTTTATTTGTTGTCAAGAACAGTAAATAGCGAGCTTTCCCTCAAAAAAAGGTAATGCACTAGTGCGAAAACCCGGAGCAGCTCGCTATTCATTGTTTTTATTATTTACTAGCTGGCCGTCCGCCACTTCGTTCGCGTGTTTAAAATTGTAGATTCCCCCTCCTTCTCCACCCACTTTCCCACTTTCATGCGTCAAACCCCTCCATCTATTCGAGTATCCGCTTTGTCTGAAGTTTTTTTTAGCTTTCAAGGGTCATAACTTTTGTTCCCGATTTTGATGAAATATAGCCTATGTACTCCCCAGACATCCAAATAACGCAGCAAATATCTTCCAGCAGTTTAAAAAAAAAACACTTTCTTTGACTCCGGTTTTATTGTTTTTATCGAACATGGTGGATGGAGGGGAGGAGAAAGGTAACAAAAAAATCGCAAAAATAATAGAAGAAGCACTTTCCTCGATTCCGGACTTTATTTCCTTTAGTTTGATACCCATATTTTAGTCGGTCAATATTTTCAATAAATATGGGGTTGGGAGGAAGGGGACAGGTAATAAAAAATTTAAAAAGTTAATAGAAAAACACTTTTTTCGATTTCGGGCTTTACTTCTTTCAGTTTGATACCCAACAACCCATATTTTAACACATCAAAATTTTTATCAAATATGGGGATAATCGAGAGGTGACTCGGTAATGCACTTTGTTGTACACGTCGATGACTTTGCTTCGTATTTTGAGGAATTTTGAAGCATTATTTCGAGGCATTTAAAGGCATTCTACGCATTTTAAGACAATTTATGTTCTGAGGCATTTTTAACAGAAAAATCTGGTAAAAAATGCCTTTTGGTGTACACAATTAAAATGAAGACCGAGTCAACCCCCTGGGATAATCCCCTCTATAGGAAGTTGGTAGAAAAACGCTGAAACACGTGTCCATTTATTTTATTAGTGGAGTCTATAATAACAATTTCTAAACCTCTGTGACTTTTTTCCTCTGAGATACAGAAGATCCCTTCACCCCCTTCGAAATAGAATTACCCCTATTTCTCCACCCATGGTTGAAATTTTGAAAGACGTCAAAACACTTGTTTACTTATTTTATTAGTAAAATCTACGTATCAATTTTCGTTTCTGAGATACAGAAAACCTCCTTAAAATTTCAACTCCTATTTTTACCCTTTTTGCAGTAATATTTTCAAAAATCCTTTCTTAGCGAGCGCCGACTTCACAAACCCATTTTACACTTAAAGTAAATATTTCAACGCATCGATATCGCTATACCTAACGCGTTCCAAACAAAGCCAAAAGATACTACATTTTTCATTTGTCTATACTATGTTTTGAACGAGACCCGCTTTTATGGTGGATGCGAGGCCTGAACAGCTGATTGCAATCGTTGCGTACGTTGGTAGGTCCGTAACGTTACGTACATCCGTCCGTACGCAACGAGTGGAATCAGCTGTTCCCCCATCGCATCCACCATCAAAGCAGACCTGGTTCGAAACATGCCGTAAACAAGTGAGAGATGAAGTGTCATTTGGCTTTGTTTTGAACGCTTTAGGTATACCGATACCAACGCGTTGAAATATTTTCTTTAAGTGTCTAATATTAAATTTTCATAACTGTAGGTCAAGTGGTTTGACCTGTGCGTTTATAGTTGATGTTGACTACCGTTCTTTTATTAGTATAGATTCACCCTCGCTAAATCCTTGTTAAATTTATTTTTTGTGTTTATTTTTGGCATAAAAACCGTCTTTTCCTCTCCAAAATATTTGAAAAAAAGGATTTTCTTACATACAGACCGCTTCAAGCTACTACGAACATATGGGGAATCAAGTCCAATTTGCTCTCCGTGCCGTACGACCGAGGTGGATTCGAAGCCAGCTGCAGTGTTATCTTTTGGAAATTCATTTTGTTTTTATTATTTTGTTTTATTTCTGCCTTGCTCGAGAAATAGATGGGTAAGTTCTTAATTGAAATAATACATTTTTAAAACTAAAAATGGATGTCTACGAAGTTGCCGAAAAAGTGCAGATGGTCAAATGGTCAAATCGTCATAACCCAACACACGTTTGATATTGGTCGAGGGAAAATTTGCATTTGTATTTTGACGTAAGAACACAGTATCCCCAAAAACTAAATGTTTGGGGGGGGGGTATTGTAGGGGAACACGTAATTGGGCCATTTTTTATTAACGGCAATTGCAATTTGAATGGTCCTAGATACTTGGATCTACTGCAGCAGCACATTATTCCAACTGCTAGGCAGTTGTTAGGTGTAAGATTTGGTGAAACATGGTTTCAACAAGATGGTTGTTCCGCTCACAATGTTGGCCTTGTTAGGGAATATCTTGATAATGTATTTCCTAATCGGGTTATAAGTACACGGGGAACTATTTTATGACCAGCTCGATCTCCCGATCTTGCTCCTAATGACTTCTATCTGTTTTTGAAGAAGCTTTTCAAATTATCACCCCTAACATGCTTGGAAACGTTAGAAGGGGTTTTTATAGTAGGCTCGGATATTGTCTAGCCGAGCAAGGAGGATTTTTCGAACATTTGCTTTAATTTTTTTTTGACTGGGAGAATCTTTTTGGTTTTTAGAATGTATTATTTTATTTTGAGAACTTGCTTTTATTTTGTTTCTCCTTATTATTTTCATTGTAACACGTCGTCACTGATAAATCTGAGCAGTTGATAATAAAACGCTCTTATTTATCAGTGACAAAAAATAAGAAAATTACGTTATAAAAATTTGCGTATTTATTGACCAAATTCCTGTTTCATTGACTACGCTCCACACAGCACCGTGGTTAGAGGCGTACTAAATACAAGGCGAAAGGCGGCGAACGGCAGCGAATGGCGATCGGAAGCCTGAGTGTTGGTTGCTTCACTGATAGGCGTGCGGTGTCTCTGCATGTACGTACACTGGCAAATTAGACTTCTTCCGCCCTATGTTCGCAGTAGCTTGAAGCGGTCTGTATATGTTGGCTTATAAACGATATTTTTATTTTTGTCTGGATGTCTTTCAGTCTGTTTATTTGTTTGCTCTAGCACCGCGCAAATATTACTGAACCGATTTTGTTCGTTTTCACTACCACATTCCCTGGATTCCTGGGGAGTACTTACATTGTTTTTTTAAAGTCAAAATCGGTTCATGGAATCAAAAGTTATGACCGTATCTGGATTTTTTGCGAAATTGGCATTTTCCTTTGGAGCAAAAATAACATGTTGAAAATACAAATATACAAACATACAATTTTAATAAAACTACGCACACAATTTTGCAAAAGTTGTAAAATTCCCCGAACTCAGGTCCAGTATTAAAGCACGCAGATAAACAATGGCGTAGCCAGAAATCGACTCTTTGAAGTGGGGGTTATCAATTAATAAAAATCAACTAGATGCCTATTGCTTGAGCTCTTGAACTGTAGGGAGGGGAGAGGGGCGGTTTAATAGGTGTAGAGTTAGTGTATACGAAACAAAAATACTTAATTTTAAAAGCAAGTCTCATCTAGTCTCATTTGCAGATTTTTTCTAAACTAACCCTTAAATGCGCCACAGGTAAAAAATTTGCAAAAAAATACACTAAAATGATATTTTTTACGCGTTTCAAATGTTGTTGATAAAGAAACTGCTTAAAATTGTAACAATATTTATAATTGGTATAGCGCCGCAGGCGAAAACTTTTACAAAAAAAAAACAAAAATTTTGATCTCTTAAGTGTTTTGTAAAAAATTTTTGAAAAGGGAGATTGGGTGAGATGCCAAGAAGGGGTGGGTTGAGGTGGTACATATAGAATTGTTGCCAAATCATAAATTCGCCGCATTTATTACTCGTTTTGAAAACTGGTGAGAAAAATTCTTTAGCACCGCCGGCAAAATTTTTACAATTTAAGACATGACACCAAACACACGTCACTTACCGGAGTAAAGGGTCAAAAAAGTGGGGGAGCTAAAGCTCTCCCTGGGGCACTTGATCATGATTAATTTATTATAGATTGGGTTGGAAAACTGAGGGTATTCAGCTAATCTTCAATGACTAAACTTTTTTCGGATCTTATATTTAGGTAAGTCAATGCCCGATATTAAAAAAATTGTAATTTAAGCACGCTCCAATGATTCTTCTGCAACACTTCATTGAAGAACTATAGCTAAATATTCTAACAGTATTTTTTTTTATAAATGAAGCACGAGCTAAGATAGGGCCTTGTTTTGGTTACAGTTTTTGTTCTTTTTATTTAGTTTAATTTCACGGACTTTTGATAGGCTATTGGCCTTTATATAAATGTTTATCAATGCAATGGAAACGCTTACAAAGCAACAACAATTATCCATCCTTGATTTTCTTTTCCAGGGCGCCCAGGCTTTTAGAAAAGAGAAAACTTTTTTTTTCATTGAAGTAGAGAATATAAAAAGAAATAATGCATAGGGTGTCCAAAATTGGAGATGGAAAAAAAACTGACACCCCCTTGCGAGACTTAATTTTTAAGATAAGAGCTACGGGGTCTGCCTTTTGGGAATTTCTGTTTGGTGTAAGAGGATTTTTGTAGATTTTTTAAAGCAAAAATCGACTGTCACACTGGATTTTATCTGTCACTTTTAGTTTTTGAGATATAACACAAAGTTGTTATTTTTCTTTTGGAATCACCCTATCATTTAATTTTTAAAATCAACTTAAAATTTCCTTTAAACCGATTTATCACACTTTATTTTTTGTGTTTTTTTATAATTTTTTATTTCTTTAGTAGCTACATTTACTTTTTTGATTTTTTGAAATATTTATTTTATCTTATTATTGTAAAAAGTGAGTAAAAAATTATATAAGATAGTAATAGAAAAAATACCGCCAGCAGGCACGTATAGCCATTCATAGTCTTTAAAAAAAAAAAAAATTCAAAAATTTTTTTTACAAAATATTTTTTTTGGTTGAAAATGCAATTATCTATCTTGGTGTGAAACCCGCGTGTCGCTAGCTGATACGGTTCGTGAGTTAAAATTTTTAAAAAGTTTAATCCCCCCTCCTACCCTCTTGCCAACCCTCCTTCCCCATCAAAAACTAATCAGCACTGTGTCTAATGACAAAGAATTTTTTTGCCAAATTTGATAAGAATCGGTTTAGCGGTTTTTGAGTTTTTGTGTTACAGACAGACAGACACCATCCCAAAATTTGAAATTTAGTTTTTTTTTAACCAAATAACTAAATTTTAGTGAAAATAAAATAGTAGTTTTCACAACTAGTGGCTAAAATAATGCTTTTTTTCACAAGCGTTGGTTTAAATAACGAACGGAGCGAGGTATTTAAAAACGCGAGTAAAAAAAGCACATTTTAGCCGCGAGTCGTGAACACTATTTTTTTAAAAAAATTCAAGAAAAACAGGAAAATACTTTTAAAAATCTCGAACGAAGAGCACTTCTCGCAACACACCATCTTTACACTACAAATCAAGGCGGCTGGTAAAACAGATAACAATGCGGTTTCGATAGCGATATGCCTTTGTACTCGGTGACGTTCATTGTTGTGACATTTTAATCTTTGACAGTTTGATATTTTGACGATGTTTTTAAATGATTTTTTCGTAAATACTTTTTTCAATATTACTATTTTCGGCTATTTCTCATTAAGTTTCGGTCAAAAACGGACAGAAATCTCTTTTTACACCCGTGATCAAAAAAAAAGTTTTTTTGCATCGGTAACCAAAAAAGCCATGCTTTAGTTATCTGTAGACAATTACTTAAATCATGTTTTTGATGAAGGTATAAAAAAAAACTTTTTTTGTCTATCCCAATAGCCTCCATACTATGTATGGACAGAGAGCATATAAAATATGCTCTCTGCATGGTATGGATGGCTAAAAATAAATAAGTAATAAAAAAAAATAGCTTTTTTCCTTTATTAATTGGAGAGGAACTATAGCCTTTATTAAAACACCGAATGCCCTTTTTTTTAGATGAATTTTTCGGTACCAAGGAACCCGAACTTTTTAGTTCAGGATCATATTATGAAAAAGGTCTTCTTTTAAAATTTACACTGTCGACAATATTTGGCACATTATTTGGAGCTCTGTTTATTTTCGGACTATTATTCTACATTTATGGTTCCAAAGGACAGTTATCTTTGGTGGGTTTGAGAAACAGGTGAGTTTGCACGGAAAGAATTAGAAAAGAAATAATATAAGACATTAAAAACTAGGGTTCCCCGTGATATTTGGATGCGGTTTAAGTATATTATATAGGACACACTAAGAAACATTTTTTACCATGGGCACAACCTTGAATCTATGACAGGGGAGACGAAAATATCTGTCAAAGTTTAACATGTAATATCCAAAAGCAGGCAAACCATGGCCGATTTTGATCAACAAGGCGTCAATTCCTACTAACTTGAGCAAGCTGAATCTAAAAACGCTAACCATTTTGACAGCTGTTAATTCCTGTCAAAATAACTGCACCTATTTTTTTTAGTTTTTGATATTTTGTGACATATGGTGATATTTTTTATACTTTTGTCAGAACCTTGAGTCCAAAAATTGAAATAAAAGTAAAAATAAAAAGAGAGTTTTACCAACAGAAAACTTCTCCACCAGTTCTACCACTGACTGAGTGGAAAGCCCGACTGGTGGATGGACTGTGTCTGAAGTCAGTCAGTGGTAGAACTGGTGGAGAAGACGAAAACTCCAACAGTTTTCTGTTGGTAAAACTCTCTTTTTATTTATATTTAACTCCGCTATGGACATTGGGAATTTATTTTTCATTCTGTTGAAATAAAAATGACAGCTGTGGGGACCTGTCATTTGTTTTAACTAAAAAAAAGTGTCCAGTTTGGCTTTTATTTAATATTCAACTAGTATATTGGCAATAAATACAAGTGAAAATCTATTTACAAGTGACAGATTTTGACAACTGTCACTGCCTGTCAAAATTAAAGCTCTCTTTTTTTCAGTTTTTGATATTTTGTGATATATCATATGACCTTTTTTACTTTCGTGATATCTCTGTTGTTGTAAGTTGTAAGTTGTTCAATTTATAGTACAGTGCCAGTGAAGTGTAAAAGTTGTTTGTTAAAATTAAAAAAGCACCTTTATCCAATTTTCAGGATTTGACAGCTTTCAAAAAATGTCACTTGTAAATTGATTTTTACTTGTATTAGTTATTAATAAACTTTGGACACTTTTTTTTAATTAAAACCAATGAAAGATCTCCACAGCCGTTACTTTTAATTCAATTTTTTGACTCAGGGTTCCGACAAAAGTATAAAAATTCATATGACATGTCACAAAATTTCAAAAACTAAAAATATGGGTGCTGTCATTTTGACAGGCTTTGACAGATGTCACTGCCTGCCAAATTGGACACTTAGTAGGAATTGACACCTTGTTAATCAAAATCGGCTATGGTTTGCCTGCTTTTGGATATTACATGTCAAAGTTTGACAGCTATTTTCGGCTTCCCTGTCATTGTGGGTTCTATATAACATGCTTAAACTGCATGCAAATATCACGGGAATCAATTTTCCATTGAAATGCTGCATGGTCCTTTTTGGATTAATTAAGGGTTAATTACATTTGTATTTAATAGTAGGACAAGTTAACTGATCTTGAGGTTGTCTGGATTTGAACCATTATTTAGTATTTTAAGGATAAAATATATTAGTATAAAGCCTCAGTAATATTTGTTTTTAAAAAGTACATATTGCATTAATAGGGAGATTTTGGTCAGGTTTTTTTGTCAGTCTGTTACCTTTACCTTTATTCTGGGCAGGCGCAGTAGCGCTCTGTCAGGTTGTTACCTTTATTAAAGGTAACCATTGGTACTAATTAGCGTCAAATAGCGACTACCTTTACTGTTAAAAAGCCAACCAACCAAACTTGATGTGATTCTGTGGTGGAAGATTTTTAGGTTATAAAAATTTGTTTCGTTCTACAAAAATTTTGTGTATTTGGATTTTTTTTAACCCTGTTTATAGTAGTAGTGGGGTGCCTTTTTTACCATTGTAAGTAAGTACAAATAAGTTTGCAGGGGCTCGATTTCTTCTATTACTCCACCAAAGATATCTTGCAAAATCATTTGCCTGACTAAATTAATATTTTCCTCCATGCTATGGTTATAGAAAAGCAAACAAAAAGAAGACTTGAGAAAAAACAACAAAAGTCAATATAAAAGTAAGGTTATGTTTACCGCGAAACGATTGCCTACGTTCAAAAGCTCTATTTTTATTCTCTTGAAGTTACCTTTATTTACGGTAACGGTAACCATAAGAGTAACGAAATTTGACGTGAAACTGCCTGAGCAAAATCTCTCTAATAATAATAAAATCTGTACTAGCAATAACTCTTTGTCAGTACTTGAAATTTTTTTAAAATTTAGTATTTACTCTCAATCTCACACATCTTGGAGTAAATATTAATATATTTGTGCTAATATTTATTCTTCAAACTATAACCGAGTAGTACTTAGTGCCATAAATGCCTTTAATACTATTTTTATTTTATGAACTACATATAAGCTCTACATAAATATAGTACAAGCATACTAAATTTTAGTATTTAAATAAGTATTTTTTTCTGCAATTAAAAACAATTATTAAATTATATCGCTAACGAACAAAAAACATATAATATAGAATATTAACAAAATCCATTAAATGTAAATGTAATACTATAATTACTCACTACTAGGATAACTGGTTGAAACGTTTATACCGGGAGCTGGACGTCAAAAGGTCTATGTATCAAATACCAGAAGAGCTTATAACTAAAAAGTGTCACATTGATATGTTATAGTGTGTGCCAACTACAACTTTTTTCGAAATTTGGTCAGGGAGCCGGAATTAAGCTAATTACTGTCATAACTTAACAGTCAAGGTAATGCATACAGTACCAGCAATTTTTTTATTATACAGGTGTCATATTGACCCACCAATTATAAATTCAAAATGCTGCCAAACTTTCTTTTGTTCACATGCGAGGCACACCACGATTATGCAAGTCAAATAGTAAGCGAAACGTATGGTGTCAAATATCAGAGTAAGTATGGTGGCACACATGTAATATATGACTATCAAATATGAAAATGTCATGCTGCCTAATTTTCATGTGTCAAAAGGCAAGGCACACCATTCCAAAAGTAGCCCATCTGGAAGTATACCTATGTTTTTAATACCAGCCAAAAATATGTTGGATGAATGTAATTTAAATATTACCGATAGGAATTGAATATGCTGCCAAAGTTATTCTTGGTTAAATGACAGGCACACCTTTAAAAAGCACCCACTAACAAGTTATAAATAACTGTATTTAATACCAGCCCAATTTTTATGGCACACGTTTTATTTGCATTTTTTTGACGAAATTACATACTGCTGCCAAGTGTCCTTTTGACAAGAGCGAAGGCACACCATTTTAAAACTGACAAATGTTAAACTTAATCTTATGTATGTATTACCCAAAAGATTTTTGTTTTTTGTGTGTCATAAGTATGTAATATATTAAAATTTGATGTGCTGCCAATTCCTTTTCTGACAAGAAAACTGGCACAGCTTCCTAAAAAGAAGAAAAGAAGGAGGTTTATCTATGGATCTAATACCAATGTAGATTCAAATTTATTTCTGTAATATGGTCCTTCTTACAAAAATAATGGCCCCCTAGAGAGTCATTTAGGCCCGGTACTAACAATGTCAAGTATGAGCCTCTGGTAGATCCAGCCAAAATCCTGCCCCCTCTTCATATTAAGTTGGGCCTCATGAAGAATTTTGTCAAAGCTATGAACAAAGAAGGCGCAGGATTTAGTTACCTTAAACAGTTCTTTCCGAAATTAAGTGATGCTAAATTAAAGGAAGGAATTTTTATAGGACCTGATATTCGTAAATTGATGCGTGATGAATTGTTTGAATAGACTTTAAATGAAAAGGAGTTAGATGCATGGCGTGCCTTTGTCAATGTTACGAAAGGTTTTTTGGGCAAAAATAAAGACGAAAGTTACGAAGGACTGGTGCAGCAACTTCTGGTCTCATATAAAGCTGTGGGATGTCGCATGTCCTTGAAAATCCACTTTTTTCACTCACATCTCGACTTCTTTCCGAAAAATCTTGGAGATGTTAGCAATGAAATGGGAGAGCGGTTTCATAAGGATATAAGAATGATGGAAACTCGATATCAAGGACGTTGGGACTCTACAATGATGGGAGACTACTGCTGGTCAGTAAAAAGAGAAGATCCGTCGTTTCATAAAAGAAAGAAGTTAAACTGATGGTTTTTTTGCATTTTTATTGAAGTACATATTGCACACATTCTGTGTATGTAATACTATTATACTGACTTAATAAATAGTTTTTAATTGATTTTATTTAACAAATAATAATCGTAAATAAATGTATTCTAGTTCTACTGGTGTATTTATCAAATTAATTCCGTATTCATCCTCACTTACGTCATTTATTTGGCTGGTAAACATGATAATAGTTTATGCGCCCAGTAAATAATGGTAAAATTGGCAACTATGCGTTACACAAAAATACAAGCTAATGGAGGAAAACGGTTATCATATTCGCACTCAGCAACCCTAAATTAGTTAGAAACAGTGGATTTTCTCTCTGTAACTTTTCAAAAGTTCAAAAACGTCGGCCTGTGTAATTTTAAAAAAAGTTGTAAAAAGCGGCAAAAATTTTCTTAAGATGCCAGTTAGTAGCTACTTAGTGATATGATGTATCCATGTTTGAAGTTTTTTTATGCTAAGACACCGGACTAGATTAAATGGGACCAAATTTGGCATTTTGCTTTCTTTTACAATTAAATTAAAACTCAACCTAAACTTGAGAACAATCGTATTCTAAATAGACTTTAGCAACATTTGGAGAAGATAGTCACATTTAAAAAAAAGTAGCTATGTAGCTTTAGATAGTTTTTGGTCGTGCCCAAAGGGTCCTGGCGATCTACCGATTTCAATAATTTTTTGATTTGTTGTCCCCGGTCAAAGAAGCATTTTTGGTAATTGAAACATTTGTGTGGCTCTTCCGGTTAAGCCACAAATCATTCTCAACTCTTACAAATTTTTATATGTAGATTAATAGTTTTGCAATATTTAAGAAACGCCCTCTGTTTTTTTAACCTGACGAATTGTTAAGATTTTGATTGATGAATCCGTCAACCTTTTCTTCTTAAATTGCCAAAGTCAAATTCTAACAGCTTAAGGTCACTAAATATTAAAATTTCAACTGAAAGTTGGGTGATTTCCTAAAAACCACTGACCTAAACATCAAAAATATTAAGAGTTTGAAGACATTTTCTGGCTTACCCGGAAGGATCACACAAAAGTTCCTATTACCAAAAACGCTTCTTTGAGGGAGGAAAATAACATATTAAAAAATAAAAGAAATCGGTAGATCGCCAGGATCCTATGTATCCAGTGCGATGATCAAATTTGGCAGACACATAATTTGTCAGAATTTAAAAGAGAAGAAAATAATTGGTCCGAAAAAAATTGTCTGGAAAATTAAATGACGGGAAAATCAAATCGCTAGAGAATATATGCATAGAATTAAATTTTAAAGGAAACATATTTTTATACAAACACAAAATGTTATAAAATATTTTTAACAAAAATAATTTAATAGAAACATCATAATGCCGAACGACAAAATTCAGGAACCCCAATCTGGTCGAAAATGATAGCCACGAATTCAATTGCTACGTTGCCAGGCTTACGGCAGGGAAGAGGCGAAGTAAGTTGTGATATTGTATTAATTTACGCCCTTTACATTCTTCAATCACGCCCTACCCCCACCTACTTTACAAAAATGAATCGCAAGATTTGACAGACAGTTAGAATGCCAGAAACTTGGAAGTTAAATAAAATCGTTTAATAAAAAGAAATCCCCGTATCATCTTCCAAATAGAGAAACTTGTCAACGCTGCAATCCAGAGTAGACGGCGGCGGCGCTCCGATTTAGAGAGCTATTAGGCATGCGTCAAATTTAAAGCATGCCCAATAGCCACTCGGCTAGATTGTGGTTCTGCTCATTTAAGGATCGAGCATATTATTTTCTATCAATTGGTGGGTTTTTTCGTTTCTAGACAATTATTTTCGATACTTTTGTATTTCTGATATTTTAAGGTTCGAGAAAATTATAATCGGTCAAATTATATTCGTGCCTTTTAAGGATCGAGTAAATTAAAATTCTATCAAATTATATTCGTATCCATTATTTCTTCGTTCATATTTCGTTTCGGACGTTTTATTTTCTGTTCAATTGTGTTTCGGTTTGTGTAAATTCTGCTTTTTTGTGGGTTCCCGTCCGAACAAGTATTTATTTGAATTAAATAAATATTTATTTATGTCAAGCAACATTTCTTTGACTTGAATAAATTTATTTTCACATAAATAAATATTTGTTTGGTTAAATAAATATTTGTTTGGACCATGGGAAACAAATATTTATCCGGCTCAATTAAATCTTTTTTCTGTGCATTAATTAAAGTTTTCATTTGTTGCACAGCTTAAAGTTGCCATAAATGTTTTCAGACTCGTAAGTGCGCGACCACTGTCCATCCACGTATTTGCAAAATATGACAACCTCGAGGATCAGGCCAGAATTTTCGACGGGCAATCAATGGCAGGTTCGGTGGTTAGTCTAAACAAAACAACCGACAGACATCAATATGTCCATAAGGACAGTCCGTCCACTAGCACTGCCAGTTTGGATACAATAGTTTCTAAAGACGACGTGGTAAGATTTTCTTTACATATAAAAAACAAATATTTCTGCACACCTTCCCGTATCTGATCTGTATTAAGTCCATGCCACATGCGCGACGTTTAAATTTGAGAAAGAAATGCATATAGTAGTGCAAGGGTTTTAATATAGATTGCAGTACTGTTCCGGTATTCGATAAAGGTCATTTGGCGGATTTAGTGCCGTTCAGCAGAATCGTTTTTTTTTAGGTTCGAAAAGAAAAAATGGCCGGACACAATAAAGAATTTTCCGAAATTGAATTGAGCGACCGAAAAGAAGCTTCCATAGAAACTGTAGATGACGAGCTTCTGTTGAAGGAATTGTAAATATATGTTATTTATGTGCACTTCTGTATAGAATAATTTTATAAAAATATATATTAAATAAACAAAAATATTTTTGAAACTCCGACAACCTTCAACACGAAAGTGAATATATAGAAAGCGTTTTTTCGCTGGAACTACTTAGCATATTTTTATCGAACATAGAACACTCTCTGAAGGATAGACTATCATTTTACCACATTTGGTTGGGTAAAATGACATATATACCTTTTTAGCCATCCATACATAGTATGGAGGCTATTGGGATCGTCAAAAAAAAGTTTTTTAGTTCCACTATTTGGGTCAAAAAATACCTAAATACATAATTTTGTGTCTGTCTGCCTGTCTGTCTGTAACACGATTAGTCAAAAACTGCTTGACCGATTTTGATCAAATTTGGTACAAACATTCTCTGGCACCAGGCGGTGAGCTGATTAGTTTTTTGTGGGAGTGGGGGTTGGCAAGAGGCTAGGAGGGGGGTTTAAACTTTTAAAAAAATTGTAACTCACGAACCGTAGCAGCTAGCGACACAAAAAAGTTTTTTTTTTAAGATTTTATGCATGGCTATAAGTACCTGCTGATGCCATTTTAATAATAGCAAAAAGCTCACAAATATTTTGATATTTTTTATCCACTCCTGCAGTCATTATGTGCCCATTTTGCAGAGAAGTAACATATTCTCCTTAGATTAATATTCCACGTTTTGAGATCTAATAGTTATGTACAGTATACTAAGGACGTATGTCCTGTTACCTCACTTTTAACATATATTTATAGTAATTACAGTGAATTCTTATCGTAAAAATATTGATTTGCGTATGTCGTTTTGCACACCTTATCACTATATCCACCCGGGAGAGGAACTTGCTAGGGGAGCGAGCGGGCTCTGCAAAAAAAGTGCGATGAAGATATGCAAAATCAGTACCCTCTCCAGAGAGGCCGATCAACTCATACCGATTTAGTGTCCTTTTCTCCACCTTCGCCGCCATTTTCACTCAAAAGTGACAGATGATCCATTAGTTTTCTGTCAAAATGGCGGCGATGGTGGAGAAAAGGACACTAAAACGATAAAAGCTCATCGGCCTATGTGGAGAGGGTATTGGCAAAATTATCTTCTATAATTACGTAATATTTTTATAGCTATACCAATGATTAGTATGTTTTCACATCATATTCAATACGTATCGAAAATCAGGCACCTTGTTCTTCCATATAGCACGCTCTTTATCGGAATAGAGAACATGCTCTATGAAAGAAGACAATCTTTTGAATACTTTTACGTATTGAGTACGATGTGAAAACATACAAGTGTAATACAGCAGTAATACTTTCATAATAAGAGGTTAATTTTGTCATTGTAGATATAAAAAACAGGTATTCAAGTTAAAATTACGGGCGATTGTCTCTGACTAATGAAATGATCTATTATTGCCTTTCACATAAACTAAATAGAAATAAAACAGAAGCCATGCATTTGCCAACTACCTATAATGTATTACTTATTACATGCAGAAGTTCATGGTCATCAATTTGAAACACGCCTTTTGCCTATGTGTACACGCTGCAAGGCTATTTTTAGCAGCCAGTTTTGTTGGTGCATAGTAATGACCTCTCTTTGACTTGAAGCCTTCAAGAAAAGAGAGTAAATTATATTAGGAGCTCCTAAGGATTGTCGAAGCTGAAAGATTTAATATTACAGCAAATATAGTCAATGCCCTATTACTTTTTTTAGGCTTTTTATGAAAGAAGCAACACACTTTGTATGATTATATATTGGGAACCTCCGATTATTCTAGGAAGGGGACCCACCTTTCTCCCAACCCCTACGGTGGGGATAAAATCACCTCCTGAAACTATAATACTTACAAAAAAATTTGAGGTATAATAAGTTGTGCTAGGCCCCCATCATCTAGCAATTTGTCGACGTCTCAACGTTGTGCACCGCGTGCCAACGTTGCGTCGCAACGTTTACTTTTACTCAAACACCACCCACTTTTGCACCAATTTGGTGGATGATTTTTGGGTTGAGTCAACGTCGCGATCGCGACTACAGTTGAAGGAATAGTTCAATGGATTTTGGAGTACAATTATTTGTTCAAAATATTATTCATTACGTAAAATGATAAATACACTACTCGACTACAAATTAAACTATTTCTAACACCATAATATTATTAAAATAAAATGATATTCTATGTCATATATCATGTTTTGCATCATCATAAGATGCGAACCAATGCCAAAATATATTAACAGACGGTAGTTTACTGTCAAATGTACATTTCGTAGCTCTAAAAAACAAGCGCGCCCTCGATTAAGATGATTTTATGAAATTAAAAAAAAATCATGATTTAAAAATCGCTTCGAAAATCCTCTAAAGATGTTGCTTAAGATTCCTAAGAACAAAATACGGATTTTTATATGCAAAAAGATCTTAGTTTATTGTAGAAAAAAGCAAAAAAATAATTTTTAATGTTTGTTTACAAATTAGCATACAATGGTTTTGACAATCAATCATGGCGGCACTTATTAGTTTCTATGACAACCAAAGGAGTCCCGTGTCTCAACTGCTTTAACTACTGAACTATGTTTTGAACGGATCCCCTAACTTAAAAGACGCGAACACGCCTCAATTTTTACCCAATCGAAATTGCTCCACAGTTTGGCTTTCTGCTGCTCACTTAATTTCCGTCCTTGTTGTTTACACAGGACCTTCCTCTATTTTTCTGACACACTGGGGAATCACCTTCAATGACAGCTGTCACATGTCAAAATATCGAAGAATATTTATACCATTTGTAATAAAAACTTTACAAAACACTTCTTAGTTACTTTTACTGAATTAATTGACGTTTGTATGACAGACAGCAGTGCTCCAAAATTAGTTTGTTGGAAACATAACAGAAAAATTGGTTAGATGAAAACAGGCGCGCCCGCGTCTCCAACAAACCGGCCAGAAAACGTGGAGTAAATTGATCAATTTTTGGTTTAGCACACACCGGTTTGTAGTCGGCGCCTTCACAACTAAGGAATAACTGTTAGACGGTCATAAATAGTTGTGATGGCGACTGAAGTTGTGATAAACGTTTAGGCGTCGTATAATAGTCGACGTTGTCGACCGTCGCCATGATAACTATTCTTTATCTGTAAAACAACGTTTAAAATTATTGCAATTCTAATTTTTACAACTTGCACAACTAAAAATTGCTAGTTGGGCCCTCTCCTTTAACCTCAAATCAACCCTCAAAAAACCCTTTATTTTTGGACATATGTAGTTGTTTGCAACTTTAAAGCTATTTTTATATATGATAAAAATTTACGTTTAAAAAAATATCTCCTTATTTTACTTTTAAAATGAAAGAAAAAACTGTCAAAGCTAAGAAAAAAGGAAAACTCCAAAAATATTTTTGAGAAAAAATTCCCCCTCCATAGTCGTGAGGCGCGGATTACCGCTTAAAAACATTGTTCCAAATTTTGTTTTGAAAAAGGAATTAATACGTTTTTTGTAGCTTATTAAATTATCTTTAATATGATATGTAACTGCTTTTTTTTGTTGGACTTAAACCTATATATATATCCAAAATATTTGATAATTGTATCAGTTTTTTGGTAGAATTTTTTACTTTTGGGCTAAGTATTTAAAAGCACTATAGGTAACGTACAAACTTGAAAATTGATGTTCAGGTTACCTTTATAATGTAGAAGCTTAACTAACTTAACTTCTGTATTATAGATTACGAGAAGCAGTAAAGGCCTAAAAATTTGTATACAAGTGTGTTTTTAGAAAAATTTGCCTTAGGGATGATTCTGTTTTGGGGGGGGGGGGGTGCGAATTTAGATTTTAGATAAGTATACCGCAATTTTGGAAAAAATAAAAAAGCACATGTTGGTGAATTTAATAATTACAGAAAATTATTTACAAATTTTAACCCCTATTTTCAACCCCATAAGGGCAAATTTTTTTAACGCCTTTGTTCGTGAGCTTCTATATTAAAAAGCCAAACTGATCCCCAATTTTCAAG
This sequence comes from Oxystoma pomonae, assembly GCA_963921995.1. Taxonomy (NCBI): domain Eukaryota; kingdom Metazoa; phylum Arthropoda; class Insecta; order Coleoptera; family Brentidae; genus Oxystoma; species Oxystoma pomonae. The sequence continues at coordinate 62,570,976 of OY998171.1, forward strand.
TTTGTAGGCTACCTATCTAGTGACACTTAAACCAAAAGTTAAAAATTCTACCATTACCATATAAGAGGGCATATAAAATATTTATGTGAGATATTGACGAAATTTTATAAATAAACTCAAAACATTTCGCTATTTTATTTACTAATGTCTTATATTCGGATTAAATTGAAGAGGTGAGGAGGTGTGTTCGAATCGAATTAAAGATAATTATAATGTTTGCATTTTTAAGCGCTCGACGACTATATTATAGAAGTAGCGAAGAAATTTTTTTTTCATCAATATGTTTGGAGTTTTACTTCAACATTAGCTTTGATTGTTTTTTTTTTAATTCCTCAAAGGTTATTTAAAATAACAAAAGGTACATGAAATTGTTGAAGATATATTTAAGAAGTAAAATAAGGAGATATTTTTTAAAATATCAATTTCAATCATATATATAAAACAGCTTCAAGAGGAGGTGTGTTCGAATCGAATTAAAGATAATTATAATGTTTGCATTTTTAAGCGCTCGACGACTATATTATAGAAGTAGCGAAGAAATTTTTTTTTCATCAATATATTTGGAGTTTTACTTCAACATTCGCTTTGATTGTTTTTTTTTTATTCCTCAAAGGTTATTTAAAATAACAAAAGATACATGAAATTGTTGAAGATATATTTAAGAAGTAAAATAAGGAGATATTTTTTAAAATATCAATTTCAATCATATATATAAAACAGCTTCAAGAGGAGGTGTGTTCGAATCGAATTAAAGATAATTATAATGTTTGCATTTTTAAGCGCTCGACGACTATATTATAGAAGTAGCGGGGAAATAATTTTTTCTCATCAACATGTTTGGAGTTTTACTTCAACATTCGCTTTGATTGTTTTTTTTTTATTCGTCAAAGGTTATTTAAAATAACAAAAGGTACATGAAATTGTTGAAGATATATTTAAGAAGTAAAATAAGGAGATATTTTTTAAAATGTCAATTTCAATCATATATATAAAAACAGCTTCAAGAGGAGGTGTGTTCGAATCGAATTAAAGATAATTATAATGTTTGCATTTTTAAGCGCTCGACGACTATATTATAGAAGTAGCGAAGAAATTTTTTTTTCATCAATATGTTTGGAGTTTTACTTCAACATTCGCTTTGATTGTTTTTTTTTTAATTCCTCAAAGGTTATTTAAAATAACAAAAGGTACATGAAATTGTTGAAGATATATTTAAGAAGTAAAATAAGGAGATATTTTTTAAAATGTCAATTTCAATCATATATATAAAACAGCTTCAAAGTTGGTAAACAACTATATCCAAAAATATAGGTTTTTTTTTTGAGGTAGAGGTTAAACAAGTGGACCTAACTATATATATAACTATATTATCACAATTTTTTTCTAACCTAATAGTTTTTAAGATATTGGTAAAAAACTAAACAATTATACCTGCTTTTTTCCTTTTTAAAGTAATGGAGGGTCCCAATTTATAATTAGACAAAGTGTGTTGCTTCTTTTCGTAAACGCCTAATATCGCTAAAATTCCCGAAGACATCGACTACTGGGGATATATTTATTTTCAGGTCACATATAAATAATGGAATTAAACAAAAAATGGCGTACAGATATTTATTCAGGTTTATTTGGGAAATATGTAGGTATTTTTTGACAAAGTTTTATGAAATTTCAAAATTAGGCCTCGGACAAAATTTTAGCCCTTATCGATGCCCCATTATTTCTTCCTACAGCGGTACGGTGTTGCCGCTTGTTACAATGTTTCTTTAAACAAGAGGGAAATTCTGTCACCTTAACAAAAATAGAAAAAAAATGTTACAACTTTTTATTCCGGGGTATAACCAGAAAGCCTTTAAAATACACATAAATTTATATTTAATGCCTCAGAGAACTTTTAAAGGACCCTGCCTCAAAAGCAAAATATCTTTGAGGGCCATTTACAATTGTCTTGGGGCAAAATCCTTTACTATTCTATTATTAAATCTTCGGCAGTCATATACAAACCTGACTGATGGCCTTCATAGACCTAGACAAAGCATTTGACTCGGTCAACAGAGAAGCTCTTTGGCAAATAGTGGCAAAAGCTAGATGCCCTCAAAAATATATTAAAATTCTTAGACTCCTACACGACAATATGAATGCAACAGCCCTGAGCACCGATGGACCAAGAGAGTCATTCCAGATTACGACAGGCGTTAAACAAGGGTGTGTTATTGCGCCCATTCTATTCTCTATATTTTTAGGTGTCATGCTTCATTTTGTTGAGGAACATCTACCACCGGGAGTGGAAATTCTATATAGATTCGACGGTGGCCTACTTAACCTAGGCAGACTGCGAGCAAAAACTAAGGTCTCGACGACCTCGGTAATCCAGAGGAAGGTTTAACCAAGCCTACAGAAGCATTGGCCTAGAGGTCAGTCTTGCCAAAACGCAAATTCTTCACCAACCAGGACCAGGTACGAATCCCCAAGCTCCAAACATTTCCATAAATGGCCATCCTCTGCAGAACGTGGAACATTACCTATACCTTGGGAGCCAGAAATAGCATCGCCTAAAATGTGCTAGCGCACCGTTCGGGCGGCTTTCGGAGAGAGTCTTCAACAATCACGACGTCAATGCGGAGACTAAGCTTCGTGTCTACAACACAGTTATAATACCAACTCTAACATACGGATGCGAAACGTGGACCACCTACAGAAGGCATATCAAAAAGTTGTTTAAGACGAATCCTGAGAATCAAAACCAACGAACAAACATAAGTGTTTTAGAAGAAGCCGGAACAACTAGTATAGAAGCCCTTATCTTCAAGCACCAGCTTCGTTGGACTGGTCACGTTATCCGCATGCCCGAAACACGTCTCCCAAAGCAGATATTTTATGGACAACTGAAGGAGGGAAAGAGAAATCAAGTAGGTCAACAAAAAAGGTACAAGGACGTTCTCAAAGGCAATATGATGAAGGGTCACATCGATATAATCAACTTCGAGACCACGGCAAACGATAGGGCTTCATGGCGCCGAACAGTCCATGAGGGAACACAAACTTTTGAAGAGCAACAGCGTAGACTAGAGACGGAAAAGAAAGAACGTAGAAAGGAGCGACAAAAAGGAAGAATGGATGACCAACAACACCCGGCTGCTGCCGGAGCCAGCGTGCCAGCCAGGACTGTGGAAGGGTGTGCGGCTCGAGAATTGGCTTACATAGCCATCGAAAAACGCACAACAGATAGCGATGATACAGAATAGAGGAAAATCATACTCGGTATCGAGTGATTGCCTATGATGATGATGACAAATCTGACTGACAGATAAATTCTTTATGATGATGGGTTGATCGATACCTATATAGCTGCAAACCAATTAAATTATTTACAGTTCTTTGAGTCGCATGGCCTTTAGAATAACATGTAAAGTCACGACACTAGACGCAAAATATATAACAAAAAAATCAATGGGTCTATGTATTTATGAGAAAATATCTGAAAATGGGCGATCAGGTGTTCACGGCTGTTTTGTCATTATTATTAAGTAGGTAAATAAATATACAATGAGCTTCAGGCTACTGCTAACATAGGGGGAATCAAATCCAATTTAGTCTCCGTGCGTACGACCAAGTTGGGGTCGAAGCGCGCTAGAGTGTTATCTTTTTGAAATTTATTTTGTTTTTATTATTTTGTTTTATTTCTGCCTTGCTCGAGAAACAGATTGATAAGTTCTTAAGTGAAATAATACATTTTTTAAACTAAAAATGGATGTCTACGAAGTTGCCGAAAAAGTGCAGATGGTCAAATGGTACTATCAAGGCAGACCATTGAGACTTATTCAAGAACTTTTTTTGGAGAATTTTGTAGATCGCCCAGAACCTAGTTTATCAACGATTCATAGGTTTGTGCAGAATTTTGAAAAGTTTGGTTGTGTAGCGCCAAGAAACCACAAAAAACCCACTGTTTTGAATGACGAGCAGGAAGTACGAGATGTGATGATTTGCGCTGCGGTGAAGGAAAATCGAAAGTTAACTAGCCACCAAATTCCCGAAGCAGTTGATACGTCTTCAGCCACTGTCTTACTTGTTCTCAAAAAGAATCGTTATCATTCTTAAAAAGCGTCAAAAACGCATAAAATTTTTCCGGAGGTCAACTATCGTTGTATGGAATTGGGCGAAACAATGATGGAAAGGGCTAATCCCCTTTGCTTCAGAAAAAAGTAGACAACAAAGATGCTGTTGGTAACCCTGAAGTCTTTTGAAAAAAAAACGATAAATTGCAGAACGTTCCTTTAAAGACGTTCTAGAATCACTCCACAATATTTTGGGAAGAAACAACAAACGCATCACGTACTTGCCGCAAAAACCACGATATTGGAAATACAGAAGTGAAGAACAGTATTATAGAGTTTCTATATATAAATAAGTTTTAGAGAAAATAATTTCTGGCATAAAATCAAGGTTCAATAACAAGACTCTAAGTATTTTTGACCTGAACATATTCAGACTACGTTTTATACAACGTGAAGCCAAAATCAAAATTAACTAATGTCGTTTCCGAATACTATAAACTGTTTGATTAATGCAAAACACAAATTCTTAAACTTTTAATGGGAGAAATCAGTATTTGGAAACAATATTGGCCAGAAGTAGGCAAAAGCTTAAATCGAAACATATATGATAACTCTGTGTTTCTTCCCGTGTCTATAATTTATTTATATACGACGTTTCGATCAGTACAATCTCTGATCGTCTTCAGGTGCAAGTAGTTTTATTTATACACGACGTTTCAATCAGTACAATCTCTGATCTTCTTCAGGTGCACATCATTGTCTCAAACTTTCAAACCAATATATGATAACGTTTTCGAGGCATTGAACAAGTGTGACGATATTTTGCCGTTGATAAAAACATTCATAGATGCTTGCCAGTAAGTATAATGCTTTGTCAGAAAGAAGATTGAAAACATAAGGACTTAGAAACACTATGACAGAAATTCGTCTATGGGACTTAGCATTGCTGCATATCAACAGACATATTGAAATTGACATTTAGCGAATGATTGACCGATTTGCCCAAAAAAAACCGGAAAGGAACTTTTTTTTGAGATAGGCTTCTTAAATTTGAGATATTGCAATACAAAAGTTAGGGTTTCAACTAGTAGTAGTGTATAATTATCCCGCCCCCCACCCTTTTTACGAAAACATTTACAAAAGCAAAAGTAGGGCCTAAATTATTTAAAATTTTGACCTGCGGCGCTATGAACCGTTGATATTTACGATATTAATTTAATTTGACTCAAAAATTGCATTTTTAATGTAATTTTCTCAAAAATTTTCGGAGAATTTAAAAAATTTTTAAAATAAAAATGTATGAAATAAATAACTTAAAATCTGAGTACCTCCCCCCTAGATTTGAGGCCAAATCCGCGAAGTTACTAAGTTTGTTTGCATATATTGATATCTCATATCAAAAACACCCCCCCCTTTTCAAATGGCTGGGACCGCCACTGATATTTATTTACGATTTTATAGCGGTACAATTTTGGAACTTTCTTATTAATACCTTGATAACTCGAAATAATCTTTAGTCTGCAGATAACTAAAGCATGGCTTTTTTGGTTACCGATGCAAAAAACTTTTTTTTTTATCACGAGTACTAAAAAAGATTTCTGTCCGTTTTTTACCCAGAATTAAAGATAAATAGAGGAAAATAGTAATATTGAAAAAATCTAATTATTCTTGCCTAAAAATTAGGCCATTTGCGCCAGTTTTCACCAAGTATTTATGAAAAAATCATTTAAAAACATCGTCAAAATATCAAACTGTCAAAGAATAAAATATCGCAACAATGAACGTCACCGAGTAAAAAGGCACATTGCTATGGAAACCATTGTTATTTCATTTATATCAGCCGCCTTGATTTAAAGTGTAAAGATTGTGTAATGCGAAAAGTCCTCTTCGTTTGAGATTTTTAAAAGTATTTTTCTGTTTTTCTTGGATTTTTTGATAAAGGTATTAAAAAAATAGTGTTAGCAACTCGCGGCTAAACTGTACTTTTTTTACTCGTGTTTTTAAATGACGAGCCCAGCGCTTGTAAAAAAAGCACTATTTTAGCCATTAGTTGTGCCAGAAATTGCTTTGAGATCTCGTCGTTCTGGGATACTTACCTTTGTACAGATTAGTTTAGATAATTTGTATAAAAGCCTGTTAAGGCCATAAAAACGGCATAGATTTGACAACACTGCTTTACTGTTTTTGGGCCAATCTTTGCCGGGTAGAATATGGGAAACGAGAAAACGGCAAGGAATATTTATTTTTGAATTCCTCACAACCGTATCCAGACAGTTTTTTGCTGGACTCTCTCATTCCCGAAATAAAATAAATACGGCTAACAATAGTCAAAAATCTTACCTGGCGTTTTCTTTAGCCTCATTGATAATACAAAAATTTGTAACAACAATTTTTGGATTTTTTTAATTTTTTGAAAAAAATACAGCAAATTTTGAAAAATCCTTTGGATACGGTTGTAGATTTTTATAAATCCTATCATCTGTAACAAAAAAGTTATGGTTTTTTTTTCTTTATAAGCGAGATTCTGCCGGAATTCTGAAACGCCAAGGTCACGTAATTTGGTAAGCCCAGGGAAACTGAGTGAGTTCGACTGGACTATTGGAATTCAGGTTCCGCATAGCCACCGGCCACTTGTCTAAGGCGGGACTTCCATAAGCTTTTGTACTCGGGGTTTTTGAAATTTGACCTTGTCTGTCAGTGAGTGAAACATTTATTGAGTCTAGCCTCACATATGGTGTTCGCACCGTGTTCTGAACACTGCGCGTGAGATCGTGCCACCTATTGTATAGTGTTGTCAAATCTATGCTGTTTTATGGCCTTACTTATTTAAGACACTGTGTATACCGAAAAAATCTCCAACTATTTAGTTTCTTTTTTATAACACGTTTGGGAACAAAACTATGCGCAAGCAATCTATATGTAAAACCATCCATTTTAATTTAAGACGCACATACTTCAGAGAAAACTATAAAGCGAAGATTACTTCCTTGTAAGACTAGTTTAAAGAACGCCTTAGTTGGATGCATGTACGAGAAAAATTACTAAATGATTTATTTATTAGTCATTGTACAGGATGTCCCTTTTCTTAAAAACTATACGTATACCGCTCTTATAAAACTAATTAAACCATAGATATACAGGGTGTGGTGACCTGCCTGCTTGGTGTCGGGGTTAACGCCGCGACTTTCAAGCAGGAGATGCCGGGTTCAATCCACGTATCTTGCAGGTAATCTACTTGGACTTTTTCTTATAAAATTACAGAATTTTGTAAGATTAAGGTAAAACGCAGTATGAAGCGGAGCAGGCCGAGTTAGCTAGAAGGCAAGCCATAATACAAGTAAAAAAGATATGATATCGCGCAGGCGTGGCTAGCTGACGTCACCTGGTTTGCTAATACCTATGGGAAATTTTCATGAAAATCACTGCCGCGTGTCTTCCGCCATTTGCGACGCCATGTTGTGGAGATTTAGGTTGGTGACATTGGTTTCCTTAATTTTAAATAGTAGTGTGGGAACACTGTCAACAGTGTCAAAATATGATTGAATTTGACGTTTCCTTGAAAGATTATTTTTGTTGTTGTTTTTAATAAAGTAAAGAAACAAGCTATAAACAAATGCTCCAACGGTCACGCCATTTATCTCTCTTATTTGGTCTGGTTTCGAACAAATAAATCACAACATGGAAACATTGCCCCCCAATTTATAAACTCAAAGGGTACTGTTAAGCCACACGTTATAAATTGTAAACGCTCGGTTCAACCATTGCTGCTCGCGCTCCCGCTGAAGATACACCTTGACTACGTTGATCTGAATCTGCACAGGAACTAAAACAGCTAAGAACAGATGCACCGATGTTGTACAGTAATAAAAAAATTAATTAATCATCAGCTGAAAGTCAAGCAACATTTAGCGATCACAAAAAAAGTAGATCTTTGGCACATGGAGTCGAGCATGGAGTTTTACAATATTTGAAGACCTTGGCGGAAAAACCTATTAACTAACATCTGTGTCGACCGTACCTTCTCTAAGTTAACAAGTTATTACTAAGATCCTTGAGTTTTGGTAAGTTTTCAGCATTCAACATTTTTTTTGTAGCTCTATCTTTTATAAAGGATGTGGGATTTTGCTTAAAACTGCGTATGTTGTAGGTCTCACTGTCCTGATAAAAATCTATCATTGCTCCACAGTGATCTGGTATGTGGATTTCGAGATACTGCGGTCAAAGTTAAACATTTTGGTATTCTGGTTTTTCCGTAAAATCAGTTTTTTGCACTTTTTGTAAAAATATAAATAATGTTTAAGAACCAAATTGTAGTCTGAGAATAAGTAGCAGAAAAATATAGGTAGGTTGCGTCGCACTGGCATCACAAACATAAAAATATGACCAAGAAATGACCTTTTTAACAAAAGGCAAATTTCAATTGTTATGTTGCCGCTTAGTATTCAACAAACATGCTTTAAAACAAAAACTTTTCTAACAGTTTTAGCCATTGTTGATTTCAGTAAAATGGGAATATTGATTACTATGGGGCAATGATATATTTTCACCTAGACAAGCAAAATCCCACAGAAAGCCAGTTTCCATAAGGAAAGTGCATCATCCTTTATAAAAGACGAATCTACAAAAAAAAAATGTCAAATGCTGAAAACTTACCAAAACTCAAGGATATCTTAGTAATAACTTTTTCTGCAGAGGTCTTCAGAATCAGAAAACTTTTATTACAAAAATTTTTAACAAACAAAAAACATTGTCACAATTGAATAAATAGGCGTCAAAATGTAGTGTTAAAAATTAACATTAAGGTAAATTTAACCTAAGAATGTCTTCAAAATGTTATTTAGATATTAAACAATGTTAACATTAAGATTTTGTTAATAAAGATTAAAAAATAAATATTGATTTTTATTTATTTCTAGTAAACTGGTAAAACATCTCAAAAAAAATACTGGCTAATAATAAAATCTTAAACTACTTACTTAAAATTACATATAGAAAGTGACATACACATGGAAATGACAACAAGAAAAAGAAAAAAAATATACTAATAAAATTAATATTAAAATTGGTGGTTTAGGAACTCTTGAATTGTATATGGTACTATCTCTAAAAGAATTTTTTTAATGTTCTTTTTAAAACTCATGAAGTATTGTTCTAATTTCGTAAAACTCCACGTGCCAAAGATGTACTTTTTTGTGATCGCTTGCCATCGCTCTGGCTTTCAGCCGATTTATATATGCTATTATCAAACTCTGTATCTCCCTCTATTCATTTATTTTTCTTGTCTTCTAGACCTATAACAACCTCGGATTTATAAACATAAACTGTTGGCGCATATCTGTCCCTAGCCGTTTTAGTTCTTGTCTCAGATTCAGATCAACAATGAAGGTTTATCTTGAGCGGGAGCCCCCGTAGTAATGGTTGACAGTACCCTTTGAGTTTATAAATTGAGGGTAATGTTTCCATGTTGTAATTTATTTGTTCAAAACTTGCACATTCCCCAGACCAAATGAGAGAGATTATCATGGCGTGGCCGTTCGAGCATTTGTATGTCTTTTAAATGCTTTTTATTGCTTGGTTCTTCACTTTTTTGTTCTTGTAATAAAAACCGAGAACAACAAAAAAATAACCTGTCATAGAAACGTCATTTTTTGACATTATTGATAGTCAGTGTTCCCACACTACTATTTAAAATTAAGGAAACCAATGTCGCCAACCCAAATCTTCACAACATGGCGGCGAAAATGGCGGAAGACACACGGCAGTGATTTTTCCACAATGGTATTAACAATCCAAGGTTTCTACATCCGTGGACGTGAGAGATAGAGTCGCCATTTTTATTACAAGGTAGTCGTTTGTTTACAATCAGTTTTATTAATTTTTCAGTAGAAAAAATTAACAAAATGAAGTGCTGTGTAAAAGGGAGTTGGTGTCGACAATGAGACAAAAGATTTTTCGCGTGCCATTAAGTTTGTCAGATTTCCAAAAGACCAAACCATTTTTGTGGATGGGATGATAACTTTAAGGTACACTGTGCAACAAAATTTTAACAAAATATTATCTCCGGGAAAATTTTTTCGAAATCGCAAAGCTGTTTGATCCTAAAATCTACTCCAAAACGCAGTTTTTAAAAGTTACCTCGTATAATTTTTTTTATATGATAAAAAAGTTAGGTTAGGGGTTAAATATTTTATTTTTAATATATCAAGAACGATGTATGATTTATTAAATTCGACCAAGAAATAAGAAAGTTATGAATAAAAGAAAATCGTTTTTAATTGAATTTCGTCAAAATCGACAGTTACGATGTTAATTCAAATTTCATTTGATACAACTCTAAATTAATATGCTTAAAGTATAATTTAACAAAAAGATTTACCAACAGAAAATTATTGGATTTTTGGCTTTCTCCACCAGTTCTTACCACTGACTGGTTTCAGACAGAGTCCATCCACCAGTCGGACTTTTTACTATGGCGAATCGATATATACACCAGAGCACCACAAGAATACATACCGGGTGCGACTAGACCCAGACACGTGTTTCATCCTTGTTAGGGATCATCAGTGCGACATAAGTTTTATAGTCGAATAATATGAACGATCAAATCAACAAGAGACAAGGAGTTTTGCCGGGCATTTGTCCATGACTTGTTGATTTGATCGTTTATATTATTCGACTATGCGTCTAGTCTTTTAGATATGACACCAAATTAAACTATTTTTTTGAGCAAATTCAATGTCATTTGAAAACTTTTCAGTAACTTTTCACTGAAAATACATGTTTTACAGAATTTAGCAATTAATATACCACTTTTGAGAAGTATTTAGTATAACCTGCCATTTAGATTAAAAGATTTCTAGCCAAATCGACAGTTAAATTTTTCGTTATTCTATCATAACTTTTTTATTTCATAACCGAATTTTAAAATTGATATCTCATATGATGCAAAATTTTATTTTCTGTAAAAAAGTTTTTGAAAAACTTGTCAAAAAAGACTCGTTTTTGGAGTTATCGGAAAAAACATAATTTTAGCCCCTTGAAATTCATAAATTAAAAAAAAAATCACATCTTACTTATAGGGGCTAACTTTCCAAAATCCTTACTCCGTTAAGTTTTGGGAGCTATACTAATACCAAATCTGAATAAAACTTACCGGAGATTTTTTGGTGTTGCACAGTGTAATGCTCGAATTTGCTCAAAACATTTTAATGATATGAGCGAAACCTTAAACACGAGTTGCTTAGCTACACGCCAAAAAAAATTTTGCCAAATTGTTTGCCAAAATTTTACTTGATATGTTTTTGCATTTTTCTAAAAAACAAATTTCTAACCCGCTAGGACCAATATTTCATTTGAAGTCTTAAGCTAGGAACACACGATGCATCTTTTTCATGTGTCAAATTTTCTAATAACAGGTTGAAAGGAGACACAATCTACTTGCGCCTCTTTTATTCTTTTGAAAGCTAAAAACGTGTGTTCCTACCTTTACACAATAATTTTTTGGGGATTTTTGACAGTTGGATTGACAGATGTAAAAAAATACATGATCGTTTTTCCTTTTTTGATAAGTTGTCCAACAAAAGGCCACAAGCGGGGCTTTCTAATTTGAAAAACAAAGTTGTATGTGAATGCCATGCCGAAAATTTTAGCTGCTAAAAATCTTTGTCGATGTGTTTTTGGACCACCCTGTAATTTATTTCCCTTGCGTCTTACCTCGTCATACCGCTTACCTTATGGAACTCTAAATCCAGCTTTACTCCCTCACAATCCTCCACCCCTTCGTTGTTTTCCAAACTACATTTCGTTTAATTTAAAACATTGTAATACTTTTTGATGGAAAAGTATTCCTACCTGCAACCCCCTCCCCCAACCTAAATTGTTACTTTTGAAAAAAAACATTGTTCTAGATTCCTGACTTTGTTTCCTGTAGTTTGATACCCGACAACCCATACTTTGACAGATTAAAATATTTATCGGATACAGGGGAGTGGTTGCAACCACCCGTTCAAATTTTCCGAAAATCCAAAAACACCTATTCGTTAACTTTTCAAGAAAAACCTAAATGCGATTTTTTAGCTCTACATTGATTTAGAACTCTAAGTAATTGTAAGTTATTTATACCCCCTTCAAAATAGACTAACCCCTAACCCCCTATTTCTCAACCCCTTGTCTGAATTTTTAAAAATGCCGAAACACGTGTTTACTTATTTTATTAGTAGAGTCGACATACCAATTTTCAAACTTATGTTGCTTTTCGTTTTTAAGATACAGAAAATCCTTTTAAATTCCCCTATTTTTACTCTTTCAGCATGCATGCCCATAAAAAACCGCTAAATGATTTAATTATGACTTATTGTAAAGCTTTTGTGAGGAAAAATTTTAGTTTTATTAAAGTTTATAATAATTTATGAGTTATGTCTTTGGTTTTGGTAAGATTTCGTACCCTTTCATATATCTATTTTTTACCTGATCCTATAATCTGACAGACTTATAAACATGTATTAAATTTTATCGTACAAACGTTTTAGTTTCAAATATTCCATAGGTTTATGAAAAAGATAATTTATTATCAAACACACACATTATATTAAATTTATTACACTCTTGTTTATAAGCACATTTTTATGAGACTTTTGCGAGATTTTATGATCAGCCAGACTAATAATATTTTAAACATCTTGTTTTATTAATAGTTTGCTATGGTTTAGTAGTTTTTTTTAAGTCTGCCTATAGATTATATAGTCAAACAACCTTAAAAAATGTTAAATGCTTTTATACGGGTCAATCTTTTATGGGTTTTCCAGTGCATTTTATAATCTAACAGGCTCATAATATTTTATAGGTTTCTATAATAAATTTACTATTCTTTTATAACCTTACTTACTACAAGACCTTTGAAACAGACAAATCTCATAAAAACTCCATTTTTTTTTGACCGCCTGAAAATCAATTAAAAAAGGTTTACTTCGTAAATACTTCCAAAAAAAATATATTTTTTGACTCATGAAATCTCTCGTGAAATCTTATAAAATATTGTAAACAAATCCTCGCAAAATCCCATAGAAACTTATTAGAGTAATAAGATCTTACCTGCTAACCTATATGCCCTTTGAAACAAATATCAAGTCTTAGAAACATTTTCTCGCCCACCTAAATAAGATAAAATCTTATAGAAAAAAAATATAATCACATTATCTGTCGGAAATACTTTAACAAAATAATATTTTTTGGCTTATTAGAAGAATGCCTCAAACATCATAGAAACTTATCAAAGTAACATCTCTCCCTCAGCTTCTGGCGACAAATAAGTACGTACGAGAACAATTTTCTATTAATAAAAAATATAAAAGAGAGTTTTACCAACAGAAAAACGAACTTTTTTTTTATTTTCTGTTAGATATGTGTAAGACCAAGCTGTCTTATTATATTTTAGGTTAAACGAACTTTTTTTTAATTTTCTGTTAGATATGTGTAAGACCAAGCTGTCTTATTATATTTTAGGTTATAGTTTAGTTTGCTTGTATTTAATCCATATTATATTACTTTTACTACTACTACTACTACTACCACTGCTAAAGTTGTGCCGTCATTTTTTATTTTAGAATATTGCAAGTAGATCTTTAAAATAGAATAGAATCTTTTAAACCTTTTTGAGGAATTATCATATTAAAAATCATAAAATAATGTAAACCAACTTGCTGGCAAAAGTCAAAAATTATAAAATATCATAAATTAATTATCTTATAGTGTTTTATGTGTTATTTTTTATAATCTTTTTTTGGCAGGGTATCCTTTATAAAAATGATTAAACCCACGTAGTTGAATTTTGCTGAGAATTCCTTTACTTTTGAGTTTAGCGATTGCCTTCCAAACGTTTTAAGAAAGGGCACAAAAAGTAGAGTTGTTTGTTGTTCACCAAATCATCAACAACCAGCAGGTGTGTCGTGTTGTTTGAGCATTTTCCTCATCTTCTCGTCTTCACTAGTTCTGTGACTTGGAAATGATAGAGTATTTTTTAGGAAGGCGTAGAAGGGCCACAAACCCTTTTTTAGTTTGAACCTTTCTTTGGACATGGAACTGACTGACTGAACTGGACTGATGGTGTTTAAAGTCGAAAGAGCGATAGTAAAAAAAAACAAGGGCAAAAAAATATTAAAACCCTTTTTTGATGGCGCGTTTTTTTTTGGAGTCCAGTATATATCTTGAGATCTATTCAAAAATTTCTAAAACATTTCCCCTGTATAAACAATAAACAGTATATCGTACACGTGATAATAATAAAGACCAATTTTCTCTGGCTGTTAGTCATTATATTACCAATCAGCCAACAAAATATAATGGCCCAATTATTATTTTGTTATTAAAATTAATTAAACTAATAACAATAATCAAACCCTTGCATTGTGTGCAGGAACAATGGGTTTCGGAAAGTTCATTCTTATTATATCTACGAGGTGTTATGTAAATTGATGTTCTGGAGAAATTGTACTGCATGCGCATCCGATATTGCATATTTTTAAGGAGTCAGTGGCGTAATAATGGGGGGGAGCCTCCCCTTATTTTGAAAAATGACGTACGAAAATTTTGCTTACTACGCCACTGTACGGAACAGGCACTTCGTTTTTTTTTGTAAAAATCCTTAAACACGTCATTTTTTTATTTGAGTGTCGAGGAGTTAACTTTACCCCTATATTTTGAATTGGGAAAGTCGGTAGGGGATAAAGGTAAAACTTTGAATATCTTTACGGTAGAGTGATGGTTTTGAATGTCTTTACAATCATGTAAATATTTCGAAAATTTATCGATTTGTTTTTTAGAAATTTATTTTCTTTTATGTTGTGAGAAATCCCGAGACTCGTCGACTTTGTTTTTGTGAATAGTACATTCCATTTTATAATTGAATTTCTTCATCTGAGATAGTCCAGGCAAATTGTACTTTTCACAATGCTTTTCTGGGAACTAAAAGGGAGCAATCTGAAATTTTGCATGGGTGTAGGGTACCACTGGGAAAGCTTAACTAAATCGAAAAAGAGTTAACTGACTTTTTATTTAAGCAGGTGTTGATCTAGTTGCTCACCTCTGGTAAAACAATAACTGTCAAAAATCGTATACATGGCCTCTAGCGTAAAACACTCAAAATTAAAAATACCCCTTTTGTCAAAGCAATACCTTCTCCACATAGGCCAATCAACTACTACCGTTTTAGTGTCCTTTTCTCGACCTTCGCCGCCATATTGACAGAAAACTAATGGATTTTCTGTCACTTTTGAGTGAAAATGGCGGCGAAGGTGGATTAAAGGACACTAAATCGCTAGGAGTTGATCGGCCTGTATGGAGAGGGTACTGGTCAAAGCATAGTTTCCCCAACCATTATGCCTTTTTAGCTATGAAACTTTCAATCACATCGTTACCCCTAATTTTTTAGATTGGTCGGTTGGGATATCCATTCCCTATATATTCTATTTTCCCTGATCTTAAGCTAAATGGGTAAATAAAACAAAACTCCTAAAAACTCAGGCCTCCGGTTACGCAGTTATATAAGCCAAGAAATGGTTTAAAAGCTGATTTATATAATAATAAGCGCATATCCTTCAATTAAAACAGGTAGGTATTACATGGAGATAACGATACCACTGCACTGCATGGGATGTTCGCAATTTTGTCATAATTTTTTTTTTAAACAGGCAAACGGTAAAATATGTAGTCAACCAGTGGCGTTCAGGGTAAGTTATTTTGTTTATGGGTAGATGGTAACTTTTATTTAAATGGGGCACCCTGAGTTTACAGGGTGATTTTTTTTATTTGACAATTGTTACCACGTTTGACGTAGAGCAGCATGAATGATTTTTTTTTAAATAAAACATCCTAGATTTATTTTTTAAATGTTTGTAACCTTCTAAAGAAAACCGCATTAAACCTCATAAAAAACACACCTAATTTTTATCAGTTTCCATAAGGTTTATAAGCTTGAGTGAGGCAAAATTGTAAGATTATAAAAGTTTGTAATAATTTATGAGGTATTGTCTTTGATTTGGGTAAGAATTTATGTGGTTTCATATGTGTGTTTTTTATCTGATCCTATAATCAGACAGAATTATGAATGTTTATAAAATTGGAAAAGTGCATATATTTTTTTAACATATTTTATGGTTTTATAAAAGCACCATTTTCTAAGAGATTTTATAATCAATCCGACTCATCAACTTTTATGGGTTTCTATAATTACAATCCTTTTCTTTTATAATGTATTTTGGGATTATATAAACCGATATTTTTATGAGTTTTCTGAGAGATTTTATAATAAAAACAACTCACAACATTTTATAGGTTTCTATGATTATACCTTTGTTCTTTTATAATGTTTTAAGAGTTTGTAAAAAAACGTTTTTTCATGAGATAAAATTTGACAGATTTCTATGAACATTTATAATTTTATATGAGTTGGTAAAAACATTTTTTTTATAAGTCTAAATAGATTTTATAGTCAGAGAAACTTACATTTTATAGATTTAAGTCCACTCTACCAAAAAACCTGCATTAAATCTCATAAAATGCACACCTGATTTTTATCAGTTTTTTCGACCACCTGAAAACTAATTAAAAAAGTTATACTTAGTATACTTACTTCTACAAAAAAAATATTTTTTGACTTATGATCCCATGCAGCACGCTTTGTCCCAGGGAAGTACATTTTATGTCCATTTTACATCGGTACGTCCCGGGACCAATTAGGGACGTACTATGTACATAGAAAAATGTACGTACATAGTATGTAACAAAGTGTACGTACCTACGATCATTTTACGTCCAATTTTGGTCCTACATGGGAAATAAAATGTATACATAGGACATACATAATACATACTGTGCCACATCCCAAGGACGTACCGGAGACGTATAAATCGTTGTAAAATGTACGTCCCCGGCGGCCGAAAATATTACAAAATGTTATAGAAACTTATCAAAGTAATCAGATTTTACCTACCCTAATCTATATGCCCTTTGAAACCGATATATTAAGTCGTCGCACATCGGAACTTATAAAATCTTATAAAACAACTATAATCACATCATCTGTCTTAAATACTTTTACAACAAAAAAATAGTTTCTGGCTTATGAAATCTCATAGAAATTTATCAAAGTAACATCTCTCCCACTGCTGGCGATAAATAAGCACAAGGAGTGTTATTATATTATAGTGGGTTCCCCGCCAAAAATACCGCATCAAATTTCTTGGAGAAATTTGACAAGATTTTACCAGATTTATTTGATGCGGTTTGTGAAACATCCCTCATAGAATCTCTTAAAATCTTGTCAATTCTTGAGAGCCAAAAATTATTTCTCGTGAAAATATGGAAAAAGCTGATCAGTTTTCACAAGTTTTCAAGACGCAAAAATCTGTCTGGTGAAATCTCGTCAAGCTAATCAAATCTCTTAGTATCTGTTGAAGACTTGAAGAGGTTTTAAGAGTTTTGATGCGGTTTTTTGTCAGGGTTAGGTCGTCGTAGTTTATGGGTTAGGTCATAGTTTAGTTTGACTGTAGGTTAATCTCTATTACATTACTTCTACTACTATTACTACTACTACAACTGCTGAAGTTGTGCCGCAATTTTTTACTTTAGAATGTTACAGGTAGCTCTTATAAAATCTTTTAAACCTTTATGAGGAATTGTCATATTAAAAATCATAAAATTTTGTAAACTTTTATAAGCCAACTGCTGATGAAAAATGATGAACCTCTCTAGTCAAAAATTATAAAAGTTTATATGAGCATGGATTATGAAAACTTTGATGTTTTATCTGTTATTTGCTATAATCTTTTATGAGGTTTTCATCTGTAAGGGGGCGATTCCACAAAAATACGGGCATTTTCTTGAAAAAAAAATGTTAAAAAAAAATTAAAATCGAACTACTGAGTATGGAGATATACTGAAACAAAAAAATGTAGCTATTTAGCGGCCATTAATAAATATGGCGACCGAACGCCCATGATCTAGACCCCGTGATAAAATTCCTTCGTCAACTGAAACTATTAAAAACCTTAGATAGTGTACGTATCTCAACAACTATTGGATTTAGCAAAAATTGTTTGAAAACAATGTTTGATTTTAAAAATTTAGTCAAATGAGGTTTAAATAATTAAAATCACATCATTGGATACGGAGATATACTTAAACAAAAAATCTAACTATTTATAGAGGCAATTTTCTTTAAATTATGCCATACTTTAGAAATTACGTGATTTAACAAAAAATGTGCAGTGTCAAAATTTGTTTAGTTTAAAAAAGCAAGTAAAATGAGCTATAAAAAAATACCATTCGATCTGGAGATATACTTAAAAACAAAATCTAGCCATTTGGCGGCCATTTTTAAATATAGCTACCAAACAACCATGATCTAGACCACGTAACTCTTGGCCCTTGGTGGTGCGGTAAGAAAAAAAACACCTCGGAAAACACCAAAGGCGTCTTAGGTTAACGTACGACGCATAATTTGACCTGTTTGACCTGAACGCCGCCCCCAGAAGAAATTCCTGAGTGCACCAATGATAATAATAATACACATAGTGTAAATAGGTATCCAGTTAAACCAAACAACAAAAAAAGAAAACCTTGTCGGATGTTAAATACACCGTTTTTCAATTTGTTTGTACTGAGGTATTATCTTTTACTATATTTGCTTCTTCGGGTCGAGTATATATTATATTGTAAATATTTGTTGCACAAGCTGCAGGCAGTGGTAAATACAGGGGGACCTGAAGTCACAATAAAATTCTTGCACATTTTTCAATACAGCTGCATCCTTCCGTCTACTTCCTTTGCAATAGGGCTGTCTATTAAATTGTCTAAGTCAGCCATTAATCACGTGACGGCCCATTTAAAAATGGTGTGTTTTTTTTTTAACTTATTTCATAATTGGTATATACTTTGCATATTCTAAAGATGTCCTAAAAGTAACCTTCTTCAATGGTATTTCATTAGTATATGCTAAGAAAATACTAGAATAACATTCTTTTGAAGTGATATATACTTTACATATGCTAAAAATGTTCTAATAGTATTTGCATATTAGTGGTATTTCCTTAGCATATGCCAAGAAAATACTTTTGATGTTCTTTTATGGTACCTGAATAGCATGTGCGCTAAACGGACCAAAAAATGTTTTTAAATTGATATATTTTTGCATGTGTTAAAGATGTACTAAAAAGGACCTGCTCAAATGGTACACTCATAGCATTTGCTATGAATATCCTTAATGGCATATACTTAAATAGTATGTACCAAGCATATGCCAAAGATGTGCTCAAAAAGACATCTTCAAAAGGAGGTTTAAGGCATATGCTATGCATGTAAATGTTCTTTCATTGCTATGTGGGTAAAATCCAAAAAAAAATTATGATTTTTTTTTTGTTGTCCTTGGAAAGGCGGATTTATTAATGCAAATCTAATTAATATAATCCTAAAAGTTAAATTAACATGGTCTCAATACAATACAAGTGTTTATACAAGTGCTTCGGACAATGGTTAGTAATACGATTTAGTAACCATTGCTTCGGAGTTAAAAATTACTTTTTCCGGATGAGTCTCTCTATTTAACAGCCAATACTGCATTTTAAAGCCACATATTATTTATATACCGGGTGGGCCATAAAAAAACTTGTTCTTTGCAAAAAATTGAGCAAGACTTTGATTAGAAATATTTTTTTCCGCCAGTTTAAGATCTAAGATGGTGGACAGAAACAAACTTTACCCCTCAAAGAGCCTCGTTTATTCTTATGTTACGGAATTTTTTTGGATTTTTTTATGATGTCGTAAAAAAAGCTTTGTTTCTGCCACGCAGAACGAGGTGCGAATCATTAAAATCGGTTAAATGGTTCCCAAAAAAAATAAAAAATTTTAAATCAGTGTTTTACGGATTATGCGATTGCCGTCTCAATTCTGTCTGCATAGATTTTCCCATAAATTTATTATTACTAAACCGATTTTGATGAAATAAAAAGCCCCATGACGAAAATCGATTGTTCTTTAAGTACTGTTATTAAAATTTGTCGCCATCTTGAAATCCAAGATGACGGACAAAATCAAACTTGTCCCTTTAAACAGGCTCGTTTATTTATATGTTCAGTACACTTTTAAATATTATTTTAAATTTATATTAAATTCTGCTTTCGCCACGCACAACGACGTATAAATCATCAAAATCGGTTTGGCGGTTCTCCAAAAATTAATTTTTGTTTCCATCACTGTTTTCCAGATTATACGATTGCCTACTTAAATTGATACCTACCAATTTCAATAAAATAAAAAGCATCAAGGCGAAGATCAAAAACTCTTAAAAGATCACTATCGAAATTTGTGGCCATAACATTCGATCGCCCACAAAAATCACGAAAGAAAAATGCTAGTTATACGCGGCGGAGACAGAGCTTCTTTACGAATTAAAAAAAAGTCGAAAAGTCTTTGAAGGGTCAAATTTGATTTTGTCCGCAATCTTTACAAATTACGACAAATTTCAATAGTGGTTTTTAAAGTTCAATCGATCTTTGTCATAATATTTTTATTAAATTAAAATCGGTTCAGCAGTTATTAATTTATGAGGACATTAATGCAGACGGAATTCACAAGGCAATCTTATAATCTGGAAAAGTGATGGAAACAAAAATTAATTTTTTAAGAATCACTAAACCGGTTTTAATGATTTATGCCTCGTTATGCGTGGCGAAAGCAGAACTCTTCTACGAATAAAAAAAAACGAGCCTCTTTGAAGGGTAAAGTTTGATTCTATCCGCCATCTTGGATTTCAAGATGGCGGCAAATTTCAATAGCAGTGGTTAAAAAACAATCGATTTTCGCCACAATGCCTTTTATTTCATTGAAATCGGTTTTCTAATAATGAATTTATGAGAAAATGTATGCAGACAGAATTGAGACGGCAATCGCATAATCCGTAAAACACTGATTGACATTTTTTTGGGAACCACTTAACCGATTTTAGTGATTTGCATGGAAGGCCAACAGAGATTTTTTACGAATTCATAAAAAAATCCAAAAATCTTCCGTAACATAAGAATAAACGTGGCTCCTTGAAGGGTAAATAAAGTTTGTTTCTTTCCGCCATCTCAGATTTTAAGATGGCGGACAAAAAAATATTTTTACTTAAAGTCTTTTTACTTAAAGTATTTTTACTAAAAGCAAAGAGCAGTTTGTTGCATTAAAATCGGTGGTATGGTTCGAAAGTTATAACGGAAAACATTTTGTCCGGTTTTTTATGGCCCACCCGGATTATGAAATTAAATTTAAAACAAAGTTGTAAACAAATATTGTAACCTGCGCTAGCCAGAAACTATCAATTGGTTGGTTGAGTAATCAACCGTAATAAAGTATGGCAAAACTTTTCGCTAATTTAAGAGTCCCAATAATATAAGGATGAAACAATAAATAAAAAGAAAGTTTGGATGACCAATGAAATCCTGGAGTTGATGGATAAAAGAAGCAAATCAATAAAGCAATAAAAAACAAGATAAGGTCAGCAAAAGAAGACTGGATAACACAGCAATATCAAGAAATAAAAGATCTAGATGCTAAACATGACACTTTCAATTTACAGGAACGCATAAAGGAAGCGGCCGGATTATTTAATAAAATACTGGAATCCTTGTAGACAATCAGGGCAAAAGTCATACCGAATACCAAAGAAAAACTAAAAGAATGGTGTAGCTACATAGAACATGTCTTTACCGATAACCAATCCGAACAGCCAGAAGAATTATCAAACCAAGATATAGATATAACACCAGAGGAAATAAAACATGCAATATCTTCAGTAAAAAACAGAAAAGCGGTAGGGCAAGACGAGGTATACACTGGGGTTTTAAAACTAGAAAAAAAAACGAAGATTCGCTAAATACGGTGGTCAAACTTTTTAACTTGAAACCAACCTTTGTTACGCTGCCTAAAAAACATTCAGCAAAGAAGTGTAGTGATTACCGACTAATCAGCCTAATGAGCCATATGTTAAAAATATTTCTAAAGATTATCCACAAAAGAATTTATGGGAAATGCTAATCCTTTATGGGCGATACGCAGTTTGGATTTCTTGGTGGGTTCGGGACAAGAGAGGCCTTGTTTGGCATGCAAGTCTTAGTTCAGCGGTCTAGGGATGTGTCGGTTCCAGTATATGCCTGTTTCATAGATTATGAGGAAGCATTTGATCGAGCCCAACACGAAAAGCTCATAGAATCGCTAAAAGAAGTTGGTCTATATGACCGAGATCTAAAGATAATCGCTAATCTATACTGGAATCAGACGGCTCAAGTAAAGGTTGATGGCCAATTGTTCAAAGAGGTCCAAATAAGAAGAGGAGTATGCCAAGGTTGTATATTGTCTATAGTGACGAAATAATAATGCACTTCATAACTGCGAGGAGGGTCTGATCATAAACGGCATAAAAATCAGCAATATACGATATGCCGACGACTCTGTCATACTAGCAGATACGCTGGAAGGCCTGCAAAAGTTGTTGAATCAAATTGCTGCCAAAAGTTCGCAATTCGGGCTTAACTTAAATGTTGGAAAAACAAAATAGATGGTCATATCCAAGAAAAAGAACATCCGAGGCATGTTAGAAGTAAATGGGCAGCAAGTCGAACGCGTGGATTCATACAAATACTTGGGTTGTCTCCTTAATGAGAACTGGGACAACATGCAAGAAGTTCATACAAGAATTGAACAGGCCAGATCATCTTTTTCAAAATGAATTCAGTGTTGTGTAGTCGCGATCTTAATACCGCTCTCCGAATTCGTGTGCTTCGGTGTTACGTTTTCAGCAACTTATATTATGGCATGGAAGCATGGACACTGACTGAGGCCATGTGCGAAAAGTTGGAGGCATTAGAGATGTTATCGTAGAATACTAAGGATATCTTGGATGGACCGAGTAACTAATGTGGATGTTCTGCTTAGAATAAATAAAGAGCTTGAAGTTTTATTTAACATCAAAAAACGAAAACTTGAATATTTTGGCCATATTTTGAGAAATGACATATATAAACTTTTAAAATTGATAATAGAAGGCAAAATTGAAGGCAGAAGAGGTCCGGGTCGTAGACGGATATCATGGCTTAAAAATCTTAGACAATGATATGGTGTTAGTACTACGAGACTTTTCCGAAAAGCAGTGGACAGGGTACAGATCGCGCTGATGATAGCCAACGTTCGAAGAGAGCATGACACTTGAAGAAGAAGAATAATATAATAAAATAATAAAATCGGCATTTTAAGGCGCATTTACACAGACAAACTTTCCTTTGATGTTGAAATGCCGACAAACATTTACACGAGCCTCTTGAGCAAAATGTTCAAAGAAATGTTCGAGCAAAATCTCGTACAAAAAAACACACGTAAATTTTTGAGAGAATGTTGAGCAAAATTTGTTTGAAGAATTGGGGGTATAAAAATTTCTTTACAAATTCAAAATATATATTGTTATCGGAATTCATTGAACTAAACTGAAAATAGAAAAACAAAGTTTTGAAATAAGGTATTTTTAATCAAGTGCTTTCCGACGGAAAAACGATTTGATGCCGAAATTCACATTTTACCTCATAAGCAACTTCAACGAAAAAAAACGAAAATAAAAAAAATTATAATTGTCACGTATTTATTGTTGTTGCCTGTAAAATATAATGATAAAAATTCACGTTTAAAAGAATATCCTTTTATTTTACTTCCTAGTTTAGTATTTACAATATTAATTAAGTCAAATTAAAAAAAACTATATACATTTTATTAAATCTCAAATATATGAACAAAAGCACGTTCGGTTTCAATAATACCCGTTTATTACCCACTTTTACAACCCTACGAACCTTGCCTAAAAAATATAATTTTGCACTAATTTAGTAGACTGTGTCGCCGATCTATCATCCCGCGTTTTGGATTTCGCAGGTAGTAGGCGGGCCAGCCTTTTGAATCGCAATGTTGTCCTTTGCATTTTGTTGGTTCAGTGTCAGTAATCGACCTTGATTATTACATTAAATTGACAGTAAATATCTATATCTTCAGCATTTTCATGAACCTTTTGCTTTTTTAAGCAACCCTTGGGACCTTAAACTAACTAGGTAAATCTGGTGTGAGGAATTAAAAAACAACAATAAAAGCTAAAGGTAAAGTAAAGTTACAAAAATATGTTTAAAAAAAATCCCCTCCCCATAGTCGTGAGGCGCGGATTACCGCTTAAAAGTCCAATTTTTGAGTTTTTTGCCGATATTTGAAAAACTCAAAATTTTTTGGAAAAGAAAAATTTTCCTGGGTTGTTTTTTGAATTTAGGAAAAAATCCTTGGAAATAAAAAAAACTCGCAAGAAAATCCCAAAAAAACCCCCGGGCAAAAAAATCCGGGAAAAACCCTAAGAAAAAAATATTATAAGTAACCCTTATCCTTGTGACAAAACTGATAGCCAAGAATAATGTTTCGCTTGCCGTCGTCTTTTTTTCACAAAAATTTAAAATAAAAGTTGGTGTTCCATTGTTTTAAAGAATTGAGATCACTGATCACTGATGTGAAATTTTATTTATTCTCATCTTTAAAAATATGTTTCCAAAACAGGTAGCAATAATTTGCTCAAAAATTTACCCGAACAAAATGTTCAAAGGAAAGCTCACAAAAATGTTTACGCAAAAAATTTTAGATCTTTTGCACGAGCTTTTGTTTGAGCATGTTCGTCTGTGTAATTGCGCCTTTAACGCACGAAACCCATTCAAAAAGTAGGGGTACAGTTTACCTTTCGAAGGGGGTGCTACACAAAGAAATTAAAATAAACTAGAAGGGGCACTCCATATATTGAAGGCAAATTGTCCAAATCAGTAACCAAATCTAAGGAAATTGCAACATTGTAGAGTCGCGTACGGATTGGTTCTGAAGCAATACTTAAAATGTGGCGGTTTCATACAGATGTCTTGTTTACCCGTAAAAAGATAGTTCCGGCGACTTTTCGGCACTTTTTTCACCTAACGCACACTTCTTACGCATTTTTATAAGTCTTAAAACAAAAATATAACAAGAACAATTGCAAAAACAAAAAAATTAACAAAAATTCGACAGATCGGTCGGACCTAAAGGCGCATTTACACAGACAAACTTTCCTTTGATGTTGAAATGCCGACAAACAGTTACACGAACCTCTTGAGCAAAATGTTCAAAGAAATGTTCGAGCAAAATCTCGTACAAAAAAACACACTTAAATTTTCGAGAGAATGTTGAGCAAAATTTGTTTGAATAATTGGGGGTATAAAAATTTCTTTACAAATTCAACTTAAATTCAACTTCAACTTAACTGAAAATAGAAATACTAAGTTTTAAAACAAGGTATTTTTAATTAAGTGCTTTCCGACGGAAAAACGATTTGATGTCGAAATTCTACCTCATAAGCAACTTCGATTGACCTGATTTTTATAGGGGATATGCCAGTATACTTGTAACTTTTTTGGGGTTGTAAAAAAACGAGAATAAAAAATAATAATTGGCACTTATTGATTCCTGTTGCCTGTAAAATGTAATGATAAAAATTTACGTTTAAAAGAATATCTCTTTATTTTACTTCCTAGTTTAAAACACAATACAATAATAATCAAGTCAAATTAAAAAACCTATATACATTTTATTAAATTTCAAATATATGAACAAAAGTACGTTCGGTCTAAATAATACCCGTTTATTACCCACTTTTACAACCCTACGATCCCAGACCCTTGTCTAAAAAATATAATTTAGCAGTAATAGACTAGATTTCTGAATCGGAATATTGCTCCTTTGCATATTGTTTGTTCAGTGTCAGTAATCAACCTTGATTATTACATTAAATTGACAGTAAATATCTATCTTCAGCATTTTCATGAACCTTTTGCTTTTTTAAGCAACCGTTGGGGTCTTAAACTAACTAGGTAAATCTGGTGTGAGGAATGAAAAAAAAAACAATCGAAGCTAAGGGTAAAGTAAAGTTACAAAAATATGTAAAAAAAAAATCCCCTCCCCACCACTCCCCATAGTCGTGAGGCGCGGATTACCGCTTAGTGCAATTTTTGAGTTTTTTAGCGATATTTGAAAAACTCAAAAATTTTTTGGAAAAGAAAAATTTTCCTGGGTTGTTTTTTGAATTTAGGAAAAAACCCTTGGAAATAAAAAAAACTCGCAAGAATATCCCAAAAAAACCCCCGGGCAAAAAAATCCGGGAAAAACCCTAAGAAAAAAAATATTATAAGTAACCCTAATCCATGTGACAAAACTGATAGTCAAGAATAATGTTTCGCTTGCCGTCGGCTTTTTTTCACAAAAATTTAAAATAAAAGTTGGTGTTCCATTTTTTTAAAGAATTGAGATCACTGATCACTGATGTAAAATTTTATTTATTCTCATCTTTAAAAATATGTTTCCAAAACAGATAGCAATAATTTGCTCAAAAATTTTCCCGAACAAAATGTTCAAAGAAAAGCTCACAAAAATGTTCACGCAAAAAATTTTAGATCTTTTGCACGAGCTTTGTTTGAGCATGTTCGTCTGTGTAATTGCGCCTTAAAATGACAAAACGTGCCTCGACAAATTAATAACCTTTTTGCCTTGGTTGCCAGATTGTAGGGAGAAAATGTCATAATCCTGATTTCAATAATTGTTTCTAGAAGATAAAACAAAACATTACGTTAAATAAACTTCCTTATGCATTTTAAACTTTTTTGGCACTATATCTACTTTATTAGAATAATGTATTGTATTTACGCTACCTATTGCAATATTACGTAATTATAGTAAATAAAATAAGGGATAATTATGGAAACTCGGCAACCGCAGTCTAAATTTCTGTAATGTTAGCTAGATGTGTGATTTGTCTAATGTTTTTATGCGGTTTCTAGTTTATTTTAATTTCTTTGGTGCTACAAGAATTTTAAGTGCAGTGGCGGTCCCAGGGGGAGCGGGGGGGGGGGCGATCGCCCCTCCCTTTGCTTCAGAAAAACGTAGGTAACAAAGATGTTGGTGGTAACTTTAAAGTCTTTGGAGAAAAAACGAGAAATTGCAGAACGTTCCTTTAAAGCATAAAACCCAACCCACTGGGCTTTTTTGGTTTTTCCAAATGAGTTTTATTGGGTTTTTTATGGTTTTCTTTTTAAATTATGTACAGATTGTAGCTCCTTTTTAAAATTGGGACTTATAGGTATTCTCGCGATCGTTTAGCAACTATAAAATACGACATACAAATATGTGGAATACAGAAATCGACAGTTGGTTTGTTAGTAAATCAAAGCAGTTTTGGTTTAGTTTGACCATCGCTTTATGCGGATGCAATGTTCGTATCATATTTTCTTAATGTAAACAAACCTAAAGAAAATTATTTTTGGAGTTTGCGTATTTACTACACAGCAACTACCTGCTTACTTAGTATGATATGATAATATACGATTTAATTTTTCGTTTTTTTTCGAGGTTATTAAATCTAAGCCATTTTTTTAAAACGAAATACCTAAGAGTAGCGATAGAAATAAGAATTGTTGACTTGGTTGGGATTGGGGTCAGTGGTTACAAAAAATTTTTGTTTTATGCTTTGTTAAAAACCATTTCTTCTTGGTTCTTTCAGAGCCCTGAGGATGCATTGAAATAAATGCGAAACATGTCGGCAATAATTAAGTTGTTTCTTTGATCAATCACCACTGACCCCAATCCCAACCAAGTCAACAACAAACTAAAGAAATAAGAATGCTTCAGAATGGACCACAGACCTTTTTAGGTCTGTGGAATGGACTGAGGTTTTAGAACCCAGTCATAAAAGTAGAGTTTGCAAATACTGAACCAGAATCGTTTTAATTTGCATTGTTGCCCAGCTAGTGCAGCATCCATTAAAAGACATTTCAACTTCCGGTCTTATTTGGAATAATAAAATAAAAAATTGTTTGGGCTTGGAAAAAGTGCAACTGGTCAAAGTTTATGGTATCTTACGATCAGATTCAAACGACTGGTAATAATATACCTTTTTTACGTTTATTTATTTTATTAATAATGAAAAAAAAAACACTTTTAAAAAAGCCCTAAGTGGGTTTTACTCAAAAAACCCAGTTAGCTTTTTTGGGTTATCCACTGGGCAGCCAACCTTGCTTTAAAGACATTCTATCTAGATTCCCTCCACAGTATTTTGGGCTAGTTTGATCTTCAAGCAAACGCATGAAGTATTTACCGCAAAAACCACGATATTGGAAATACAGAACAGTATTATAGAGTTTCTATTTATAAACAAGTTTAAGACAAAATCATTTCGGACATAAAAAAGTATTTTTGACCTGAACATATTCATACCAAGTTTTATACAACGTGAAGCCAAAATCAAAGCAAAATTAACTAAAGGTCTTTCCCAAATACTATAAACAGTTTGATTAATCCAAAACACAAATTCTTAAAGTTTTATTGGGAAAAGTTAGTATTTGGAAACAATATTTTTCAGAAGTAGGCAAAAGCTTAAATCAAAACATAGGGCATAAATTGCAGCGCTAAAACACCTTTGATATTTACGTTATTAGTTTAATTTTGTGTTAAAAGTGGCATTTGTGGTGTCATTTTCTTAAAAATGTTTCGCCTGCTGCGCTTTGAAACCATTGATATATTTACAATTTTAGTTCAATTTTAAATAAAAAAATGCATTTTTTTTAGTGCAATTTTCTTACAAAATTTCGCCTGCAGCGCTATGATACCGTTATTATTCAAGATTTTAGTTTAATTTGACTCAAAAATTGCATTTTTCATGTAACTTTCCCAAAAATATTCGGTGCATTTAAACATTTTTTCAAATAAAAAATGTATGAAATGAACAACTTAAAATATGAGTAGCCCCCCCCCCTTTGCATATATTGATATGTTCCTAATAAAAGCTATGCTTTTATCCTAGTTTTTGGACCTGGGACCGCCTGTGGATATGTGTCCCCTCGAATAAAAAATCGACGTGTTCGACGATTTTTCCAAAATGATACTCCAAATACAGAGTGATTCAAAATTCCCTAGAAAAATTTGAACAGTAGTTAGATATCATTAATCTAAGAAAAGTTACGTGATTATTTTGTTTAAATTTCATATTTTATTTGTCTTAATGTAGGAGTAAAATGTTTCGTTTTAGTCAAGCAAGTTGTTGTTGTTTGTTTTCAAAAATTGATGTAGTAAAGGGTGCTTCTCAATAAAATATCAACAATTTTTAAATGCAAATATATCTGAAACGAAAGTGTTCACAAAAATATATTTTACTAATTCTTGTTTAGACCATCAAATTCTACCTACAGTTAAAGTCTTTTTGGGGAATTTTGAATCACCCTGTACGTGAATAAGCCTGCTTCGTTTTCGTTGGTATACTATCACCAACACCTTTCAACTTTATGACATAAATTAAAGCATCTTACTTTTACTTTCTATCTGAGAAAATGTAACAATCATAAATCTAAGCGGAGATCAACCAGAAAGATCACTTTTATCGAAAATTTCTGCAATCCATTACAAAAGAAACGATAATTGAAGCGTCAAAAATTCGTGAGCACGCCTTAATTAAAAGAACCTTAGGTAAGAGCGCAAAAATGCAAATTTATGTCTACACCCACCACTTATATTTGGCAATAACAAAAAAGTCGTTTGCAAGACTCATGACCTCACTTCTGTATCGAAATCATTTAATTTTTTCTTTTATACATCATAACAACAAAAAATTAGGCTGAAAATTTTAAGCCTTTTTGGGTTACCGATGAAAAAAAACTTTTTTTTTTTGATCACGGGTGAAAAAAAAGATTTCTGTCCGTTTTTTACCCAAAATTAAAGAGAAATAGCGGAATATAATAATAATGAAAAAATCTAATTATGCTTGCCTAAAAATTACGCCCTTTACGCCGGTTTTCACCAAATATTTACGAAAAAATATCGTCAAAATATCAAACTGTCAAAGATTAAAATGTCGCAACAATGAACGTTACCAAGTAAAAAGGCACATCGCTAGGGAAACCATTGTTATTTCATTTACCAGCCGCCTTGATTTATAGTGTAAAGATGGTGTGTTACGAGAAGTGCTAGTCGTTCGAGATTTTTAAAAGTATATTTCTGTTTTTCTTGGATTTTGTGATAAAGGTATTAAAAAAATAGTGGTAACAACTCGCGGTTCAGCTGTGCTTTTTTTTACTCGCGTTTTAAATACCTCGCTGCGCTCGTTATTTAAACCAACGCTTGTAAAAAAAGCACTATTTTAGCCACTAGTTGTTAAAACTACTATTTTTTTAAACCTTCATCAAAAACATGATTTTAGTAACTGTCTACAGATAACTGAAGGCTGTTTTTTTTATCACTGGTGCAAAAAAAGATTTCTGTCCGTTTTTTACCCAAAATTAAAGAGAAATAGCGGAATATAGTAATACTGAAAAAATTAATTATTCTTGCCTAAAAATTAAGTCATTTCCGCCAGTTTTCACTAAGTATTTATGAAAACTTCATTTAAAAACATCGTCAAAATATCAAACTGTCAAAGATTAAAATGTCGCAACAATGAACGTCACCAAGTAAAAAGGCACATCGCTATGGAAATCGCATTGTTATTTCATTTACCAGCCGCCTTGATTTATAGTGTAAAGATGGTGTGTTGCGAGAAGTGCTCTTCGTTCGAGATTTTTAAAAGTATTTCCCTGTTTTCTTTGGATTTTTTGATAAAGGTATTAAAAAAAATAGTGTTAACAGCTCGCGGCTGAACTGTGCTTTTTTTAGTCGCGTTTTTAAATACCTCGCTGCGCTGGTTATTTAAACCAACGCTTGTAAAAAAAAGCACTATTTTAGCCACTAGTTGTTAAAACTACTATTATAGAAACACAAAATGTTAGAAAATATTTTTAACGAAAATAATTTCATAGAAACATAAATAATGCCGAACCACAAAATTCAAGAACCCAATCTGGCCGAAAATGATTTGAAGCGATAGCCACGAATTAAATTGCTAGAGTCGAAGTAAGCTGTGATATTTTATTAGTTTACCCCCTTTATATTCTTCAACTACCCCCTACCACCAAATTTCTTCATAGTATTGTATTGCCATCGGACCTACATTGTGTCACCTTCCAAATAGAGAAACTTGTCAACTCCGCAATCCAGGGCCTACGGCGCTCTAGAGATTTAAATTTGACGCATGGCCAATAGCGATTCGGCTGGATTGTGGTTCTGCTCGTTTAAGGATCGGGCATATTATTTTCTATCAATTTGTGGCTCGGGTGTTTTTCGTTTCTAGACAATTATTTTCGATACTTTTGTAATTCTGATATTTTAAGATTCGGGAAAATTATAATCGGTTAAATTATATTCGTGTCTTTTAAGGATCGAGCAAATTAAAATTCTATAAAATTATATTCGTATACATTATTTTCTGGCTGTTGTACTTTCCTTCATATTTCGTTTCGGAAGTTTTATTTTCTGTTCAATTGTGTTTCGGTTTTTGTAAATTCGGCTTTTTTTGTGGGTTCCCAAAACGTTTCTTTTTCGTTGGAACAACACTCGAATTTCTATATGTATACGCTTCAGGCTACTGCGAACATAGGCCGGAAGAAGTCCAATTTGCCAGTGTATGTACACGCAGGGACCCCGCACATCTATCAGTGGAGCAACCAACACTCAGACTTGCGATCACCGTTCGCGGCTTGCATTTAGTACGCCTCTAACCACGGTGCAATGTGAAGCGTAGTCCATGAAACCGGAATTTGGTCAACAAATACGCAAATTTTGATAACGTCATTTTCTTGTTTTTTGTCACTGATAAATTAGAGCGTTTTATTTTCAACTGCTCATATTTATCACTAACAACGTGTTACAATGAAAATTATAAGGAGAAACGAAATAAAAGTTCTCAAAATAATTCTCCCAGTCAAAAAAAAATTAGAGCAAATTTTCGAAAAGTCCTCCTTGCTCAGTTAGACAATATCCGAGCCTATTATAAAAAAAAAACCCTTCTAACGTTTCCAAGCATGTTAGGGGTGATAGTTTGAAAAGCTTCTTCAATTTTAATCCAAAGTTCTTCCAAATTATTAGCCCTTTCATGCCCGTAAACTTTATTTTTGATACAACTCCAAGAAGTCTTAGGAGCAGCGGCGTAGCCCCCCTCGCCCGCCCCCCCCCCCCGCCCTCAAGAGTCTGGCGCCTCCCGGGCGCCTCATTCTATATTTCTTACGATAAAAGGAAAACCTACCTTTCCAAATGAAACGTTTAAACTGTATTAGTATTACACTTATTTTAAGCAATTTAGATTTTAAAAACGCGAAACGCAGATGAATAAAATAAATGTATTTTTTATGGTACTGGACACTTTAATTGAAACGCTTGAAACAAGGTTTCCAGATTTTTTTATTTAAAGCATAAAAACAATTTGATTGCTTAATAAACGTGGAAAAAACAGAAAGCAATGTCAAATATGTAACAGATTTAGTACTCTTTTACGAGTCAGATGTAGGGAGCACCACCCTGGACGAATACAAGTCCTTTTCATCATTGATAGATGGATTAAAAAAAGATGAAATTCAATAACCTGAAAATATTTTGCTATACATGGTGAAGAAAAATTTGCAAAATAGATTTTCAAGCAAGCAAGCCTCTAGCAGCGCAGGAGCTGAACGTACGTTTAGGCTTAAAAAAAATAAACATTGCGAGAGGTCGCAAATGACACAAGAAAATTTAAATTCTTTTGCCGTAATTAGTATAGAGCGAGTGTACAGTAATACCATCGATTTTGATCGTATACTGGACAACATGAGGTCAATTAAAACTAGAAGACTAGTTTTTTAATTAAATTAGTTCTTAAGTTTTTTTTAATGTAGTGCCTATCTATATTTTGTAATAAATGTGCATTTTATTAACAAAGTTTTAATTTAGAATGATTGGATATTAAGTATGTACTTTTTATAATATATATTTTTTTCACTTTCAAATGTTTAACCTTTTTTATGCTCTGGCGCCCTATTCAAGCTTACGGCTGATTAGGAGCAAGATCGGGTGATCGAGCTGACCATATAATAGTTCCCCGTGTACTTATAACCCGATTAGGAAATACATTATCAAGATATTCCCTAACAAGGCCAACATTTTGAGAGGGAGAACCATCTTGTTGAAACCATGTTTCACCAAATCTCATACCTAACAACTGCCTAGCAGTTTGAATAATATGAATAATATGAACTATAATAATAGAACCATTCAAATTGCCGTCAATAAAAAATGGCCCAATTACGTGTTCCCCTACAATACCCCCCCAAACATTTACTTTTTGGGGATACTGTGTTCTTACGACCAAAAGAAATAGAAAAGTATAGATCTCAGAAAGTTTTGATCACGATTAGCAGTTTCCATCATTATTTCGCAAAATTACATACGACGATAGTTGTTCTCCGGAAAAATTTGATGCGATTTTGACGCTTTGTAAGAATGATAACCATTCTTTTTGAGAACACGTAAAGGCGCAATTACACAGACGAACATGCTCAAATAAAAGCTCGTGCAAAACATCTGAAATTTTTTGCGCGAACATTTTTGTGAGCTTTCTTGTTCGGGTAAATTTTTGTGCAAGCTATTGCTATCTATTTTGGAAACATATTTTTAAAAATGAGAATAAATATAATTTTACATCAGTGATCAGTGATCTCAATTCTTAAAAAAAATGGAACACCAACTTTTATTTTAAACTTTTGTGAAAAAAAGGCGACGGCAAGCGAAACATTATTATTGGCTATCAGTTTTGTCATATGCAATGTTAAAATAGTTAATGATGGAGGTAATAACATTTAATTCTTTTCTCTAACTTTTTTGGTCTCCTTTCATTACAAAAAGAAAACGGAAATGTCTTCGAAGTAATTACTTTTTAAAATGCAAGTGGATATTTTTAGAGAACTGTTCTGGAGAGTAGTTAGTTGTTCCCTGGGGGGGGGGGATAGGGAGGTTTAGACAGTCGGAACGCAGCGCTGTCAAACACTGCTGTAATTTTGTGTGTCAATGTTCATTTGACCAAAACCCCCTCTCACTAGTCTACGGTTTTTACCTTCTCCTAACCCAGCAACAGCAATAAATAAGTGCCAATTTTTATTTTTTTTGATTCTCGTTTTTTTTACAACCCCAAAAAAGTTACAAGTATTCTGGCATATCCCCTATAAAAATCAGATCAATCGAAGTTGCTTATGAGGTAAAACGTGAATTTCGACGTCAAATCGTTTTTCCGTCGGAAAGCACTTAATTAAAAATACCTTGTTTTAAAACTTAGTCTTTCTATTTTCAGTTAAGTTCAATGAATTCCCATAAAACTATAAAATTTAAATTTATAAGAAATTTTTATTACCAACATTTCTTCAAACAAATTTTGCTCAACATTCTCTCCAAAATTTACGTGTGTTTTTTTGTACGCGATTTTGCTCGAACATTTCTTTGAACATTTTGCTCAAGAGGCGCGTGTAAATGTTTGTCGGCATTTCAACATCAAATGAATGTTTTTCTGTGTAAATGCGCCTTCAGACAGTGGCTGAAGACGTATCAACTGCTTTGGCAATTTGGTAGCTAAATATAGCTAAATAAGTCTCAATGGTCTGCCTTGATAGTACCATTTGACCATCTGCACTTTTTCCAATCTGTTTCTCGAGCAAGGCAGAAACAAAACAAAATAATAAAAACAAAATAAATTTCAAAAAGATAAACGCGCATTTACACAGACAAACTTTCCTTTGATGTTGAAATGCCGACAAACATTTACACGAGCCTGCTCAAAATGTTCAAAAAAAAGTTCGAGCAAAATCTCGTACAAAAAGACTCACGGAAATTTTGGAGAGAATGTTAAGCAAAATTTCTTTGAAGAAATGTTGATATAGAAATTTCTTACAAATTTAAATTTTATAGTTTTATGGGAATTCATTGAACTTAACTGAAAATAGAAAGATTAAGTTTTAAAACAAGGTATTTTTAATTAAGTGTCTTCCGACGGAAAAACGATCACGTTTTACCTCATAAGCAACTTCGATTGATCTGATTTTTATAGGGGATATGCCAGTATACTTGTAACTTTTTTGGGGTTGTAAAAAAAACGAGAATAAAAAAAAATAATAATTGGCACTTATTTATTGCTGTTCATGGGTTAAGAGAAGGTAAAAACCGTAGACTAGTGAGAGGGGGTTTTGATCAAATTTACATTGACACACAAAAGTACATGACAATAAACCAGGGTCAACGCAGTTTTTTCATGAAAGTTTTAGAAGAAATCTTTCCATAAAGAAAGGGCTCTCCGACGCAAAACAAAAAAATTTCCTTGAGTACGCTTTAATTTGTTTATTTCGTTTTATTTTATTGACGCGTAGAACTCGCATTTTGGATTTCACAGGTAGTAGGCCGGCCACCCTTTTGAATCGGAATGTTGCCCCTTTACATATTGTTTGTTCAGTGTCAGTAATCAACCTTGATTGATTATTACATTAAATTGATAGAGATTCACTTTGTTGATATCTATATCTTTAGCATTTTCATTAACCTTTTGCTTTTTTAAGTAACCCTTGGGGCCTTAAAATAACTAGGTAAATCTGGTGTGTGAAATTAAAAAAAAAATCAAAGCTAAGGGTGAAGTAAAGTTACAAAAATATGTTTAAAAAAAATCACCCTCCCCACCACTCCTGATAGTCGTGAGGCGCCGATATTTGAAAAACTCAAAATTTTTTTGGAAAAGAAAAATTTTCCTGGGTTTTTTTTTAAAGTTAGGAAAAAAAGCTTGGAAATAAAAAAAACTCGCAAGAAATTCTCAAAAAAAAACCCGTGCAAAAAAATCCGGGAAAAACCCTAAGAAAAAATATTATAATATATAAATTATAAAAACTGATGGCCAATAATAATGTTTCGCTCGCCGTCGGCTTTTTTTCACAAAGATTTAAAATAAAAGTTGGTGTTCCATTTTTTTAAAGAATTGAGATCACTGATCACTGATGATGAAATTTGATTTATTCTCATCTTTAAAAATATGTTTTCAAAATAGATAGCAATAATTTGCTAAAAAATTTACCCAAACAAAATGTTCAAAGAAAAGCTCACAAAAATGTCGTCTGTGTAATTGCGCCTTAACACTGCAGCGTGCTTCGACCCCACCTCGGTCGTACGGCACGGAGAGTAAATTGAACTTCCCCCTATGTTCGCAGTAGCCTGAAGCTCATTGTATGTACCTTTTTATATTCAACAATATTAAGGCGCAATTACACAGACGAACATGCTCAAATAAAAGCTCGTGCAAAAGATCTAAAATTTTTTGCGTGAACATTTTTGTGAGCTTTTCTTTGAACATTTTGTTCGGGTAAATTTTTGAGCAAATTATTACTATCTATTTTGGAAACATATTTTTAAAGATGAGAATAAATAAAATTTCACATCAGTGATCTCAATTCTTTAAAGAAATGGAACACCAACTTTTATTTGAAATTTTTATAAAAAAAAGCTGACGTCAAGCGAAACATTATTATT
Source organism: Oxystoma pomonae (assembly GCA_963921995.1). Taxonomy (NCBI): domain Eukaryota; kingdom Metazoa; phylum Arthropoda; class Insecta; order Coleoptera; family Brentidae; genus Oxystoma; species Oxystoma pomonae. Next base: position 62,607,539 of record OY998171.1, read on the forward strand.
GGCTCTACTATCAGTTTTGGATGGATTAGGGTTACTTATAATATTTTTTTCTTAGGGTTTTTCCCGGATTTTTTTGCCCGGGGTTTTTTTTGGGATTTTCTTGCGAGTTTTTTTTATTTCCAAGGGTTTTTTTCCTAAAGTAAAAAAAAACCAGGAAAATTTTTCTTTTCCAAAAAAATTTTGAGTTTTTCAAATATCGGCAAAAAACTCAAAAAATCGCACTTTTAAGCGGTAATCCGCGCCTCACGACTATGAAGAGTGGTGGGAAGGGAAATTTACGTAAACATATTTTTGTAGCTTTACTTTACCTTTAGCTTTTATTGTTGTTTTTTAATTCCTCACACCAGATTTACCTAGTAAGTTTAAGGTCCAAGGGTTGCTTAAAAAGCAAAAGGTTCATGAAAATGCTGTAGATATAGATATGTGATATTTAATGTAATAATCAAGGTCGATTACTGAAACTGAACCAACAATATGCAAAGGGCAACATTGCGATTCAAAAGGGTAGCGGGCCTACTACCTGCGAAATCCAAAACGCGGGATGATAGATCGGCAACACAGTCTACTAAATTACTGCTAAATTATATTTTTTAGACAAGGGTCGGGTTCGTAGGGTTGTAAAAGTGGGTAATAAACAGATATTATTTAAACCGCACGTGCTTTTGTTCATATATTTGAGATTTAATAAAATATATATAGGTTTTTTAATTTGACTTAATTATTATTGTAAAAGGCTAAACTAGGAAGTAAAATAAAGGCATATTCTTTTGAACGTAAATTTTTATCATTATATTTTACAGGCAATGACAATAAATAAGTGCCAATTATTATTTTTTTATTCTCGTTTTTTTACAACCTCAAAAAAGTTACAAGTATACTGGCATATCCCCTATAAAAATCAGATCAATCGAAGTTGCTTATAGTAAAATGTGATTTTCGGCATCAAATCGTTTTTCCGTCAAAAAGCACTTGATTAAAAATACCTTATTTTAAAACTTTGTTTTTCTGTTTTCAGTTAAGTTCAATGAAATTTTGCTCAACATTCTCTCCAAAATTTACGAGTGTTTTTTTGTACGATATTTTGCTCGAACATTTCTTTGAGCATTTTGCTCAAGAGGCTCGTGTAAATGTTTGTCGGCATTTCCACATCAAAGGAAAGTTTGTCTTTGTAAATGCGCCTTTACAATACGAGAAATTTGAAACTTTTAAATACTGCCATAAAAATCCAATTTTTCAAACCATAGATACTCTATCCCATTTCAATCTGTTGCAACAAAAAATTAAATGAGTTGTTCGAAAATCGTGACCAAATAATTTTCGATGCTCTGAATAACGTGTCGGCAGGGCCAATATCGTGAATATTAAAAGTTTTAGAACAAAGAACGATGGCACTTTACCGCACTCGTTTGGTTGTGTAAAGGTGAACTTCGCGCCGTTCTGTCAACTGGCATCGCGTACGGTAAAGTATCCACTTTCCGCACTGTCTGCAATCATCTCAGTGCAGTAAAGTATACTTTAAATATTGCAAAAAGTTCCTTTTCCGCTCTTGAGGCAATTATTGGGCCTTTTACAGTCCAGTCAGCTTTGAGATAAGTATAAAAAACTATAAATAATTTGACATTTAAGATGCACACAACCCAGATCTTAGAAAGTGGAGAAACGAGCGTTCACAAAGCAAAAATAAATGTGTGGTTGCTTGATGTTACATCATAAAAGTGGCGCCATATGAAGCATCTTGATTTAAAAAAAAAACGCATACATGCAGTCACAAAATTGGCCTTTCTAAAAGTGTATAATATATACGGACTACCAGCTAAAATGCCTAAAAACTTCAAAAGTAGGACATTTCTCATATTGTTTAAAAAAGGTCAAAACTGAAAATATTTTTTTACAACCTTATTTTTATATTAAATTTTGCATAATATAATACTAAAAAATCAGCAAAAATAGTATTTTAGTAAAGTCTTTATTGAACAATATCAAATTATCACTCGAGTAACGGACGAAGGCTGTTCTATAAAGAGGGCGGTAAACCATTTTGGAGTTGATAAAATAACAATAATACGATGGAAAAAGCGCTGGATTGAAAAGAATTTGACGAATAGGAAACTTGGATTAGGACAGAAACGATGGCAAAATTAACACTAATTATTTTAACTTAAAAAAGAACTAAAATAAATAATTTAGTATTTAATAGGATCACCATTTTTCTTTATTATCAGCTGCAAACGTCTGGGCATTGAAAAGGTTAAATTTTGAAAATACTGATGGTCTTCTGAGAGCTGATCCAATGCGCGATAAATAGCATCGCTTAACTCATCAGCATTTCGTGGTCTCCAATTCCTTTGGTATATTATTTTAACGATTCGACCCCATATATTTTCTATTGGGTTAAGGTCAGGGCTGTTGGCTGGCCAAGGAAGTGTTTCTATATTATTATTCTGAAATCATTTGCGAACAACATTAGCCGTGTGTACTGGACAGTTGTCCTGCAGATAAACGAAATCATTATTTTCATGTAAAGCCTGTACAGATGGCAACATAACGTTTTCAAAGATTTCAATATATTGAATACTATTGAATCTTCCTTCGATTCTCCAAAAAAAAACCCAAACCTCTAGCACTAAACCAGCCCCACATGTTTACAGAAAAATGTCCAGCTTTTTTAATTTGGTTTGCATATTCAGGTTCAAATCTAGAATTTGGTGGACGATAAACTAAAATTCTCCTGCTGCTTGAAGATGATTGAAACATTTTTTCGTCACTGAAAACCATCCTCTCCCAGAAGTCATTATCACGAAGAACGTTGTTCAGTGCAAAAGTCACTCTGACCTGTTTTTGTTCCTCTGTTAGAAAAGGCTTCTTTGCAGTAACTCGACAAGAGATTTCTGATTTCGTTACTCTTCTATTTACTGTGGCTAAAGAACCCGGAAATTATGTTACATTAGCTGCTTCAACCGACGTTGAAAAAGGATTTTGTGTGAGATGGTCAATAAGTCTCTCATCTTGCACTTTAGAACTTACTTTTGGTCGTCCTGATCCATCTTTCCTATCCGTAGAACTATTTTCAATCCATCGCGTTTTCCATCGCATAATCGTCATTTTATCAACTCCAAAATGGGTGGCCGCTCTTCTTATAGACCAGCCGTCTTCTATAACTCGAGTGATAGATTCATAATCTGTGGCATTTTTAAGTATGTCACACTGAATTTTAAGCTGTCAGACATACTAAGCTGGTGTTGCCTTATAATAGTATACCCTAATGGAAAGCTAAATTTTGTGGCTCTCATACATGCGTTTTTTTCTACCTTGCCCGTCCATCTCTTTCTATATGATCAGAAAAGAAAGACAGCACATTTTTCAATGTCGAAATATATTTCACACAATTTTAATTTTGTAACTGCCGGTTTTTGCCACCGCTTGTCAAAGTCTGGCAAGCGGTTTTCTTAGATTTTTAAAACTGAGGTATTTTAATCAGGTTTGGTTGGAAATCGCGCGAGTTTATGGGATTAGCTAAAAATCATCATTTCATCTCCTAATTCCTAGCACCGTACTGATGAGCACCACAATTACCATTACCTTTTTTGAGAGAAAGCTGGCTTTTCATGACTTATTTATTCACCCCCACTAAATCCTTTTAAAAAAAAAACGATTTATGTTCATCTATAGTAGTACTTTTTATAATAATAATAATAATTCGAAGACTTAATTTTTACTTTAAAGTTAACATATTATGCAATATATCAGGGTTGAAATTGATTAGGGAAACCTGGAAAAGGCACCAACTAAACAAAACTAAAAAAAACGTTATTTTTATAGTGAAAAAAACGCTGAATATCCGCTAAATAAACGTACGCGTACCAGTGTACTGTTAAATGTTATTATAACGTTTTTTCGAAAAAAACGTTTACTTATTGAGTGGATATTCAGCATTTTCTTTAGCGGACAGGGAATTTAAAAAGTGACCTGGAAAAGTCAGGGAATGGGTCCCAAGTCATGGAAATCACAGAATTTTTGCAGTATGCGGTTTTTATCTTTTATGCTTTCATCACTCTGTTCCTCATATAATCCCAAAAACACAGTATTTTTTTTGTTCTTCCTGCGGCGCGGTGACATAGTTATTAGAATTTTAGTTTAATTCAACAGTCTTCCTTAATATTTTACATAAACGCGAAAAATATCAACATTTTTGAAGAATTTATTGCTATTTTGCAAAAAAAAATTTGCCTGCGGCGCGATAACATCGTTGAAAACGTGTCAAAAATAACATTTTCAGTATACTTTTCTCAAAGTTTTTGCCTACGGTACATATAGGACATAATTTTGGTAACAAGTCCAAAATTGACACTGGATCCCACCCCAACCAACTTTTATCAATACCTAAATTTTTGTGTTCTGCTTAAATCGCAAAAAAATTTACGAAGTATTTATAGGTCCGCAAGCTTGTAAACATTTAAATAAAAAATTATTTTTTTAATGTGCTTATTGGAACTTGGAAAATAACCTGGATTTTTTTTATTTTTCGTCAGGGAAACCCTGGAAAAGTCAGGGAATTAAAAAATTGAAAATCAGGTAGGTACCAACAGCAGTGTCTCCCTTTTGTGCCTTCGCCCCCCCCCCTCCGTCCTTTAAGTCACGCTACGCCGCTGTCTCTGGAATAAACACGGTCTAGTATTTTTTTTGCTCCGCCCACCTGATGACGAAACAAAGATATCAACCTGCTTTCTTTATTGATTTTTTTGATGGGTGACATTTGGGGTTATATTATTTTTGCATACATTTTTGCAATAAAAATTGTATTTGTTCATCATTTCTTTTCTTCTGAACCTAATTAAATATTAATGATATATAGTGATATTACTTTTGTCATAGGTAGCTGCATTTGTACGTTTTTTTAGTGAAAAATTTTTGTAATAAAAATTGTATTTGTTCATCGTTTCTTTTCTTCTGAACCTAATTAAATATTAATGATATATAGTGATATTACTTTTGTCATAGGTAGCTGCATTTGTACGTTTTTTTAGTGAAACATTTTTGTAATAAAAATTGTATTTGTTCATCGTTTCTTTTCTTCTGAACCTAATTAAATATTAATGATATATAGTGATATTACTTTTGTCATAGGTAGCTGCATTTGTACGTTTTTTTAGTGAAACATTTTTGTAATAAAAATTGTATTTGTTCATCATTTCTTTTCTTCTGAACCTAATTAAATATTAATGATATATAGTGATATTACTTTTGTCATAGGTAGCTGCATTTGTACGTTTTTTTAGTGAAACATTTTTGTAATAAAAATTGTATTTGTTCATCATTTCTTTTCTTCTGAACCTAATTAAATATTAATGATATATAGTGATATTACTTTTGTCATAGGTAGCTGCATTTGTACGTTTTTTTAGTGAAACATTTTTGTAATAAAAATTGTATTTGTTCATCGTTTCTTTTCTTCTGAACCTAATTAAATATTAATGATATATAGTGATATTACTTTTGTCATAGGTAGCTGCATTTGTACGTTTTTTTAGTGAAACATTTTTGTAATAAAAATTGTATTTGTTCATCGTTTCTTTTCTTCTGAACCTAATTAAATATTAATGATATATAGTGATATTACTTTTGTCATAGGTAGCTGCATTTGTACGTTTTTTTAGTGAAACATTTTTGTAATAAAAATTGTATTTGTTCATCGTTTCTTTTCTTCTGAACCTAATTAAATATTAATGATATATAGTGATATTACTTTTATCATAGGTAGCTGCATTTGTACGTTTATTTAGTGAAACATTTTTGTAATAAAAATTGTATTTGTTCATCATTTCTTTGCTTCTGGCCCTAATTAAATACCCTGTGATATTACGTACATTATTTTTGTCATAGGTAGCTGCATTTATACGTTTTTTTAGTGAAAAGGCTCATCATTAAATAATGAAAAAACCAAAAAAAAGCCAGTTTTAAACTTGCAATCAGATTTATTTCATATAGTATGCGCAGCATGTCTTTCCTTCTAAATAACAAAATAATCAATCTCCCAAAAATGCCTGGCAAAAATCAAGTACAAAATAAAATAGCTTCCAAAACAGAAAAAATAACCACTACATAACCTAACTTGTGAATTACGAACATGAACTAATTCCAACTCATTAGATGAGTTTCTTGACGGAATCGATTACCAACCAATGATCTTAATTTCTATTTTGGTAAAAGATCAACGCATGCAGGCCAAAAATAAATTATAACAAAATAGACAAGCAAATCTGCTGCTGCTATCTTTGTGTCGTCATCGGGTCGAAGAGTGTGGCAAACCCACTAAGCAAAAGCCTTGTTCCATTTACATTACCTCAATGTATTTTTGTAACCTGTTATGCAACGCAACTTGTAACCTTAACGTCGATATTAAGGCGCAATTACACAGACGAACATGCTCAAACAAAAGCTCGTGCAAAAGATCTAAAATTTTTTGCGTGACCATTTTTGTGAGCTTTTCTTTGAACATTTTGTTCGGGTAAATTTTTGAGCAAATTATTGCTATCTGTTTTGGAAACATATTTTTAAAGATGAGAATAAATAAAATTTCACATCAGTCATCAGTGATCTCAATTCTTTAAAAAAATGGAACACCAACTTTTATTTTAAATTTTTGTGAAAAAAAGCTGACGGCAAGCGAAATATTATTCTTGGCTATCATTTTTGTCACATGGATTAGGGTTACTTATAATATTTTTTCTTAGGGTTTTCCCGGATTTTTTTGCCCGGGGGTTTTTTTGGGATTTTCTTGTGAGTTTTTTTTATTTCCAAGTGTTTTTTCCTAAATTCAAAAAACAACCCAGGAAAATTTTTCTTTTCCAAAAAATTGTTTTTCAAATATCGGCAAAAAACTTAAAAATTGCACTTTTAAACGGTAATCCGCGCCTCACGACTATGAGGAGTGGTGGGGAGGGGATTTTTTTTAAACATATTTTTGTATCTTTACTTTACCCTTAGCTTTGATTGTTTTTTTTTAATTCCTCACACCAGATTTATCTAGTTAGTTTAAGGCCCCAACGGTTTACTGACACTGAACAAACAATATGCAAAGAGCAACATTCCGATTCAGAAGTCTAGTCTATTACTGCTAAATTATATTTTTTTAGACAAGGGTCGGGATCGAAAGGCGCATTTACACAGACAAACTTTCCTTTGATGTTGAAATGCCGACAAACATTTACACGAGCCTCTTGAGCAAAATGTTCAAAGAAATGTTCGAGCAAAATCTCGTACAAAAAAAACACACGTAAATTTTGGAGAGAATGTTGAGCAAAATTTGTTTGAAGAATTGGGGGTATAAAAATTTCTTTACAAATTCAAAATATATATTGTTATCGGAATTCATTGAACTTAACTGAAAATAGAAAAACAAAGTTTTTAAATAAGGTATTTTTAATCAAGTGCTTTCCGACGGAAAAACGATTTGATGAAATTCACATTTTACTTCATAAGCAACTTCGATTGATCTGATTTTTATAGGGGATAGCCAGTATACTTGTAACTTTTTTGGGGTTGTAAAAAAAACGAGAATAAAAAAAATAATAATTGGCACTTATTTATTGTTGTTGCCTGTAAAATATAATGATAAAAATTTACGTTTAAAAGAATATCCCTTTATTTTACTTCCTAGTTTAGTCTTTTACAATAATAATTAAGTCAAATTAAAAAACCTATATCCATTTTATTAAATCTCAAATATATGAACAAAAGCACGTTCGGTTTAAATAATACCCGTTTATTACCCAATTTTACAACCCTACCAACCCGACCCTTGTCTAAAAAATATAATTTAGCAGTAATTTAGTAGACTGTGTCGCCGATCTATCATCCCGCGTTTTGGATTTCGCAGGTAGTAGGCCGGCCACACTTTTGAATCGCAATGTTGCCCTTTGCATATTGTTGGTGCAGTGTCAGTAATCGACCTTGATTATTACATCAAATTGACCGTAAATATCTATATCTTCAGCATTTTCATGAACCTTTTGCTTTTTTAAGCAACCCTTGGGACCTTAAACTAACTAGGTAAATCTGGTGTGAGGAATTAAAAAACAACAATAAAAGCTAAAGGTAAAAAATATGTTTAAAAAAGATCCCCCTCCCCACCACTCCTCATAGTCGTGAAGCGCGGATTACCGCTTAAAAGTGCAACTTTTGAGTTTTTTGCCGATATTTGAAAAACTCAAATTTTTTTTGGAAAAGAAAAGTTTTTTTTGACTTTAGGAAAAAAACCCTTGGAAATAAAAAAAAACTCGCAAGAAAATCCCAAAAAAACCTCGGGCAAAAAAATCCAAGAAAAACCCTAAGAAAAAATATAATAAGTAACCGTAATCCATGTGACAAAACTGATAGTAGAACCAATAATAATGTTTCGCTTGCCGTCGGCTTTTTTTCACAAAAATTTTAAATAAAAGTTGGTGTTCCATTCTTTTAAAGAATTGAGATCACTGATCACTGATGTAAATTTTATTTATTCTCATCTTTAAAAATATGTTTCCAAAATAGATAGCAATAATTTGCTCAAAAATTTACCCGAACAAAATGTTCAAAGAAAAGCTCACAAAAATGTTCACGCAAAAAATTTTAGATCTTTTGCACGAGCTTTTATTTGAGCATGTTGGTCTGTGTAATTGCGCCTGAAGGGTTGTAAAAGTGGGTAATAGACGGGTATTATTTAGACGGAACGTGCTTTTATTCATATATTTGAGATTTAATAAAATGTATATAGGTTTTTTAATTTGAGTTAATTATTATTGTATTGTGTTTTAAACTAGGAAGTAAAATAAAGAGATATTCTTTATTATCAATTATTATTTTTTTATTTTCGTTTTTTTACAACCCCAAAAAAGTTACAAGTATACTGGCATATCCCCTATAAAAATCAGGTCAATCGAAGCTGCTTATGAGGTAAAATGTGAATTTCGACATCAAATCGTTTTTTCGTCGAAAAGCACTTAATTAAAAATACCTTGTTTTAAAACTTAGTCTTTCCATTTTCAGTTAAGTTCAGTGAATTCTCATAAAACTATAAAATTTAAATTTGTAAGAAATGTCTATACCAACATTTCTTCAAACAAATTTTGCTTAACATTCTCTCCAAAATTTCCGTGAGTCTTTTTGTACGAGATTTTGCTCGAACTTTTTTTTGAACATTTTGCTCAAGAGGCTCGTGTAAATGTTTGTCGGCATTTCAACATCAAAGGAAAGTTTGTCTGTGTAAATGCGCCTTTACATTGCCAGTACATCAATTGTCCTAAACAGTTACGTATCAGTGTTACATTCGATTTTTTTAACAAGTATGTGACTTGCATGTAAAGGCGCAATTACACAGACGAACATGCTCAAACAACAGCTCGTGCGAAAGATCTAAAATTTTTTGCGTGAACATTTTTGTGAGCATTTCTTTGAACATTTTGTTCGGGTAAATTTTTGAGCAAATTATTGGTATCTGTTTTGGAAACATATTTTTAAAGATGAAAATAAATAAAATTTCACAGCAGTGATCATTGATCTCAATTCTTTAAAAAAATGGAACACCAACTTTTATTTTAAATTTTTGTCAAAAAAAGCCGACGGCAAGCGAAACATTGTTATTGGCTATCAGTTTTGTCACATGGATTAGGGTTACTTATAATATTTTTTTCTTATTGTTTTTCCCGGATTTTTTCTCCCGGTGGTTTTTTTGGGATTTTCTTGCGAGTTTTCTTTTATATCCAAAAGTTTTTTTCCTAAATTCAAAAAACAACCCAGGAAAATTGGGAGTTTTTCAAATATCGGCAAAAAAATTTAAAATTGCACTTTTAAGCGGTAATCCGCGCCTCGCGACTATGAGGAGTGGTGGGAAGGGGAATTTTTTTTAAAAATATTTTTGTAACTTTACTTTACCTTTAGCTTTGATTGTGTTTTTTTTAATTCCTCACACCACATTTACCTAGTTAGTTTAAGTCCCCAAGGGTTGCTTAAAAAAGCAAAAGGTTCATGAAAATGTTGAAGATATAGATATTTACTGTCAATTTAATGTAATAATCAAGGTCGATTACTGACACTGAACAAACAATATGCAAAGGGCAACATTCCGATTCAAAAGTCTAGTCTATTACTGCTAAATTATATTTTTTAGATAAGGGTCGTAATCGTAGGGTTATAAACGTGGGTAATAAACTGGTATTATTTAAAGCGAACGTGCTTTTGTTCATATATTTGAGATTTAATAAAATGTATATAGATTTTTTAATTTGACTTAATTATTATTGTAAAAGACTAAGGAAGTAAAATAAAGAGATATTTTTTTAAACGTAAATTTTTATCATTACATTTTACAGGCAACAGCAATAAATAAGTGCCAATTATTATTTTTTTATTCTCATTTTTTTACAACCCCAAAAAAGTTACAAGTATACTGGCATATCCCCTATCAAAATCAGGTCAATCGAAGTTGCTTATGAGGTAAAATGTGAATTTCGACAATCGTTTTTCCGTCGGAAAGCACTTTATTAAAAATACCTTATTTTAAAACTTTGTTTTTCTATTTTCAGTTAGGTTCAATGAATTCCGATAACAATATATATTTTGAATTTGTAAAGAAATTTCTATACCCCCAATTCTTCAGACAAATTTTGCTCAACATTCTCTCCAAAATTTACGTGTGTTTTATTGTACGCGATTTTGCTCGAATATTTCTTTGAACATTTTGCTCAAGAGGCTCGTGTAAATGTTTGTCGGCATTTCAACATCACAGGAAAGTTTGTCTGTGTAAATGCGCCTTAACATTTAATGTTAAATGGTGTGTTAAATATTGGTTCAAACAAATTAAAAATATATTTTTGTGCTTTAGAATATTTGATCTTCGCGGTTATATCTCAAACAAATAAAAAAATATAATAAAAATTTAAAAAAATGTGAGCGGACGGGATCTGAACTCTTAATCCGAAGGTGATACACGACATAGAAAAAAAATTGGGTTCGGTCTCTATGATACACGAAGGTTTCAGCGTCTTAGACCACTAGACCATCTCGGTTTTGTTGAGAACTGTCACCACTTCACGGTATATTAATGCAGTGATGTCATTGGTTGATTTTTACAGAAAATAGGGAGTTGGTTTTTTTAATATTAATTTAATTAGTTGTTTTTAATTAATAAAATACATATAAAAAGGTTTCAGTTGCAATTAAAAAAAATATATACAAATATTGAATCACAATTAATTGAATCATAATTTGAACTCAAACCGTAAAAAAATCAAATCCTAAAATGATCGTGCGTTAATTACTGCAAATTTCAAAAAAACAGTACACTTTTTGATATAATTTCTTACTTTTTCAAAAATTTTCGCCATATCTGGGTTAAAGTTTTATTTATTTTGGAATTTTTACATAAAACTTACAATTGCATTTGGTCGTTTTCCAATAAGCAACCACGTTATTGTTTTAAAGTTGACATTAATTGAGCTCACATGGAATCATTAGACTAAACTTGTCTCAACTTTGATGTTTATTAACTTACAATACTGTATTTTGTCGTGTCACAATAAAGAACCAAATTTGTTTTAAATTTGTCATTTAATAAACTTGCAATATTGTGTAATATCATGTAACTGTAAAGAAGCAAATTTGTTTTGACAGTGACATTTATTAAACTTCAAATAATGTTATTTTTCAGTTACTTTATCGTTTACATTTTTTGTTAAATCCAAAATTAAATATTAACGTAAAATTAGTGCTTCTTTCGTGTATCAGCGATACTTTCACATAGAATTTTAATTTTGAACTTAAATTTTACTTTTTTTAAACATTTTTCTTAACGTATTCAAAGCTACACCAATTTGCTTAGTGGGAAATTACAAGACTGCATCTATTCTAGGGACCGTGGTTTTACAGCATACTTTGTTACTTGGGATGGGATGCATATATTTCCACTTTTGCAATATCTGCCTAGAAAACTAACTAATTGAATTCTACTTTCAGATTTTTGTTAACAACATTCTTATTCACCACTCGCATCTTTATCGATTTATTTTAATCACCGCACCACATAAAATACACAGTTAGAAAACGACGTTAAGCAGATATGCGTTCGGTCTTTTTCTCACGCCCACTCGATTAACATTTGTCAAGTCAATTACTTATGACTGATCGGGCAATTGGCTTTAGAAGAATATTTAATTTTAAACAAAAAATATTGACGTTAAAATATACACGGGGGACCAAAAAAAAAACTTTTCTGACTACCCGTTACTTAAAAAGTTTCCATCCGATTTTAAAAATTTTAACTGTTTTGAAACGCAAAGTCTTTGAAATTTAAGAATTTTTGACCCTCCTGCAATTTTTTATGTGCGGCGCTAGTGAAGACGTAAACACGGTTACAAAAAGTGTTCTAAGTAGAAAGAGTAGAGGGTTGCACATTGAAATACTGCGCTACTTTGTTTTAATTTTTTTAATTCTTTTGAAAAAGTATAATGTTCATTTAAATTTATTTCAACAAGATATTTCGTGACAACGCGAGACTGCTACGCTAAATTTTCTCGTAGAGTCGGGACTTTAGCGTAACTGATTATGGGGGGGTCAGACTTTTCGGAGTTTTATTGATAGAGCAATGTCAATCGGTAGCAAAAGTTTGTGGATAAATGGACATTTTAATTAATTTAGCGAATTCTAATTTAAAACTAAAATAAGAAAATACTCATAATCACTGTTTTACGCCCTTTTAAGGCAACATTTATCGTTAAATATGACGAGATCTTACTTGGGAATCTTTTAGTTAATTGTGGGTGACATCGGCAACAGCGTATCGGTATCTCAAGTGTATTATCTCTTTCGCTCTCATTTAATAGCCATTACGCTTCTTTTTCAATACACGCTATTTCGGAACTCTAGATCACGGAAGTAAAAACAAAAGTGGAATGATAATACCCACTGAGAAATTTCACAAAAATGACCGCCTTATGTAGGTGACAGTTATTAGCCTAAAAGAAAGTAGTCACATCAATCGAATCGACTTGATATAATTTTTTTTTTGATGTGTCTTTTCGAGAATCAGTAGTTGGTATTTTTTACCATGATTTTTCGGAATATATTAAAATTTTGTTTTTTTAAATTTTTTTTAATAGAAAAAGTAAAGTTATATCATTTTTAGATGGGTTTCAAGTCCCTTTGTAAACATGATATATATTTGCCTGCTTTTTTTATTAGCCACGCACTTGTTTGAACCAAACCAAAAGTTACTATTATGTTACTCTGTGGTTTTTTTGTCAAAATAAAGTGTTTTCGTTTTGTTTTTTGCGTGTTTTTGCTAAATATATAATGTTTTGATTTGTTCAGTGGTGTTATAGAACCGGAATTACTAGTTTTTTGCCTTCCATAAGTGATGTGCGATAACCCTTTTTATTATTAGCTTCAGAGTTAGGGGAATTTTGTCAATACCAACTGATTTAGGCTCACATGTCATTTTATTTACAGGATATTATCATTCCACTTTTGTTTTTACTTTCGTGCTCTAGATAAGAACTGTGGAACTCTGTATATGTAACGCCTGATCCATAGCTTCATTTCTAGCCGCTACTTCTATTTATTTCTTTATGTACGTACAGTACAGAGTTACATATCAATTTATTTATTATAAAAATATATAAACTTATATGTAATAATTTCTATCATTGTTCAATTTAATTCTATTATTGTTTTTTGTAAATCTTATTGTTCAATTTTACTCAATTATTGTTTTATTGTCAAAACCTTATTGTTCAATTTTAATCAATTATTGCTTCATTGGCAACCATAATTGTTTTAGTTAATTAATTTATTATTACACTCTAGATACTTTTATATCAAATTGCTTATTTTTATAGCTATATAGATACTTAAGACATCTATAGACTAACAGTTACTTTGTTTAAACGGGCCTCTTAAAGCGCTTTTATGTAAGGATGATTTGAAAATTTTTATTTTATAAAAACAATTTAAGGAAGCGCGTATAAACATAATAACTGAAAATTAGTTACCTATGTAAAAACTTAGGGCACCATATCACAAATTTTGGTTAAATATAGTGGTTATCTTACTTACTAACTAAATATTTTATAATAATAAATATTACTGTTTTAAATAAAATACATTGTGTATTTTATTTTAGTTTTATATAGATCCTTATATCAATCAAAAAAGTTAAAACTTGTGTTGTCTTATTTAAGCCTTCAAAATTTAGATTTTCTTTCCTATCGTTGCTTAATTTAAAGAGAAAAACAAACACCTTTATAAAATGTACGTACATTGTACCTAAATTGTACGGACTGTGTATGTACACTGTACCCATAATGTACGTACTGTCCCACATAGCAATGAAAGAACAGTACATGCATAGCATATATAAGTTAACACATGCAAAGAATATCAATTTTAAAACATTTTTTGGTCAGTTTAGCGCACATACTATTCTGGCACCGTAAAAGAACTTCAAAAGAATGAGCTTCTAAGTATTTTCTTGGCATATGCTAAGGATATACCACTAAACAAGGTTACTATTGAAACATTATTATTTGGTCCTTTTAGCGCACATGCTATTCTGGTACTGCAAAAGAACATCAAAGGAATGAGCTTTTAGTATTTCCTTAACATATGGTAAGGAAATACCATTAAAGAAGTTCACTTTTACAACGTCTTTAGCATATGCAAAGTATATATCACTTAATAAAACATTATTTGGTCCTTTTAGTGCACAAGCTATTCTGTTACCGTCAAAGCAGAACATCAAAATAATGTTATTCTAGCATTTCTTTAACATATACTATATAATGAAATACCATTAAAGAAGGTTACTTTTAGGACATCTTTAGCATATGCAAAGTATATACCAATTTGGTACAATATTAAGTACATCTATATGTATCATACAATAAAATCATGAGCGTTTAATTCAGTGCACTCAGAAAACCATCTCAAGTGAAGTGTCTACTTCCACCAAAATCATTAGCACATGCTAAAGATGTTCCAATGTTAATTAAGAACATCCTTAGCATATCCTGTTTCTTCTTGACGATATTCTATGTACATGCTAAGGATGACAAATTGCTATGTGGGTTCCCAGACAGCCATTTTTTGTCCAAAACCGCCCCCATTGTCCATGGACCATTTATGGACATCCATTGGACAAAGGTTTTTCCCGATACAGTGGATGACAAAAAGTCCAAAGGACTTCCAATTTTGATCCATAAAGAACTACTTTTTTTCAGTTAGTTTTTGGATATCCAATGGATAACGATTTTTCTTGGTTCATTTTGTGTCCAGCAAAAGTGATATAATCTATATATCTATGTCAATTGGGCTGGGCCTAGTTGGCACATTAATAAATATAGTCATTTATCCCAAGTGTTTTGGATATCCAATGGATGGATGGATGGATTTTCTTATTCATTACCAACAATAACATTTGTCTCATATCTAGCCGAATCATTTAAGTAAGTATTTTTCATTATTTTGGACTAATTCAACTAATTGATATTTTAGTATTTTAATACCCGTCCTTTGCTAGGAACTCCATCCGCAAGGATCGACAATCAGACTTATGATGTTGGAGTGGTTCAATTTTATAGGTACCTATATACTTGTATATTGAAAATATCGCTGCTTTTGACAAAACAGTAAATATATTGTTCAGAACTTTCCATAAGAGCGGTTTTTCTGTATTAAATTTATTCTATAACAATAATGTTATTAGTCGGGCAATATGATATACTTTTATATAGTGTCAGCTCGTTCGAGTGGAAACGCCTAAACCGACAACAGGCCGTATGAAAGCCAATAGACAAATAATCTAGGGCAAGGTTGGGGATATTTATCTACGTTTAAATATAAACTAGCCTAGAGAGACAGGGTGTTTTTGCAACAGAAAAATGTGTATAATCAAGCTATTGTCAAAAAAAGGCTTTTCGATTTACAATTGGTCCTGGTTCTGGTTGAACCAGAACAGGAACCGCTCCTTTCGTTTTAAAACAATGACGTCACAGTTGCAACTCGGTTATAAAATTTTAGAACCAGCCTGGGAGGTTATATTATAGGTAGTCTTTTTTTGAGTAAAATCAAAGACATCTTTACAATATTTTAAATGACGTCATTATTTTAGAACCGCTGTCAAAATTTATGTCAAAATAATGTTAACCAGAACCAGGACCCATTCTTAAATCGAAAATCCCTAAATAAAGTACTTATTTCCATCTTTTTTGCATTTTTACAGAGGCGGTCTAAGCTTTTTTTGAAGGGTGGTTAAGGACACTAATCCTAGAGCAAGCTCTAATCCTAGAGGAAGCTCTAAAGGAAGCGAAGCCTGACATTTATTTTGACACTTGCGTTGTCATTTTTGATTTGTTTGCCTCGCTTTTGTCATCGGCGGCTCGTTATTATTGTAAAGAGTTTTTTTATCAAACAATTTAATTTTATTATTTATTCTTGTTGTGTACCAGGCTGCAAAAAATAGTCCTGCGACGGAGTTCAGCTCTTTCAAGTACCTATTAAAGGTAAGTTATAATGAGTGAATTAGTATTTTTATTAGGACTTTCAACAGACCGAAAATTTAAGGATTTGTGAGGCAAGTTTTATATATTTTTGCCCCGACGATAGTGCGTAATAAAGTGGAAGCATAAATTCGATTCCTTATGTATTTGCGTGCCTGTTGTGTGAACTTATGGGACACACAAGTTATATATATATTATATCCGAAATTAGTAAAAAAATTATTACGGCGTTGTGAAAGTTTAGCTATTCTTGGTAAAAAAATCATTTTCTAAAGATATAGGTATATAGTTATTTAGTTTATGGTAACAATTTAAGTACTTCTTTTGGAGCAAGTATTCGCCTGTATATATGTTACCGTAAAACCCCGATTTCAGTTACAACCTGCTTTTCCTAGGAAAAACTAGTTTAGATTAGGTCAGTTGGATTAGGTCAGATTAAAATCTAATCTAAACTTATATAATTTAGTCTAATCTAATCTAATATAGAGTTAACAGTTATAACTAGTTTTTACTAGGAAAAACCGGGTTTTAACGGTAACATATAGGTACTGTGATAAGAATGCGTTGTATTGGTAAAAGATTTTAAACATTATAAACCTAATGTAGGTTTAAGTTCATTTGAATAATTTAGATAACTTTAATCAGTTTTCTGTAATTATTACGGAATAATTATTTTTTTTACGTATAAGTATAAATATAATAGTCAAAAGAAAGAAAAAAACTGTTTTAATTCTTACTTGAAACACAGTGACACAAAATGTGTTATTAGTACACCATCATCATACCAACGTATGGTACGGTAGTTCATCAAAAATTTAGTTGCTATTTGGGTCCTAAAACACCTAAATCTACAAAAAATAAAGATTTTCTGTCGGTCTGCACACATGATAGAGAAGGCATTATGTATTATGATTTTAACCAAAATTTGGTTCCAAAGCGTTTTTTTGGCTACCCACCAAGTAAATGTTGGATAGAATGATGGGGGTTTAGGAAGAGAAAAGTGTGAAATAGTTGAAAAAATTATTATAACTTTGAAATAAACATTTTTCTGCAGTTTGGTTCAAATTACTTAGTTTTTAAAATATTTAAAAGAGGTATTAAAATATTTTTTTTAAAACATAAATAGATTTAATAAGAAGTAGATATCAATATACGTTTCCAGATTTTAGTTCCTGTAAATAGTACTTACCTGAAAATTTTGTTGTCCGGTTTTACAGAGGGTTTACCCAACTTTTCGTATTGATAATTTATTCATAACTTTAGTAATTCTGAATGCCTGTCGTTTTATTTCTTCATCAAAATACAGAGAACCCAGATTAAGAGTAAAATCTGTTATATTTATAATTTTTGCGTATATTTTTTACTTTAGTAAATCGCCACTGTATGATAATTTACTAGTCGTGCTTTCGAGAAATACTTTCTTATCGTATTTATCATTCATTAAAATATTTAAAATAAGAACGAGCCGCCCATGACAAAAGCGAGGCAAACAAATCAAAAATGACAACTCAAACTTTCAAAGTAATGTCACGCTTCGCTTCCTTTAGAGCTTGCTCTAGGATTAGTGTCCTTAGTTGGATTGGGTCTGTGTTACGAAAAAAATACTTGTTTCTTATTTAAAAGCAAGGGCGGGTCCTCGAGTGGTTCTAAGTCTTAATTCTAAGGGATCGGATTTTTTGCCAAAATTTACGGCTAAAGTACACCGCAGGTGAATATTTTGGGATAATTATACTGAAAATTACATTTTTTACATGATTTGAATGATGTTGACTAAATAAATTGCTTAAAAACCCAAATCAAAACAAATTTTTGGAATTTAGAAATTATTTTGTTTCTGTCAGTGACCTTAGCTCAGGAAATGTCAAAACGGGTCATTAGAATTAGCCGAACATTGGATGGAAAGTATATTTTGTAAAAACTAAGACACGGTCCTGAGCCCTTTTTAGTTTTTTTCCCGAATTTCGAATTGGTGGTCTTAAGAGTCATTTAGAATAGCACGAAGCAGCTTACGCTGACAGGTGTAAAATTTTTTATTTGTTAATTTATATAGGGTGTCCAGTGCAAACTTTTGGGTGGACAGGCTCTGATTTTTAAGATGACTTGTAAATGGGACTTTACTTTCGGTGGGTGATGGGCTGTACACCTAAAATACCCAAATAAAGAATTTGACAGCTGTCAGCTTAAGCTGACAGGTGTCAAGTTTTGTGCTATTCTAAATGACCCTTTAAAAAGAAATGTTAGCTTATTCGGTAAAAAATCAAAAAAGTGTTTCGAGCCGTGTCATCGGGGCCTGTATTCTTCAATTTCTGGGAAGTAAATGCTCCCGGGAATCAGAAACGCACATGATTGGTCAAAATCTCAGTTTTCTGTCACCATTTTGTCTGTTTTGGCACTAAACGGTGAACGGTTTTCCGTCAGTTTGCTCTCCTATATGACGTATGAGGCAGGAGAGACAAATCCCTCACAACTAATGCCATTTCTGTCAAAATGAAAATTCGGCCAATCAGGTGCGTTTCTAATTCCCGGGAGCAGTCCCTTCCCCGAAATTGAAGGTGAGTTCGCGATGACGCTCGATAGAGCGAGCGGGACTAATGACGTCACAAGCAGGGCGCACAGAGATTTGCTGATCATCTCGAACGCTATAGATTCGAGAATCATGACCTACAATAGTTTTCTGTTTTATTTTTTGAAAACTTGGAACTGCAGAAGCATTGAAGCGGAAATGTATTTTAGCAAACTTGTTTTATATTTTGCTGTGGATATGTTTTTCGGCAGCAGTGAAGAAGACGATGAAAATGAGCCTGTTCGACGTTGGTACATATCCGTTCCTTTTCCCTTAGTAAAAGAGGAAAATAGAGAGATGCATCACCGTCGAACAGTTAACCGTCAAGTTTATGAATCCGGGGTTAGAAACTTCATAAAACAGCAAAAATCTTAGATTAATTCACAAGTGACAAAAGCCCAGCCTATCGATTTTATTCGCAGTTTTACCCACCACCACGGCCACTACAAAATTACCAAAAATTTTAGTTGCTTTAAAATAATATTTTTTTAAGGTTAAGGTATTTGTCCCTTCGTTCTCCTTCCACGCGCTCGAATCGTGCCCTATGTGAGCCGAGGTCTTAAGGTTTGTTCGGGTTCGTCGAAATTTTCTGGTCTAAACAGTCCGGAGCATGCGCGCTTAAAAAAACGCGTTCTGGTTCGACCACAACTGTTCTGAACTGAAAAGTTTTGTGTTCGGGTTACTACCGAAAATTTGTCCAGGACCGGTTCAATACTGTTCTGTACAGTCCCGTGAAGCCGGGCGAAATTAAATGGAACTGTTTAGGACTATTTTCTGACGCATGCGCAAATTCACTTACGCATGTAAAGTTTGTCCGAAAAAATAATTTGTTTCTTGAAAATATTCCCAAATAAATGGGTTTTTACAAAAAATAATAAAAAGCCAGAGTGCAATCTTGCATTATTTTATTATCCGCGTGTATTTTTATAAAGGTTTTGTCGAGGGTTTTGTATGGTGTGGCCTAAAAAAGAGGTATCCCTGCCTAACCCAAAAATTCAGCTTTTTCAGTGTTAAATTTCTGTTCTTTCAAAAACTGCAGAATTTCACTTTGGAAGAATTAAGGCCAGATTTTACCTCGTCATCAGCAATTGGCAGATTTTTAAAATGCAGTTTTAAAAGCTATGAATTTTGTAGAAGAAAAAATTTTCGGTAAAATATTTATTTTATGCTAAAAATAAAAGACACAATTAAGACACTCTGGATCACATCACGTGCTTCTTCTTCTTCACTCTATTATTATGGCAATTTTATGAAAATGCGTTCGGGTTCGTCCAAAAATTGTAAACTGTTAAGAACAGTCCCGTCGATTGCGCAACTATCACGGCAGTTCTAAAACGTTCTAGGACAGTTTTAAAATTCGGAACCCGAACAAACCATTAGTTATCTCGAACAGAAAATGGCTCTCTCCCAGCGTCAAAACCATAAAGGTATAACTTAAATAGAGACATTGTGTTTACCACAGTTGCGATCAGACATAAGATAAACAATTTGGCGACAATGCCAGATTGCGCTGAAAGTTGTATCTCTACACGTAATGTTTTTAAAAACATATTATTTTTATAACTTTATTATTATCATTTAAATGCAATTATGCAAATTCTTCGGTTTGTTTTTTTAAACATGGAGAAACACCTTATTATTATTCAAATATATGAAGAAATTTAGGTATATTATATAATTGCATTTAAATTTCCTTGAATCTTCACAATTTTAAATCATAAAGAATTTATAATGCGGAGGTACGTGTTATCGTACTTGAAATATACCTCATTTTTTCGATCGAAATATCATATAAAATACCTGATATTTTGGCCGAAAGAATAATTCTTTTTATTTCCCAATATATATCGGGAATAAAACCTACAACAATGTGACAACCTCCATTCGTAATTTCTCTACGGCGTTGTCGCTTTAGCATAATCGAGGTTTTGGTATATTTTACAGATTAATCGAGAGTTTTTTAATATTCTTTCAATAGATTTTTAAGTGTTTGTGGCAAGTGATGTGACAAAGTGCGTAGTGTGACGAAAACTGGAGATTGCAGGTGAAAACCAAACATTTCACAGGTTTGTTATCATATGTTTTTTCGACGCCATCTTGTGATAGGCCGCCATAGGCGTGCAACTAGTGTTGCAATAAATACAAAATCTAATTAATAAATATAGGAAAAAAATAAGTTTTTTTGGGATATTTTTGCAAATTTGTGATAAAAACAATATGGTAAGTACTTATAATTAATTACACTATATTTGGTATAATGAACCAACCCCAGCTGCGACATTTTTAAATATCCTATATGAGTATTTTTGATACTATCTGTAGTCAGCTTACTTTTTCTGCTGAGATTTGTTTATAAATAGTACAAGCGTTCCCGGTATAAATATAAATTTTTATAAAACATTATTATGTCAGACACAGGATAAAGAATGTGTGTTTGTTACAAATTTTTATTTATAATATTTACATAGGTAGATACTCCACACAAGATTTTTTTGTATTTATTAAAAATGTAAAGATACTTTTGTACGTATTAAATAAAAATTATAGTGTATAAATTCCATTTTTTTTACACAACGAAAAACCATCATATAGTACATATAATATAGGTATCATCCTTTTTCGAAATACCACTATTTTTAGTCGAATTTGCTTATTTTTTCCACATTGGTTTTTTGGTAATTTGCCTAAACAGTGCGGAAAGTGATACTTTTCTGCACACGATGGCCGTTAAAGGCGAAAAAGGCACTTTTGACACGTTTTTAGTAGAACAATTTCCTACTTGCATAAAAAGCTTTTGGTATATTTGGTATTTTTAAAACCAAAAAATAATTTTGTTTCCATTTTTAATTTAATGTAGTTTATAAATTCATCTAAAAACTCCAATTAGACTTAAAATTCACGCCATGCTAAAAAAATAATTTTACCTATGCTAATTTTTTAATAAAGTTTTGCAGGTTACTTGACATTAAATAGGTAAAGAAACTACTTCGCAAATGCGTGTGAAAAAGTCTACTGTTGCATATCAATTTTATTGTGGAAATTTCATTTTCCCACACGCCGTGCGTAAAAAAATAAGCACGGCATGCATAAAAAAACTGTCATAACGTGCGTGAAAAAACGCTTAACGCACGTAATTTTTTTAAAAATATTATGGACCAAATTTTTAAATTTTGAGTTTGAAATGTGTGTTCTAAAAACTACTTTTTGATTAAGAAAGTCATCATAAACACTCGTAGATAAAAAATTGTACCTAACCCTTGCGGAAGCGTCTTTCCCGCCCGAACTCCTCCCGTGCGTACAAGTATCGCTTTCCGCACTAATTAGGCAGATAACTATCTGGAGAACATTTAAAAAATTAATATTTTATTTTGGTATCAATTATTAAGTATAAAAAAATTAAAGATTGTATTTCCAAAAAAATTTGACAAGTCTGAAAATAACGACCAAACCTTTTTACATTTATAAATAACGAGCCGCTTCTGGCCGCTGCTAAACGTAAGGTGGTTGGAGCATGTGTGAGGAGGCGCATGTCTGGTGCAGCGTTGCCAGTGAAACTGAAAATGGTTTTCCCTAAATCTAACGACTGATCGCGTTTCAAAGCAATTTATGAATGTCTTGATGGGTCTATTTTAGTTAAACGTCTTTGGTCAAAACGAACGGAAAAAAGATCCTCACCCTTAGTTTTTACAAAATGTGCCTTCCATTCAAAGTTCAGCCAATTCTGATGTTTATTTTGTCACTTCGGCATTTCCTGAGCTAAGGTCACTGACAGAAAAAAAAGAACAGAAAATTAATAAATACTTTTGTTGGGTGAAAGTAAAAAATATAAGTAGGTATTCAAATTAAAGATTATTTACGCTGGAATTTACATAAAATCAATAAATTTGGATAAGCTTATTTTAGATCTTTTATTTAATCGAATTCGTTTTCACTTTTTATTATTGTTAGTAAATCGTTTAAAACCACATAATTATAATAAAAATAGTTAGCACACCCAGGGTTTATATGGTTATGTCAATATTTACGGTAAGAAACCAAAAGCATTATATATATCTATATAAAGTATTAGGTAGAAGGTACCTACTGTGAAATATTAGACACTTAAAGCCAAACCACCGCGTAAACGTAACGTAGCTCTGAAATCCAGCGCTCTCATTGGTGAAAATCGGCGGAGGTGGGCGTTTCCACCTCGAATAACGCGATTTCAGTTACCGGGTCAGCCGACGCGAGGCAACGATACACCAACTTACGTGCGCTAGCGCCCGTATCTCATGAAAATCAGTCTCGCTCGACGGGCGGATCTTCTTCGGATCTAACCAATGAGGTTGCTGGAAGTCGGCGTAAGTACGATACGTTCAAGTAGAGTGGCGTTACTTTAAGTGTCTACTCAGAGAGCATATAAATCTAAATAGAGAGGACACATAATGGTAATATCCGACCAGCAAGCCAATGCGATTCACAGCCAGTTTTTGATTATTAGCTGAATGCGCCAGGATGAACCGGGGTAATAATTATTTAAAATCAAAACGACAATAATCCCGCGCGTTGAATGAATATCGATTTATCACTGGTGTACATACTTATATTTAATGCAATTTTAAATGAACTTGTTGCTAAGGGAGCTGGCAGAAAGTTTTTATTGTATATATTTTTCAATTCTTTATTACTTGTAATAATTTAGGAAAAAGCAGAGATCATATAATTTAGGTTTTCTCCGGTAAAAAATAAGTGTTTATTATTTATTTTTTAAATATTTTGCTTTCTAAGGTTACTTCAATTTGGCTATAAAAAACAAACATTTGCAGCCAACCACCCAAACTATGCTTCTGTACCAAATTTGAATAACCCCGTCGCTTCCAAATGTTTTAAAAATACATGATTAGGAGATCAGAATGGTTGAGAAGGTATGTGAAAAACGATGGTCTCATATGATAAATTTCCTTGGATATTCCTTCAATGGTTCTGTTCTCCTAATCCAAAAGAGGCGGTTGTGACCTAACCGTGTCAATTCCCATCATGGAAGTTTTCTCCAAAAGGGAGAGACAAAGAATTTTTTTTCAGAAACTTAACACCTGATTATGATTTTTTTAAAAATTTGACCGCCGAAGACGAAACCTTGCAAAAGAGTAATGGTTAATTTAAAATAAAAGAAAAAAACTGACGCCGCAGGGCAACATTTTTGGGAAAGTTGGTACGTAATTTCGTCGAAGAGGGGGTCGATCTCCTCCCTCGCGCACCAAGTTTCCAAGCCAAGAACTAAAAAAACGATAGCTGCGCCACTTGATTTTCAAGTCAGTTGAGGGGGTTCGCAAATTTACGATTAGGTGACCTATCTATTTAGATTTATATGCTCTCTGGTCTATTCTTTATTTTTATTTTTTCGGGGGTAATAGGTATCATAGTGCATCTGAATTTTTCCGGAAAAATTCTAGAGAAACGAGTTGACAAGTACTTTGTGAACAAAAAGTGCAAGTGTGAGAAAAACCCGAGTCGTCCCGTTTTTGAGCTACGGGGGCTTTTTGAAAAATATACGTTTTAGAATTTGGCCTACAAATTTTTTATTAATGAAAATTTATTTGTCGTGTAAATTGCGTTTTTATAGATAAGTTAAAGTAGAATATTTTTCAAACTGGAATGTTTAATTTATGATATGTAACACTAAGTTGGTATTTTTCCTATTGAAATTCGTCTATCTACGTTTTGATTTTTAAGATATATATTTAACACGTTTTGCTTGATCAATCACATCAATCAATTAAATAATTTACTTAAATACAAGTGTATTTATTACATTTATATTTTTTGGTAAATTTAAAGACTGTAAAGAACTTTGATTGAAAGAAATTAATACCACTTTATGCAGTGGCGGGAGGGGCGGTGGGAGCGATCGCCTCCCCTCTTTTTTCGAGAACGCCGGTTTTTCATAAAAACAGTAAAATTTTTGATAGTTTTTAAAAAATTTTCACCTTTTTTTAAAATATTATGTTGAAAGTTACTTTTTCTTTGCTTTTACAAAATTTTGCTCTCACACCTTATGCTTTGAAAAATTACAATTTTTGCTGTTTTTTTATAAAAATGGAAAAATAAAAACCATATGCACCACACCACTCAAGATGACAGACAGATGACATAACAGAAATTTTTATTAAACAATTGCCTTAAATTATTTTTATCTTTCTCTAAAATACTTTTTTATAGCCTGCTGTCTCTCTTTAACAACCTTAAATATTTTTGCACTTCACTAAATTATCCCCCCCTTCATTTTAACAGAGAAAAATTGTTTTTGGCAGTACTTTTTTTGAACGCTAAAAAAACAGTGAAAATGACTTTAAAAAAAGTGAGTGCGTTTTATTCTAGAAATCGAAAGTTTGGGAAAAAAGCTTTAAAAATGAGAAAAACATAGTAAAAAGTGCTTAAACAATAAAGTTACCCCTTAAATTATGCTAAAATATTTTCAGCGTTAAAAATTAAAAAGCGTTAAAAACTAATAAATTAATTTTCCAATTTTTCGAGAACATAAGTCCATATTGGATCGGCCATCCCAGATAGCACATGATGTCTGAAACACGTTTTATTTTGGTCTGGTTTATGCCGGGACATCTTAAGATCTCTTTTTTTTACGTCTTTAGGTTAACGACTTGGAAACGTCTTATTAACGTTTTTTTGTAATACGACTTTAAATTTTTAAACTTATTTTACGTATTATTATACATTATAAAAACTAATAGTAATATTGTATATATTAATATATATCTAAATATTATCATTTGGTAAGCAAATTTTGATATTTTGACTTATCTGTCTTTCAAAAGGGCATAAATTCAATGACACGTGTATTTTCCCATATTTTTCAACCAAGAACCAATTCGACTGCGTATTTCCATGCACGGACTGAGATATATCTGTCTCTTGCTTTTATTTTTGAAACTAAAGAAAAAAAAACATATTTTTTTACTTTTACTTAAATTGTTCCAACCAAAAAATAAAATACCTTTCGCAATAAGCTTATTTTCAAAAATTGTCTAGAGTATCTATCTATTTCCAGTTTGTTAAGCTTTTCAGAATATTTTATGCATATGCATTGTCTATTCCTTTGATATATACTGAAATAATCAATAAAGAATATAACCTTTGGACATTTACCTAACATTAGAAGTTTATTTAAATCAGAATATTCAATTTGTCTTTGATAAGATTTCATACATATTCCCTCGATATACGGTATATTTAAACCCGAATATTTGTTCTGTATGCTTTTTGAAAATTTTCTTACATATCCGCACTAGGGTAAACGCAGCAGTAATTGACACTGTTCTAGTAATTGGCTTTTTAAAAAAAAATTAAGCATGTTTATGCAAAATTTGTGTTTTTAGCACCACATGTTTTTTGATATTATTGTGATATCTATACTTCTTATAGGGATCGATACCCTAAACAATTTGTGCGTGTTTAGGGTCGGGTTGGAGAAATTAAATACCCTATATGCGTGCCTTATTTGATCAATAACTATTTGAGATCCGTTCCTTTAAAAATGAAAGTAGTAATTTACGTCGGTTAACCTGGGGGAACCATCATATATAAGTGGACCATATATTTACAATGCTACATTTTATAGCCTTATTGCAGCTATACTAGCTAATACATTTTTAAAACTAAAAATGGATGTCTACGAAGTTGCCGAAAAAGTGCAGATGGTGAAATGGTACTATCAAGGTTGGTTGTGTAGCGCCAAGAAACCATAAAAAACCCGCTGTTTTGAATGACGAGCAGGAAGTACGAGATGTGATGATTTGCGCTGCAGTGGAGGAAAATCGAAAGTTAACTAGCCACCAAAATGTCGAAGCAGTTGATACGTCTTCAGCCAGTCTTACGTGTGTTCTCAAAAAGAATGGTTATCATTCTTACAAAGCGGCCAAAACGCATCAAATTTTTCCGGAGGACTACTATCGTCGTATGGAATTTTGCGAAACAATGATGGAAAGGGCTAATCGTGATGAAAACTTTCTGAGATCTATTCTTTTCACAGATGAAAGCACTTTTCCATTATTGAATCGTCATAACTCAACACACGTTCGATATTGGTCGAGGGAAAATTTGCATTTGTATTTTGACGTAAGAACACAGTATCCCCAATAACTAAATGTTTGGGGGGGTATTGTAGGGGAACACGTAACTGGGCCATTTTTTATTGACGGCACAATACTTGGATCTACTGCAGCAGCATATTATTCCAATTGCTAGGCAGTTGTTAGGTGTGAGATTTAGTGAAACATGGTTTCAACAAGATGGTTGTCCCGCTCACAATGTTGGCCTTGTTAGGGAATATCTTGATAATGTATTTCCTAATCGGGTTATAAGTACACGGGGAACTATTTCATGGCCAGCTCGATCACCCGATCTTGCTCCTAATGACTTCTATCTGTGAAGTTATATCAAAAATAAAGTTTACGGGCATATAAGGGATAATAATTTGGAACATCGGATTAAAATTGAAGAAGCTTTTTAAACTATCACACCTAATATGCTTGGAAACGTTAGAAAAGGTTTTTATAATAGACTCGGATATCGTCTAGCCGAGCAAGGATGACTTTTCGAACATGTGCTCTAATTTTTTTTTGACTGGGAGAATCTTTTTGGTTTTTAGAATGTATTATTTTATTTTGAGTACTTGCTTTTATTTTGATTCTCCTTATTATTTTTATTATAACACGTTGTTAGTGATAAATCTGAGCAGTTGAAAATTAAACGCTCTAATTTATCAGTGACAAAAAACAAGAAAATTACGTTATCAAAATTTGCGTATTTATTGACCAAATTCCGGTTTCATGGACTACATTTCACATTGCACCGTGATTAGAGGTAAGCCTGAGTGTTGGTTGCTCCAGTGATAGGTGTGCGGTGTCCTTGCGTGTACGTACACTGGCAAATTACACTTCTTCTTCTTCTTCTACGTATACTGAATAATCAACAATTTTTATGTCAGTCTCTTTCTATACCGTGTGAAATGAGAGGCGAAAGATAAGCCGGTATGTGTGGACCGCGTTCGAATTCGACTGGTTTAACGCAATATTGCACGAGTGGGTGGAGGCATTCGTGTTGTTTCGCATGAAAAACCGGTTATTCTTGCACGTACTACCCATGAATCAGCATATCGGCATATCTTTTGCCTCCTTTTCTATACGGTATAGGAAGAGACGGAAGTAGTCGTATGCGAATAATTTCGTATGGTTTCGAAAATACGACCCCTGAAGCGCTCTGTATAGGGAAAATGTACTATGTGTACCAGGGGGACCTCACACTTTAATGGTTGTTGCATAGAGCACACTTTTGGCTCTCAGCATATATCTGACGTATTAAAACATTTTGTAGCTGTTGCCGCCGTTTACAAAATATTTTTATTTTATTTTAATGAGCAAAATATATAGGCGAAATAATATAATACTATGTGATATATTTTTCCGAGCCCAACCCTAGGAATATTTTAAAAACTTTATATGTGATCCCCTCGAACAAGCTGAGCTACAAAATGGGGTGGTACTATTTTTGGTTGTTATTTTAGGTTGGTAAAAGTCGAGGTGGAAATATAGGTATAGGCACCTATTGAAAGTTTTTAAAATGTTGCCCTGTCTGGTGTTCGTACTTTTATTGTGCAAAATTATCTATCCATTTAAATATAGCAATCAATAACTAGATAACAAAACTTTTGAATATTTAATTACCCCCTTTATAGTTTTTATCAAAAACAAACCGGGTCCTCACGCTGTAATTAATTTTGTTTTCGAAATAATTACAACCTTTTTTGTTGGTAATTTAAGCATAATTAGTATTTGCAATTGCGAGTTATCTCTAGTTTTACGTAAGGTAGTGATATGAACAAATAATATGCATTCCCAATAGGTTCGATGAAATTAATTTTTTTTGTTAAAAACTAACAAATAAGTAATCAAAAAAAAAGTGGAGGTGCCGGGTATCGATCCCGGTACCTCTCGCATGCTAAGCGAGCGCTCTACCATCTGAGCTACACCCCCGATAAAAATTGATTTCATAAGACGCCACACAATCTCCTTGTTTTGCAATGTAAAACTCACCATACACGCAGCAATTATTCATAAACATAAATGTTACAGAATAACAATACAATGCTACAATTAAGGCGCAATTACACAGACGAACATGCTCAAACAAAAGCTCTAAAAATTTTTGCGTGAACATTTTTGTGAGCATTTCTTTGAACATTTTGTTCGGGTAAATTTTTGAACAAATTATGGGTATCTGTTTTGGAAACCTATTTTTAAAGATGAGAATAAATAAATTGATCTCAATTCTTTAAAAAAATGGAACACCAACTTTTATTTTAAATTTTTGTGAAAAAAAGCCGACGGCAAGTAAAACATTGTTTGTCACATGGATTAGGGTTACTTATAATATTTACTTATTGTTTTTCCCGGATTTTTCCTCCCGGTGGTTTTTTTGGGATTTTCTTGCAAGTATTTTTTATTTCCAAATTTTTTTTTCCTAAATTCAAAAACCAACCCAGGAAAATTGGGAGTTTTTCAAATATCGGCAAAAAACTTAAAAATTGCACTTTTAAGCGGTTATCCTTGCCTCGCGACTATGAGGAGTGGTGGGAAGGGGATTTTTTTTTAAAATATTTTTGTAACTTTACTTTACCTTTAGCTTTGATTGTGTTTTTTTTAATTCCTCCCACCAGATTTACCGAGTTAGTTTAAGGCACCAATGGTTGCTTAAAAAAGAAAAAGTTTCATGAAAATGTTGAAGATATAGATATTTACTGTCAATTTAATGTTATAATCAAGGTCGATTACTGACACTAAACAAACAATATGCAAAGGGCAACATTCCGATTCAAAAGTCTAGTCTATTACTGCTAAATTATATTTTTTATATAAGGGTCGGGATCGCAGGGTTATAAACGTGGGTAATAAACGGGTATTATTTAAAACGAACGTGCTTTTGTTCATATATTTGAGATTTAATAAATGTATATAGATTTTTTAATTTGACTTAGTTATTTTTGTAAAAGACTAAACTAGGAAGTAAAATAAAGAGATATTCTTTTAAACGTAAATTTTTATCATTACATTTTACAGGCAACAGCAATAAATAAGTGCCAATTATTATTTTTTTATTCTCGTTTTTTTACAACCCCAAAAAAGTTACAAGTATACTGGCATATCCCCTATAAAAATCAGGTCAATCGAAATTGCTTATGAGGTAAAATGTGAATTTCGACATCAAATTGTTTTTCCGTCGGAAAGCATTTAATTAAAAATACCTTATTTTAAAACTTTGTTTTTCTATTTTCAGTTAAGTTCAATGAATTCCGATAACAATATATATTTTGAATTTGTAAAGAAATTTTTATACCCCCAATTCTTCAGACAAATTTTGCTCAACATTCTCTCCAAAATTTACGTGTGTTTTTTTGTACGTGATTTTGCTCGAACATTTCTTTGAACATTTTGCTCAAGAGGCTCGTGTAAATGTTTGTCGGCATTTCAACATCAAAGGAAAGTTTGTCTGTGTAAATGCGCCTTTACATTGAAATACTACAGTCGAATTTGACATTTCAAAACTTACCATTTACATTGGCAAATTTTTAGGTTATGATTTGGCATTGTTAAGCTTATATTACGGATCAAATTCCGAAGATGTGAAAGGAGCATCTTTAAAATCAGACTGGATCTGCCCAAAAATTCATTCTTCTAACCTATAAATTTATAAAAAGTTTGCAACTGGCAAACAGTTTGACTAAATTCGCAGTGACTTTGAAGTAGGCTTTGAATAGTCAAAATTGGAGGTCGTATTTCAATTAGCAGCTCAAGCCAGCAATACATATTTCACATCCAAAACAACACTTTTGGCTACACTATATATAGGTATCACTGCCTAATGCCGTGGCTGCATTTCCGACAGTGTCGTGAGATAATTTTTTATATCTTTTTTTAAGTAGGTTAATGGATTGTTTTAGAAATATCATAAGTGGTGGCATTTCTTTCACCATGCAGTACCCTCTCCATACAGGCCGATCAACTCCTACCGATTTAGTGACCTTTAATCCACCTTCGCCGCCATTTTTACTCAAAAGTGACAGAAAATCCATTAATTCTCTGACAATATGGCGGTGAAGGTCGAAAAAAGGACACTAAAACGGTAGGAGTTGATTGGCCTATGTGGAGAAGGTATTGCTTTGCATGACCTGTTTATACTCATATTTTAAAGGCAGTTTATGTTAATTTGTGGGATTGGACTGTATGTTGGACTAGGTTAGACTTCTGAACCGCTGGACAATTTTCATGCAATTTGCGTAGAAAAAAATAGGACCTAATTGATAATATAAACACGGCTTTATTATTATTATTATTATGAAAAACCATAACGTTAAAAACGCGATAACCAAACCATATTGGCGAATTTAGTGGTTATTAGTATTTTGATGGAGGGGTTAATGACATATCCCAAGTTGAATGACAAACCAAGGATAACCAATTGGTGGAACTAAGATATTTTGGTAAACCGGTATTAAATGGCTATAATAATCTGTACGTGTGTGATCAACTATATCAAAATAATAGATTTACTCGGTTTACTGTTCTTTTTCGTATGCAACCAACAATACAAATAAGTGTATGGATAGCCGGATTTTCCCAGACATGTTCGGGTTTTGGAGGCGTAGGACGTCCGTGCGGGTTTTTAAAAATTGTGCGGAATTTCTGCGACAGGCAGCACGGCAATTTTTGTGCCTTCGAAAATAATTTTGAAACCATAAAATATATGATTTTTTTACCAAATTTAACTATAAACACACATGTTTAAAATTTTATAATTTTCTTTTGCAGCCAGAACAGTCTGCTGTTTCTTAAAATTCAATAAACAAAATATTTTTGATGTAGACTGAATTTTTCAGATTAGTGCATTTCTTTAAAAATTGCAGAAAAAAACGAAACATTTTTGAAGAATTGAGACTGGATCCCACTCCAACCCACTTTTTTTTTTTAAACTTGTGTTCTGTTTATATTGCAGAAAAATGGCAAAGTATTTATAGGTTCACAAGCTTGTGATTTAAATTAAAAATTTAAATAAAAATAATTATTTTTATTTTTAATGTGCTTATTGGGGCTTTGAAAATAAGCTGGATTTTTTAAATTTTGGTCAGGAAAAACCTGGCAAAGCCTGGAACCTGGAAAAACCTGTATAAAATGTCATTAATTGTTGTAATTTTAGTTTAATTTTTGTCAGGAACAGCATTCGAGAAGAAATGGCATCTTTAATGCATTCAAGATAAAATTACATATTTTTTATAGGTACAGTGCACAAATCTCAAAATTTTCGCCCGCGCCCATTTATGACGTGATTTTGGCGACAAATCTATAATTGAAACTGTATGTAACCCAACCCACTTTTTAATAAATATTTTACAAAAAATTTAAATTTTTCTAGAACTACATTTTGTTTTTTGTCACATTAAAACGCGTAAAAAATTACATTTTAAATGTAATTTTCTTTAAATTTTTTTGAAATTTAAGATATGATTTGATTGAACCATTAAGTTGGTTATTTTAAAAAGTACTAAATAAATTTTTGCAGCAATGTCCAGATTTTGTCCGGGTTTTTAAGTGTTTTTGTCCTAGTTTTACAATTTTAGAGATGGCAACCCTAAGTTAGCTTATCGGCATAAAACTGGTATGACTTGGAACAAAACCCCTTTCTTGGCCAATACGGCTAGACTATAAGATCAAAAAAGAAGAGACATTAACAAATTTTTATATGATGAAAAGCAAATTTGAATTAACTTATTTATTAATTAAAGTACTCTGACCCTATTTTGTAATAGGATACCTAAATTATCAAAATTTTATGCTAAGTATTTGTATAAAAAAAAAGAAATAAGTAGCAGTATGTAATATTAAACATCCTTAATAACTCATAATACATTTATTTTGTCACCTGCAGTTCATTGCCCTGGGCCAGACAGACTCTTGTCCATAAATTTTTTTTTGGCAAAACATAGCCACCATTTACTGGGTTTACCATTTTCACTGAATACCTTTTCACACACCCTAAAACCTACCTCTTGTCTCAACTGGTTTAGGTAACTCTTCAGGAATTCGGCATCTTGTAGGGTGGCTGGCTTACTGAAAAAAACAACTTCTTTTTATAACAGTCAGTAAAAAATGTCTTAAAAAGTTAAAATATAAATTACTATTTTCATAAATAAATAAAATAAATATATATTCACTTCATACCTGTAAACTGAATTAAGTGGAAATCCTGCATCTCCAGGTATATCAAACCTTGAAATAGCCAATGTATACATTTCATTTTGCCCTAAACTCTTGTTTGGACATTTTTGCAACTTCTTTAGACATTCTGTAATGTACAGGGTGATGTAAATCACAAGTCTATCAGCTTCTGACTAAAAATAAATCATTCAAGTTTTTGAGGATTTAACTGCAAAGTTCTAGGATACATTTCAGATTATAAACACACCTTGATCTCGTAGGTCCGGAAAAACACATTTGCCTTAAAATAATACAAAGCTTCGTCAATGACATCTTCCTGATCTGCACTCATTTGTGTTGAGATTGGGCCTCTAAATTGGGTCTTAAATGGTAGAATGGCCATGTTGCCAATCGACTGAGGCGACTCAAGAATCTTTGAGTGATAAGCCTGGAAAAAGGAGAAATGTTATGATTAGGTAGGTAAAGTAATTGCAATTGTCTTGAGTTTTGGTATTTGAATAAAATTTGAACAAAAAAACTTACCGGCATATCGAAGCATCTACTGTATAGCTACAGAGTATACTCCCACCTTTAGTGCGCAGTAACACCTTAAAGAAAAGAAGGTATTTTAACGAAAACTATATTATATTTTTGCACTTTATTTAATTAGGGGACCAAGCACAAGAGTTTTTTTTGGAAAAAAAATAAAAAATGACTAATGTTATGATAGATTTGACAGAAAGCAGTCAGCTCAAAGTCAAACACCTCCTAAAATGTGACAGTGGGCGATTTCTCGCTACCTAATACCGGTAACCGTTCTGTCTCTTTCAACAAGTACAAGACGAGAGAGAGGAACATTCTTTTCCAATAGCAACTTTTTGTGATCTTACTAGGGTTACTATTGTTAGGCGCGTTTCTGCGAGCTTAACATAGTTACTATCATTTTCTCTTTCTAAATGCATTCGTCTAAGAGAGATCCAGCATACTACACCATCACAAAAAATACCCGCCTTTACACCCTTCGACTCCGCATATCTGTCAGGGGATAACTATCTCAAAAAGGTAGTTAAACAGCGGGGTCCAAGGGTGTACAAGCTCGCAGAAACGCGCCTTTTCTCTTCTTTTAATTGCATCGGTCTTAAGAGATCTTACCAGAAAATGCTTCCCCAGGACCGGTATTCTCGTAACTAAATACGCTCGGCGTTTCGTGCTCGCTGACCGTATGATAACGTAATATTCGCATACCACGTGACCAAAGTAACAAAAATGGTATTTACGTATATTGAACGCAAGGCGTCGACGAAATGTGCTCAGCGCGTGGCGACCGTTTGAGAAACATCTACCATTTGCTTGCTGTTTTGCTCTCCGCGCGTATGATTTTCCTACCCTACAATACTTTGTAGAGTGCTGCAGAAAATATAGTAGTTTTTTTAGTTTGTATTTTTATTAATAATAAAAAAAATAAAAATCTCTTATTAGTAGCTTCGGAACGGGTATTTAGAGACTCTCAACCTCTCACAAAAGTGGCTTCTTAAAGTAATTTTTAAGACCGGCTTTACCCATTAACCTTACTATTTGATGCTCGATGTAAGACAACTTTTTTTCCAAAAAATAGCAACAAAAATTTTTCTTAATAAAATCGACATCGAAATAATTGAGCATACGTATAATACTAGAAATAGAAGCAATCAAAATTCTGTAAAGCCAAGGGTAAAAAAAGCCATTGGTCAGCGGTGCTTTTTGTATCTTTCATCAGCTGTGTACCAAAAAATATCTGGTTTTATTAGGCTCATGCCCACATTGTTTTCTTTTAAAAATAAACTAAAAACTTTCATGAAATATGAAATTAGCATACATGAAATAAATAGCTTAATTGATATAAAAAATAATTAGTAAACCATATCTTTATATCTGTGTTTTGGTCTGTATTTTCTTTACTTTTCTGAAAAATCACATTTTTCACACTAATTACCATTTTTATGTTTTTTATCTTTTGTCATTTTATTTATTCATAAATGTACTAAAAATTATTATTTTCTTTTTTTAATTCAACTCTTCCATGAAAATATAAATTTTTCCACGCGCGAGGTTTCTCTTGTGGATTTATGAATTCTGTGTTTGTTGTTGAATTGGTTAGGGTATTTTTTGGGTAACAAATACCTTAGAGTTTTATTTTCTGTTTCTTAAAATGTAGAATACGCATTTTTACTATAATTATAAGGTATAACTTACTAGATATATAAGTAAC
This sequence comes from Oxystoma pomonae, assembly GCA_963921995.1. NCBI lineage: Eukaryota > Metazoa > Arthropoda > Insecta > Coleoptera > Brentidae > Oxystoma > Oxystoma pomonae. The sequence continues at coordinate 62,643,119 of OY998171.1, forward strand.
TATTGTAAAACCATTTTAACAATAAATACTATATAATAAAGTATCAATATCAATATACGACCGTGCCGGAAACACCACTTTCCCTGACTGAGTGCCGGAATAAATTTAAACTTTTCCGCACTGAGTGCGGAATTTTTTTGTAAGTGTGCGGTTGTGTCGCGGTAAACTTTTTCCCGCACACTGGGCGGGAACGTGCTACGAGTTTGTATCACAGGGTCAAAGGGCGGGTTTAACTGAGCTAAACCAAACCATCAAGTAATTTTTTAAAGGACCAACACTTGTACAAGTCACCATTTGATTTACCCTTTCTGAAATACGGCTCGAAATCGATCACACAATGGCCTCTTTCTTACACATAGAAAAAGAAAAGGAGCGACAAGGCTAACAAGAAATGAAAATGCAAAATTCGATGATGCCAAGATGTGCTAAGCGAATTTGATTCTTTCTGCTCACAGGGCAGCGCGTTCGGCAGAGAGAATACGAAAAGTCGTCGGTCAGCGTGCCGCTGAGAGCCTGTTCGCTATTCGTTTCGACTTCAAAACGTTACGTATTACGAGAATACCGGTCCTGGCACTCCTCTTCCAATGAAAAAATCTCCTTGAAATAGTTATCGTTGACAGACGTACGAGGTCGAAGAGTTTACAGGCAAGTCTGTCAGGCCATTTTCCTGGGTTAGTTGTATTGACAGTCTCTATTAGAATAAACACGGTCTAGTAATTTTTTTGCTCCGGCCCCCTGATGACGACACAAAGATATCAGCCTGCTTTCTTTATTGATTTTCTTCATAGGTGAAATTTGGGGTTATATTATTTTTGCATAAATTTTTCTAATAAAAATTGTATTTGTTCATAATTTCTTTTTTTTTGGCCCTAATTAAATACCCTGGGATATTACTTACATTATTTTCCAAAACCAAAAAAACAAAGCACCTTATAGTTTTAAATTTGCAATCAGATTTATTGCATATAGTATATATGCACAACAAGTCTTTCCTTCTGAATAACAAAATAATCACTCTCCCAAAAATACCTGGCAAAACTCAAGTAAAAAATAAAATAGCTTCCAAAACAGTTTAATCGTTACCGGCTGTCTGGGTGTAAGTTAAACTTTATTTTAATACTTACCGCAAGATTCTAGCCTCAAAATATATAGTTATTAAAATTTATTTCAAATTTGTCTTTAGTAAAAAAACTCCTTTTTTTAAAATCTACATTGTCGTGCTCCACCAAAGGATTTGTTCAAGGACGAATAATTTCTAAGTCATCGTTCATAGCGATTTTACCAATGGTTTAATCCAAAAATTAAACTGAAGTTCAAACTTTAGTTTAATAATATATATAATATATAAACACTGATTTAATTTAACCCACGTTTAACCGCGCGGTGCAATTAGCAATTAAAAAAAAGAGAACAATAGTAACTATGGTAAGCTCACAAAAATTTGCTAAAAGCTAGCCAAAGTTTGCCTTACGTCACCTGTCATCTTTGACATTGGCGCTTGGCGTGTTTACAAACATTTCTTTTTCGTCAAAAATAAATTTCCCAAATTTTCCGGATTGCAATGACGAATTTTCGCCATTTGGATGACCTAAATCGCCTAAACTAATTTTAAAAAACGCCTTAAAAAACTTTTATAGCATAGGTACCAGTAGTTCTAAAAATATTTATTTTTATTTATTCATCATTCACTGGAATAATGGTTAAAGGTAAGTTTATAGATGGCATAAAGTTTAGGTTACGAATCGGAATATTACTTAATGTAGGTAGTTTGGATCCTTAATGTGGTTCTAATATAATTTAGCGACTATGGAGAAGCCTTTGTGGTTTTGCTAAAACTAAATCTGATTTTGAGAAACTAAAGGCTGGGTCACGGTTAAATTCCTTTGCCGTAACTTTTTCCTTTACTTTATCCTTTTTTTCCTTAAGGAAAAAGCTGCTTCATGCTAAAATTCCTTTTTCTTAAATTTAATCATTAATGTTGACACTAATGACAGGCGCACTCGCGATTTTGACTTTTTTTTAACAAAATTTGGGGTTCTTTTTGTCCCGCAAATAGTGAAATTCCGAGGAGGTAACCACTAGTTCAGAAAATGTGACATGATAGCGAATTTTGTTGAATTGTCAGTGATTACAAGGGACTGCCAAGAGATTTCTAAAGACTCCCAGAGACTGTGTACAGTGGGATTTACTAAAAGGGTTTAGTCTATTTTAGAATGGTCCTAAGTTTAAGTGAAATTTTTGGTTTTAAGCATTTTAAACCAACCCTCCTTGAGTTTTGGACACAGTTTGAATTATAAGAAGAGTTTTAATAAATTTGTTTATTGAATAATTATCTTAACACAATCTTTTGTTGGATTTAAGAAGAAAGTTTCAATTTAGAACAAAAGAAAATTTAAAAATTGAAACCCACGCGGGGTTTAAATAGTAAACACTCTGTAGAACAAATTAAAATTGAGGTTATATGTCACTCTAATTAAAACATACACTTGTCAATTAATTTTTCTAATAATTACTTGATGTCACACAACGATTTTTTAAATTTCTCTCACTGTCGAAATGTCAGTTTAAAAATATTAGCGCTGCATTCAATCACAAACAGCGAGTTTGGATCTTTTACCTCTGCTTGCACCTTGCCCTGCACCAACCTCTACTGATGAAAGCTACAGCTTTAAAATGAGTGGGTTATAACCTCAATGTTTTACTTTCAGTTTGTAAATAAATTCATAGTTATTTTTGTTTGGTATATTTTTCGTGCATAATCAGTGACCTTCACTTATGTTTGTTTTGCCTTGTAGTGCCCTCATAAATATATTTTTTGTGCTGAAAAGGGGTTGAAAATATGGCGTTTTTCTGGATAAAATTGGAGGTGTTTTATAGATTAATAAACAACTTGGGATATTAAATAAGGTAAATTACTTCTTGTAAAAACGGTTACTTATGGAAATTTTAAACGAACTTATTACCAATTGCCACAAAACAATCCTTTCTGGGGGCTATAAATTTAAACCACCCCCCAGAGGTGGTCTAAAAAATCACCAACTTTATAACCTCAAACACAGATGATGACGCTATTATGTCCCAAATTTTTGGTGTATTCACCATATGCCATTTTGAAGCCTGTCAAAAAAAATTAGTTTTAGGGCATTTTCTTGTAAAATATGGTATATTTTTAGAAAAACAGCTGTTTTTCAATGGTATTTGCAATAATAATACAAAATAATCAATAACCTTGTGTCTTTTCTGTATGGGTAACTGTTTTTTGAAAATTGGTTTTAAAATTTAGTACCCCCACAGGTGTATATATTTACACTTGGGAGGTACTATTTTAGATCTTAGTAAATCCCACTGTTAGGGTCTACAAGCCAGGGTTTTGTGAGGTTTAGGTAGTTGCGTGATAGACTGCAAACAGATAAGATTTTTGACATGATTGCCAGCAGTGGTTACCCTTTCGGGAAATTTTACCAAGTCTATTAAATGTTCATTTAATAGCTACTGCTTGAAATATTTAGAAGAAAAAACAATCAATTTTGAGAGTAAAGAAGTCATGGAATATTTTTCTATAAAGATAAATATTGCTTAACTTTCAAGGTCATTCCTTAAGGCTTAAGAAAAAAGATATGGAAAAATAACATAACATAATATGTGAGATCGAGCAGAAAAGGAAAAGGAATTTAAGCATGAACCAGCTCTAATAGGAAGGTGTAGATGAACCCAGATCAATTGAATATTGACCCATAAAGATTGCATTTTCCTCAAAAATCTAGAATAAAATGGTCATCTGTGCCAGGTTAATAGTATGGTATGTTTTTTTATACTTGTTGAGTTCTGTCCTGAATGTGGTATTTTTGTCTGTAGGAAACATAAGCAAACAAAAGACAATTCAAAACTCACAAAGGGACAACCACAAATTAACTGAGTACTTTCCAATCAGAAGGTCAATAAGAAAAACTAAAAGACATGTACTGTGGGAGAGGCAACAAACATTGGAAAATTTGGTTCGGAACGAGGTGGAGGATGGACTTGAGGTTTGTATAAGTAATTGCAACTCTATTTTACTATGGCAAAAAGATTTACAATAAATTGCCCGATAATATTAAGTCTTTCTCCCAAGAAGTTCAATTTAATATTAAAAAATTACCTAATTGAATCTGCTCACTACACACTAGGTGAAATAATAGAAAATCAAAATGTTTTTTCAAATATTAAAGTCCCTGAGTAACTGAATAGATTAGTGTTTTCTGATTAAATTTAGGTTATTGTTAGGTATGTAGTTTAAGTTTTTAGTCAGTAGTTGAAATATTGTACAGCTTAAATGCTTTATCAATAAAGATTCATTCATTCTTAATGTTCTCTTGTGGTATTTTTTTTTTGTTATTTTTGTGCTATATTTTTTACCTATTTTCAGCAGCCTACAGCTCCCACACCTGATGGCACCAGACACAAACAAAAAATTAAAAAAGTCCCACTAGGGAATCCTATAGTTCTAAGTTTTGTCTATGTAAAAAACTAAAAAAAATTTGTTTATCTAAATCTAAGGCCAAAGTAAACCTTGCAAGCACAACTTTACCTATTAAAATTTAAATCAGCAAAAGAGCAGTAAGGACTCTTCCCACTAAATCACACTAAGATGTAGAAAATCTGTACTTTGGATGGGCAGATTCAATTTGAAGAATTTCTAAAGACTATACTTGCTTAATAAGTTAATGCAACTTTACAGCTATGTATCATCGCATAACCAAAATATTATCCCCTTTACTAAAATAGAGATAACCATTAAATTCACCAATAATATGTATTGGTTATTGTTGGCTATTCAAATCTTTAAGGTCATTCTTTCAAGGCAACGCAATTTCAGAAATTACCATAAACTGCCTTAAAAATATGAGTATGAACAGGCCAAAGAAATGATACCTATAATATCTCACAACACTGTTGAAAATGCAACCACGGCGGTAAGCAGGTTTTGCTTACCTTATTACATTAGAAATATTTTTTTTGTTTCACACAGACAACCTGGTTAAAAAAATCTAACTAAACAACACTGTGCTCTCAAGTTAACCAAAGGTAACTCAGCTCTGAAGCTTTTTTTTCCCCTACTTTGGTTCAAATCGCGATCGCTAATATGCTCTGATCAAAATTGGTTATCTGCTAGTAAATAACTTACACAATATGGGTTTTTTTATAGGTGAGATTTACAGAAGGTAAAGGCCGAAGTATTTTTGTAACAAAAGATTTTGACAAAGGCTCATTTGTGGTCGAATATAGTGGAGATTTTATCAGTATGGTGGAGGCAAACTTAAGGGAGGAACAGTATTCTCTAGACGAAACAGCCGGGTGCTACATGTATTATTTTAAGTACAACGATCAGCAGTTTTGGTAAGAAAAATATATAAAATTTAATTTGTATTAGATCTGAGAGGGTATTCTTGGTGCACAGCAGCACAAGATGTTGCAACTGCTATGCATATGAAGCAAAATGAGATCAAGCAAATGGCGGCCGAACAAAATTTGGGGACAAACTGGGTTTAGGCCATGGACGTCTTAACTTAAATAGGCTCTAGCTGTTCATATTTTTTGACATTTTCTATCCTTTTTGTTAACCATCAAAGAGTGTGGGCCCTTTGGTAAATAAAAAAAATATATCACCTAGAATGTTTGTCATGTAAATTTTGGTAAACGTCAACAGGTACAAAATGTTTTTATATTACTAGAAAAACAAAATGTGTGGGCCTCCTGTTAAATAAGAAAATTATATCATGTGGTACATTTGTCCTACATATTTTCCCTATTAAAATAAAATAAAAAATATCTCGTAAACGGCAACAGCTACATACACACAATAATATTTTGCTTATTAACTAAAGAGAAAAAAATACCCTTTTTTCTAATAAAAACAGATTTTCAATATGTTGAAAACTGAAGTGACCCCTAACCGTTAAGCTAGGGGGAGTCTTGTTTTCTTGGAAACGGCTGCAGCTACAAAATTAATTTAACGGTAGCAAAATAGCTAAGCTTAAGGTTAGAGATAAAAGTTCTCAAATTATCTATATTATATAGTTCCTTATGTTAAGGTATCGATTATTAAACATATTGATACTTCAAAGCTATAAGTATCGAAGAGAATCAGTACCTCAGACTAATAACTAAAGAGAGACCAAACATTCCCTATTGAAATCCTCTAATGTTTACAATCCAACACCCTTCTGGACGATTATATGAACAGAAAAGAGATAGAGCAATAAAACGGCAACACTGTCAAAAATTGCTTTTCCCATTACCAGTGGCGGCGTTAATTTTAATTTAAATATATAAATGTGAAAACGAGATATAAGGTAGGGTTGGTCGGATTTTCTTATTCAAAATAATTAACTGCCAGAACTTGCATAACCACAAAAAATAGATTTATTCAAGGATAAAGTTTAGTTTGAGGAATGTAGGTATTTACGAACAGATCAAAAGTTTACCAAAGAGCACTTGAAATGATTTTTAGGTCAATTATTCAAGATGGCTGTTATATATTTTTTTTAATTATGCAGTATCCCACAAAACAAAAGTAAAAAAAAATATTTTCAAAGCAAAAAAAAACGGTTAATAACCCGTTTTATAACGTTTTTGTCCAAAAAAAAAAACACGCTAATAAACGGCTTATTAAGCGTTTTTTTCACTATGATAATAATGTCTCTTTTAGTTTTCTTTAGTGGAATATAAACTTTATTTATCAAATTAAGAGAACTTTTTGTGATGTTAATTATGAAAATTTTAAGGCCAACAAATTTTATTCTTTACACATTGGCTGCATGTTCATTTCTGAATACAGAACACAAGGAAAATTTAAGGAAGAGGTAAAAAATTAATTACTAGTAGTTTTTCAGGAAACAGGAGTCAAAAGGCAAAAAAATAAATAATAAATATTAATGAAAATAAAAATAAGATTGGCTCAGAGTAAATATCTCCAAAACGGTTTTATTCACATTATAGAAAGTACCCAGGTACCCATTAAAATACAAAAAATACCTGCCCCAGTACCTGACTATCAGCACTTGGTCTTATTGTCTTCTCTTGTTATGTATAAATTATAATAAATAAATATTTTACATGCTGCAAAAGGAGCAAAATTATCTGGTACTTTTGTTTCTTAAAAAAGATTAGTATTAGTCTTAGATTTTTGATGTATTAATAGTATAATCATAAGCTTTTTACGCAGTTTTTTACCTCATACTACGCTCATGACTAACGTAAAATGACAGGATCTTTCTTACCTCCGAAATATTAGTTCTGGGCTGGAATATCCGCTTTTATTGCATACCAGGCAATGGTAAACCATTTTGTTGGTCCTCAAAATAGCTTGATACAGTTCTTTTTTCACAAATAGTCACAATAAAATTCAAAAATCACCGAACAACACAAACCCCCGTTAACAACAACGTCGTCAGCTGCAACAAAACATGTCGGCATTTATTCGCGGCTCGTCGAAAAAACGTTGCCGGCTTGTGTTCTTTTTTATAATTCTCGAAATTCTACTTATTAAAAATTAAAAAAAGTTAATTATTGACACTAAAAATTAGGACTAAGAATTAAGTTATTAGCATAAGAAAAATTATCCTATATAAAAATATGTCAAATAATCAATAATATTATCAAAAGAGCTTCAAGAAGTTTATGAATTGTTTTGTTTCTAGGGAAACCCTGCGGTAAATTGGCAACCATGTATTTTTTGGTAAATAAACATTGTGGCTGGTTGATCGGGGTAATATTGTTTACTGTTATATCTCATTTTTTTTATTAATCTGAGATCAGTACCATTTTAAAAAATTATCCAATGATACACCAAATTATATATAATAAAGATTGTGACATTTTTAGTATTGACGCAACCGCAGAAACCGACAAAAAGGGCCGTCTCATTAACCATTCTCGTACAAACAGCAACCTCTATACAAAGACAGTGCTTGTAGACGGCCTACCGAGGCTAGTGCTGTTTGCCAAGGAAAATATAAAAAGGGGCCAAGAGTTATTCTACGACTATGGTGATCGAACAAGGGAATCTCTGGAGCACCACCCCTGGCTGAAGCATTGAATAAATTGATATTTGGGTACTTAGTCCAGTAGGTATTTCATTTAAAAAAAAAATATAGCCTTTGTGAAGTTGGTCATTTACAAGAGTGGAATATAAATATCATTAGGCTTCTTGCATGGGGTCAGTCCATATCAAGTCAACCAGGGTATTTTACCACACCATCTCCGATGTTGATGATTTTTAGTATACATGTTTTTCCTACCAAAAAACTGGAAAATCCAAAATTTCAGACTTTTTTGACCAGGTGTTTATTTTGAATTAATTTTCGAAAATCGAAAAAGTCACTTATTTGTCCTTAACATGTGCGCACAAAATTAGGAATATCCAAAGAACCACTTATAATAGAAAAGTAGGTGAAGGTTCATTTTAAAGCTCTTATAAAGACCTTTCATATGAGAATATTGCATAACATATATTGAAAAAAAAAATAAAAAAAAAAATTTTTGATTTTTTTTTTTTGAAAAATTTCAAAAAGGCCATTTTTAATTTTTTTCAAAAAATTATATTATTTTCTTTAAAGTGTTATTAAACTATTCACAAAATTTTGAGATGGAAAAATCATGGGTTCAATGTGAAAAAATTTATTAAAAATGTCACATGCATGAAAAATCGCCTATAAAATGTACTTAATATTTTTGATATTTTTTTTGACATTGAACCCATCATTTCTCCATCATAAAATTTTGTGGATAATTAAGTAACACTTTGACCAAAATTATATATTTTTTTCAAAAAAATTAAAAATGGCCTTTTTGAATTTTTCAATTTTTTTTTTTCAATTTTTTATTTTCAATTTTTTTTTTGTTAAAATTATGTTGTGATATTTCATAAAAAAGAGCTTCAAAATGACTTTAAAATGAGCCATTTATTACTTTCCTAGTGTAAGTGGTTCTCGAGATATTGCTAGTTTTGTACATTCTTGTTAAGGTCAAAATGCTGACTTTTTTATTTTGAAAAATTAAAAAAAAAACTACGAATCAAAAAAATCTAAAAATTTGCATTTTCAACTTTTATGGTAAGAAGAAAATATATACCAAAAATCATCAAAATTGGAATTGGTCGCGTAAAATTTTTGTGATTTTTTGGTTGATTTGATATGGAATGACCCTAGGGTCAGTCCATATCAAGTCAACCAGGGTATTTTACCATACCATCTCCGATGTTGATGATTTTTAGTATACATGTTTTTCCTACCAAAAAACTGGAAAATCCAAAATTTCAGACTTTTTTGACCAGTTGTTTATTTTGAATTAATTTTTGAAAATCGAAAAAGTCACTTATTTGTCCTTAACATGTGCGCACAAAATTAGGAATATCCAAAGAACCACTTATAATAGAAAAGTAGGTGAAGGTTCATTTTAAAGCTCTTATAAAGACCTTTCATATGAGAATATTGCATAACATATATTGAAAAAAAAAATAAAAAAAAAATTTTTGATTTTTTTTTTGAAAAATTTCAAAAAGGCCATTTTTAATTTTTTTCAAAAAATTATATTATTTTCTTTAAAGTGTTATTAAACTATTCACAAAATTTTGAGATGGACAAATCATGGGTTCAATGTGAAAAAATTTATTAAAAATGTCACATGCATGAAAAATCGCCTATAAAATGTACTTAATATTTTTGATATTTTTTTTGACATTGAACCCATCATTTCTCCATCATAAAATTTTGTGGATAATTAAGTAACACTTTGACCAAAATTATATATTTTTTTGAAAAAAATTAAAAATGACCTTTTTGAATTTTTCAATTTTTTTTTTTCAATTTTTTATTTCCAATTTTTTTTTTTGTTAAAATTATGTTGTGATATTTCATAAAAAAGAGCTTCAAAATGACTTTAAAATGAGCCATTTATTACTTTCCTAGTGTAAGTGGTTCTCGAGATATTGCTAGTTTTGTACATTCTTGTTAAGGTCAAAATGCTGACTTTTTTATTTTGAAAAATTAAAAAAAAAAAAAACTACGAATCAAAAAAATCTAAAAATTTGCATTTTCAACTTTTATGGTAAGAAGAAAATATATACCAAAAATCATCAAAATTGGAATTGGTCGCGTAAAATTTTTGTGATTTTTTGGTTGATTTGATATGGAATGACCCCATGGTATGTTTAGGGATCTTTTTTAAAGCCCGGTTGACCAATTAAGGTTCAAGTGCTGGTTAGAAAAATGAGTTATTTGGGTCAAAAAACACCTAAATACAAAATTTTGGGATGGTGTCTGTCTGTCTGTAACTCAATAACTCAAAAACCGCTAATCCGATTCTGATCAACTGGCAGAAAAATTCTTTGTCACCAGATGCTGAGCTGATTAGTTTTTAATGGGGGTGGGGAGTTGGCAAGAGGGGGATTTAACTTTTAAAAATATTGTAACTCACGGACCGTAGCAGCTAGCGACACGCGGTTTTCACATTAATTTTGAAAAAAAAAAACTATTTTTTTTTAAATTTTGTGGATGGCCATCTTTTTTATTTGTATTTGCTTTTTTAATACAAAAAACCTCCATTTAAGCTTCGAACGAATAGTAAACAATGCATCATTTTTCTTAAACCAGTTTTAAACAATGAACTGGCTTTGAACAACCGGGTCTAAGTTTTTACGATTCATATTAGTTTTTGCTTCCTTAAGATCACCTTACAAACATTCACTCAACTTAAAAACTTTTACTATGGAAAAAAGTGCACTTGTTAGTGCATAGTTATGTTGATGTTTTACAATTTCAAAATCAATTTTCAAACCCTTCAGTATAGGTCTGTGTACTTATTATAAAAATAATTTTTTGCAGTGTAGATACCTACCTTTTCTTGAATACAGTTCAGTAGCATGTTACTATATTTGAAATTGTACAGGGTCTTTTTTTAATGACCTTTCCTAAAGACATTTGGTCTGTGACCTTGGTCCTAGCAAGTTCAAATAAAAACCATTTTTTTTATCCATGCACCTAGCCGGGATTCGAACCCGGGACCTTCCGTACGGCAGGCAGATACGCTGCCCACTGGATAGATCACTAACATAACAATTGACATTTACTTTGACTCAAATTTGACATTTGTACTTCACAGGTTGGCACAAAAACGTTTTGTTAATTAAATTATAACACCATGTGTGTCATTTTTGACATATTGGTGTCAAAAGACCTTCCCAGCAGCAATACCAACACTGCCTTACATTTTTCGAATTATTGATTGTGATGTTTACTTACAGTAGATGTAAGATATCAAAAATTAAACAAAAGTTGCGTTTTTTTCCGCAAGTCGTTGGCGTTGCAGTGGCTGGTTTTTTGGTTAGCTCACAAATGAGCGTTGGGCGTTGATTTTGGTTTTATTTAAATAAATTACTTTATTTTTTTTGTGTTTTTTGATAAAGCAGACTCACACCTACAGATTTTATTAATTTTTTATTTAAATATTGGACTTAATCCTAACTAAGTACAATTCCTTATGACAAAGATAGCCATATATTTATTTCTGAAACCTACAATACACAAACAAGCACTACAAGTTGCATACCCACTAGTCTCGATCACAACTACGTTTACATTTAAACGCATAAAACTTTTGGATCCGTTCGAGTAAAAAGTTTGATCACGCAAGTACCGGTTTGCGGATTTGAGGGCGCAATACAGCAAAAGGAAAAACCATAATTACAAAAAAAAGTGCATCGATTATTGTACTTTTAGTTACAAATTCGAATCTATTTTCAACTTGCTGAAACTGCAAACGTATTTTGAAACCTTTTCAACTTGCTGAAACTGCATATCCCACATAGCACAATGGCTCGTTTTTTTGCGTAAAAACTGCGTGGAAAAAAACGTTAATTTTGAAAGTTGCTAAAAAAGGCGTTTTAATAACGCAATTATCAAATCAAAACAACAACGTTTTTACGTTATTTCTAGCAGTGAATTCTAAGCAGATTTTATCAACATCAAAATTACATTAATTTTGCACCTTTTCTACATGAATTTGGCGTTTTTAAAACTTGAATTTCACCGTTTTTCTGCTTAATTTCTACATTGTATATATGTATAATTATCAAGGAACACGCACGAAATCCTATTGTTCCAATTTTATAAAATCATGAGACACAAAAATTCTATATTTAAAATAAAAATACCTAATTAAAATTTTGTAAAAAGTAATAACTATACAAAAAAATCTTTTTTTTTACTTTTTACAAAATATCTTTGCTTGATCACTCCACATAAACTTATACAATATTATAGAACATAAGTATACCTGAGAAATATTAAGAGAATTTTTGACAGTAGATCACATTTGGAGGTTAAAAAAAAAGTTATTAAATAAATTTAAAAAATTATAATTAAAAAGCAGGAAACAGTTTTAATATATCTAGACAAACTCGTAGTCACTGATTGTGAATGTCTCTTACACATTCTGAAAAAAAACGTTTATTTCATATACGAAAACAAGATACAAGGTCGTTTTTTAACGTTATATAAAAAAACGTTTTTCTAGTTAATTCCTAAGTAGGTATGTAATTTTAAACTGTTTGACAAAAAAAAAACAAACACAAAAAAAAACAAACACAAAAAAAATCGACGCCTAAACAAATTTAAAATTTCCTCTGGATCTTCAATTTTGTTGATATAATTTTATCTATTTACAGTTTTTATGAAATTCTAAATATTTTTTTTGGATGAGCCAGCACAAAAGGTATGGGCTTTATACCCCTCAAAAAATTACAAAAAGTCCTGTCTCCATGCTCAGCTACGTCGAAGAATTTTAAATTGAAACAATTAAAGTTAACAGACCACATGACATGGTACAAGTTTAATACTATACATACCTATAATTCTTCTCAGCTCTGAGCAAAATATGCAACTTTATTTTACCATCTATCATTTTTCTAATGGCTCTCTGGGAGGTTTGTCCTCTATCGGCTTAATGTCAAAAAATCAAAAATCTTTAAATCAAACAAATAATAATAATTTTTTTGATTTAATTATCAACTCCATCATCATGGACTACTTCCACAATTTCAAAAATCTTTATTGTTTTCTGATACCCTATGGGTATATAAACAAAGAGAGAGAGGGTGACATATGCTATGTTTTTACGGGTATTGAGTTCGTTTTCAAAACTCATTGTATCTTATTCTTTTATATAGCGTGTTCTTTATCAAGGCCAAGAACACGCTATATAAAAGAAAAAGATACAATGAGTTTTGAAAACGAACTCAATACCCATTAAAACATAGCAATAGTTTAATTAATCTAAAATTTTCACTAAGTTAAATTAGGTAAGCTTCATTTTAACTAAGAAGTTTTTTTTAATAATTTATAAAGCCATTTATAATCTATAAGTATAAACTAATAAATCACATATCGTCAAAACAGTATCTAAAAAAGAATCAAGGACCGCCCTAATAAGATTACGGGTTTATAATTTAGTTTCGCGTCTTTTTTGAATAAAAAAAAAGAAGAAAAAAAAAACGCGACAAAAAAAACGCAAAAAGTTAGTAGATCTGCGAAATCGTAATCTAGTGGAGTTTTGGAACTTGGTTTCGACTGCTTTTTAAGTGACAATTAGGCCCATGAAATTAGTGAGACTAAAAAAGATGTTAAATACACAGCACCTAAAAGCTTTCGCAAATATGATATTTTATTAGCTTAATTTCTCCTCGATTTTTAGTTACTTTTAAAGATGTAGTTATAAACAAATAAATATAACACGGTATGAGGTTCTTTTCTAGTGAAAAAAACTTTATTGTCTTTGTTAACGTTAAAACAAAGCTATGATTGTTTTCCACAAACCAAAACTACACTTTTTTGCACTGGACGCGCTTTTCGCTAACAAAGTTAGCATCATCAGGAGAAGATAAACTTTGTTAATTTTACTTTGATGTAATTTTTGTGCTATGTGGGTATAAACGTATTTTTAAACCTTTTAACCATATTTCCAACGTGTTGGTTTGGTGGAATAACGTACAAATTTCCTCCAACGTTTTGCGGAAAAAAATACTAATATTCATGGTGTTATATTCAAAATAGCAAAACATTTCTACGCTTCCAGGACCCTAATTCTTGAGCAGGGAACGACATAGATTTGTGTCGTATGATCGCTTATTCCATTCTATTAAAAATTGGGTGTTCACGCTCCCCGACTCCAAAGCCAGGGATCGGTCCCATTTCTCTGACAAATTTCGAAGAGGTTTCAAGGAAAAGCACCTTTTTTCAGAGGATGGGATCACTCCCCGGGATTGATCCCTTCTCTTAAGAGATCGTTCCTTCTCTTGAGAGATCGTTCCTTCTCTTGAGATTCAAGAATTAGGCCCGTGTAAGCTATAGAGCATAGGTGTCAAATTTAACAAAAGAGGTGTCAAATGTAGGAAAAGTATATATTTGAACGTTTTTTGTTTTGAACCTCCAAGGATAAAGAATAGCAAAAATGTTTTCAAAGGTTTAAAAAAAAGACCCTGCACAAGTCTTAAGCGGCATTATTTAAAAACAATTTTTTAAAAAATATATAATCATAAGTTTTTGGTTTTACAAACCTTTGACAACAAAAAAATTAGTATCACTTACTTTGTTTATACGGGCCTCTTAAAACGCTTTTATGAGAGACTAGAACCCACTTTATGTTCCATGTTTTCATTGGTCGACTCAAGGTTACATGTTTGTGAGGTTAGGGCTTTTGTGTTTTCGTCTTTTCGAAGTCGTTTTTTCTGGCGCGAGTTCACTGAAGAGAAGGTTTTTTTTTAACTTTTTATGGTACAGCGACTCTGACAGTAGCTTTATGACATTTAAAGCAATAAAAACGGGAAAAAAATTGGGAAAAATTGCAGGTAAAGTTGCTAGTAAAAAAATATGTTAGAAACAATAGACACTTAAAGTAAATATTTCAACGCATCGGTATACGTATCGCGTTCGAAATAAAGCCAAAATACACTACATTTTTGACTTGTTTATATCTAACAGCAATCGATGCGTGCGTTGGGATGGACGTAACGGTACGTTCATCACTCCGTACGCATCGATTGCTGTCAGCTTTTGTGTATTTCGAACGCGATACGTATACCGATACCGATGCGTTGAAATATTTACTTTAAATGTATTGAGCTCCTCTGGTTTTAAAAATTACCAAACATAGGTCCTGTATAAATAGAACAGTTTTTGAGTAGAATTAAGTTTCAAAGCTCAATGAGTGCAACAAAGAACCACCTCAAAGTAGTCATCAGAACGTGCTATTTAAAAATAAAATTAAATGTATGGCAAAAAAGTGGTCGTTTCTATATGATAATTCGTTTCTAAATGATTCAAAATAAAAATGAGATTTTTTAACGTGACATTCTCCAAAAAAACAAAACATATCTGTAACCTCACATTCAAGTCACCTTCTAAACGCAAAGTGGCTTTTAAGGTGGATTCTAGCAGCACTTAGCATAATTTAATTTAGCGTAAGAGTTGCTCTAATGAAATTCAATGATTGCATTCATACAGGCGTAATTTAGCGCAATTTAACTTAAAAGATGACCAACTTTTTTTTTCTTAAATTTCCTTAAGTAAAATCAAAATTGCGCATGCCCAAACAGTAAAAATTGGCAACTACTTAAGGAATTGCTGTATGAACACCATAAATTTTCCTTAAGTCACGCTAAATTAAATTATGTTAGTTGCTGTTAGAATCCACCTTGAGTCTCTCGTTTTGTATAGGGACGGGACCGTTTGAAAATTTTGTCGTATAAACACCACTAAAGCCGTTTTAAGCACTAAATTGATTTTATTTTAAAAGCGATTAAAACGTATTTTGTGGTCGGTATAATAATTATAATATTTTATTTGTTTTCTTTTTAAACTGACGTTTAAACGTTTATTTACATTTAATGAATCAGTCAGAAAAAGCGATTTATTTAAAACGATCCTTATAAAAAAGCGGTTTGAGATGCGTATAAACGTAGTAATTGTAGTAAAAATGCTTTTTTATACCTTCAAAAACATGATTTTAGTAACTGTCTGCAGATCAGTAAAGCATGGCTTTTTTGGTTACCGATGCAAAAAAACTTTTTTTGATCGCGAGTGCAAAAAAAGATTTTTCTCCGTTTTTTACCCAAAATTAAAGAGAAATAGCGAAAAATAGTAATATTGAAAAAATGTAATTATTCTTGCCTAAAAATTAAGCTATTTCCGCCAGTTTTCACCAAGTATTTTCGAAAAAATCATTAAAAACAACTTCGTCAAAATATCAAACTGTCACATTATAAATGTCGCAACAATGAACGTCACCGAGTAAAAAGGCACGTCGCTATGGAAACCATTTTTATTTCATTTACCAGCCACCTTGATTTATAGTGTAAAGATGGTGTGTTGCGAGAAGTGCTCTTCGTTTGAGATTTTTAAAAGTATTTTCCTGTTTTTAAGGTATTAAAAAAAATACTGTTAACAACTCGCGGCTAAACTGTGCTTTTTTTTACTCGCGTTTTTAAATACCTCGCTGCGCTCGTTATTTCAACCAACGCTTGTAAAAAAAAAGCACTATTTTAGCCACTAGTTGTGAAAACTACTATTTTAGCTTGGTAGGCGATAAAAAATTACTAACCCAGCATTTAGTGTTCAAGCTGTGCCTATAAAAAATGTGACTGAAAATTTATTTTTTTAAGATAAAAATACGAGACCAAAAAGTGCCAAGAGGTCTATTTCAATACATTTCAAGAAATACAGGCAGTTAGCATACATCACCTAATACGAATGAATTTTTGTCTTTTAAATGACATTTTTTGAGGAATCAAAAATATCAAAATATAACTTACATAGGTAGTTGTTGTAACTTTGTCACATTTTATACATTTTTTACCTCTTTATTTTATTGGTTGGAATTAAAATTACGTAAATATAGTAACGATTTTCATGTTATATAGTTTTTTAACTACACCCATTTTTTAATTGGAAGAAGGAAATAATACATTTTTTAATGATTTAACTATTTAATACTTTATTAGAAATAATCAAGTAGCATATTTTTCGAGAAACAATGGCAATTTACAATTAATGACAAATACATGAGAGGAATAAAAGTTCCATCACTACACAAGTAACCCTGTCATTTATATATATGCTAACTTCTATGTGGATTGTTACAATTTCGTTAAAAATAAACCATCTTAATTTTTAAAACCCTTCTTCCATATTAAAAAAAAAATAAATTGGCGAGTTTTATTTGATCACCTTGTGTAGTTCAGGCGCATTTTGACATGAGTCAATATTTTTATGCAACATCATATTCATTCACAGATAATAATTAAATATTGATGGACTTACAACTACTTTTTCTTTAAAATTCTTCTAATGACGATATCGATAAACGACTAAAAATAGTAATATTTGTAAGCCCAAAAATTTTAATAAGCTTTACATCTAGTGGGAGGGGCTACACGATTTTATGACAACTTTTGATGGTATATTTTTTGTTTCTTTAACAAGAACAATGCACAATCGGAAGTTTTTAAGAATTATTTTTATAATCAAATAACCTCAAAGTCAAAGAGTTCAACAAAGGCTTATCTGTACAAACCATGTATACACAGCTTTTGTGCGGGTAGAAGCCATTTTCAAATGGTGAAATTGGTATATGCCCTCTAATGTTCCAAGTTTGTACAAAATCACTAAGGTGTAAGAAAATTTAAGTTTATGGTTTTTATTTTGCACCAAAAATTTTTTAAAAGCGTTTTCTAAAACTATGTTACTAGCTATAATTTGGCAGTACAAGATCACATTATAACTCACATCTCGTACCACAAAAAATATATCACCTCAGTCAGAAAGAAAACACTTAGAACAAGCAATACACTGTGTAATTTTTTAACAAGTTTGTTGTTTTTTAACTAACTAAAAATATGGACGAAAGAACCCTCATTATATTTCAGTTTTCTTCTATTTAAAATAAAAACTTAGTAAAAAGATTTGTACTGTTTGTGGTTTTATAAACTAAAAACCTGTTTTGATTTGAAAAAATTTAAAATTTTCATCAATTGACATTTAATTTTATTATAAAAATGGAAATTTTATACTTACCTTTCTTGGGAATTGCAACAATTTTAAAACTGCACAAGCTATAGTTAACTAAAGCTAATAATTCACATTGTTGATTTTCAAATTTATTTTGTACTTTGGTAGCCACTGAAATTTATATTTTTCTTTCTTCTGTGCGTTAATGGGTATTTAATAGAGAAAAAATTAAAAAAATGCGACATATTAGACTTTAGTTGACTATAATACAAATTTTGACTTCTCCTAACTACATTTCATTACCTAACCTATATGTCCTTCTGTTTAGTTATTATGTAACTATTCTGTAAACATCCCTGCTCATGGTAAAATTTAAATGACAGTAGTTTTGAAACAAAGCTCTCAATTTTTTCAACTATCAATAAAATTGACTAAATTTACTTTTGAAGAAACCAAAAACGAAATAAAGATAAAAAAATTCAACAAAATAAAATGTTTTATTCCAAAAATTTTTTATTTATATAGCTAAATAAAAAAACCTTAATTTGAAACACTTAAATTGGCTAAACGTAATGTCTCACTGGTTAACAATGGGCGTTATATTATTTTAATTATTATTTTTTGTTTAGCCAATCTTTTTCATAAAATGTTTTCTGTTCCTATAAATATTTTTTTCACATTTTTTACATAAAAAAACAAGTGCCGCCGCTAGCAGGTTTAAATTTAAGTAATAAAAACAGTCAATCTAAAGAATGATAAAATACTGTGTTTTCGGGAAAAGGGGGGTAGGTTGAGATTCTGTCGGTATCCACTTTATCCACTCTTAAACAACAGTATTGCAACCTGGAATGAAAATAAAAATGTGATGAAAATAAATAAATTTTGATTAAAAAAAAACTTAAAGAACAAGCTTTTATTAAATGCACTCAAAAGTAGAAAATAATTTTTTATCTTTTTTATACCATAATAAAAACGATGGGCATAAATTTTATTTTAACTTTATAGGTATCCTATATCATTGATGATTCACGTAAGCAACAGTTGTATTACTCTATAACCTAAGGACATTTTCAAAGGCTTGGCAAGCATGGCAATCTCACCCATTCTCAGCTTCTTTAGATGAAAGCATTATGTTTATCATTCGAACAAAAGAATTTGGTTAAAATTTTTAATTTGGCCCATCGCTTTTATTATGGTATAAGAAAGATAAAAAATTATTTTCTACTTTTGAGTGCATTTAATAAAAGCTTGTTCTTTAAAAGATTTTTTAATAAAAATTTATATTTTAATATTTAGGTTTGTACCCTAAATCGTCCATTTTGAATCCGCCATATTGAAATTTTCAAATCTGATCAAAAATTCATATCCCCTTCCCAAAAAACCCCTGTATGCCAATTTTGATTTAAATTGAACAACTAAATCTTTTCCCCCCTTCACTTCCCTCATTAGAGGAAAGTGTGTACCTATTAATACCATATTATTGTATTGTCGCCAGAACTATAAATGCGTACCAAATTTGAACACACACACCCTTAATTTTTAGATTTGTACCCCTAACCGTCCATTTTGAATCCTTAAAAACCCCCACATGCCAATTTTGATTGAAATCGAATAAACAAAATATTTTTCCCCCTCCACTTCCCTCGTTAGAGAATACCATATTATTGTATTTTCACCGGAACTATAAATGCATACCAAATTTGAACACAATCGGATGTGGATAAGTCAGTTAAAATTGGTTAGCAAAACCTGACCGAAAATCGTCCATCTCGATTCCGCCATATTAAATTTTCAAAATCTGATCAAAAATTCGTATTCCTTATCCCCAAAAGCCCCCATATACCAATTTTGGTTTAAATTGGACAAACTTAGGTGTTTTACGCCCTTCACTCACATTATTGTATTGTTACCGGAACTATAAATGCATGCGAAATTTGAAGGCAATAGGATGTGTATAAGTTAGTTAAAATTGGTTAGCAAAAGATGACCAAAAGTCTATTTACTTTTGAAAGGACTATATTGAATTTTCAAAATCTGATTAGAAATTCGTTATCTCCATCCCAAAGTGCCCCTCCACCCCCTTCGAGTAGGGGGGAGCTGTCAATTTTATCACAGTATATTCTTGTGTTGTCAACAATCGGATGTCAGGAAGGTGGTTAAAATTAAGTTGCAAGATTCCACCCAAACAAACATCTATTTCATAACACAGATAGGTATATTGCAAGTTAAATAAAAGCTTGTAAAAAAGCTAGTAAAGATCTTACCTGCCCTAAGTAGAAATAGATAAAATGACGAGTTTCATGTGTCACATAGGATCCAAAGTTCCTGCCTACAATACAATGCCATGTTGGATTGTATTTCTTGTCAAATTCTTTCTTTATGTATGCTGCAATATCCTGAAAACAAAAAAAATATCAGAAAAAAAAAGTTACCCAAAAAGTTTTTTTATATTTAGTATATCAAGAAACAAGTTCTAATTTCCATAATTTTTCAGCCTCACCTTTATTTTTTATTGAATACCTACCTAAAACCTATCTAAATTTTTATACACACATTATACAGTATTTTACCTACGCACATTATGAACAATCTTAAATATATGAGTAGGTTGACCAAAGAATTTGTACCTTAACACATTAAATGTCAATAATTAAATTTATTTTACCTTTTCAATATTGTATTTCTCTATCGCCTGAGTTGCGCAGTCAACAGAATCTTGTTGCATATCTTCTGACATGTCAGCATTTTTGATAACAGCCTTCCTGTCAGTCATTTTGGAGCTTGGTTTGTGATTTGAGTTGCTTTTGGACCTGTCAAATAATAGACAATAATTATTTCAAAGTAATGCCTCACTGACATTTTACATTGGGAAAGCAAGGCACCAACATAATACCACAGAACCCTCCTATAAAAAATCTGCCAAGTCCAGGAAGTGGTAGCTTTATTATCAAGTGTCCCAAGAATTCATGCAATAAAAAAAAATTTACAGTTTTTTGATCAAGCACAAATTTGACTTATTTCAGAAAAGTTCAGTATATCGGCATGTATACTCTATGTTTTTTGCCAGATAGCTTTTAAATGATTTTAATTTAAAATATGTCCTGGTTCTGGCTGAACCAGAACTGGAACCAGTCCTTTCCATTTAAAACAGTGACATCGCAGTTACAACCCAGTTATGAAATTTTAGAACCAGCCTGGGAGGTTGGTTCAGCACTTTGATTGTAAACATAACCCCTAAAATTTTGCAAAATTATAGGTACATTTGTTTAAGCAAAATCAAAGATATTTTCACAATATTAGAAATGATGTCAAAATGTTGTCAACCAGAACCAGGATCAATTCTGAATTGAATATCCCTTTAGTGTAAAGACAGGATTACCCAGCAATGTCCAGGATTACCCAGCAATGTCCAGGATTACCCAGCAATGTAGTGCACAATTCTGAAATTTAGTGCTTAATTTTATGTCCTTTTTCCAGCATAATATGCTAAAAAAAGAAAGAGATGAAAAATTAAGCACTAAATATAAGAATTGTGCATTACATTGAAGGATAAACCCTCCTTTGCTACAGTATTTAGGGATAGTGCATAACATTTATACATTATCTGCTTCTCTGTTTCAGAACAAAGAAAGAGACAGAGTTATGGCAGGTTTACCCAACTCATTATTATACTTAGGCATAATTATGTGTTGGGTAAACCTCCCATCATATTTAAGCTGGGTTTACACAGAAAAATACCATGAATATGACGTTAATCTGACATTCCAAGTTGTTGAGTTTGATAAGCCATCGAAAATTAAAAAAACAGGATAAAAATCAGTCAGTTTAGCTATAGCCAAGATTTTTTTAAAAATATTTTTTCAATTGAGAAATTTGTGCTTTTTAGAAAAAATCCCATATATTACAATAAAGAAAAAAGAAAAATCCTTGTGGGGCTTCAGGACAATATGGCGAGGATAAAACCTATGACCATCTTATACTGGGTTTATGCTGGGTTTATACAGCAAATAAGATAAAACATGAAATAAGAAGCCTTGCGATTGGTCAAACATGATCATGGGATTACACATATGGTTTTTTATTGGTTGTTCTTATTCTTATAAGTATACTATTTTATTTTGCTGCATAAAGCCAGCATTAGTCCTCGAAATTTGTCTTTCCAATAGTTTTAATGATACTTCTTATCAAGTTGGCAATCTTTATTAAAAAACATAAAAAAATTTGAAAACAAAATAACAACAAAAAACAGCTACTAAATGACGTTAATGACATTCATCGGAACGGATCACTGGCCGCTAGAGTCGGTGAACAATGATGCCATCAATTGGTGAATTGGTGCAACACCGTTTTTAACTAAAAAGCCAGTTAACTCATTTTCGTTTTAGTATCCTTTGGCCTATGATCGGTGCCATATTGACACTAAACTGACAGAAAATCCATGTTTTACTTGTCAATTTGGTTATAAAAATGGCAGCCACATTAGGCTAAAGGGCACTGAGGCAGTAGGAGTTAACAGGCTTTATAGTTAAGAACGGTGTTGATTGGTGGAATCAATCAGGTAATTTAAGAACCTGTTGAATGTCACCAAGAATCATAGATGAATTTACAAACTCGATGGTTTTCATCGGTGAGCTGA
Source organism: Oxystoma pomonae (assembly GCA_963921995.1). NCBI lineage: Eukaryota > Metazoa > Arthropoda > Insecta > Coleoptera > Brentidae > Oxystoma > Oxystoma pomonae. Next base: position 62,665,793 of record OY998171.1, read on the forward strand.
GCTCATCAGTTAATTTACAAACTCCCCATTTTTAATATTTTATTTTATGCGAAAATGGACGTCGCGTTTGCGACTGTCAATTAGAGAATTAGTTCTCTGGAAGGTGCTAAGGTCTTCCCCTATCGGTCAATATCATCGATGTTAATATTAAGTTATTTCTTCAATAAATAACATTGTATAAACCACACCTTACCATTCTTATTTTATTTTTCTGTATAAAAGCAGCTTTACTGTTTATCCATTATCCATTACGTTTATGGATAAACTAAATATAAACTTATATCCTAGTAAAATCACTAAAAAACGTACGTTTTTCTGTAGCGACTGACGTCCTTGATGCGAACCTTGACGTGAGCGATGATTTCGCCCATTTTTTTTTAAAGACAAAACTGGCACAGGCCCTCCCAGCATATTTTATCAATACAACGATATCGGCTCTGATTTCATATCATAAAAATATACGAGAAGCATATCGTAGCATGCGATATCCGTGAAAAATAAAAATTGATCTGTGTAGGCGGCCCGGGAAATACAAAAAAAGGGCAACGTATACGACGAAATTAGAGGTTACTTACCGGAAATTTTACCCAATTTTCCGCTAAAACGGCCTGGAAATTCTGTATGACGTTTCACTGACTAACGAAAATTTTTCTGTTTACGACGTTTTTCAATTTTTTCTACTGTCACCGCCACCAAGCTGCCTTTTCTGTCTGCTGCCGCCGCGAAATACCAAAAATCCACACGGTGAAAACACTGACAAACGATTGACTATTGGTCGACGGACCGATGCGGCTGGCCGACGCGGCTGGCAAACTCCCGCGCGTTCTTGAACAGCTTTTGGAGCAGTGGCGGAACATTTTCACAGTGGCGTACCATATTCTTGCATAAATGAATTATCGTTGCTTCTCGGGTATCATATTAATTTGATACTCTTCTAGATCGTTTCATTTGCCCAAATTTTGCCAGTTTTAATGCATCATCTACATATAAATTACTACTAAACAATTACTTCCATGCATTTCTTTGCTTTCTGTTTTATTGCTCCAGAACATGCAATGGAAAATACATGCTGTCTTTCATACTTTATGATGCCCTATTCGCTTAGCTGAATAATATTAAATATAGAATAGATAGTACAGAAAAAGGACACAAAGAAACAGGCAACATAAAAACGATATGTTTGATTACCAATGAACGTTAATTTTTACGTTCTCGGAAAATGTGGCTTTGACAGTGCTGGACATTCGATGTTCTCGTGCTCTAAAAAGCAATAAAATCATCACAAAAATCATCTACAAAGACAGAAAGGCGTTAAAATAATAGCTGATGTATAGAAAATAACATGCGACAACAAAAAATGAGCAAGAAATTATTATTTATAAATGGAGAAAAAACAGGAAGTTTGACCTACCTACCTAAAGAAGCACTCTTGGGGCACCCGTTTCGGCCTCTGTTCGGTTGATTTTTGTGTTAATAAAAAATATGAATTTCTTTGGATCCGAAAATGAAATTAACCGCAGGGTAAAAGTGTTGCTTTTCAGCCAAAATCAATACGAATGTTTTGCGCAAAATCTCCCGAGACTCCGACGCAAAATTTTAACATTATCGATAGAGGTCTGAATAGATGGTTAAAAATAGATAAACCCTTTGTCGGATCTGGAATGAATCTAACGGCATTTTGTCACGCACTTTTCGAGTTGCGACTTTTTTGTAAAGTACCATCATTTTCAACACGAATATTAGGAATTAGTATATTACATAACGAGAGAAGGAAGTGACATATAGGGTAAACTCGCTAGTGGTCCGGCCTTTTTTGCCATGTTCTAAAGTAAAATGCCTGAAGCTCAGAGCCTTTTCAACTTCTATTTTGTCCTTTTCTTTAGATTGTATATTTATCTTTCTAGTACCTAGGATTAAAAGTTTTTTTTCTATAAATTTTTTCTGAAAATGTCGCATTTGCCAGTGGCGGGCCCCCAAAAGTGTGCAGGACTGATGTATTCTGAGGTAGTTCAATGTTCTAAGATTCTGAGCTTGGTTTTTTAAATCTTACAGAGGGTAAAACAAGCACAAAAGTTGAACGAGATTTTTTTTTAAATTTTGGCCTGTGGTCGGCCATAGGGGCCGGCCACAGGCAAGTTCCCTAACTTTAAATTCCAGTCACCGGCCGCCTCATTTTATTACCTCAAAATGAATTATTTACATTTTTATATTAACGGTAACGTTCATTGGTAATCAAATTTAAGTATATTTTGCAATAAAAAATAGTACAAAACCATCTAAATACCATTTAAGCATTATTTAACTATCGTTGAAATTTTTGGTTCCGAATCTTCCACCAAATTTCACTATCCCATGATGCCTCAGAATCTAGATCACACCATAGACAAACTACTCTGCCAGACAGACCGAACCCAATTTTTTTTCTATGAATCACACTGACTTTTGGCGCCAATTTTTGACAGTACCCGTTAAGAAAATTGGCGAGAGAAATATTTTGGTGACAGAAGGTTGACAGTTTATAGATAAATACGCAAGGTAGAGAGGAAACTGTCAGATTTTAAATTATAGTGAAATAAAGTCGAAAAAGTCCGACCTCTGGGGGGGGGGCGCAGTGGCGAGTTCACCCTATTTCACACGAGCGTGAATGTTAATGTAAACGAGGCGCTAGCCGAGTGAAACAAGACGCGAGTGTAAGAAAGTTACTTTTTATCGAGTTGTGTACGCTATTTTTCTTATGACCACCTAGGATTTAATTCGTATTTTTTATTATTATTAAATTTTTTTCATTTTCATCTCAAGAGAAGAAAGTATTTTCTTCTCTAGGGACGAAAATGGTTTCGGTCTATTTCCGCCCTTCTACAAATCATGGCCTACTAGATAACTATACATTGTTTGGATGGTTTACTGTCATCCATTTTCGTCACTAGAGAAGAAAACATTTTCGTCTCAAGAGACGAAAATAAAATTGATATGCGTGTGAAATATAAAACTTTCTGAGGCATTATAGAGTGCAGATTTGGTTACTTTCGTGTATGGTCCCAGGAAAAAATATTATCTTATAATTAAAAATTACGATTTAGATGAAATTTTAATAATTTGCAAATAATAATTAAGTTTATCAAAAGAATTAATCGCCCATCAAATTTAAATATACAGAGAGTGCAAATAAATAATTAATTGCTCGAATGTAAAACCTTTTTTTTTTGGAGGAGGAGGAGCAGGAGGGGATCCAAATAGAAAAAAAGCTTGAATAAAAGAAAGTCCTTTTTGTTTTCGAGATATATACAGCTATTTTTTCTTGATCAAGCCTCATATTGTACCTGCCTGATTGGGTACTTTTGTTACCTAAAAAAAAATGAATTATATAGAATGTTTCTAGATTACAATCAATAAAAACTTGGCTACGTTTTAAAATAGTATATAGTTTTTACAACTAGGTAGTGGCCATCGCCTCCTCTTTGTAGCTGACCCATCGACTTACATAGACGATGAGCTGATCCAAACCAACCCAGATTTTCTTAAATAATTTACAAAAAATACAAAAAAGATGCAAATTCAAAAAATTAATCGATTGTCACAATTTTAGTTTAATTTTGTCGCATTAAATTTTGATTTCATTTAATTTTTTTTCAGCGGTATTTACTTTTAAAAAATTACATTTTCAGTATATTTTTTTACAAAATTTTTGCCAGACCAAATCCCATCCCAACCCAGCTCCCCTTGACAGTTAACCCAACCCAGTTTTTTTAATTTCATAAAAAATGTTCTGCTTATATAAATTTGTAACAAATTTAGTTTATTCAAGCATGCAGTTTTTGTCAAAGGTATTTTAAAGGTGTAAAAACTTGCACTTTTAGTATCTTTGAAATATTTTTGATGCGGCGCATTTACAACCTAATTTTAGCAACAAATCTAGAATTGAGAACCAATAAATTCCAAAAAGTTTCTTTTTAATTTAATACGTATATATCATGAAAAATGCAAAAAGTTCAAAATTTTTGAAGAATGTACGTTGCCTAAACTCCAAGAAATTTTGACTGCGGCGCTATGATATCAATGAATTCTCACAACTTTACTTTAATTTTAACATATTTTTGTCAACAACATTTGGAACGTGTAAAAAATGGCAATTTTAGAATAATTTTCTCAAACAAAATCATAATTTTTTTCTTTTTTCTTTAATACAAACTGATTGATCCTAACATCTACTAAAAACCGCCCCCCCCCCCTTGGAAATAGTGTTTTTTTAGAAGCAAGTGATTTAACAACGCGAGAAAAAAAGCACAGTTTAGCCGCGAGGTCTAAACACTATTTTATTTAATACTTTCATCAAAAACCTATCAAAAGCATTTACTTCCCGACTACCCCTTTTCAAGTTTCCGCACCATGATACATTATAAACCTAGACACTAAAGTAGCTCTTTTTATCTCCAGGCGAAGTTTGTAGTCTGAGCGAACGAGGGCTCAAATTCATCGAAGGATTAGTCACGTGGTTTATATACTATTTTATGCACTTTAGGATTCGAAAAAACTAATAAACCTTTTTTTCATTTTCTCCAGTTTTTCCATTTTTATAGCTCTATTTTTACATTCTCTGTTATTTTAACGTTCCCATTTTATCCATTTTTCACAACCACTCCATTTTTTGAGCCGTTCCATTGTTTCCATTTTTGCAGACGTACCGTTGCACTTTTTTTGGTAGGGGAGCTAATTTACTTTAAATCCTTATGATTTATATCATTTCAAATTCCTAAAACTAATTTTGAATCTCTAAAAATCATTTCAAATCCCTGGGGCTTTAAAGTACCACTTTAATCCCTAAAAAGAGGGATTTAAAGTACCATTATTCCGGTATAACCTTATTATATAAATCATACGGTACAAAATCAAAGTTTACGTCTATTATAATAATTTTGAGTTATTCACATATTTATAATAATTATTTTAAATTCCTTTTTATTGACTACCTTGGAAAATGATAAGAGTATTTTGAAAAACCAATAAAAACTTGAAAGCGATGCGTTTTGCCTATGACTTATATACACACCAATTTTATTAAATTTTGTTAAATATATATACGCGGTTTATCCGTTTATAAATTCTGCTCTACCTGTCCATCATCAGTAAGTAAAAACACATAAAGTAGGATCGATACTTATTTTCCAAATAAACTTTTATTTACAAAATATAACAAAAATTAATAAAAAAATATAGTAGTAAAAAATTAGTTGTAAAAATATAAAAAAAGAATACTTATACTTATAATATCGGGTACCTGCTATACTAATTATTCCTTAGATTAAAAAGAGACAATTATTCTAATGATTGAAGATTACATTTTTGAGAACCATCATTTTCCTTGTCTTATAACATAAAATTAGGTAGTCGAGATTTTTATATATATAGGCATTTTAGGCGATACGCGACTTTTTGGCAGTTTCTTAATAAAATTTTGGACTCAATTTTATTCCATTATTTTCTTTGTTCATGGGTAACGATGTAGATACCAAAATAGTAGATACCGAAGTATCACAAGGTTACATATCATAATACATTGGCGCACCGAGGGGGGGGGGGGGTTGGGAGTTAACACCCCCCCCCCCCCGAGAAGCCTGGTTACTGGCAAAATCACATGACGGCAGAAATAACATTTAATTTTTAACAGAAAACTTTAAAAAATCATAAATTGCTAAATTTTTCGCCTGCGGCGCTATTAAAACACTTAATTTTTACGATTTCGTTTCAAAATGGTCTTTTTAATGTAACTAAAGGTAAATAAACGACTCAAATTCCCAAAACCTCATCAATATTTACGATTTTTGCCTGCAGCATGATTCTGACATCAAATTTTGGGTAAATAAACAATTTTAAATTTGGTTAACACCCCCTCCCCTCCTCAATTATGCCCACATTTTTACTTCAAATTAAGTTTTTTTTAAATTATTTATCCTCTCCCCCCCCACCCGAAGTCAATTCCTGGGTGCGCCACTGCATAATACCAGTTTTGCGACTCAAAAGAGTAGACGTAGACACGTGTTTCAAAAATCACGTGACCTAAAATGCCTTGAGAGTAGAGATTATTTTTTTCTGTCAGTGTTAAATAATAAACATCAGAAATGGCTGAACTTTGAATGGAAGGCAAATTTTGTAAAAATGAAGCCACGGCTCGGAGCACTTTTTTGATTTTTTGTCGAAAGGTAAATTTTTTTTCTAAGGCCACCGATACAAATGTTTGAATATTTCGAATTAGTGGCCTTAGAAAGAAATTTCAGCTTATTCGGCAAAAAATCAAAAAAGTGCTCGGAGCCGTGCCTTCCATTAATTCTGATGTTTATTTGACTCCAAAAAGTATGGATATCACATGACCCGCTTTAAACGTCACTTCGACATTTCCTGAGCCACTGACAGAAAAAAAGAATCCTCTACTCTTAACACAAACATAAAAATAACCCGGGGGGGGCATTCAAGAGTCGAAATTGCGTCAGAAATGATAGTGAAGGGCTATGTGTAAGTCCGTGGGATTTTCAATGAAGGAGTTTTGTGACTGTGTGGGATTGATAGCTCTTTAGTCACATAATCAAGTGTTATCGGGTGTTTTGTTCGCATCCGTGTAGAAGGGGTTGATATGACGTCATCTTTTAAGATGGCGGCCAAAAATCATAAAAAATACAACTTTTGCAACAGGGGCATGATTATAATCGTTTCCATATAATTCGACCACGGGGATTGCAAAAAATTTACTTTCAAGGTCATCCGAGCTTAAATGACCTTGAAAATCGAAAAAAAACAAGATTTTTGCCATTTTCTCTACAAAAAATCTTAATAATTCGACGTTTTGTCACACTAACTTCAAATGTACCTCAAACTATCAGGCATATATGCCAAATTCGATCCTTGGAGTTTGATGCAGTTTGAAGCTTCATGATCATGACAAATATCCTAGTAAAATTAACATATTGCAAAAATAACATATTTTGATATATCAGCCGCCATATTGAAACGCTGAACCAAATTTTTTTAACAATGTTACTGGACTTGACCTTTTTATTTTTCCTACCAAATTTGGTCCTCTTTGCTTTAATATTTGATTAATAGCACCATTTAGTATGTTATTTTTGCATTATGTTAATTTTACTGGGGTATTTTTCAAGGTCATAAAGCCTCAAACTGCATAAAACTCGAAGAATCGAATTTGGCATATATGCCTAATAGTTTAAGGAACATTTGAAGTTAGTCTGACAAAACGTCGAATTATTAAGATTTTTTGAAGAGAAAATGGCAAAAATATTTTTTTGCGATTTCCAAGGTCATTTAAGGTCTGATGACCTTGAAAGTTAATTTTTTGGAATCCTCGTCCTCGAATTATATAGCATCGAGTATAATCATGCCCCGGTTGCGAAAGTTGTATTTTTTATGATTTTTGGCCGCCATCTTGAAAGATGACGCCATATCAACCCCTTCTACTCGGATGCAGACAAAACACCCGGTGACACTTGATTGTGTGACTAAAGAGCTATCAATATCCCACATAGTCACAAAACTCCGTCATTCAAAATCCCACGGGATAGAAATTATCGACATATGCCCCGACACTATCAATCAAATTTAAATCTTTTTTCATTTCAAACCCTTAATATGCCCTTAAAATATTTCAAAAAAGTATCACAAAATTAATTTGACAAAGAAATCACCACTGTATAGTGCTTCCAATGTCAGTTGGCACAGTGTTACTCTAAAATTATCGAATAAAAAAATTCATGTAACGTTCCCCGTATATTTTTATGGCACTCCACGTGGATTAGACATCTCACGTCAAACATATTCAGGACGAAGAAAAAGGCTTACTATTCGTCACCGAAAGGGTGTACGAAGTTCTGATTGGGTGGGCTAAATTCGGTGGGATTTGGGGGTTTTGGGTACTTCTAGGCAAGATTGCAAAAAAATAGTATACATGTCCTGGGTTCGATTTTCGAGACAAGCTTAAATACGAAAACTGCATCTCGATATGTTAAGAGGTTTTTGAGTTACGGGGGCTTTTTGAAATATCTGCATTTTGGGATGAGGTCTATAACTTTGTTATTTATGGGAATATTGACATTTTGACAAAGAACTTAACCGTCAAACGGAAATATCCGTAACGCATCTAGTTTCTGAGATATAACCTAAAGTTGGTATTTTTCTTATGGAATGACCTTTTTTTCTTTGACTTTTTAAATTATTATATTATTCCCTTTAAAATTATGTATGTTTTATTTTTTTGTATTTTTTTATATTTTTATTTTTTCGTTATTTTTTTAATTTTTTAATTATTATCTTTTAAACTTTTTTAACGTAATTTTTACTATAAAGTAAAATTAAAAAGATAAAATAAATATAAATATTCGTAAAAAGTAATAAAAATATAAAAAAATACATAAAAATAAAAAAAATAAAACCCAAAGTGTGATCATCATTTTAAAGGAAATTTTATGCCGATTTTAAAAATCAAATAAATAAAGGGTCATTCTATAATAAAAATATCAACTTTGGGTTATATCTCAAAAACTAGATGTGTTAGGAACAATCCAGTTAGAAGGTTAAGTTCTTTGTTAAAATGTCTTCAAAAACGCTATTTAGATGAAATCAATATTCCTATAAATAATGTAGGTATAGACCCCATCCCAAAATGCAGACTTTTCACAATGCCCCCGTAGCTCGGAAATGGTAAGACATGTCAAGATGCAGTTTTCGTATTTAAGCTTGTCTCAAAAATCAAGCCCAGGACATGCATACTATTTTTTGCCTATCTTGCCTAGAAGTACTTAAAACCCCCAAATCCCAGCGAATTTAGCCCACCCTGTATATTCTTAGTCAGTGCCGTGACAAGTTTGTGGTGAATCGAAATAAATTTTAGTAAAATCGTTCTTGAATTTTGGCGTTCAGACCGCGCCAACTGACATTGGAACCACTATAATTTGTAACCAAAATACTATAGAAAACGGCATTTACCTAGTTTATACGGGCCCGCTAAAACGTTTTAGTTAAAGACCGTTTTTCTAAAACACATGCATGTTTATTGCATGCATTATTATTTTAAAACGTTTCATCCCAAAACCGGTTTCAGATTGCGTTTGAACACACTCGAACCGTTTTCAAGGCAATGCTGCCACTACAACAACGCGCTAAAAAATTGTCCGTATTTTCGGCTACATAGATCAAAAATCAAAACCTAAAAAACAAAAAAATCACCGTAAATCACCAGCAAATAAAGAACAGCTGATTTGAAAACGTTTTTACATAAACATGTAAACAGTTTAAAAATAAAGTGTACCGTATAAACTTAGAATCATATGTTGGTTGACAAATGATATCATTCCCAGACAATAAAGTTAAAAATAAATCTTAAACAATAGATACTTTCTTTAAATCACAAAACAATATTAACCAAGCTGATACCACTAGGTACACTAAAAGATAAGACGTATTTCTTAATAATACAAATTTATGGTTAATATTTGTTTTTCTAAACTCTTGCGAACCTAAGGGTATTAGACTATATATACAACATAATTTTTGTAATAAAGTTAAAATATTTTTGTATGCAAAATACTTGTTTTATCACAGTAAAATTAGTACGTTTTTTTTTGGTTACGTTTAGGTAAATGCCTGCAACCTAAAAGTAATCCACGCAAAATATTATGAAATGTTATACAGGGTGTCCCAAAAATAAAATATGGCCCAAACTGATCTTTTTTAAATTGGACACCCTGTATATTATCCCATTTTCTGAATATTTAAAACTAAGCTTTTCAAAAAATACCAAACACAAGTTTGAAGAACTACACACCCCAAGTAATGCAGCTTCGACAATATAGACTTTAAAGCCAAGTCAATGGTGGCAAAAACGTTAGTATAGCCCTCTTTTTGCTTTAAAATAGCAAAATAATCTGTAATTTTGGTTGTTAAAACTGTTTTACTACTAAATTTACATTCAAAATAACTTCTATACTTATATCATACAGCGAATCAACTTTTAAAGGTAAAACTACCAAAAAATATGCTAAAACTTAACTAACAAAATAGTTGCAATCTTAACTTTTTTCTTGAAACACAACTGAAAAAAATGCCAATATGGCAACGGCAGTTATTTGTTGTATCCTAGTGCAATTTTTATTAAAATGCAGCTGCTTTCAATGCTACTTAGCATTTGAGAATAAGCGCCCTCTACCGCTAGGCTGGGACCGTGAACCCACAGCAATAACGCCAAGATTTGCTTTTGTTTTAGATTTGTTAAAAAAAAAAAGCAAAATTGCTTGGTTACACGGGTGGGCAAGCTGCCATGTCTGAAAATCTTTCGAAATTACCTAAATATGCCAGACATGATGTTTTTCCTTTAATTCTGAATTCAAATTTAAAAAAATTAAAAATGTATGATTAAAAAAACTCTTATCTCAAATTTTTGAAGCGCGTGAAGTTTAACCAGGTATCATGACAGGTTTCGTCATCAAACGGGCCTTCGCACAAAGATTTGACTCTTGGGAAGTCCACAAAATGTGTATTTTTGATTGAGAGTTCGTTAAACATCAGTAATATTTATTTTAGTTTTCTTCCATCTTCAGTCTTTTATGTTGGCAGATAATTTTGATTTAATTGCTATTTTTAAATACATTTTCTGTCAGGGAAGTTAAATTAAAATATATTCCTCAAAATAGCTGTGACAACATTTTCATGCCTTTTTGAAAACGTTGTGGCAGACGACAGCAAAAGCATTATTGTTATATTTTTTGCTGCGAAAACGTTATCCCAATTGATTCGCAGCACGCTGTGTTACTTGGGACTGGACACTCCTATAAAACATATCTCGGTCGATTTCAACTAATTTTGGATATGTTGTAGAACTGGTGCTAGTTAAGAAAATGGGCAATTTTTATTTCGTTTCTATGACTAGTTTCTGAGATATTCGCTATCAAAGTGAGAAAACTAGCCCTACACTGTTATGTTTCAATTAAGAAAATACGGGTCTCTCTAGAATAAATGAAAAAAAGTGGCCAACATTGCTAAACAGAGGACAAGCTGTACGTAAGAGTCTATTGTTATTGGTGAATAAGAAATTTTTACTAATTTTCGAATTTCTGTTTCAAGCTATTTTGACAATCTGAAAGTTTCAATTATTTGTAGGTAAGGAAAATAGGTTTGGTTTGGGAAACTTAATTTTTTTTTTTAAAGATTAGCGTATTCTCCTCTTGCACAATATTTTGTGACCAGCAGAGTCGACACAAATCAAGTTATCGTAATTTGTAGCCCTCATGCAACTGTCTGTCAAATGTCCTATTTGAATTGCATATGGGGGGCGATCCAAGATATCTCTAAAATTAATAATATAGTTTTGATCTCATTGCTTTTTTGATAATTTCTCAAAATCGATTCGATGAATTTCAATCCCGTTTTCACAAGAGTGCCAAACTATTTTCTATCACACGTCAAAATGTAATTAACTTCTGATGTACGTGCCCCTCACAGCCTGACTTTGTGTTTTCGTGTTATGTGTCGCCTGGATTTTGTTCAAGAATGTAATCTATTTTTTTTTAAATGAAAATACCGTTTTCTTTGTCAAATAATCGATCCTTGTGAAATGAGCCCCTTCAAAGGCTAGGGTTTTTTTCTGATGTATACATATAATAAAACTGTAAAAAGACCATTTATGAAAATTGAATATTTTTTAAAAATTGTCGGTGCTGGCTTCTAACCTAACGATGTAGAAGCGAAAAATGCAATTTTTATAATCTTTTTCTGTCTGTCTATCTGTTTGTTCCACTTTCACGTAAAAACTACTGAGCCGATTTTGATGGGAGTTTATAAGCCAGTGGATTATAAAGGGTGGGTCAAAAAAAACGGGACTTTTTTGATTGTTTATTAATTAAAAACTACCTGTCCGATTTTAATAGTTTTGGTAATTTTGAAAAGTCAGGACATCAGAGTTGTGGAATCTGATGTTAAAATTGACATTTCGTAAAAATCGAAGATGGCGGACAATTTTAAAAAATGGGTATTTTTGACCCCCACTGCAAATTTTAAAAAAATATATTTCGAAAGCCATGTTCTTCCTTAGTTTACTGATGTATCGCTTGTTAAAATCGGGTAAGAAATAAGAAAGTTATAAATTTAATTTAAATAAGTGCGTTTGATAAGCATAATTATAAAAAAAAGCTTTTTGCATCGGCTATACTTTTCGATGAATTTGCCCGTTTTTAATAGTGCTGACCATTTTGAAAAGCCAAGGTTTTAAAATTTATTACTTTTTTGGCAAAATTGACATTTCAAAAAAATATAAGATGGCTCTACACGTAAATTTAACTTTTGACCCAGTGGCGTACACAAAAATTAGGAGAAGAGTTCAAAACAACCTACTTTTTAAAAGTGTCCCCCCATCTTGGATTTTTCCGAAATGTGAATTTTGCAAAAAAAAGTAATAAATTTTGAAACCTTGGCTTTTCAAAATAGTCAGCGCTATTAAAATCGGACAAATATATCGAAAAGCATAGCCAAGCAAAAATGGCTAAATTAGACTTGCCAAACGATAAAAATTAATAACTTTCTTATTTCTTACCCGATTTTAACAAGCGATACATCAGAAAACTAAGGAAGGACATGGCTCTCGAAATATATTTTGACTTTTGCACCAATGGTGCAAACAAAAAATTTGCAGGGGGGGGTCAAAAATACCTTTTTTTAAAAATTGTCCGCCATCTTGGATTTGTAAGAAATGTCAATTTTGACATCATATTTCAAAATTCCGATGTCTTGGCTTTTCAAAAGGACCAAATATTTTAAAATCGGACAGGTAGTTTTAAGGTAATAGACAATAACAAAAGTCCCGTTTTTTTGGCCCACCCTATGTATAACCACAGGCAAATCTGCGGGTCTTCAGCTAGTTTAAAAGAGATCATATGTCGCCGATGCTTGAACAGCCTTTTTGTTCCATACCTATTTTCATAATTAGTCATAAAAAGTTAATTACATTGTGACGTGTGATACAAAATAGTTTGGCACTACTTTTGTGAAAACGGGATTGAAATTCACCAAATCGATTTTGAGAAATGATCAAAAAAAGCAATGAGATCAAAATTATAATTTTTAGACTTGAGGTATCTTGGATCGCCCTCCGTATGCAATTCAAATATGACATATGATAGACAGTTGCATGAAGGCTGCAAATTGATTTGTGTCGACTCTACTGCTCACAAAACATTGTGAACCCGATTAAGCTACATAATGTAATTTTTTTTAGGCAAGAGGAATAATCTAATCTTAAAAAACATTATACCCAGAAATAATTGAAATTATATAATATTATGGCTCAAAAAAAACCTTCAATTTTCAAAATAGCTTGAAACAAAAATTCGAAAATGAGCAAAAATGCTTTATTTTTTTATTTATTCTAGAGAGACCCGTATTTTCTTAATTAAAACATAAGCGTATTGCTATTTTTCTAACTTTGATAGCGAATATCTCAGTAACTAGTCATAGACACGAAACAAAAATTACCCACTTTCTTAACCAGCACTAGTTCTACAACAGATACAAAATTAGTTGAAATCGACGGAGATATGTTTTATAAGAGTGTCCAGTGAGTAGTTCTTTGTATGGTTTTGTTTTCGGTGGAACAAACTGTATATGAGTACCCTAGGAAATATCAAAAAAGAAGTTATAAAAACCTTCAAATCAGTTACATCAACCGAAAAGAATCTAAAAACAAAATATCAAAAGATCCTGGGTGGAAACAACGAAAATTCAAACCTGGATGAGCATCCCACAAGGAACACACAAAGAACCAAAGCGAAAAGAGAAATGATTAAACAATGTTTCGCTCTGGGTAACCAGCGTGAGCTCGTCAGTGGTTCCACTGGTCAACCTCCCCATACATCATTAAACACCATCATTCACTTTGATTTCCAACTTTGAATCACTCACAAATGGGCATCGTTCCGCACTGGCACTTACCACTGACGAGCTCACGCAACACCGTACTCAACTAAAAAGCCAGTTAACTCATTTTCATTTTAGTATCCTTTGGCCTATGATCAGTGCCATATTGACAACAAACTGACAGAAAATCCATGTTTTACTTGTCAATTTGGTTATAAAAATGGCAGCCACAATAGGCTAAAGGGCACTGAGGCGGTAGGGGTTAACAGGCTTTTTAGTTGAGAATGGTGTTGGCTCACGCTGGTTACCCAGAGCGAAACATTGTTTAATCATTTCTCTTTTCGCTTTGGTTCTTTGTGTGTTCCTTGTGGGATGCTCATCCAGGTTTGAATTTTCGTTGTTTCCACCCAGGATCTTTTGAGCTTTTTTGATCAATATTGCTTTTTATAAATGTTTTTAGCGCCCATCGAAAAAATCCTGAATTGTAAACTATTTTAAGCACCTATTATATTCCATACTTTATGACGCATTTAAAACTTACACGTTTTCTTTAATACCCATTAAAAAATTATGAGGTAGTACCAAATTCATGGCAAGAAAGAACTAGTTTTCCCTAGTCCCTGGAATTAGTTTAATACAAATATTACACTGTAGACCGCAAACTGCATTGCAAAGGCACATAAATAAAGAAAGTAGTAGATACTTTCTCGCATAATATTTAACAACGCTAAGCCGCTATCTTACAACTTTTAAATTAAAAAATCGAGACACCTTTTCAAATTGATTTTCGGAGTCCCCACAACTTTCAATAAATTTTTACCAAAATTAACCCTGTTTCCTAAACTCAAGCCACCCCCTTTACTATTTTATCTACATACCATTGAAGAAGCAAATTCCCCCTATTTACGAAACTCAAACCACCCCCTGTGCGATTTAAATTATCTACCATACTTTTTAAAATATTGCTTGACCTTTTAGTTGACTCTGTACTTGTCGAATTTACGTCTTTCAATTAATCTTCAAAATTGGATGGTTTACTGCAACTAGTTTCTAACCTTAGCCCATAATCCTTTACTAAGATTGTCGAATTCCCTTCTCCACTGAAACATGGTTGTGTTTCGTCTGTAATAATTTACTAGTTGCATTTGGGCATAGTAAAGAAGTTATTTCCTTATTGCTTAAGGTTCACCAACCTATGAGACCTTCCTGTAGAATTTTAAGACGTATTTAATCGTTATTAGAGGAATAAAGTTGAAAATAGTAAATTCTAACCATTAACCATACCTTCTCATCCATTTTAAATTAACTTTCGGAGTCCCAGCAACCTTTAAATAATTTCTAACAAAATTACCCCTGTTTCCGAAACTCAAGCCACTCCCTTTCTGATTTAAACTATCTACCATACATTTTACTATATTGCTAGACCCTTTTGTTGACCCTGTACTTCTCGAATTTATATCTTCCAATTAATCTTCAAAATTGGATGGTTTACTGCAACTAGTTTCTAATCTTCCATTCCGGTTCAAAGGATTTGTAAACAGGCTCGACTGGACTAGGTTTCTTTTGTTTTCTATCGAAAATAGGAGTTCGATTACGCCCCTTTACTAAGATTGTCGAATTCCCTTCTTCACTGAAACATGGTTGCGTTTCCTCTGTAATAATTTACCAGTTGCATTTGGGCGTAGTAAAGAAGTTCTGTCCTTATTGCTTAAGGTTCACCAACCTATGAGCCTTTCCTGTGGAATGTTAAGACTTATTTAATCGTTATTAAAGGAATAAAGTCGAAAACAGTATATTCTAACCTTTCATAGTGCAGTAAATTCAGAATCGGGATACCTTCTCATCCCTTTTAGATTGACTTTCGGAGTCCCAGCAACTTTTAAAGAACTTCTACCAAAATTACCCCTGTTTCCGAAACTCAAGCTACCCCCTTTTCGATTTAAACTATCTACCATACATTTTACTATATTGCTAGACCCTTTAGTTGACCCTGTACTAGTCGAATTTATATCTTCCAATTGATCTTCAAAGTTCGATGGTTTGCCGTACAAAAGGTCCCTAGGAGATTTCGGTTCAAAAGATTTATAAACAGGCTCGACTGGACTAGGTTTCACTTGTCTCCTATCGAAAATAGGAGTTCGTTTAAGTACTTTAGCTAAGATTCCCGAATTCTCTTCTTTACTGCTACATGGTTCCGTTTCGTCTGTATAAAATTTACTAGTGGCTTTTCGTTGTAATAACGGAGTTCTTTTCAGACGAGGAGATTCATCAGATTCTCGCGTATACTTTCTTCTAACTATGCTCGATCTTTCTGTGGAATCTCTAGGAATTAGTTGATCGTTTTTGGATGAATTAGAGTTTGAAAATATGGTTTTCCTAATAGTAAAAGGACTTTTGGCCGCTAAAACTTCTTTTGATTCGCCATTATCTCTAACGTTTGATATATTTGTAAAATCAGTTTCGTTATTGAGTTTACCAGCCAGTAAATTCGTATTTTTCGTAGTGGAACTATTTTTATTAGTGACAAATTTTTCAGTAACCGAAGAAGGGGTGGCATTAATACTGCCCAAGCTAATATTTGTCGATTTGGGTGCGAAAGGGTAATGTGTATACTTGGGGTAGTTTAAACTTGACGAAATTTCTGGCGAATTCGAAGCGTTATCTTTGATTTCTTTCATAAAACGATTGCGAGTAAAATTTTTCGGAACGGTTCTTAGTTTAACATTAAATTTGTTTTCGGTTAAATTATTTTCTGGGACAACGTCTAAAGATTTCGGTGGCGTTTTGGTAGTGGGTTGATGTAAGCCGCTATCGGCGAGACTTTTGACGGAAATAGTCTTTTCCGAGTCGCCGGCAAAGATTTTATCGTTTTTTAAGAAATCCATATTTTCGTAAGTAGGGTATAGAATTTCGTTATGATAATTTGGAATGGTAGTGTCACGATCTTTAAACTTTGTAACGTTTTCCAAGCTTTTGGTCACGAATTCGTTATCACAAATACTATATATCGCGTCGTCCAGAGCGTCAGAACTTGATACTTTAATAACAGGTTTCACAAACGGCTTACTACTGCTTAGTAGTAAATTTTCTGCGGAAGATACTTTTAAGACAGGATACAAATTTTCGCTACTCAAACCCTTCTTCTCGGGAGTTTTGGGCGTTTCAGCCATTTTTCCTTCCGTTATGGGTTCTAGGGCTGGACTGCGATGGCCAGATGATGGTATACCTAAAGAAAAATTAATTACAATGCGGTTTTTATTTAAAATGCGATTTTTAAAACAGAGACACAACGGAAACAAATGCATTTAAGATCTAGACTCTCTCAAAAAATCCAAAAATGTTGTTTTCGTTTGCTTGCGATCTAATGCAAAATTGTTTACTTTTAGTTTCTTGACAAGAGCTACTTTAGTGAACTTATAATAAATAATTGCTGTGAAAATTAACTCTCTCCGCGCCTTCCTGCCTTCCTTACAAAGGTCAGCACGTCAGCCCATCTTAGAGAGTGTAGCTCATCCTCTTCTATTGAGGGGGTACCCTACATCTGCTGCTTCAATCTGGCGTATCTGTCACACTCTCCTATCAGGTGCACCGTTGATTCCTCCGCCCACCCACATACTGGGCAGGCGGTGTCGTTCAACACTCTGATGCATGTCAAGTGCTTACGCAGCCGATTATGCCCTGTGAGCATTCCTACTAACAGTCCAATGTCCTTGTGAGTTTTTCCCAGGAGCCATTTAGTCCTAGCTGCGTCTGGTCCACTCACGAACAGTTTAGACTGTCTACACTCTCGCTCTTTCCCCCAGGAGGACTTCAGTTGATCGCTCGCCCATTTATTGGGTCCAATAAATTGTGTGGCGGGCCCAACTCTGGCAAGTTCGCCCGCCTTCTCATTCCCTGGTATTCCCTCGTGGCCTGGGACCCACATCAGTGTCACCCTCTTGTCTTCAGCTAATGTGTGTATCGCGTTAACGCACTCCTCCACTAGGCTACTGACAATTTTTGGTGAGCTAAGAGCCTTGAGTGCAGCCATGCAAATGTCCCTCCTGCCATTTCTGACCTCTGCTGGGGTTGCCGCCATGATAATGGCGTATACCTCCGCCTGAAAGACCGTAGCGTGCTCGCCAAGCGGGTAGCTTTCTTGAACTTCTAGGTCTTCCACATACACTTTTGCGCCTGTTGTCTGCCTGCCTGACAGTTTTGATCCGTCAGTGTAGCACACCGTCGCATCTCTGCTTAATTCGTTTCGGAATTCTTCTCTCTGCCACCCATCCCGTTCAGGTATTGTACTTTTTGTCAAACCTCCATAAATTTGATAGGGCAGACGATACAATATGGTAGTGGATCCGCCCATCGAATGTTTAATACTCTAAAGCTGGGTTTACACAGATAATAAAATAAGAATTGACTGGATGATCATAAACCAATTTAGCTATTTGACGGACCTCAACGCGTTTAACCAACCGACCATCTGGGATATAGCGAGTGACGACACCCGCTTCGTTATGTAACAAACTGAAAAAGGAAGAAATATCTATAACTTTAAAAACTCTTCTATCAAGGCAAAGTCAATTTTTTCATCGCAAGAGATCAAAAGTGCTTTTTTCTACCCTCATTTAGTAGGTACCTTGTAAAAAAATATTTGTTTTTTGTACCTTCAGGTGTGGTGCTACCAGAAGAGCTGGGACTCAACCCCCGATAGTGTTGAATGTCAAAAAGTAGATCCGGAGGCAACGGCATACCGACCGACAAGTGCATTGACAGCGATTCTAGCCAAACTTCCATGACTTCAAACGGTGGCCTGTCAAAATTAAAAAAAAAAACATTAAAACATTACAATAAACTTTCCTATCAAAAGCCACTACTTGTCCTCACTCCTTCTTTCGAGTATGTTAGGGAAAGCTTATAGCGATTTCCATTGGTAAAATCTGATACATCAGTGCACAGCTGAGTCGGTGCTGTTCCATTGGGGTGCACTTTGTCAGTTTTCGTATTTTATTGGAAAACTTTTTCCTCAAGTTTAAGTATTACTACACTACCCAAAGTTAAAAAGTTTTTTAATGGTCTTACTTTTATATACATTTATAAATGCTTGAGTAAAACGAGTGTTCTGGTTTGGGTACAGTTTTTGTCGTTTCATTCAGAGTGCACTCATATTGCACTGAGGCCATTTTTGGCAAACTTTCCATTTATTTCTTGTGTTTTTTTTTTCATTACAGTTCCCTGTAGTCTGCACAATACTGGGCAAGGCAAACGAACAGCCAAGCCATTTTTAGATGTCTATTAGCCATGATTTACTTAATTAAAATTAAATTTCCTTAACTTAGTGGCGAAAAACCCAAAAAAAGTAGTTTCGACATGATTTACTTTGTCTTTAGAAGAAGGGAAATGTTCACGTTATATTTTGTTGACTTGTTTTTTATTGTTTTGATATTTTTGTAATTTTGACAGAAGTTTTATTTGAAAAAAATCCTTTGACAAACAAAAAGACGTCTATTTTAAAAGCCTCTGATTTTATAAAAACTACATGACTATATTTAAAACCCAATTGACCAAAGAAAAGACTACAGGAAAGTATTTCAAGTCGGTTGTTAAAAATACGTCAACCAATAAATAATCTGCTGCAAAATTTCGAAGCAATGCTTTGTTGTTATTAAAAAACAGTCAAAATTAGTAACGTTATGCCTGTTTTACACTGACGAATAATCCTTGAATTTCGTCATGGTCAAAAGTTTGAGCTTGATTTTAGAAAAGTAATGCAGAAATTGATGTCATAGACTAAGCTACATAGGAAAAATAGAGACAAAAATTAGAACCCAATTTTTTTTATTAACAAGCTTAGGAAGGTCCACATAACACACACCACATAATATAAAAGTCCCCATTCCTACCCCCTTGGGAACTGTCATTTCTAACCTCCAAAAGCGTTTTTCTTGGATAACTCCTAAACGGTGACAGACTGTCAAAAAATAGTGATAGTGTATCTTAAACCAATACTTCTATCAGAAAAATTGAAAAAACCCAAGCAAAAATTATGCCAATTTAAACAATTTCTTGCATATTCCTTTTTAGCATTTTAATCAAGATTTCTCAACCTACGAGTACTAAACTTGGCAGGGTTAATCTAAGAATAATGACCTAAATTATATCAGAAAATTAAATTTTTCCAGTGGCGTAGTCCGATTTTCTTAACTAGAAAATTTCAAAATATACCAAAACTCTTTGATACGCCACTGTTACTGACATATATAAAAAAAAGGCCCCGCTTTTTACTGGATCTTATACTAGATAAAATTGCATTTCCAACGACACCTTTCGCTTGTATTTGCTGCTTTTAGTAGTGCCAAACCGACTGCCAAACCGTTTTCTTTTCTATGGTTGTTCTGTAAGGTTAACTCTGAGGGTTAGGTTGCTGAGGTTCTTTTTTGGTTTAAACAGCGAGCTTTATCACACTGCCTTAAATTAATTAAGTGTAAAACGGGCGTTAGGTTTTTGACATACCTTTTGTCGGGATTAAGGTCTGTACACAAAAAAGCGATTTTGTAAAACGCTTCAGGGCAGGATCCGCAGAATTTTTCTTTGAACTGAATCTGATTCAAGCCGAAATCGTTCGATCTGGGCAGAAAATCGGGATCGGCCTGGACTCTTCCAATAATCTGAAAATTAAAACAAAAGATTTCTTCCAAAATTTGGACAGTTTTCTTTTTGTTATTTCTTGACAAAAATCTCACTGACGATTTTAAGGATTATAACCATCGACTTACTAACTATAGACCCGAGAGTCCATTCATAAATCACTATTTGTTTTGACCCCAACAGTTCCCATATATCCAGACAAGCAAAGAGAGAGTTTCAGGATATCTGTGGCAACACCGCAAACTTCTACAGGCGCGACCGAAAATGTAGATGTAGTTTTGGTACAGCGAAAAGATGTGACGGCGGATATGATATAATATGGATTAAATTTATATCTAAAAAATTAATACAAAACCTGCCCTTTTTTCACTGAAATATTGTAATTGGGCGATAATATCGAAATAAAAAAATATATATTAAAATATAAAAAGATATTATGCAAAACGTGACAAACGCGCTTTTATAATTTCAAATTAGAAAAAGACCACTGATTGACAAGAACAGATTTCGAGAGATAGTTTGGTTTTTGTTGGCCACGGATGTAGAAACCTTGGATTGCTAATACCTATGGGAAATTTTCTTGAAAATCACTGCCGCGCCATTTTCGCCGCCATGTTGTGGAGATTTGGGTTGTGGAGACTTGGGTTGGCGACATTGGTTTCCTTAATTTAAAAGGTGGATCCATATAGCTTTGTGTGTTTTTTTTTTTTTATTTTTTTCGTTTTTTTTGGTAAAATCAAAGTTTTTTTTTGGGAGTTTTCACTAATAGAGACCTTTAGTGCTTATTAGAATACGTTTTTTCTTCAAGAACTGAAAAGTTTCTTTGATTTAGCGACGTTTTTTGTTGAGACCTTCTGTGCTTTTTTACAAGATTATCTAATACACACGAGTGATTATCAGGACCCTCCAGTGGCCTCGCGATACCTCAAAAAAATTGCAGTGATTAATAGTGTCGATCCCTTTACCCTAAAAGACACCGATTTGTTTAGACCCTGTGAGTTTTCCCTCAGTTTCCAACAGGGACATTGTTGTGCTAACTACTTCATTTTACACCAACCAGCAGATGAAAAGTTTAAATGCATTCAAGTATTTTGAGGCTGGATTTGTGAGTGATTGCAGAACACATATTTTTGGAGATTACACCCTAGTTATGGCAAAGGTGAGCAATTTTTACTGAAATTTATATTGAGAAGTTTGGCTTGAAGGTGCAGTTCAGCAAAATAACTAGTACGGCTTAATTGATCATACAAAATCTTAATTTTTCTCTACAAAGCTTATTTGTTATTAAAATATGAGCGTGTTGTTTTTTTTTTCGTTGACAATGCCTGAAAAAATTAAAACTGACATAAATAAAGTGTGCATTACACGTGGTAATTTTAATAACAAAGCTATAGCCATTGACATAATTTTTTTTGTATGATCAATTACCTACCCTACCCTACTTGTCGTTTTTCTGAACTGCACCTTTAAGTTGGGAAAAGTTTGCGATTTGCATTTGGAAAAAGTTCAAGAAAAATCGTGTTTATCTTTTGCCAACTTAAGTTACTTAAGTTCATAGTTCGTCAACTAAAAAAAAAATGCTAAATTTGGCGAAAGATAAACATGCGAGTTATGTCCAACTTTTGCCAAATGCTGATTGCAAACTTTTTCCAACTTAAGCCGAACTTCTCAGTATATATCAATCTGTTCATGACATTTTATTTTATTTTACCTTACCCCTATCCCTAAGTCCTTTCTGTTACTCGTTTTTTTCAGCTTTATTTTTATTGTGAGTGCTGGTATTTAAATTTTATTTTTTATGTAAATTATTTATACTTTTTGGCATTTGTTTAATAATTTTTTTTTCTTTGTTTCAGGTCAAACATTCACAGAGAATGAATCTTCCAGCTTTAAGATCAAGATAGTAATAATTAAGTTTTTTAAACAAAACAAAGTTATTTATTATTTATAAAAAAACTGACGCAACCCTAGACTTAATAATGATTTTACTTTGATTGTTAGTTTTGTTCTGTATGTATCTCTTTATTTTCAAATTAATAAAAAGGTTTTTTAAAACTATTTAAAATTTTTTATATACATTTTATTTTTAAATATTTTTGTTGGTACTCTTGCATTTTAGGTTCTAAATAAAAAAAAACTAATAAATATCTTGTATTTATTTTCAAAATGCTGTATTTCCTAAAAAAGTACAAAATCAAACACTTTAGGTATATTAATAAAAAAACTGGAGTGACTGAATTAAACTAAAAAAAAAGGTTACAATGGGACAACAATTTCACCTAGCAGTGCTTCTTCACCTTTTGATGCAATTATGGTTACGGGTAAGGCAGATTCAGAGTTCCTTAAGGTAACCGGTATGAGGTATGTGGTAAGACGCATTAAAGAAAATAAACAATAGCAAATGCATGCTGCTGTTCATAGTATTCCAAAAGCCACAAGCTATGAATACTATGAACAGAAGCATGCATTTTCTATAGCTTATTTTCCTTGCATCTTACCGCATACCTCATATCACTTAGCTTACGGAACTCTGAATCTGCCTGTACAGTAACCCAACAAATTATGTATTTTTGCCTGATTAAATTTATAATTCTTTCAACATGTATACAGACAGGAGATATTGAATGAGTATCTTCCAAGTTCCAATAGGGTGAAGTTGAGACTTAACTATAGTAAAAGCTGGGATTTTTACTGTAGCATTAAATAATTGCACAAACTCTTGAATGAAGTAGGATAATCTGTGAAAAATAGCTTGCCAACTTTAAGTGTCTGATGTCTATTTTAAAAAATTTTACAGAACGTTTTTAAGGGTTGTCAGAAGTGCATCCCTTCCACCTAACCCAAAAAAAATCGGCCGCAGGCATATTTGCACTTCTGACGAACCCTGAAAACGTTCTGTAAAAGAATTTTTCAAATAACTCAAAAATAGCAGAAAACCAATACTAAATACTTAATTACCTACAGAAAATTAAATTTTTTAAAGTGACCAGTGCAGAAAATCAATTTTATATACCTGTGACAAAATTCTTTGAGCATATTCTCAAATAGTTTAACTTTTTTTCTGTTAAATCTTCCCTTTTTAATCCTGAATCCACTTCTCACAGCTTCTTGTAGATTACACCTAGGTGTTTTTTTATGTTCAGAAGGTAAAACAGTGGGAATTCTATAAAAATTAACTTTGTCTCTGGGCCAGCGATTGCCGCACCCCACAACCCCCCAAAAGTTTGCCATTTTAATTCGTTTTTTTAAAAGCAAAACGCAAAAAAAACACACTATTCCATATAAAACCTATGTAAATATTTGGTTTGCTTGTACTCCCAAGGCCGACAAAAAAAACAACAGGCCGTAACCATCAGAAAAACAGCTGTTAATCTTGGGCCGGTTTTTACATGGAGTCTTATGGGAGAACCAAGGTTTTTTCGGGATTATTTCTAAACGACCCGATGAATTTTCTTCAAATTCCCATGAAATATTCTTCGATACTATCCTAATATTTTTAAAAAGTTTTCTGGAAATCACAGGGTCTCAAATAATAAAAATTCTAGGAAAAGTATTTTGTGAGGTTAGGTTGATGTAAACAACAACACTTATTTAATTTTTCTTAAAAAAAGGTAATTTTCTCATATTGTTAGCAATAAAATGCACATGAAAGGTTTCAAAAGGTGCGCATCCATATCTACACCAGAATAAAAATTGATTTATCGAAAATATGCTGGAGACTAGTGTTTTTTTTTGTGATCATTTCACGAATTGGAAATGGTGGATTTATATACCTAAATTAATAATTCCTGTCTTGTTGAGTCGCTAAATAATATTTTAGTCGCCATACATGATATCTGAATATATTTTGTCGTATAGCGAGAAGAGTAGGTATGGTTTAAATGTTGGTTTAGGTTCTTCCACAAGGTCTCCTACCAACCAGGTCCCATCAGAGTGATTACCTTATAGAAGATTGGAGTAATGGTAAAAAGTAAGACAATGGAACAGAATACGGTACAGAGAAGCATCTAATTAATACGTCATTTTGAGTGCAGTTTTTGAGTAATATCTGGAACTTTTGCTGTTTGTGTGATTTTCATCATAAGAGATCTAAATTGAACATTATTTTGATAGATGGATAGATAATTCTTTATTAGCAATTAAATATTATTCATAGGTAGCTGCACTGAGAATCCTATTTATCTAAGACGTCTTGTGGGCATTTCAACCAGTTAAAATTTTTATTACAAATCTCAGATCAAATTAACATTATGATGATGAACTTAACAAAAATTACTAGAGATAGAAACAGTGATTTCAGTGACATCATAAAGTTTTCTTGCCCTTTTTTGCATTATTTGAGGTGCTATGGAGGTGTATTTATGAGAGGACGATGACCGACAATCCCTCTGCATAATGTGATCCTTAACTTGTTAGTGTTGTTTGTTTGAATGTGGTTATCAAATCGCATTTTTCAATCCTTTCTCTCAGAGGATCTCGAGATTCATCAGTTTTCAAAAAAGTGTGACAGAAAAACGCTATATGATAACCACCCCCAAAACAAGCAACATTGACAAGACGAAGGGATTGTGGCTCTCCTTCCACCCACAAAAACACCTTCACATCACCTCAAATAATACAGAAAACAGTAGACAAACTTCGCAATGTCATGATTTACTGTTTTCATCACCACCATCTCTGAGAATTACTGTTAATTTAAACTGGAATTTTAATTAAAAATGTTAACTTGTTGAAATACATAGAATATCTGAGTTACATACTCCAACAAGACATCTTAGTTAAATAGGATTGTCACTGTGTATACCTATTTGTTTTACTTGATATTGACATCGAGTGGACCTTCTACTGAATTCTTTCAATAAAATTCGGTATTCTTCTGCAAATAAGTTTATTTTCTTTAATTAGATTCACACATAAGTAGGTACCTACTTTACAAATCCAAAAAATAATCACTTTTAGAGATTTCCTAGGACCTTCTTGACTTCATGGTTGTTTGACTATTTCATAAAATGACTATTTCATAAAATAATAATAATAATATATATCTATTAATTTTCAAACTCTATGAGGCTTGTGCTTGGAAGTTTTTTAATTTATTTATGATTACTACTAAGAAATAAATTATTAATTTTAAATATAAAGAATAAACATAAACATAAAATCTGTAAATATAAATAAATAATAAAATATAAAGGCAACTTTTGTAAAGAAATATACAAGGATACTAGAAGTTATTAGAAAAAATTATATTATTTTTAAATACCTAACAACTTAACAACCTAACGTTTGGATAGCCTTTGATAAATAATTTGATCAAAAAATAATCTAGATTCATTTGGAATCCAAACTTTTATCTCTTTTTTAAATTTTTTCTGATTGTTAACAGTTTTAATTTCGTCCAGTATCAGATGATAGACATAATTAAGGCCCAGGGCTTTCCAGTCACAGTAAAAGGAATATTTTTTTACCCCTTTTAGAGGGTGAAACCTAACCCCACCCTATTTTTTTAAATGGGATGATAGTACTTGTGGCACCTTGCTGGAAAGCTCTCTTAAAAGAAAATTGGCTGCTCATGTTTTATTTCATTCTAACTAGAGAATCTATCTTTTAGCTTCAAAAAACTTTTTAATATCACAAAATTCCGCAATGTTTAAACAGAATGAATTTGCAATTTTTAGTGGTCCAGTATTATTTTCATTAATTTAGACACAATGTGTATGAACTGCTTTATCGAAATTTTGCACTCTTTATTGCCCAAAATGGATTTTTCTGAATGAAAGTTGAAATACTTACTAAAAACAAATATTTTTTTTTTCACTTGTGTGGCAGAATTAAATCAATTATTTTTGCCGAAATATTTTTCAAATATTCTTTATTTACATTAAAAATGCCAGCAAATAACCGAAACATTAAAAATTGAAATTTTAATGATTGGGTTCAGAGATTTGAAATATGAATTACCTATGAAGTTAAAATAAAACAAAAATTGCACAATTTTCTGCTTAAAAGAGCTTTCCAACAAAGTGCCACAAGTGGGGTCAGGTTTCGCCCTCTAAAAGGAGTGAAGCAATATTTTCTTTAGTATGACTGTAAAGCCCAAATTCTTCATCCTGAAGCTGTAGAAAATTTGTTTGAGTTAAAGTCCCCACCCTGTAGATTCTACAATATTATATAGGCAACCAACTTAATCTAGGAATAGTTTTCAGTGAGTGTCATAAACCAAGATGACCATTGACCATTGCTATCTCCTAGGTAGTATTTGGAGGTATGGTAATAATTTATTTTCAAAAAAGGAATGGACACTTCTGGACCCTTCAACTGGAACAGTATTATTGTGATGCCTTTTTCGTTTACCTCTCTTTCTCCACTTTTATCTTCTTCATCTCCGCCTACTTCCATTCTAAAAACATTAAAAAATTTACTACCTCAAGGGAATTAAATCAATAAATTCTCCAATATATACGAATTTTAGGTCATTCTATCGCTTTTATTGGCAATGGTAGCATGTGATCCTCAAAAAGTTAATAGCTGTGGATTTTTCTTAAAAAATATGTTAAAAAATGATACCAAACTTCATAGGGGTACCCCTTTTAGTTTCAGAGACATGGGCATTTAAAAGTTACTTAACCTTATGAAACAGATTTCTATTAAAAGTAAATTTTAAGAAGATTGCAAATTTAATATTAAAATGGAACATTTATGTTCAAACCTTCTAAGTTAAACCAAAATTGCCCCCTAAAAAGGGGCTACATAAATAATTTTAATTTTTACATTTGTAAGTTAAAAATATGGGCTGCAAAGTGCTTGAATATGCTAGTTTTGTTAACTTTGTTTACCTTGATATTCTTAATAACATGTGCCGAGGTATTATTTTCCATATTCATAGTTCTCTATCCCTCCCAAGATCTCTCCATTATGCATTCCCATGTTTTTTCTTTTACAGGCATTCAAGTTTCCATTTTCTACTCCTTTTCCTATAAAAAATAAATAATAAAAATTATTAGCAAAAGAACTGGGGACATGTACAAATTATGGAATGGTGATTTTATCAATTTTTGACCCCCCCCCTCCCCGGTAACGGTTTGGTGAACCCCCGCCCATAATATTATGTAACAGTTTCAAGACCACCACTCCCCAAAAAATATTTTTTTCTTATTTTCATTCCAAATCTGTTGCAAACCACCTATGTAAGGTTTTGTAACACTTTGGCTACCCCCCTCCTTCCCCTCTATGACCGTTACATAATTTGTGCACAGCTCCTAGCATATAATCGTAAAATTTTATTCATTAGCTCAGTTCAATACCTATATATGTTTAAATTATTATTAAGTATGAAAAGATAGGGAAGTCAAGTTTCCTACCTCTGATAACATGATGTATGAAGGGCCTCCTAGCAATAGGCAGGTAATATGTGACATTTTACTAGCTTAGTAGAAAAGGGGGCAATTATGCAGTATACAGTTTTCTGCCATTTTTGATTTTTTATGAAAAATTCTCTAGGACCCCAAATCTGCTGGTTGGTTTTTTTTTTAATTTTTTTTTCACTAAAACAACCCAATCCAACACAGCCCTACCCAACCTAACCCAAAACAATCAAGAAAACACATTACAACCCCCCCGGCACCTTTTTTCTCTTAAAAAAAAAACCGGCGCCGGCGGATTTGAGGTCCTAGGGACCCTAGTAGGTGCCCCCATAAAGATTTTTTCATAAAAAATCATAAATGGCAGAAAATCGTATACTGCATATAAAATTACCGAAAAGGGAGGGATCAGTTGGATAGGAAAAGTTTGTTACATATGACTCACCCTTTTTCTGGGCACTTTCTGGTATGCAGCATTTTCGACGCATTTTCCTGATTTCTATATCAAATACGATAGACGATAAAGGTGATTTAAACATTTTCGAAGCACAAAATTCACACTGTAAGCAATTGTCCTTTTTTTGGTTTGAAGTTCACTTTTTTCACATCAAACGACCAGTCATTCTTTTTAAAACATACCGGTTTATTTTAAAGTTTGTTTGATTCCAAATATGGAAAATAAATGTTAAAAATTGACTGAAAATTAAATACACAAATCAAGAATTAGTGAGGTTATGTTTGCGGCCTTGCGCGTCTGGCTGGACGCAACCAACGAAAAAAAAAACCGGCCCAAGATTGTGACGTCACAATTTTGGTTGTGTGAGGCCCGTGTGGAACACATTCTTGTCGGCCCTGGTACTCCAAGCAATCAGCTGATTTGAGTCACATCGATTTTTGACAGTTTGTTAGACTGCCCTATTGAAATTGACATTTTTTTGAAAGGTCTTTTTGTTGTTGTTTTTTAATACAAAAAAAAAAGTAAAGAAACAAGTCAGTAAAAAACCATGCTTGACTCTATGTGCCAAAGATGTACTTTTTTTGTGATCGCTAAATGTTGCTTAACTTGCTATGGCTCTGGCTTTCAGCTGAGCCATATATGCTATTATAAAAGTCAGTATCTCCCTCTATTAATTTATTTTTTATTACTGTATCACATTGGTGCATCTGTTCTTAGCTGTTTTAGTCCCTGTGCAGATTCAGATCAACTTAATGAAGGTTTATCTTGAGCGGGAGCGCCAGCAGCAATGGTTGACAGTACCCTTTGAGTTTATAAATTGGGGGTAATGTTTCCATGTTGTAATTTATTTGTTCAAAACTTGCACATTCCCCAGACCAAATGAGAGAGATTATCATGGCGTGGCCGTTCAAGCATTTGTCTGTCTTTTAAATGGTTTTTATTGCTTGGTTCTTCACTTTTTTGTTTTTGTTTTAAAAAACAACAACAAAAATAACCTTTTTAGAAACGTCATTTTTTGACACTGTTGATAGTCAGTGTTCCCACAGTACTATTTAAAATTAAGGAACCAATGTCGCCAACCCAAATCTCCACAACATGGCGGCGAAAATGGCGGAAGACACACGGCAGTGATTTTCCCACAAGGGTATTATCAATCCCTTTCTTTTTTACATCCGTGTTGTTGGCGACAAGATTTTTTGGACGTTCCCTATCTAAGGCTATATCGATGATTCGATAGCAAAAATTTTTGTTTGACACAACAAATTTTTTGTTGCAAAATAAAGTCGAAAAACTATCCATTCCGATGACCGGGTTTCAACTTTTTTTATTTTTAAAAAGCAGATTTTTTGTGTGACTCTTACTGTACCTCACAAAGAATGATTCCAAAACTGAATATGTCAACTTTCTCGTCGTACTTGTTGCCTTTCATCATTTCGGGTGCCATCCAATAAGGGTTGCCCACCACGGTGTACCGTTTCTTTCTTTCTTGTCTACTTTTTGGACCTGTCAAAATAAAATGTTTAACGAATTCAATCGACAAAACGCCAGACAACCTTGGTTTTCACCAAACAGCGCTGATAGCAATAGAAAAGGGAAAGAAAGAGAGAGGAACCGTTTATAGCTATCGAAGAAAAGTGGCATATTGCTCAGCGAAGAGCAGCGCCATAAAGAGAGCGCGAGAGAAAGGTACCGTTGGGATGAAATGGATTTTGTTTGACGGATCTTTTAGAAAATTAGGTTTCCTTCGCTAAAACCTTCTTTTAAGAGAACACTTTTGGGTTTATGGCCTACTCCACTAATTAAACCAGTAGTAGTACTAGTTGCGATTTGGACTAGACGCAGACACGTGTTCCGCCTTTATTAGGGACTCATCAGTACGCCATAATCTAGTCCTAATGCAAACAAATAGATTCAGATTATTCTATGAAAATGTTATTCTAACCTTATGCTCCATTTATATTCTGGAAACTGTTTGCACGATTTTTAAAAAATACAAAGAAAAAAATATTATTTATCAGGACAAAAAAATATTTGACAAGCTTCCTCTATCTATAAGAAAATTGAAAAGCGACAAAACATTTAGAAAACGAACCAAACAGTTTCTTGTAGACAAGGTTTACTATAATATTGGCGAATATTTTGGCGACAGAACATAAACTCCCCTGTAATATTCTATCTGTTTTTTACTTTGTTTATTTTATTTGTGAAGGACTGACTATTAAATTTTTAATTTTGAGCTCTTATATTTTATCTTTCTTACCTTTCAATACTGACTATTTCATTTTATGTGCCTTTATAAAATATGTCTTGTAAAGTTTTGTATTTTATAAGGTTTTAAGATTCGTATAACTGCTCCTTTTGTAATTGTACACTAAATAGTTTTGCTATTTAAAAAAAATAAATTTTCGGGTAATTGACCATGTAAGTCGTAAAATTCTAAATTCTTATTTAGGTATTGTTTGTTATTTTTTAACTTTTTTCGGCATATTTGGACATTTATTTATTGTTTATTTTTTATGTGATACAGATTGTTTAAGGAGTAATTTTAGGGTAATTGACCACGTAAGTCGTAAAATTCTAAATTCTTATTTAGGTATTGTTTGTTATTTTTGAACTTTTTTCGGCATATTTGTACATTTATTTATTGTTTATTTTTTATGTGATACAGATTGTTTAAGCAGTAAGTAAGGTACAGTTTAACAGTGACAAAATCGTATTTAGTACAAAATTTTCACTATGTTAAGTATGGTTTTCGCGAATCTTGAATGCTCTTCAAGTCGTTTTCAAACTACGTGGTTCTCTGTCAATGCTTTCAAGTGTTTTCTGTGGGACACCCTGTATCTGTTTACCTTTTGACGACACCCTTTTAACGCTGTTGGTCGCGTGAGAAATAATCCTGGCTAATCCAAAATCGGCCACAATTACAGTTTTGTCGTCTCTGACCAGGCAGTTATGTGAGTTTAAATCCCTGAAAATAATAGAAAAATAAGAATAGTAGAATAGAGCAGCTGATAGATAATAAAACAGTGGTTTTGGCCAGTTTACTTTGTCGTATTTTCGAAGATAATTTATTTTTCCGAATACCTGAAGAAAATTTGAAAAAAATGGCTTAATTTTTATGTAATTTTTTCTTTCAGCCTTGATCAAAAAGTTTTTTTTTGCATTGCAAACGAAAAAAGTTATAGTTTGGTTAGTAGCGGCCAGTTACTATAATAAAATGGTGTTTTTGATGAAGGTATAAAAAATAAACTTTTTACAGCTCTGATTGTTTGAAAAAATACGGCTACACAAAGTTTGATAAAAAAAATAGAATAAGCACTTTTTTGTACGAGTGCAAAAACCTGCTTTGCGCACACTTTTGCTTCCGCAAAGTAGCACAATTTACTTTCCCGCACACTTTTTTGAAGCAAAATTACCTAATAAACAATTAAAAGATATAAATTTTGTTTATGGTTTCAATAAAAATTAAAAAATGTAGGTTTTGCACTGGAAAAAATCGAGCATCGTTTCCTTATCCGAACTCCGCTTCGTGTCGTTCTTCAACTACTTTTGCGTGCGGGAGAAGGCAACTTTGCACACTGGAAAACTACTATTTTCTGAAAAAATCTCGACTCACCTATGAATAATATTCATCGAGTGCAGGTAGGCCATGCCCGCCGCAATGTCTTTGGCAAACGACACCCGCTGTTCCCATGGCAACGGCTGGGCAGAATCGTGCAGTAGTTCTGTCAACGTGCCGCCTGAAAAGACAGGGTGTTCCGATGAAAACGAAACAGAGTGAATTTTTCTTGGACGAATAACAAAGGAATGGAATTTTCCGAGTGTTTAGCAGAAAAACTCTCGAACACGTGCGTCGTCGATTCGACCCCACCGAGGATACACTGAAACTACTTTTTTGGGGTTGTCGCCACTAAGTTAAGCAAGAAAAAGTAGTTTTAGGACTATGAATCCGCCACAAACATATGGATTTGTAAAAAAATGGTAACCAAATATAAATAGGACATGTATGTACACACTTATGCAACCGAAAACCCAGTAAACCCCCCTCCTCTTTAAAAAGAAAATTGTGGTCCTGCTACTTATTATTTGAATTTATAATGTATCTTAGAAATAAGTTTAGGCTGCAGCTTACCTGATATATACTCAGTGACCAGATGCAGACGCTGTTCTTTATACAGTACGCCAATAAATCTTAAAACATTGCAATGATGGAGACTTCTTAATACTGCAACCTAAAAAATTACTTAGCTTAGAAAGAGGCAGTAACGACGTAAGCTAAAACTAGAGCCCTGAATAAATTTTTGACAGTTATTGTTTTACCAGAGGTAAGCAACTCAATTTGGCAGTTATTGGAGAAATGTTGATAATGTTTTTATGTGTTGGCAACCACTGGCAATAAATAATTTTGTCAATGTCACATTTTTTATATGCAGTTGAAAAATCTAATATTGCGATATAAGAAACTGCAAAAATACTCGCGCCTAGGACCTTTTATTGTTTCATTAGTAAGATTAGTTAAATTTAAATAATATAATATATTGTTATTATTTTAAGAAAGAGAGGAATAAAAAATATAGATCATTAATATTTTTTTCTATTTCACCTACTATTAATATTTTTAAATATCCCATGAACCTTACTGTTTTTTGTTTTGGTCAAAGCTTGACATATTTCACTAACCAAAAAAGTCATCATCATTCAAAAACTGTCTGGGGAAATTATAAAAAGAGAAAACAAAACATCATTCTAAAAACTAGAAAGAGAGGAAACTATGAGTTACCCATCTCTAGTAAAAAACAACTGTCAAATGTATAGAGGGGCTCTACGTTTACCAGCAACATCGTATCGACTTCCTGGCGACCCTTATTTATGCCACGCCTTGACCTTCTAGACCAGCCCGAAAAAGCCTTGACCCAACAAATCTCCTTTAACCAAATTCGAAGCCCTAAACATATTTTGCGGTGGCCTGTTTTCTTTCGCTGTGGCATCGTTTCGAGTTTGGAGCCAGCATACGATCCATTTTGGGGTCTACAGGCTTCATAAGCATTGCTACTGTTCCGTAGGTATTTACTTTGAGCTACTACTAACTAAAGGGTATCCTCAAAAATATTTACGTCTTCTAAGAAATTCTTTTCGTGGTCGTGACCTTGCACACCTGCCCGAAAAAGCCTTGGCCCAACAACTCTCCTTTCAAAGAATCCGACGCTCTAAACACCCTTTGCCGGCCTGTTTTCCAGGAACGATTAGGCTCTCGACATCTCAAGGCACAGGCTTCTTTAGTAGTTATTTACTTTGTGCTACTAGTAACCTAAGACTAAGATCCTCAAAACTATTTACCTCCTTAAAACATTCTTCTGTGCATCCTCGTCCACCCTGTAAAGCTCTTTTAGCACCATCGCTCTTTTCCAGGAACGAGTAGGCCTTCACCTAATGTATTTACTTTGTGCTACTGTTAACTAAAAATTCGGATGTTCAAAAATATTTACCTCTTTTAAAAAATTCTTCTGCGCCTCCTCGTCCACCCTGTAAAGTTCTTTTAGCACCATCACCTCCGAAGTGTCCTTGGTCGTGACCTTGTACACCTGTCCGAAAAAGCCTTGGCCCAACAGCTCTCCTTTGACCAAATCCGACGCCCTGAACACCCTTTGCGGCGGCCTGTTTTCCAGAAACGAGTAGGCCCTGGACAGCTCGATGCATCTTTTCGAATTGGGAGCTCTAAAAATTGTTTAATTAACGCTACAGGAACAACAGAATAGCGAGCGTTATCGTAAAAAAAGATAATGGTATCCGACGACTCGAGATTCGTACTAGTGCTCATCAGTGAAATAATGATACAAATATCTAAAATAGAAGTAAAAAGAGGCTCCTAATTTTTCTTCAAAATTAAGGTACTCTTGTTTAAAAAAAAACGCATACATGCATTTTTCCCTATGTCTCAAACTTTCACTTTTTACTAGTGTATACTCAAATGAACCACCAGCTTGTAATGTCTGACAGCATTAAATTCGGTATTACGATGACGTTATGTCATATAAATAAAAAAAAACCATTAGAACATTGAACTACTAATTAAACAAATTTCTACAACTATTGCCCCTGTTTTAACATTTACAATAAACAAATGTTTTCAAAAAGGTACTTTTCCCCAATGTTTAAAAATTGGAATAATAAAACCTATATTTAAAAGCGGAGAGAAAAACAAAGTCGAAAATTTTAGACCAATATCACTACTCTCTATCTTCTCAAAAATTTTGGAGCGCCTAATCAAAAAAAGAATTGCCAAGTTTTTCGACCGATATCAAATCCTCTCAAAATTACAATTTGGTTTTCGTGAAGGTAAATCCACGCAGGATGCCATACAACTTCTAACTATAAAAATCTATGATGCAATTAATAACCGCGACCGTTCATTATGCTTATTTTTAGACCTATCAAAAGCATTTGATACTGTATGTCACGAGACTCTGTTAAAAAAATTAAAATATTACGGTTTAAGAGGCAAAATTTTTAATCTGTTAAAAAGCTACTTGTCAGGCAGAACACAACGGGTTTCTGTTAACGGCGTTCTCAGTAACACGAGAAAGGTCCAATATGGAGTTCCTCAAGGAACCGTACTTGGACCACTCTTGTTCACAATTTACATAAATGATATGCTTAAATTAAACGTCAAAGGCACCATCATAAGTTTTGCTGATGATACCGTGATATTTTGCACTGCTAGATCCTGGGCTGCCTTAAAAAGCTGTATTGAGGATGATATTAAACTTCTCAAAGACTGGTTTGATTATAACAAACTCACGCAAAACGTAGACAAAACGAAGTATATTCCATTCAGTTCATACAAAAACCAACTACCTAACTTTGGCCCTCTGAAGTGTGGAAACTCCGAAATACCTGAATGTTCATCAATCAAATATCTTGGAATTTATATACATAGTCAGGTCAAATGGGATGTACATACAAAAAGTGTTACTAACAAGGTCAGGCGTTTATTGTCTAAATTTATGTACTTGAGAGACTTTCTCAGTATAGAGCAATTGCAAATTCTCTACGGATCAAAAGTTTAGACAAAAAAGGTTTATAAAAATTATTTATAATAAAAAAAAACCTACTCCACTGACCGTTTGTTTGAGGAAAGTAAAGTGTTGGACATTTATTTAGCTTAGAAATTCTGAAATATATTAAAAAGGGCAAAATAGAACTAAGTATTAACGAACACAACTTTAATACAAGACACCTAACAATTTTCCAAAAAACTCACGTTCAGCGCTCAATTAACTACTAGGCTCCCAGATTGTACAATATGTTACCAGAAAATCTATAAAATATTCAAAATTTTAAAAATTTTAAGAATAGATTAAAACTCTGGATTTATCTCAAGGGAAGACCCTTTTTTAATGATCTAATAAATTTAAAATATTTAAGGTAAAAAAGTCCTCTCCTTTATAATGCGTATCCCGAAATGTGACTTAAACCAGATAATGACTCTTACTATTTATGACTTCTTTCCTTAATAAGACAAAAAACCCGCCTATACTAAAAAAGAAAGAAAAAAAAAGGAAAAAATCTGCAAAATTCATTCATTTAAGTTGATTTTATAAGCTACTATTATTATTATTATATTTAAGAGTATTTAGTTTTTCCTTAAAATGTACGAAAAATATCACGCACAAGCACTTTTTAAGTGCTTCAGGGATTATTCTTCCTACGTTTATTGTTATTATTAATACAAGCATCTATTATATAGTAAAGTATGTATACCTACGTTTATTGTTATTATTAATACAAGCATCTATTGTGAAATTTCTAACCTAATTACTATAATAAACGTATAATTTATTTATAAATTTATTACTAGAAGGAGTCTGGTCTGTCTGGTTACACTGGTTGTTTGAGTGCAACATCTACAGTGGAGAAAGGGGAGAAAGAAATCTGTGTTGCCAATTTTAATAACAAAATTATTCAAGAAAAAAGTTATTAAATTTGGATTAAGTTTTATCGCTTATTTATTAATTAATTAATGAGGTTTAAGATATATGTTGAAAAAGCTAATATACGCAATATATAATACTCACAATCTATTTAAAACTTTCGACGTTTTTTAAAAATTTAACATGTGTTTTCCTTAAACATCTTCTTTTGTAGTCAACGTGGCAACATTGATTGTTTGTAGCGGTTTCTCGATTTTTCCTGGAATGTCATTATTGTTTTGAAAGTGAAAGTTTCAGCACTTGTCATTGTGTTTTTTGATATTTTTGTGAAAAGTTTGTGGCGAAAAATGGTTCCGAAGTGTATTATTATATTCAAGTCGAAACAGAAGCCTGGGGACCGCAGTATTTCATTTCACAGGTACGTTAAATTAAAATATGAACTAAATATTAGGTTAGAACTCATATTTGGCCATTCTTGGTAAACTAAGGCAGGAAATCTATGTTGCCGGCTTGTCATTAATTTCAGTGTGAATAGGGATTTACATAGTACCTTTTCCTTATTTTTATAGTTAGTAGTTATAGTACATCCTACTCGAATACATTTTTAGGTTTTTTTCTATAGAAACAGAGATTTTTATTACTATATCTAGACCATTTAATTAAACGGAACTAAAAATTATTGAAGGTATTTTAAATAATATTAAAAACAAGCGAAAACGTATTAGGTTAACATGACAACAATGGGATGAAGATGTTGAACTCAAACACCATGCCCTAGGTCTGAAAAAAAGCTCCTTCTAGTAGTTCAATGTTCTAAGAAAAAACCAAAAGTAAAAATAAGGCCTCTAAATCAAAAAATGTCTTAATTTAAAGCAAATACCCTTATTACCCGACTACGCAACTCAAAGGAGGGTTTTGGGTTTAGTTTCTTGTTTCTAAAATCGTGTTTTAATCTCGGATATAATTATTTAATGATACGAAAAATCGCCTTTTAAACAGCACATAAATATATTTAAAAACAATCTTAATTAATTGCAAAAGAGTAATTATCACTCGAGTTACAGAAGACGGCTGGTCTAAATGGCACTAAATCCTTTTTTTGATTTTTACCCTATATATTTTGCCGTTTTTTACTCATGCAAAATTTCGCTTACAAGCGTATTTTTTTCTCCACATTTTTCAAAATACAGTCTCATTTTAAAGATATAGCTTGAATCTAGAGTTCTCTAGCGGCCGTTTTTGCAATTTTTGTCTAGTCTTGCAGATATGAACAAGCAAAATACGCCATATTTGTGAATACTGCTACTAGAGAGATTTAAGCTTTATCTTTAAAATTTAGATACTAAAATTCAAGCATGTGAAATTTGCACGAGTTAGACAAGGAAAGCTGCAGCGAAGGCACTATTTTGGCCTAATCATTTCCGGGCAAAAACAAGAACGGAGTGCGTCAAAATTTTGCGTTTTTAACAACCGTAAAGTGATTAAAATAAATTTAAAAAAGTGTTGTCGTCTGGATGCACTAATGCCTCGAACGCGAGGGTATAAATTGTTTTCCAAAAGTTGCTTTTGTTAAAAAAATAAATGAAATCATTGGTAAAAGACAGGCAAAAACAGCTCGTCTCTTCTTTGCCTTTGGCCGGTAATACCGATTTTATTTTCTCCAATATTTGTAAAAAAATGAAACATCCTCTGGATACGGCTGACTATTTTTACAAATCCTTTCATATAATCCCCATAAGCTCAACTTTTATTATAATTTTAATTATTATTTTAATTTTTATTTACCTGTACAAACCCAGCTTTAAAACTTTTGACAATAAAAAATACTGTCATTATAACAAAACTCTGTCATTTCAGTCATTAATGGTCTTTATTTTAGCCGGTACTTATTTTTTTTTACTAAATTCAGTGTGATTTACATAAAGGTGGAGCAAACGTATAATCCGGTATATGCCTTGATTTAAATTGTTGTTCTCACCAACACATATCAATTTAGTAAAAATCGAACCCTAAATAAAACAAATCAGTCAAATTGACAGATAGAACTTTCTACGGACACTTGCATTTCTCTGCAGCAGCCTAGACGATTTTGTCAATAAGATTTACGTTTCTTGAGACAATAAAGTCATATTGAGATTGAGAAAGCGTTGATATTTCTTTGCTGGCCCCGCCTAAATTGATGCCCAATAGTAAAAATATAAACTTAAGCATTAAAAAACTAGGAAAAAAATATTCGCTTACTCGTCGAGTAACCTGCTCATTGAGGAACTCCTTTCTTTATCCAAACTTGGATTGCGTTCGACAAATTGATTTTTTCGTCTCAACTGTCTGGATCTAGTGCCGCTCATGTACCCCTCATCCTTTCTCTTGTACAATCTTTCTTTGATTTCCGGCCTATAATATTTGTTAGAGATTTGTTCTTGAATCAATATTTAGATTACTTTAGGATAGTTTATCAATAAAACACTTGTTAAATAAATCAGCGAGGGTTTTTATATTTCCCTATTGTTATAATAGCTACTTATTATACCGAGGCCCGAAACACAGCTAACCTATGCGCATGCGCGCAAATATATACAGGTCGTCTTTAAACAATTTACTTCAATGGACGTCCACACAATATTAAAAATAAAGGGGGTATTATCACGGTGAGCAACTCGATTAGGCAGTTGTTAGGGAAATGTTGATAAATTTTTTGTGTGTTGGCAGTCACTACATTTATACGCGCCTAAAACCGGTTTTTTTTTTATAAGGACGGTTTTGGATAAATCGGTTTCTCCGAGGGTTTATAGGTCCTTTATTAAATGTCATGTTACCAACAGATTTTTCGGCAAAACCAGAGTTGAGAATATATGATAAACCGCTTTCTTAAATCGCTTGAAAATTAAATCGATTTAGTGCTTAAAACGGTGTTAGCGGTGTTTATACGACAAAATTTTCAAACCGTCGTTACATGAAAGCGCTTTAAGAGGCCCGTATAAACTAAGTGATAGCTGGCAACCACTGATAATAAATAATTTTGTCACTGTCAACATAAACCTATATCAAATTTTATTTTATTTAGATACGGTTTAAAAATCGAATATTGCGGTATATAGGATAGGCAATTTAGATATAAATTTTATGAATAGAGGAAAAAATTAGAAACAAAAATTGTTTTTCATTAACAAGCTTAGGAAGGTCGACCGTTTAACATATTAAAAGTCGCCATTTTTATGTCCTCGAGAACTAAAAGTTTTTCTTGGATAACTTCTAAATACGGTGACAGACTGTCAGAAGTGACGAATGGGAAAAATTTTGCAAATTTAATTCCCCATCAATAAGTAAATAGTGATAGTGTACCTCAAACCACTCCTTCTACCAAAAAAATTGAAAAAACCCAAGCAAAAATGATGCCAATTTGAACAATATATATTTAATTCTGGGTAAAAAACGGACCGAAATCTTTTTTTGCACCCGTGATCAAAAAGTTTTTTTTCATCGGTAACCAAAAAAGCCATGATTTAGTTATCTGCAGACAGTTACTAAAATCATGTTTTTGATGAAGGTATAAAAAAAAAAATTTTTGGACTTTTTTGCACGTTAGAAATGACAGTTCTCGAGGGGGTAGGAATGGGGACTTTTAGTAGTTAAACGGTGGACCTATCTAAGCTTGTTAATGAAAAAAAAATGGGTTGTAATTTTTTCCTCTATTTAGAAAATTTATATCTAAACTGCCTATCCTAATAAGGAAGTTACACAACCTTATGCGCAAAACAGATGACACTTTTTTGAGACAAGTCCGGGCCTTAGTTTATATGTAAGCAGTAAACCGTTTTTATATTAATTTGATCAAATAAAAACTTACCGATTTTCTATTTTACCCCCTCCCTTCTTTTCGCAAACGTTTACAATTTCGTCATCCAGCTCGCTGTCAGAATTATTTAGAGAATCAGTCGACCCATAGGCCTTAATATCAACTACTGGAATGCTTTTGTTCGTAGGAATGTTGGTATCACTTTTTGTCGTGGTTAGGGGGGCTGAGCCCATCTGAGTCACGGTGGTCAATTGGGAAATTTTTCGCGATATCGTATCGGGATCGTGTTCTATGGTCAGCTGAAAAAAAGCGATGCATATTCTAATAGGGGAATAGTTTACAAAAAAGAAAGAAGTTAAAAAAACCTCCAAATCAGTTACTTCAACCGAAAAGAATCCAAAAACAAAAGATCTTGGGTGGAAAAAAACGAAAATTCAAACTTGGATGAGCATCCCACAAGGAACACACAACGTGGGAATATTAAGACGCTAGGACGAACCCGTATCAGGTGACTTAGATAAGTACCAGTGCGGAACGATGCCTATTTGTGAGTGATTCAAAGTTGGAAATCAAGGTGTAGGATGGTGTTTAATGATGTTTGTAGGGTGACCAGTGAAACCACTGATGAGCCCGCGCTGGTTGCCCAGGGCGAAACATCGTTTAATAATTTATTTTTTCGCTTTGGCCCTTTGTGTGTTCCTTGTGGGATGCTCATCCAAGTTTGAATTTTCGTTTTTTTCCACCCAAGATCTTTTGATCTTTTGTTTTTAGGGGAATAGTTTGTCAGAATTTTCAAAACCAAAATCGTTAAATGCAAGACGATTTTTCGTAACAACAATTTACCGTAATCAGAACCTTAATTTGTCAAACCAATTTTCCATAAGAATCGCCATTTTTGTAGGTCACATATCAAAACCATTTTTTTATCAAACCGATGAAAAAATCAGAATGAAACGATCTTCACCCTCCAATTGATGCAATCGAACTCAACCAACTAGTCGATTACTGCGAATTTTACGAACTCGCCCTAATTCTGATGGGTTTGACGAATCTCGTTTTTTAAAGTGAGTTGTTTAAACGACAAAAATTCTGATAAATCAGTCCTATTTTTAATAGAAATAAGCGTGTAGACTCATTATTTAAGAGAAGCAAAAAAAGGGATATTTCGTGCAAAATTTCTTTTATTTTCTTTCTATCAGACCGGTTTCGGCTTAATTACGAGCCATCATCAGTTAATTAAAGTTGTCAAGCCGAAGGTTTGCATTTGGTTAATTAAAACGGTACAGGTGGTGTAAAAAGACAACGGATTATTTTCTGGTGGTGGTTTTTGGAGGTTATCATGACAGGTCATAAAAACCTCCAAAAACCACGCCGATCTCAAAAAATCAAAAAATCGAAAAATTAATCAAGAATGAACTGATTTTTTCTCGTAATATGTAATGTTTGTCTACAAAGAAAATAGTCCGTTGTCTTTTTACACCACCTGTACCGTTTTAATTAACCAAATGCAAACCTTCGGCTTGACAACTTTAATTAACTGATGATGGCTCGTAATTGAGCCGAAACCGGTCTGATAGAAAGAAAATAAAAGAAATTTTGCACGAAATACCCCTTTTTTTGCTTCATTTGTACCACGTGCACGCAACCGCCCCCCCTCCTCCAATTATTATTTAAGGCCACAAAAACGGCATAGATTTGACAACACTGCTTGAAAGATCAACAATCAGTGCATCAATGACATT
This sequence comes from Oxystoma pomonae, assembly GCA_963921995.1. NCBI lineage: Eukaryota > Metazoa > Arthropoda > Insecta > Coleoptera > Brentidae > Oxystoma > Oxystoma pomonae. The sequence goes on from OY998171.1 coordinate 62,707,618, forward strand.
TCGAGTGAGATCGTGCACTTTTCAGAACACTGTGCGAACACCATATGTGAGGCTAGCCTTCCATTAGCAGATTTTCCGCGCGGATTTCAAGTTATGGTGAAGGTGCCAATAGTTCTGTCACTGTTTCACTCACTGACAGTCAAATTTAAAAATCCTCGCGGAACAAAAGCTTATGTAAGTCCAGCCTAAGACAAGAAGTGGCCGGTGGTTATGTGGAACCTGAATTCCAATACTCCAATCGAACTCACTCAGTTTCCCTGGGCCTACCAAATTAACTGACCTTGGCGTTTCAGAATTCCGCCAGAATCTCGCTTATAAAGGAAAAAACCATAACTTAAAACTTAAAGAAAAAGCCAGGTAAGATTTTTGACTATTTTTAGCCGTGTTTGTTTTATTTCGGGAATGAGAGAGTCCAGCAAAAAACTGTCTGGATACGGTTGTGAGGAATTCAAAAATAAACATTCCTGCCAAATTTCAACAAATTCCGTTTCCTCGTTTCCGATATTCTGCCCGGTAAAGATTGTCCAAAAAACAGCAAAGCAGTGTTGTCAAATCTATGCCTTTTTTGTAGTCTTAAATTGAAATTCTAAAATAGAATAGTAGCCAGATGCAAATTTTAGCCAAACAAATTTACATTAAATAATTACAATCCACACAATACCAGGTATACAGACCGCTTCAAGCTACTGCGAACATAGGGGGAATCAAGTCCAATTTACTCTCCGTGCCGTACGACCGAGGTGGATTCGAAGCACGTTGCAGTGTTATCTTTTGGAAATACATTTTGTTTTTATTATTTTGTTTTATTTCTGCCTTGCTCGAGAAACAGATGGGTAAGTTCTTAATTGAAATAATACATTTTTAAACCTAAAAATGGATGTCTACGAAGTTGCCGAAAAAGTGCAGATGGTCAAATGGTCAAATCGTCATAACCCAACACACGTTCGATATTGGTCGAGGGAAAATTTGCATTTGTATTTTGACGTAAGAACACAGTATCCCCAAAAACTAAATGTTTGGGGGGGGGTATTGGAGGGGAACACGTAATTGGGCCATTTTTTATTAACGGCAATTGCAATTTGAATGGTCCTAGATACTTGGATCTACTGCAGCAGCACATTATTCCAACTGCTAGGCAGTTGTTAGGTGTAAGATTTGGTGAAACATGGTTTCAACAAGATGGTTGTTCCGCTCACAATGTTGGCCTTGTTAGGGAATATCTTGATAATGTATTTCCTAATCGAGTTATAAGTACACGGGGAACTATTTTATGGCCAGCTCGATCTCCCGATCTTGCTCCTAATGACTTCTATCTGTTTTTGAAGAAGCTTTTCAAATTATCACCCCTAACATGCTTGGAAACGTTGGAAGGGGTTTTTATAGTAGCCTCGGATATTGTCTAGCCGCGCAAGGAGGACTTTTCGAACATTTGCTTTAATTTTTTTTTGACTGGGAGAATCTTTTTGGTTTTTAGAATGTACTATTTTATTTTGAGAACTTGCTTTTATTTTGTTTCTCCTTATTATTTTCATTGTAACACGTCGTCACTGATAAATCTGAGCAGTTGACAATAAAACGCTCTTATTTATCAGTGACAAAAAATAAGAAACTTACGTTATAAAAATTTGCGTATTTATTGACCAAATTCCGGTTTCATTGACTACGCTCCACACAGCACCGTGGTTAGAGGCGTACTAAATACAAGGCGAACGGCGGTGAACGGCAGCAAGTGTTGGTTGCTTCACTGATAGGCGTGCGGTGTCTCTGCATGTACGTACACTGGCAAATTAGACTTCTTTCGCCCTATGTTCGCAGTAGCTTGAAGCGGTCTGTATATTTACAGAATTTTTAATATATTATTATTTATATTCTTAGAAGTAGGCACAATACCTGTAAGCATGTCTCGGCGTATCTCAAAATATTTTCCACGTTTTCCAAAGGAGTGTCCCTGACCGGCATACCGTTGATTTCCAAAATTTTGTCTCCGATATGGAGTGACATTAAGTCATTGTTTCCGCCTAGCCTGAAAAATGAATAGGGAAATAATCAGTGGTATTGGTATCTGCCTATCGCATTCACCATAAATTTGAAAGGGTTGATTGGTCGACTCGATAGGGATACAGTAATAGGTAGAGGAACTTTATACAATTTTTTACAATTATTGTTTTACCAGTTGTGAGAAATTTGATATGGCTGTTTTTAGGGAAATGTTGACAATTTTTTTTGTGTGTTAGCAACCACTGACAATAAATAATTTTGTCACTGTCACATTTTTCATTAATCAATACATCAAATTTTAAATTTGCGCCTACGACTCTGTATTGTCCCATTGTCCAATGGAAAAGAAACGCAGGAAAAATGGGAAGAGATCATGCATATGCCAAACTGGAAAATTAAATGAATAATTGTAAGTAGAGAGTAAGATTTTTATATTTTACCCATATTTTTAATATCTGCCGTGTATCTACCTCACTGTTTTTTTGTCAACGCTTGACGTATTTTGCTAGCCAAAAAAATCAATCCTTCAAAAACTGTCTGGGAAAATTATAAAAAGGGACACTAAAACATCCGTCCATTTCATAAAATCGGTTTTACATGCAAATATGAAAAAAACCTAGAAAGAGCGGGCAATATGAGTTCGCCACCTTTGGTAAAACAACAACTCTCAAATATATATAGAAGGTCTCTAATAATAGATAGAAAAAACATATTTTTTTGTGTGTGCAGAATCGATATGGTAGTGTATCACCATCCCTTAACGCATCCAAGCCAATTTATATGTTCTGTGGTATGGTTCAACCAACACCTGCTTAACTAAAAAGCCAGTTAACTCTTTTTCGATTTAGTATCCTTTAGCCTACTATAGCGGTCATATTGACACCTAACTGACAGAAAATACATGTTTGACCTGTCAATTTGGTTATAAAAATGGCGGCAATCTTTGGCTAAAGGGCACTGAAGAGATAAGAGTTAACTGGCTTTTTAGTTGAGAACGGTTCAACAGAAGAGGATCTAGAATAACATCCATAATTTAATTTTTCGGATAAATACGCTACGAATACTGATGATGATGATGAAGTGTGAAAATTTGTTGTAATGCTTTATCTACCTAATTAGCTTTAAATTATTATTACTAAGAAATAAACAAAAAATCCAAAAATAGTATGTCAAACAAGAAGGTTTAAAGGACTTTTTCTACACGAGAGGTAGTTTGGCAAACTGAGTAGTGCAGAGTCGACACACAAATTTAAATAGAATTATCTACCTACTATACCATTTTCAAATAGTGATCAAAATTAAAAAAGTTTAGTATTTAGTGAATATTTCATGCTAAATAAAATGTAACGATAAAAGCAACTGTGTTATGTAGAAAAATCTATACGTATGTTTCTGGCGAATTATTATTATTTTTTTTTGGTCTTGACAGTGTCATAGAGATCTGATGGTCTCATGTTGATGTCACAATGTTGCTGAATTTAAACTTGGGTAGAGGCACACGAGCATGCAAACAGTTTGTTATTAATAATTTATTATTAATTAAAGAATGTCTTGAGAAGAATTCATTAAAAATGCTCTATCTGTACAAGGTGTCCAAAACTCGATGGTTAACTGCATCCTGAAGCCTGGCATGCGATGTTTAATTGTGTAGCTTTTGACATCAATTGAAAGCACCTAATTATGGGGTCACTGGACGGTGACTGGCAGGCGCCTGGCTTCAGGATGCAGTCACCCTCCCTAATTGGGTTAGTGAACCTACCTAGGTGGCGTGAAAAAGCGGCAAAAGTTAAAAGCGGATGTTAGAAGCGCAAAAGCCACTCTGAACAGTTTTCCATGAATTTTCCATAAAAACCTATAATGAATTAAATAAACAGATGTAACGCATGCGTATACTTCTACCCAACGCGTTCAAAACAAATCCAAAAGGCACTACGGCTGGAATTTATAGTCGATCCTTAAAGCCTTACTTCGGTGAGGATTCCTTGATGGGCTCCTCATTGAGTCCGTTTTATAGTCTTCCTCGAGAAAAGCTTGCTGAAGGTCACTCTGAGGTCGCGCAATATGTGGCAACGTTGCATTTTTACTGTTTTTTTTTGTTGGCCAATGTCAGGTTTGAACCAAAACATGATTTTGTGTGGTGAACTGTGGTAGTTGTCAAGAACGTTAGTTTATTTTTTAGTTTGTGTAATTTTACTGATTTTGTTAAATTGCATGTTGTAGTTTTTAAAGCTATATAAGCCATGGAAAAACGAAAGGAGAACAGAACTCCTTTTTCCAATGAGGAATTGAATCATCGGTTCTATCGACAGCCCTTTTCTATTATCTTTTTTTAATTCGTGTATATAATCTTGAAATATATTTTTAGAAAATCAATATCGTTTTTTGAACGTCTTTTCAGAAAACTTCTCAAAAGGCTTGTCAAAATCTCTGAGGAATATTTTTTCAACTCACTGGTTCTTCTACTTCTACCATATCCTGAGTAGTAGTCCAAGAAATCTTTAAGTTTGTCCATTATTCAGCAAAAAAGAACCCAAAAAAAACTACTCTTTAAAAATCAAACCAACAACCACACATAAAACCTGAACCTAACCTGAAAAAGACGACCCAAGGCCTCCTTAAGGTAGATCCCGAGCTACCTTGGCCTTTACTCAAACTTAAAGGCTTCCTTCAGCGACTATAAAATGCATTTCCGACCTTAAGGGATCCTCAAAGACCACTCAGCCTTAAGGAAGCTTTGGGAATCGACTATAAATTCCAGCCTACACATGTTTGACTTATTTATGCCAATTTTTGAACGAGGCTCGATTTTATGGTGGAGGGCATAACCAAACAGCTGACTGCAATCGAAGCGTGCGTTGCTGTGGTCGCAACGTTACGTCCATCCTAACGTACGCAACGAGTACAGGCAGATGTTCTATCGCATCCACCATAAAATCGGGCGTCATTCGAAACCTGGCATAAACAAGTCAAAAATGCTGTGCCTTTTGGCTTTGTTCTGAACGCGTTAGGTACAAGTATATGAATACGTTTAAATAATAGGGACTAAAAGCCAAACCACCGACTAAACGTAACGTAGATCTGAATCCCACCGCTCTCATTGGTCAGATCCGATAGAAGCTGTCAATCGCGCGTCGAGCGAGACTGATTTTTATGAGATACGGGCGCTAGCGCGCGCTAGGGTGGTGTATCGTTACGTCGCGTCCGTCGCCTAACCACGGAAGTAAAAATAGGTGGAATGATAATAGCCTGTAAAGAAAATGACCGCTACATGTACCTGACAATTGTGAGCCTAAATCAGTTGGTACTGACAAAATTCCCCTAATAGACCGGCGGTACGTGACTAGTTTCTTGCAACGTTTTTCTAATGCATGTTGAATGGAGAGGAAGAGGGGAAGCTGCGGGGCATCTTAGGATTGCCCAAATCGCCGAGAGAGAAATCCCTATGGCAGCGATTAAAACACAAAGACCAAAAACCCCTGGAGATTCAACAAGAGGTACAAAGTAGTCATCCCAGACAGGGAACTATGGCAGAGTGAAAACCTCCGCGAACAGTTCGAGGAGAATGCCGTGATTTGCTACACCGACGGGTTGAAACTGTCGGAGAGGCAAACCACAGGATCGAGGGTTTATGTGGAAGACCAGGAGGTTCGAAAGAGCTACCCGCAATTGCAAAGTCGACTCAATAAAAGGGCCAACGATGCCATGACGACCGCTTGGAGAGCAGGAACAGGATGCAGACAGACCAAGGACTTCGTGAAGGGCCCGGATGTAGCCAGACAAAAATGGCTTCTGGGGAGATCGCGAAGGGACGCTGGTCTGCTGACAGGTATCATAACAGGTCACAACCGACTAAGGAAGCACATGACCCGGATCGCGGTGGAGAATGACTCGACCTGCCGAGCCTGCGGGCGGGCAGAAGGGACATCTCGACACGTTATAGCGAACTGCGAGGCATACCAGAGGACGAGATATCAGGTATTCGGTTTCCCGATCCTGGATGAGGAGGACCTGCACATGCTCAAATGGGACAAAATACTGGACTTTGCAAAAAGAACAGTGAAACCAAATGAGCAAACTGCCAGACTAGTGGTTCAGGCGGTGGATTAGGGGCAGGCTCGGGGTAGGGCAAAAAGGGCCCAGGGAGGCCTACTTGCCAGGCTTCGCGCCGCCCCTTCTCTACTACTATCATATATGTGATATGTGATTGCACTTACCGTAAGTATACCAGAGATGGTCAATTTTTGTGATCGTCGCGGGCAGATGAGTGCGCAAATCGATTTTTAAAATGCAAAAAAAATCGATGTCTTTGAACTACTTTAAAATGCATGCCAATGTTGCCAAATAAAAATGTAGAAAAACAATATAGAGCGAAAAATTTATGGCATGCAGTTTCCGCGTGCACAATAATTTTCATAGCCTTCTGCACTACCAAACTGCATGCCAATCGGTAAATCGTCTGGCAAACATTTTAAAATCGTTCAAAGATATTGTGTTTTTATTGCATTTTCGGCAATTATTTTCATAAACTTCTGCATTACCAAACTGCATGCCAATTGTTAAGCAGTCATTAGCTGCTCCATATTTGTCATTAAACATATTGGCATGCACTTTAAGATCGTTCAAATATACCTGATATTTTGGCACTTTTGAAATAAATTTCCATAACCTTCTGCACTACAAAACTGCATGCCAATTTCAAAAACCGTCCTTTGTATCGCAAATTTTATATTATTCCAGTTACTGAACATTTTAAGATCGTTCGGAGTTACCTAAATTTTTTTGCATTTTTTCAGTAATTTTTTATGAGGTTGTGCACCCCAAAACTGCATATCAATCAGTAAATCGTCGTTTGGCAGTTCGAATTTACCATAAAACACATTGGCATGCATTTTAAAATCGTTCAAAGATGTCAAAAATTTTAACGAATTCATGTGCCCATCAAATTGTTTTCCTACATTTTATTTGGCAATATTGGCATGCATTTTAAAGTAATTCAAAGACATCGATTTTTTTTGCATTTTGAAAGTCGATTTGCGCACCCTTCTGCCCGCGTCGACCACGAAAATTGACCATCTTTGGTCTACTTACGGTAAGTACAATCACATATACAGGGTTCCTAAGCAAATCCTTAGGGGGCCAAGCAGCCGTGTATAAGACGCAGACAAATGGAAAAGCACATTAGGCAGAAAAGGATGGGCATGGGGCGATGTTGTCACTACATCTTACACGTAGTAAATCCATTCCAGGTTGTTGTTTTCTAATGTTTTCCATTTTCATACCTTTAGGACTGGAATAAAAATTGTTTTTGCTCGACTTTAATATATTTCGGCTTTTCATTTTGTAACCATTGTCCTTACGCACTGTTTACAGGCTGGGGACTGAGATACATGCAAATGCCTAACCTAAAGCGTTCATACACGGCCGGAGAAATCGACTGAGATATTTCCATAGAAACTTTATCAAGCAAATAGAACGGGTTGACGCCTTCGAACGTCCAACCCGGGTTTTGCACTTTGATTCGAAATCAAAAAGATGTGGGGCCGTGCACAAATTACGTAACGGTGATTTTACCAATTTTTGACCCCCTCCCTATGTAATGTTTTGTAACGGTTTGGCACGCCACTCCCCTAATATTACGTAACGATTTCAAGACCACTACCCCCCCCCCCCAAAAAAAAAAAAACTTTTCACTTATTTTCATTCCAAATTTTCTTAGTTTCACACAAATGCAAACGCTGTCGAAAACCCCCCTCCCCCCTACGTAACGTTTTGTAACCCCCCTATGACCATTACGTAATTTGTGCACGGCCTCTGTAGTCCCAGTGGAGGAGGGCGAGAAAATTGATATTTTTTTCTTAAAAATTATACTCTTTAGACCTATTTCTTTGCGTTCCCGAAATTACGTAATTTTTGAAAAAAAAATTGTAAGCGGCGCCATTTTTATTTCGTGCTTTGTTTTTCTAACATTTTTGCGTTCGGCTAATTTAATTGAAAAATTTTTGCCTGCGGCGCCCTTTATCTTCTCACTCGAAACCAAGATCCCCCGTTTTAGGAAAACTGATCCCGTCTCTGTTTCTAAATTTTTTCGAATAAAAGTAGAGTATGACCATGGGGAAAATAATTTTTTTCTACGGTATGACGAAAATTTCGAGAAAGTTGAAGAAAAAAATAAAAAAAGTGGCAGAGCTCAAGTTTTTCGTAAAAAAAACGTTTTTTGTAAAGAAACAGAGCAAAATAAATCTTTTCACCCCTTTTTGGGTGTTAGAAATATTGGCAGCCCCTTATTTTTCGCTTTTACCCTCCCGCTAGTTTTGAAGAATTGGTTCGCTACATGTTCGTTACCTCGAAGATATCAAATGTAGTGTAGGGCCAGCTTTATTTAAAATCAATAATATCGCAAGCAAAAAGCTATGCAGGAAAAACAGCGCCGTTTATTGATTTCTTTGGCTGCTAGTGCTAGCTGCATGGTTTGGCCGTTTCCGGATAGATGTCACTAGTAGAACAGAATGGCAAGAAATTTAATTAAAAGCGAAGATATTTCTTTCTAATGTTAACAACCTCACGAGTTTATCGCTCAGTATCGTAAATAATGGACCCTGCCGCCTCCTTTAAGCAAGAAAAAGCTGTGGTTTTTCCTCGATCATCTCATGGTGTGGCCGCCATCTAGCGGAATTTGCAGACATCTTGTCAACGGTTATTATTGCAACTATGATTTATGCTCACAATGAAAGAGTGGCGACAATTTTTTCTCATGAAAGCAGTCCGGAGATAATAACAAACTGGCACCATTGCTCAATATACCTGTTTCTTTTGTGCGCGCAGAACTTTCTATGCCATTTCTGTTTGATTTATTGAAATCCTATCCCTAAGGAAATACTTAGGAACCCTGTATATGATTGGCATGCATTAGAAACTAGTCACGTACCGCCGGTCTATAACTCTGAGGCTAATAATGAAAAAGGTTACCGCACAGCACTTATGAAAGGCAACAAACTCGTCATTCCGGTTGTATAATAGCACCGAACAAATCAAAACACTATATTTTTAGCAAAAACACGCAAAAAAGCCCAAAAAACTTTATTTTGACTAAAAAAACAACGCAGTAACTGTTCTCTCTTACTGAAATTAAATTAGCAGACTGTAGACTCCATAGGCAACTTTTCTGTAATATCCAAAATTCTCGAGATTTAATTCGCCATACAGCAAGCATCATGTTAAAGATCAAAATGGCACCTACCTCGAGCGGTCTTCAGCTAATCCACGACCTTTCCTGGGGTTTAACAACACACACGGTTTTCAGTTTTAAAGTTTATATGAATTGTAAATTTTCCAGTTGAAATTTTATTTTTGGTTTTTGGTTTTACGAAACAAAACGTGCAGACGTTTCCTTGCTTCGTGAATTCAAAAAAGGGCAGAGTTTCTTGTGCGCATGTCACAGATGCGTGATCCACGCAGGTGCCATGAAGTGAGTATGTATCGGGGGAAAGTTAAGCTAAAGTATAGTTAAATTAAAATTAAGTTGCTTATACAGTAACATCCTAGTAAATTTGTTTTGGTTTAAACAAATGTGTGGCTAATAAAAAAAGCAGTCAAATATATATCACGTTTACAGGGGGACTTGAAACCCATCTAAAAATGATATGGGTCGTTCTTGTATTGCATGTAATTGGTTTGTAAATTTAAAACCACTTAACCTTTTGAAAACAAAGTAGGAGGATAGTTAGTGTACTCAAAGGCTAACATTATCCAACAGTAATGAACTCTCCAAGAAATGTCTCCATGGAAGAAACGTTGTTCACACCATGTGACATGTCATGTTGTGTGATCTGTAATTTTCAAAGTTAATAGATTCAGATGTAACAAAAAAACACTTTAGGATCGTAAAATTTATTTAGATAATGATTTAGATAGATAAAAACTCAAAAATTTTAATCCTAAAAAAATAAGTTTTTTTGTTCTTTATCAAAAAACAAAAAAAAAACATGTGTAATTTATTTTGGTGTCACTCGTGTGATCACATGCAATCACAGATCACTGCATACAACACCCAACTCATTTACCTGAAAATGGAGAAGCACGGAAGACACAGATTAGGAGTGTAACCTGAAATGTGTTACATAATTCAGTTTTTGTGAAATTTTGGTGGTTTTAAAACAGTATTAACGTTTTGGCCGAGATAAATGTCACACGTGTTTCTAGATATATAAGGAGTAAATGTTAAGGTATTTACTCCTTATATATATATTTACTTTCAAAAATTTAATTTAAATTTTAATTTAACATTAAAATACAAAAGTATTAACTTTTTAATTTTTTTTGTTATTTAGACATTTTGCTAAATATGTGACTAGTGTGAACGTCTCTGGTGTGATCTTTCAGAATATTTTATTGATAACAGATGTGAAATTTTTCACTTGTAATTAAAAAAACAAATGTGTGGTTAATAAAAAAAGCAGACAAATATATATCACGTTTACAGGGGGACTTGAAACCCATCTAAAAATGATATGGGTCGTTCTTTAAAACCACTTAACCTTTTGAAAACAAAGTAGGAGGATAGTTAGTGTACTCAAAGGCTAACATTATCCAACAGTAATGAACTCTCCAAGAAATGTCTCCATGGAAGAAACGTTGTTCACACCATGTGACATGTCATGTTGTGTGATCTGTAATTTTCAAAGTTAATAGATTCAGATGTAACAAAAAAACACTTTAGGATCGTAAAATTTATTTAGATAATGATTTAGATAGATAAAAACTCAAAAATTTTAATCCTAAAAAAATAAGTTTTTTTGTTCTTCATCAAAAAACAAAAAAAAAACATGTGTAATTTATTTTGGTGTCACTCGTGTGATCACATGCAATCACAGATCACTGCATACAACACCCAACTCATTTACCTGAAAATGGAGAAGCACGGAAGACACAGATTAGGAGTGTAACCTGAAATGTGTTACATAATTCAGTTTTTGTGAAATTTTGGTGATTTTAAAACAGTATTAACGTTTTGCCCGAGATAAATGTCACACGTGTTTCTAGATATATAAGGAGTAAATGTTAAAGTATTTACTGCTTATATATATATATTTACTTTCAAAAATTTAATTTAAATTTTAATTTAACATGAAAATACAAAAGTATTAACTTTTTCATTTTTTTTGTTATTTAGACATTTTGCTAAATATGTGACTAGTGTGAACGTCTCTGGTGTGATCTTTCAGAATATTTTATTGATAACAGATGTGAAATTTTTCACTTGTAATTAAAAAAACAAATGTGTGGTTAATAAAAAAAGCAGACAAATATATATCACGTTTACAGGGGGACTTGAAACCCATCTAAAAATGATATGGGTCGTTCTTTAAAACCACTTAACCTTTTGAAAACAAAGCAGGAGGATAGTTAGTGTACTCAAAGACTAACATTATCCAGCAGTAATGAACTCTCCAAGAAATGTCTCCATGGAAGAAACGTTGTTCACACCATGTGACATGTCATGTTGTGTGATCTGTAATTTTCAAAGTTAATAGATTCAGATGTAACAAAAAAACACTTTAGGATCGTAAAATTTATTTAGATAATGATTTAGATAGATAAAAACTCAAAAATTTTAATCCTAAAAAAATAAGTTTTTTTGTTCTTTATCAAAAAACAAAAAAAAAACATGTGTAATTTATTTTGGTGTCACTCGTGTGATCACATGCAATCACAGATCACTGCATACAACACCCAACTCATTTACCTGAAAATGGAGAAGCACGGAAGACACAGATTAGGAGTGTAACCTGAAATGTGTTACATAATTCAGTTTTTGTGAAATTTTGGTGGTTTTAAAACAGTATTAACGTTTTGGCCGAGATAAATGTCACACGTGTTTCTAGATATATAAGGAGTAAATGTTAAGGTATTTACTCCTTATATATATATTTACTTTCAAAAATTTAATTTAAATTTTAATTTAACATTAAAATACAAAAGTATTAACTTTTTAATTTTTTTTGTTATTTAGACATTTTGCTAAATATGTGACTAGTGTGAACGTCTCTGGTGTGATCTTTCAGAATATTTTATTGATAACAGATGTGAAATTTTTCACTTGTAATTACAAAAACTCAATAATTTTTAGAAAAAAGATGGCAAAAACTAGAAAATTTTTGGCAAAAGCACCAGAAACGAAAAAGGAAATAGACAAAAGAGAGAAAAGAAGAAATCAAGTAAGGGCATATTATATATATACCAACATATATTTACTTAAAAAGTGGTAAATCAATTTTTGTTTTTTTAAAAACTATTACACCAAATGTTACCATTTTTCAAGAACATCCCAGCTATAAACATTCTTGATTTTAGTAAAATAGGTATAACTGGCGTTAGCTGGCTATCACCTGTGTTAGTAGATGAATTCACAAACTCAAAAATAACTCAAGAACTATTGAATTGTTATCTCAGCAACATTTAATAATTACCAAAATTCAAAGAACACTAATTTGGTTTTCTTTCAAATTACCACTTGAAATGTTACTTTTTTTCAAGAACGACCCATATACGTTTACTTTTTCTGTTAACAAAAATTAAAAAAAAAAAACAAAATTTTAATATATTACGAAAAATCATGGTAAAAAATACTATTTACTGATTGTAGAAAAGACACAACAATAAAAAAATAATGTCAAGTCGATTCGATTGATAAGACTACGTTATTTTAGGCTCATAACTGACAGACCTACATAATTATAAGGCGGTCATTTTTGTGAAATTTCTCAGGGGGTATTATCATTCCACCTATTTTTACTTCCGTGCGCCTGACCCGGTAGCTGAAATCGCTTAGTCGAGGTGAAAACGCCCATCTCTGCCGGTTTTCACCAATAAGAGCGCTGGATTTCAGAGCTATGTTCCTTTTATGCGGTGGTTTGGCTTTTAGTCTCTAAGGTACACTTCATTTAAAAAAAACTCATATATGCATTTTTTCCTATGCCACAAAATTTAGCTTTCCATTAGTGTATACTATTATAAGGCGCCACCAGCTTAGTATGCCTGACAGCTTAAAATTCAGTGTGACATCCTTAAAAATGCCACAGATATCAACATTTACAAAATTTCAAATTATCACTCGAGTTATAGTCTATTCTATAAGAAGAGCGGCCACCCATTTTGGAGTTGATAAAATGACGATAATGCGATGGAAAAAGCGCTGGATTGAAAATAATTCTACGGATAGGAAAGATAGATCGGGACGACCAATAGTAAGTTCTGAAGTGCAAGATGAGAGACTTATTGACCATCTCAGACAAAATCCTTTTTCAACGTCGGTTGAAGCAGCTAATGTAACATTATTTCCGGGTTCTTTAGCAACAGTAAATAAGAACAAAAACAGGCCAGAGTAATTTTTGCACTGAACAACGTTCTTCGTGATAATGACTTCTGGGAGAGGGTGATTTTCACTGACGAAAATTTTTTTTCAATCATCTTCAAGCAGCAGGAGAATTTTAGTTTATCGTCCACCAAATTCTAGATTTGAACCCGAATATACAAACAAAATTAAAAAAGCTGGACATTTTTCTGTAAACATGTGGGGCTGGTTTAGTTCTAGAGATTTGTTTTTTTTTTGGAGAATCGAAGGAAGATTCAATAGTGAACGATATATTGAAATCCTTTAGAGAACAACTGTCCAGTACACTCGGCTAATGTTGTTCGCCAATGGTTTCAGAATAATAACATAGAAACACTTCGTTGGCCAGCCAACAGCCCTGACCTTAACCCAATGGAAAATATATGGGGTCGTAACATTTTCAATGCCCAGACGTTTGCAGCTTGTAATAGAGAAAAATGGTGATTTTTTAAGGTAAAATAATTAGTATTAAGTTTACCATCGTTTTTGTCCCAATTGAAGTTTCCTATTCGTCGAATTGTTTTCAATCCAGCGCTGTTTCCATCGTATTATTGTTATTTTATCAACTCCAAAATGGGTTACCGCCCTCTTTATAGAACAGCCTTCGTCCGTTACTCGAGTGATAATTTGATATTGTTCAATAAAGACTTTACTAAAACATCATTTTTGCTGATTTTTTAGTATTATACAAAATTTAATATAAAAATAAGGTTGCCTTTAATTTAAGTAAAAAAATATTTTCAGTTTTAGAGACCTTTTTTAAACAATATGACAAATTGTTGTACTTTTGAAGTTTTTAGGCATTTTAGCTGGTAGTCCGTATATATTATATACTTTTAGAAAGGTCAATTTTGTGACTGCATGTATGCGTTTTTTTTGAAATCAAGTGTACTTTGAGCTTATTTCAAATTTGATTACTTATCCGTATCCCTATCGCTGTTTGGGACAAAACGTGTCGATCGAATGTAATGCGTCATCATTTTATATCCTCCAAACATGTTTACTCGAAACTTTTGTCGTTTTTTAAGCGAAATAAAAACAATTTGCAGGTATTAAACCATTGAATACTGATTTTGGTCTGGATATGTTAGGTATATGGATAAGTAAAAATTTTGAAACGTGCTAAAAGTGCCTAATGTTTGAATATTTCAAATTGGTGGCCTTAGAAAGAAATTTTATGTTATTTTTTGATCGTTACTTTGACATTTCCTGAGCTAAGGTCAATGCCAGAAAAAAAAAAATAGACCTTAAACTTAATTTTCACTTTTATCAGCATTCGTATCCTTATCTCTATCGAGTCGACCAATTAAGCAGGAATGGGTGACAGCTCCAGCTGATTAAATGCACGAGAATCTCCTTAGATACGATAAGGGAGTCATAACGTTACGACCATCCCTGCGTAGGAAACGATGTTTTCACGCGTTTAATCAGTTGGAGCTGTCACGCATTCGCCATTAGTTTAAAAGTAAACCTGCTCGATAGAAGAAAATTAACTTTAAGTGTCTATTGTGTGTGTGACATGGCCTCCAATTTTTTTTAATGCAGTATGGTGGCGGCGACGGGTGACAGGACTACTCATCGGATTTCCACAAATGGTTCGTAATTCTTTTCGTATAGACGCTGCGAATAATAAGTTAATTTGTTAAACATATTCAATATGCCGGCTGTGACAGCTGAAATAACTGAAAATATTAGCTGAAACTAGTTGATTTAGTGGCATTTAAACAGTTTGGTATAATTCTAATCCGCCCTGTCCCAGCCTATCCTATCCTCCTATCCTGTCCCACTATGTCCCAACATGTGTATCTCACATTGTCCCAAAAGGCTCTCGCAGTCCGAAAATAGTCCCACGTTGTCCCAAAAGTGTTCCACGTTGTCCCGAAGCTAAACCGAAATTGTAAAAAGTCTCTGTTGTGTTTCAAAACTTATTTTTTTCGTATGGACGTTGCGAATAACAAGGTCTATATATTTAATTTGTAAAACATATTCAACATGCCGGCCGTCACAGCTAAAATAACTGAAAATATTAGCCGAAATTAGTTTATTTAGTTGTATGGAAACAGTTTAGTATAATTCTAACCCGTTCTGTCCCACTTTATCTCACCCTGTCCCATCCTACCCTGTCCCGCCGTGTCCCAACTTGCCCCACGTTTCCCAAAATGTATCTCACATTGTCCCAAAAGTCTTACCCAGTCCGAAAATTGTCCCAAAGGTGTCCCACATTGTCCCAAATATATCCTAAGTGTTCCACGTTGTCCCAAAGGTTAACCTATATTGTAAGGCGTAAATAAGCGATATCTAAAAAGTCCCTGTTGTGTTTAAAAAGTAATTTTTTTCGTATGGACGTTGCGAATAACAAGGTCTATATAATTAATTTGTAAAACATATTCAATATGCCGGCCGTGACAGCTGAAATAACTGAAAATATTAGTCGAAACTAGTTGATTTAGTTGTATGTAAACATTTTAGTACAATTCTAACCTGTCCTGTCTCACTTTATCTCACCCTGTCCCAACCTATCCTATCCTGTCCCACCGTGTTCCAACTTGCCCCACTTTGCCGAAAATGTATTTCACATTGTTCCAAAAGTGTCACGCACTTCGAAAATTGTCCCAAAAGTGTTCCACGTTGTCCCAAAGATTACCCGATATTGTAAGGCGTTAATAAGCGATATCGTAAAAAGTTCCTGTTTTGTTCCAAAACTAAATTTTTTCGTATGGACATTGCGAATAACAAAGTTTATATAATTAATTTGTAAAACATTCAATATGCTGGCCGTGACAGCTGAAATAACTGAAATAACTAAACAGTTTAGTATAATTCTAACCCGCCCTGTTCCACCTTAACTCACCCTGTCCCATCCTATCCTGTCTCACCGTGTCCCAACTTGCACCCACGTTGCCCAAAATATATCTCACATTGTCCCAAAAGTCTGACGCTGTCCGAAAATTGTGCAAAAGGTGTCCCACCTTGTTCCAAATATATCCCACGTTGTCCCAAAAGTGTTCCACGTTGTCCCAAAGGTTAACCGATATTGTAAGGCATAAATAAGCGATATCGTAAAAAGTTTCTGTTGTTTTTCAAAACTAATTTTTTTCGTGTGGGCGTTGCGAGTAACAAGATCTATATAATTAATTTGTAAAACATATTCAATATGTCGGCCGTGAAAGCTGAAATAACTAAAACTATTAGCCGAAACTAGTTGATTTAGTTGTACGTAAACAGTTTAATAGAATTCTAACCTGCCCTGTCCCAGTTCATCTCACCCTGTCCCAGCCTATCCTATTCTGTCCCACCGGGTCCCAACTTGCCCCAAGTTGCCCAAAATGTATCTCACACTGTTCCAAAAGTCTCACGCTGACCGAAAATTGTCCCAAAATTGTCCCAAATATATCCCACGTTGTCCCAAGTGTCCTTCGTTGTCCCAAGTGTCCTACGTTGTCCCAAAGGTTAACCGGTATTGTAAGGCGCTCGGTAAGGCGTAAATAAGCAATATCGTAAAAAGTCCGTTTTGTTTCAAAACTAATTTTTTTCGTATGGACGTTGCAAATAACAAGGTCTATACAATTAATTTGTGAAACATTCAATATGCCGGCCGTGACAACTGAAATAACCAAAAATATGACTAGTTGATTTAGTTGTATGTAAACAGTTAGTATAATTCTAACCTACCCTGTCCCACTTTATCTCACTCTGTTTCCAACCTATACTGTCCCACCGTGTCCCAACTTGCCCCACATTGCTCAAAATATGTATCCGATTATCCCAAAAGTCTCACGCTGTCCGAAAATTGTCCCAAAGTTGTTCCAAATATATCCCACGTTGTCCCGAAGGTTAACCGATATTGTAAGTCGTAAATAAGTGATATCGTAAAAAGTCCCTGTTCGTAAAGAGTCCCTGTTTCTGTAACAGTTTGGTATAATTCTAACCTGCCGTGTCCCAACTTGCCCCCACTGTATCCCAACTTGCCCCACGTTGCCCAAAATGAATCTCACATTGTCCCAAAAGACTCACGCTGTCCGAAAATTATCCCAAATATATCCCACGTTGTCCCAAAAGTGTTTCACGTTGTCCCAAGTGTTCCCCATTGTCCCAAAGGTTAACCAATATTGTAAGGCATAAATAAGCGATATTGTAAAAAGTCCCTGTTGTGTTTCATAACTTTTCAAAAAGTGATTCAAAACAAAAGAAGACTGCAATTACATTGGTTGTAAAAGCGGCCGATCACCCCGCTCACTTATTTAAGGAAGGAGTCAAGTCAACTATAGCAATTAGCACCGATCATTATTAGATTTACGAAAATGACCAATGCATATTTGTGGTGGCTCTCCTAAGCGACGGCGAAGTGCATGAAATAGGCGCATTTAGAATGAAATTTTAAAAATGTTTTGTATAAATATTTGAAAAAAATTAAACTTTATGCAGTAGCCAATACAAATATTCCACAAATTAAAATATTATATTTTTGATTAAATGGTGCTACAATAATTTGGGGAAACTACAACACCTAAAAATCCCCCTCAAACTGCTATAATTGGGGAAATTTCTCCGACTTTTCCTGACTGATTTAAACTTTCCCTGACCACTTTTGAATTTCTTTACTTTTCCTGATTTTCCAAGTTATAGACACTCTGTGAAAAAGACTTTTTGCTACAAAGTAAATGATAAAAAAAAAAATTGTAAAAGAAAATCACTGATTTTTTCAAAAAATACTTAAATTTTGTAAAAAAAATAAATGGCCTTTTTTACCAAATATTCTGTACAGGAAGTACTGGCACCTAACATAATTTTAAGGGCGCTTTGATTCAAAAAAGTTAGTAGAATTATAGAATTATTCCTATAAGTTACTAGCGGTGACCTGCGGCATTATCCGCGATATCCAAAAATAATGTCATTGAGCAGAACATGTAAAAAGTAGCCTATATTTCAACCCGGCCACAACCTTTCCTCTTACCAAATTTCATCCAAATCAATTCAGCTGCTTACTGTGATTGAGGGACAAACATACAAACACACCCCCACACAAACAAACTTTGGAATTTATAATATTACATAGTAGGTTTTTCTTGTATATCTTTACTAAAATAAGTATTGCCTTATTTTTATTTCTTTTTATATTTTATCCTCGATTTTATCATGAAAAAAAATTGGAAAAATGTACTTTTAAATAACACAGCAAGCAATAATTAAAAAATTTGGACTGTTCCATAAAATTAAGTACCTACTTACTGCTCTTACTTATTTTGTAATTTTACAAGTCCCATATTCCAAATTCTAAAATTGCCTTACCAAACACACTTAAATTTACTGGTAAAATGAAAAATATTACATGCAATTCAAACCAAACAAATAAAAATTGAATAAAAGTGAGACAATTACTTGTTAATAAAAAATTTCAGCAATGAATTTCTTATCTCAAAAATGAGCCATCACAAATAAGTAATGGTTGCATTATAAGCAAATATATAGAGTGGGTCAAAAAAAGCACAGAGGACCTTATTTATTTAGGTATTTTTTCGATTTTAACAGTTTGACCATTTTGAGAAGCCAGAATCTTCTCAAAACGGGTCACAAACCCAGTGGAGCACATACAAAATTTGTCACTCAAGGAGGGGTCAAAAAGACCAGTTTTAATTGTTTGCTTTCCTTGTTTTCCTTAGTCTAAAAATGATGAAAAATTTTAAAAATCTGAGAAATATGGCCAATCAAAAAAGTTTCAAGAAATAATTAAACATCTCAGACTAGGAATAGTTCTAAATAATAACTTACTCAGATATGGTTATACATTCGCTGGAGTCGCTGGGTAAAGAGTCTCTAGACAACTTAATCCCTTTCTGACCTCCGGGGACTTCCACCAGTCGAATAGAGTGCGGTTTTCTAGCAAAAGGAAACCTGGCAGTTTTTTGGAGGGGCTGCATTTGCCTTCTATAGCACTGACCACTGAAAAATAATTGTTTTTTTTTTTAATTTTGGTTTGTTCCATTTACTAGATATGTTACAAAATTTGGATACAGACAGCAAATTTAGCTGTTTTTGCCTTTCAATTATTTCCTGACTTTCCTGAAATCGCAAAATGTATGCCTTTCTGTGTCTGTGCAAATCTTTGACAAACCCAGCCCCTGTTCAAATGTAGAAATTAATATTTGATTTTATTGTAGATATTCTTACCAATATAATTTGGACCTCTCTACCAAAGCATAAGAGTCCCCATCACCGATAAAAACACTGCATGACCCACAACAAAAACATTCAGGATGAAACTTATGTTCTCCGGCAACCATGACAGGTCCTGTTATTATCTACAATTTTGAAAAAAACAGTTAGTTTGGATCAGAGTTTCAGCTTTTTCATCCTAGCATTGTATGAACAGCTTACTGGTAATAATCAACTAGGGCAAGGAAAAAGTGCCCACCTGTCAACACCTTAGTGGCCCTGTTTGTAATTTACCTGACTGCATTGTTGACAAGCCTCCCCATACCGACTCCAATAATCCTCCTTACAAAAAAGTAATCCATCCTTCTCAAAATACCAACTGGAGAGTGCTATGTCACATGCTGAACATCGGAAGCAGTCCAAATGCCATTCTTGACCCAATGCGGAAATTATTTCTTCATCTTCCAAGAGATTGAGGCAACCTGAACAGTAGGTGTTACTCTCGGACCGTGAAGGCTTTGCCCTTATGCCTAAAAATTATGTTTTTAAACAAATATTATAAAGTGTACATTAAAAAAAAACAATGTTGCTTTTCCTGAATCAAAGGAAATCTTGAGATTACAAGAGAAAGTGAGTGAACCGGCAACGCCGCAAAGCCTGATGCAATGGACAACAAAAACATATAAAATCGTGCAAATTAGGAAAATTGTCACCTGAAAATTGCTTTCTCTGACTAAAATTTAAAGATAAACAATATTTTTCCTATTCTGCCGAATTTTAGTTACGAAAACGTGGTGAAATTGCAAAAAAAATCCAATAAACAAGCAAAATAAAAACATGTTTTTCTGGGTGACATTTCCCCATTCACCCACGCAAATAAAAAAAACAGGAACTTAAGTTAATGAACCGCAAAAATGAGGCTGATAACAGATTTTTGAATTGGTTGTCTATCATTTTTAATTTATATTTTTGAAGAAAGATCAAGCGTAAACTCACCATTGTCCGTTTCTTCCTGCATTTCAATGCATTTTTTATTTGTAAATCTGTTTTTCATTTGACCCCTCATGACAGCACAACACAAACTAAAACCTGATTTACACGCTACCATTACTCGAAGGCTGTTCATACAACGCTCCAAGGACACAAAAGAAAAGTTTATTTCTTTATATTTTTAGAATTTAGGTTGAGTGAAAATGTGATTTTGTGTTGCAACTTGTTTAGAATTATTATAAAAAATTTTATGCGTAGGAAATCTTGTCATAAACTTTGAAATATTCAAAAACAAAAAAAGCTTATTCAAAGTTTCCGCCATAGCCGCGCCAGTGCTGCCAGTGGTCACATTGTCAACTACGCTCAAATCAGCTGTCTCATGTCAGCTGTAAAAACAATTTCATGTTTGTAAAAGGGAAATTGGTGCATTTTCAAGGCATTCGTTTCCTTAGTGTTTTTCTTCTTTTATTTTAAATTTTAACGAATTTTAATATGTGGTAATCGCTCGGAAAAAGGGCCATTTTCTGTCATCGTTTTCCCGCATTTTTCAACGGTGGTGTTTCGCACGTTTTCCCATTCGTAGATTTTCCTTTTTTGTTCAAGTAAAAAAAAGTCATCAAAAAATGGTCAGAGGTAAGAGAATGTTTTTTATTTATTCTTATAAGTATAGATTAAAAGGTAAATCGCTAAAATAGTCCATTTAAAAACAATGGGGCTTTCCCATAAAAAAAAAGTTACCTTTTTTTTGGAATATACAGAAACATAAAGGTCCAAGAAATCCATCTAAAAACTTTTTTCCCCAAAAAATTTTGGTTTTCTATGTGAAAAATAATGTTTTTAATCGTCGATTCAGTGGCCTTACGATTTTTCAAAACGAATATAGGTGACGTCATAATCAATACAGGTGACGTCATTTTTGGCTGGTCCATTGTAATTTGTCAAGTGCAGTTTTTATTTGGACCACTGGGTTGCGAACTGCGGCCTGCGGCTAACTTTAAGTCATACTGTCAATTCGTTTTTTTGTGTTTTGCTTTTTTGGTTGTGATTCTTTTGAAGTTAATTTATAAAATTATAAACATTTAGTAGTGCGGAAGTTTATATTGTCGTTTAGAAAGCCTACAAGTAATATACAACTATATATGTAGTGAATGTTATTACAAACAGTACGGTTCCTGTCCACCATAGCCCTAGCTGCTAAGAAAATTTAAGCTGGGTTTATAAGCTTAATTCGGAGACAAGAAGAATAAGAACTTTTGATTGCGATTTTTAACAGAGTGTGCGCATACAAATTTTGATATTTGGTAAGTTTTTTTAAGTAATTTTATATAAGGGAGTGTCTATAAAGAGCCGACAATTCGGCTGAATAGACGTGAGGGTAAAGAGCCGACAATAATTATTTATTATGTGTTTCATATTTTCATATTTTTTTAAACTAAATTAACCCAACCTAACCTAAACAGACTCAAACCAACTTATTAAAAGCCAAAACAACCCAAACATTTTTTTTATGCCAAAAAAAGATGTAGGGGTTGTAGTGTGTTTTTTTGGGCTGTTTTGGCTTTGAATAAGTTGGTTTGTTTAGGTTAGGTTGGGTGAATTTAGTTGGTTTGAGTCTGTTTAGGTTGGGTTAATTTAGTTTAAAGTGTGTTTTTTGGGGTGTTTTGGCTTTTAATAAGTTGGATTGAGTCTGTTTAGGTTAGGTTGGGTTAATTTAGTTTGAAAAAAAAACGAAAATATGAAAAACACATAATAAATTGTTGGCTCTTTAGACACTCTCTTTATATAAAGCTGCTTTCTGATGCATCATCAAAAACCACCATAAAAACTCAACCCCAGATCCAAGAATTTTCATGCTTGCTACATGTCTATTAGAAGACAGAATTTTCTCCTAAAATCTATATCTTTTGATAGCTTTTCTTATTTGCTTGCAAAAGTGTAGATTCATACTAGTAACATTATAAAAACTTCATTCTGCTATTGTTTAAAATCTGTATATTGGTACAGCCAACGGGTGAAATGATCCCATATTTTGTACGTCTCCTGTAAAAAGTGTCCATATTCCAGTTCCTCCTGGGTTTAGGATAAAATGAAACTAATAATATAGGAAGCCTGCAAGTGCTAAAATATAGTTCCTGCCAAATATTTTGTGCACTTGCTGGATTGGTTCACCCCTTGGGTACAGCCATGATGGTATTTTCAGACTTCAAATATAGCTATCTATTCTAAAGCGATAATATTCTGTTCTTTTAATTTTTTTGCACTTATTTTAAAGGTTTCAATATTTATATTAAAAAAAGTATTGATAAAAAGATTTTTAAAGAGAGCTGTAAATAAGTAGTTTTTTAACTTTTTGAATTTTGTTAAGATTTTTTCTTGATTTTTTTTTAGAGAATATGGCTCAGAATATGGAGAAGGGATTTGTGAAGGGTGATTCTAACAACTTACCCAAAGTGGATCATGAGATGATTAATTTATATTATTTGGATAATATGGATTTCTTTAGCGCTGAGATGAAGAATGTTAAGACTGGAAGTGAGTATGGTTTAACTGCGCACATTAAAAATCCAAATTGTGTCAAGATATATGAGTAAGACTGTTAAACATTTATTATAAAAACCTTGTCAAGTGACTTGAAATATGATTTTTGGACACCCTGTACATATTTTTTTAAATTTAACTTTTTTTTCCCCGATTACAAAAATCCAAACCTTGTTACTTTTTTATGCCAAGTAAGAAAAAGCAAGGTAACTTTTTGAGAAAGGACCTCAGCACAAGTAATTTAATTTATTTATTTATATTTATAGGGAACAGAAACCCCATTAAAATCAATACCTTGTCAAAAGAAAAAAATTTTACATAGTCAACACTGAATACTAATTAGTAAATAAAGACATGAAATATAGTATAGTAGGAGTTATAGTATGAACAATGCAAAATATTTGAAAACAGACACACAACAGTATAAAATTTAACTAAAAAAAATATTTAGTCTGGTAAGATTCTTTTTGTTAGTCTTTTTAAGGAGTTAACAGATACATTAAAAACATTAATAACTGGTTACTGAGTTAAGCAATAAAGTTCTTTCAATAAATTATTTTTTTGTTCATAATCAGTTGTATGAAAAGTAATGTGAAAAGTATGATGATGTCTAACAGTCAGTTAGACCGTTAATTAATTTATGCATCAAACAAATGTCAGTAATTTTTTATGCCTCTCTAAACTATCAAGATTGAGCTAAATTCTGACATGATGATAATTTAGTGCCACATTACCATCAAATTTCTTTACTAACACATTAGGCTTATGACAGTAAAGTTTTTTCAGAAAAATGCAATGTTAATTTCAAGGTTAATTTATATACTTAGCAAAAGCTAGTTTAAAAAAAAATACAAAAGAATGTCAATAAAGTAAAAAACTAAACTAAAAATAAATATTCAAAATTAGGATTTTGGGTTTAATAAAACCTGATGACTAGCTTATTAAATCATTCAAGTATCTTTCAAAGAAAATCCCAAACATTTAATTAAAATGACTTTTAAAACAAAACATTATATAATAGTCAATTAATTTGTTGTGAAGAGGGTGGAATTGTAGCAGCTAGCAATTACATTTACGTTGAAGTCAGATCTGTAGTTCTTGAAATATTCAAGGAAAATAAAATATACTTTTAGCAGCTAGCAACACACGGTTTTAATATTTAGATGGATAATTACAGTTCCAACAAAAACTATATCAGATTTGTAGTTTTTCAGATATTCAAGGAAATATTGGACTCAACAGGATTTCTTACTAGTTTTGACCAAGGTTTTGACCAACTTATTAAAAGCAAAATATAAATGACAGTAAATAAGTAATTTATTACAGTTACTATATTTTAAACATCCTGGATTTTTTTGTAACAGTGAAAAGCTGCAAAATGTGAAGATAATAAAAAAGTCATTTGTAGGTACACCTAAAATTTTGCTATAAAATTTAAAACAAAATGTTAAAAAAGCTTTATCAGAAATAATTAACCACAGCTGTAAAATCTGGGAAAACTATTTTGAGGTATATAACTAAGACAGATTTGTAAAAATATAAAAAAAAATTGTATTTTTTTTATCTTATATTTTTAATCTCAAAGAATTTCCAAATTTAATTCATGTTATGAAAAATATCATAGCATGAAAAATTAACAGCTAATGAAGTGTCACCACATGCCATTCAGTGCATTACAAAAAAAATATGATTTCTAAACTTTTGCCATACCTAGAGGACTCATGGTATGTAAACTGGACATATGAAGTTTTGTCTATCTATCAGTTATTCTCGTGTCATATGAGAGTTGCAATTCTACGTGTATATGAAATTATTTTTACTTTGTTTGTACCTTAAAAAGATACATGGTCTGGTTGATTTGGTGTTAAAAGTTTTGATGATTGAAGGCTTAAGTGTTATTGTTTATTTTAGAGTTACGAAGGAGGTCTATGGTGACAAGTTAAGAGAGAAGGAGATGTTTGCACAGTCAAGGCGAAAATAACTCCGGAGCACAGAGTAAGAAATACTCCTTATACTGTGGAAATTTCTGTTAATGAGAAGGAGGAAAAAGTGCTGCATTCTGAGTGCAAAGATTGTTCTGCTTCTGCAGGTAGTTTTAAAAACTTGAAACTATACACATTTTACATTACATTTAAAAAAAAATATTTGGTTAATCTCTTTTTAAAGTCTTCTTAAAATTACTTAATAATTGTTATTATTTACATTTTTTGAGAAAAAGAGGTAAAATTATAACTTTCAGAATAGCAGCTGGCACTATTTTGCAATTACACCTGGTAGGAAAATTATATCTTTAAGGTATCCAAACTTACAGAATATTAGGCGCTGCTCTTTTTTTTGTACATATCTGGGGTGGAAAATCCAAGTAAAACTGCTTTAAATTTTTTAAAAGTTGACCTTTATGCATAGAGTTTTTAGAGCATACCAACACAAAAAGTTACGTTTGTTAGGACAAAATGAGGAGCTATGAACATTGGAATAATTTTTTTAGACATTAAAAGGTTGTATCCCCAAACCATCTCCGAGACTTGTTTAATTATCAAATTTCGGCGTCATTTCACATTTCTCTGGTGGGGGGCATTCCTAACTTCAAAAAAAAAAATATGTGCGAAAAAAAAACACTTTATTTATACCAAAATAACTCAAATAAACATGAAAGACCTAAATACAAAATTTCTTAATTGGTGCCTGCCTGTCTGTCTGGACAACGATGACTGAAAAGCCACTAAAGTTAACCGATTTTGATGAAATTTGGCACAAAAATCCTTTGGAACCAAAGAATGAGCTGATTAGTTTTTGATGGGGGTGAGGGTTGTAAAGAGGGTAAGAAACGGGGTTGAAAATCATAACCCACAAACCGTATCAGCTAGCAACACACATACAGTTTTCACATTAAAAGAAATAATTATATTTTCAACAAAAATTAGCAGATCAGTAATTTTGGAGATATTGAAGAAAAATAACATTTATACATGCCTGCTGGTGCCATGTTTTAAAAAATATTTTTCTGGTAATTTCTAACTATGATGTATTTTTTGTACCAGTTTCTGTTAAGCTAGGAACACACAATGCAAATTTAGTTTTCACAAGATAAAAAAAGACGCAAGCAGAATGTGTCTCCTTTTAACCTGTTATTAGAAAATTGTTAACTGTTTTTAACTTTTCTTTTTTGATACTTACAGGGGGCTGCAAGCATGCCATTGCTGTCCTTTTTTGGCTTCACAGAAGAAGTGAAGAACCAGCCTGCACCTCTGCTAAAATGGATTTGCAGTCACTTAAACGAAGACGTGCCAGCCCTCGGACCAAAAAGTCATAATTATGTGTCTCAATTGATGTAAATCTGCGCAGATAACAAAGGGGTAATATATACCATTTTGCGATCTGAAGACAAGTACACCTATATCGATGTATACCAGCTCTGGTTCAAGTTTAAAACTGCAGAGAAAATGGACCAAATGGAATGTTGACAGGTTCATTAATTACATGCGGTCAAATATGAGCGATTCCTTGTGTGTCGAAGCTGAAACGGATACTCGACTTCAAGCCAATTCTCCATTATGGCACAGCTTGCGATTTGGCAGAATAACGTTAACTGGGGCTATTTTTGGCGCTTCTAAACACCTGGGCACTGAGGCAGTGGAGAGGGGGAAAAAGTTAAAGATGATGTCTTGAAGGAAATTCAAAAAATTAAAATTTCAAAATCAGGCTTGTACCTGAGAAGCCAATACCCATGTTTTGGTGTGGTGTCTTTTTGTTACATTAGTGGAGAGCTGCTAAACCGATTTTTATAAAAAATTTACAAAATATCTTTGGCATCAAGCAATGAGTTTTTAATGGTCGTGGGAGGTTGGAAAGAGGGTTGAACTTCTAAAAACATCCTTACTTACTGTAGCTGCTAGCTAGAGATATTCAAGAAAAGGTTCTTTGGGCGATATATGTGTCTGCTAAAGCACTTTAAAAAATCCGTGTTTGTTTAATTAATATCTGCGTTTTTTTTTTGTTTTTTAATGTTTATATTTTTTTAAAGTCTCATTCGTTACTTAAATATCTGGTCATAAAACAAAAATTTAATCTCAAAGTGCCATAAAAAATGTAGATATCTCAAAACGCGCATACTTACAGTAATATCAAAAATATAGTTACTACCTAAACTAATGCAAAACATTGAGTTGTTTAATAAAACGCGGAAATTATTTATAAAACATGGATTTTTTTTTGTGAAAATCACAAAAATATATGATAAACTCCAAAAAATGTTGTCAGCCTGAATTTTTTTATCTCTGTAGAAACTTCAAAGTGATAGATCACAAATGAACCCCAAAGTGAAGTACCGTTTTTTATCAAATCTTGAAGTGTTCTATGTGAAACATTGTTTTTCGCCAATTTGAATAACATTTTTTGTTTCATGTAAACCATTTATAATGTACAGGGTAAATCAGATATCGTGATTAAAATTTAAAACCTGCTATTAATATATTTATAGTTTGATGACCCAAGTACTCAGATTGCTAAAAAATCAATGAGCATAACTACTAAAGACTTAAAATAAGTGTTATAAAACACTTTTATGAAATTTTCGTTATGATTTCTGTATTGTGTATTTTGACTATGACAATATACTAAAATTTTATACAAATTGGTGGAGCACAATTTTTTACAGAGGAGTCTTATGACAGGACTATCAAAAACTTAAAAAAACTGTTAAGAGATAAAACCTCAATGTAAGGTACCGCCAAATAAATTATAGGTTTTTGGTATTGCTAAAAAGGTCTTTTGACAAAGATTTTGAAAGAAAAAAAATCTTCACTGATTGATGTTAATACATTGTTTTGATTCCCTGTACAAATCTTGGCATAATAAGAACCGAAGACAGGCTGTTAGGATAAAAAATTGTCTCTCTGAAGAGATATTAGTGAAGTCTGGAGTACCACAAGGGGACCTATGTCTACAATTCTTTTAATTTGTTTTATTAATGATATTTCAGACTGTTTCTGTTGCTGTCTAATCCTTCTATATGCAGACGATTAAAAGATTTTTAGAATTGTTAAAGATTTTAGGGATTGTGAAAGAGTGCAGAATGATCTCAACACTTTTTCACAAAATTTAAAGACTTAAGGGTATTATTTGACCCAAGCTTAAGCTTTAAAAATCACTATAACTTTATCTGTAACAAAGCTTTTAAACTACTGGGTTTCTTAAAAAGGAGCCTATCTGAATTTAAAAATATAATCTGTTTTAAAAATGTTTATTGTTCTCTTGTTAGATCAATATTAGAATATTGTAGTTCCATATGGTCCCCATTCTATAAATGTCATGTAGAAA
The DNA here is from genome assembly GCA_963921995.1 of Oxystoma pomonae. Classification (NCBI taxonomy): domain Eukaryota; kingdom Metazoa; phylum Arthropoda; class Insecta; order Coleoptera; family Brentidae; genus Oxystoma; species Oxystoma pomonae. The sequence goes on from OY998171.1 coordinate 62,736,005, forward strand.
ATCTGGAAAGGGTATTGAAGAAATTCTTATGTTTTGTAGCTTTTAAACTTAAAATTCTATCTGGGGAAATAGTTTATTGTGATGTTTTAAAATTTCTAAAGGTCACAACTCTTGAAAACCGTCGAGTAATGTCTTGATCTAGCTTTTATTTTCAAGATTTGAAATGCAATGTTTGATTCTCGTCAATTAATACATAGAATTGGCTTAAGGGTTCCACAGCGGAGTACAAGAAATAGGAATATTTTTAACTTAGAATATTATAATACAAATTACAACCTTAATAGACCTATACGAAGAATGTGTAGCTCTGCTAATAATGTGGATATTTTTTTCCACCTCTCTGGATTCCTTCAGATATAAAATTAAAGTTTTGTATATTTAGAATAATAAAAAATTGTATAATTAAAATAGTACATTTATTTATTTTGTTTTATTAATAATTTACTATTTTCTTGTGTATCTAACACTCCTTTTGTTTAAATAGTACGTATTTTTGACCATATTATTTAATAAAACTATTTAACTTTAGTCTTGATATTTTTTTGTCCGCCTTTAAAAACTTGAGTTTTAGGATACATAAAACATGGTAAATTTACAGTAGGTATATATTTATTTCTTACAAAACAAAAGAACAGGCAATGATTTTATTTCACTTCACTTATTAAAAATAAAAATTATATAAAACTATTGTAATATTAAAAATGACAATTTTTTCCATTGAAGGTCCCAAAATGAATCTTATTTACAGAACATGCTTCTAAAAAAAGATTGAAACAATTTCAGACAGTATAAAACCACTAGGCGCCCACCCCAAACATCATTTTGAATCACTCACAAATAGGCATCATTCCGCACTTGTACTTTATTATAAGTCATCTGATATGGGTTCGTCCTGGCGATGGCGTGTTAATATTTCCAATAGGAATATGCTCCTAAGGCAATTGAAACAAAAGAGAAATAAAAAAAAGAAGTTAAAAAAAACGCATCCATTTTTCCACCCAAGATTTTTTTCGGTTGAAAGTTATGAGAAAAAAGTCTTCTTGGGTGTTTGCCAGACATCTGTTATTTGACGGCTCATATGTCCTATCATATAAGATCCTCATAGAATTTCACTATTTTGACCTTTGGTACAATACATTAAAATACGGTTACATTTTACAAGTTTTTGTGCAGGGGGGAAAATAATGTCATTTTTAATATCATTTTTCACAAATTTTCGTCTGCAATGCATTAGTAACTTGATTTTCCCAACATCTAAAATTAAGACGAGATTCGACCCCAACCCAGTCCTTGGCAGGTAAACTAACCCAGAAGTTTTTGGTTTAAGAAAAATTTCGGAAGAAACATTGACTTTTGCTAATCAATGCATCTCTCTAAATTACTTGCTATGAACTTCTTAAACTACAAAAAAATTAACCCTGAGGCAATAAATTTAAATATAAGTTTAAAAAAATTCCACTAAACTTGAAGAAAAAATATTAGAAAAAAAAATAACTTGAAGTGATTTACCATATTTTTTCACTCCCATCACTGGAGCTAAAAAAAATTTTTACAGAAGTTTTATACGTCCCTAGATTCCCATAAAGGTGGGGAGGACTGACCTTATCAGACTTTTCTATGTCATAAGTGGGAAGTTTGGCTCGGTCAATTTTAAATAAATCTTTTCTTTCCAGTTTTTAAGCAAATCAACAAAAGTCTTATTACAGAATGAGATATAAATTCCCAATGTCTATAGTGGAGTTAAATATAAATTAAAAAAAAGAGTTTTACCAACACAAAACTATTGGATTTTTGGCATCCTCCACTAGTTCTACCACTGACTGGTTTCAAACAAATTCCCACTATCCATAGTAGCCATCATTTCTCATCCTGTTATCTATAATGTTTTGCCGAGCATTTGTTCATGACTTGTTGGTTTGATCGTTTGTATTATTTGTCTATAAAACCTTATGGCGTACCGATGATCCCCAACAAGGGTGAAACACATGTTTGCGTTTATTCTCCAAGTCACACCCGGTATGTATTCTTGTGGTACTCCGGTGTATTTTGTAAAGTTCATTGTTTTTGTTATCGATTCGTTATAGTTGAAGGGCCGACTGGTGGATGGACTGTGTCTGAAACCAGTGGTGGTTGGTAAAACTCTTTTTTATTTACTTTTTTATTTAAAAACTTTATTGCTATAAGAATAATGGGTTAAACAAGAAGTGAACTAAATTTTACTTGTCTTAACAGATTGTATGAGGGTTATTTTACGCGAGAACCATCAAAGGTAAACCTATATTTTTTTACATGATCATGAAATATTTTTTTGTAAAGAAAAATTTTTCCTTTGGGTGGCGATGTCTCTAATGGGGTTGTATTTGAATTTCAGCTGTGATCTTCACACACTATTGCGCCCAGCCGTGGATAATTTTTTCAGCTTTAGTGCCTCTAGAGCCACAATTTTCTTCTTGGTCACAAAGGGAAGGGCAAAAATATCTTAAATTTCCAGGGGAATTCTGACATTTATTTATTTTCACATCCGCGGAAAACGCACTTTTTCATTTTGATGCAGAAAAAGCTCGAGAAAAAATAAATACAACTTTTAACAGATTGTTTACTAAACAGAAATGACATTTAGTGACAGCTAAGCATTAAACTGAAGTTAGGAAGAGGCTGAGAAAAAGGTCACCACTCGCTACTTTTCTCGTAAAGTTAGTTGGCTAAAAAATTTTTTTGAGCGTTTTTGTAGAACTCCAACTTTAAAAAATTTTTTCTACAAAACCAAGAGTTTTTCAGAAGAAATAATAAATGCGTTTTGGATAACTCACTCTAAGGTACCAAATTCCGTTGCTTCCCAAAAATGTGGGAAAACCCCATTATCTAGGTCACTATTTAGTTAATAATAATGAATGGTTGTACAAAAACAATACATTCCCACCTGCATGTATGTGAAGGTCATTCAACAAAAAGGTAATTATGCAGTATACGGTTTTCTGCCATTTTTGTTTTTTTTTTGAAAAATTCTTTATGGGGGCACCTTCTAGGGTCCCTAGGACCCCAAATCCGTCTGCGGCGGTTGGTTTTTTTTTTTTGCTTTTTTTAATTTTTTTTTTACTAAAACAACCCAAACCAACACAGTCCAACCCAACCTAATCCAAACCAACCCAAAACAATCAGAAAAACACATTACAACCCTCCCCTGGGCACCCTTTTTTCTCGTAAAAAAAAAATAAAAAAAAATCGGGCGCAGGCGGATTTGGGGTCCTAGGGACCCTAGAAGGTGCCCCCATAAAGAATTTTTCAAAAAAAAATCAAAAATGGCAGAAAACTGTATACTGCATAATTACCAAAATTTGTAGAGAAAAACTAAAAACCTAAATGTGATCACTCAGGTTGGCTAATCTAGATAAGAAGCAACAATGATAGCAGATTTGATTTGATAAGATACCATAAAATAACTCAAAAAAAATGTGCTCTCAAAACATGCACCGATGCAATTTTCTGACAGCACCAGGTCAGATTTAATCTAGCTTTCCCCAGTGCCTCGCCCAGTGCACCAAAAGGAAAACGCTATAAAACTGTAAAGACAAGTGCTGCGCTCAGGAATATGATATTAAACTTTATTAGGTAAATCAGAGAATATAATAATATGGGTTTACTCATGACCATAATAGGTGATCTATTTTAGTAAGGAACAAAGAGACAGAATTATGCTTCAGTTTATGCATTAGGTAGCAATACATTCAGGGCAGAATTTCTTTTGTTTCTGGATTATTATTTTTTTTTGCAATTATTTCATTCAAAGAGGTGCTTTTTGTCAATACCCATGTCAATAATTTCCTCTGGAATATCTATGGCTACTTTATTACTATGCTGGGAGACATTGGAAATTCTAGTACCTTCTTCTTTTGTACCTAAAAGAACAGAACAAATTAAAAAAAAACAATTGAGATTTTGCCACATTTCTCCAGACTGTGGTGAGGCCTTCATTTACCTTGGATCTTTGAGATCACAAAGAGATTGGCTGGACCTGAGTGTTTATGTTTGCCTTGTCTTGGGTGAATGCTCTCTTTGGATGACTTTGTTGAAATCAGCAGTTTGGGTGTCGTCTCTTTGTCATTTGTTTTTTTTTCTGTGTTTTCAGGTTTTTCTTTTGTCTCTTTTTCCTGATTTTCTAAAACATTGAGGGAAATATAGGAATTATCTCAAAATTTGAGCCCCACCTATATTGTCTGTTACAACACCAATAAAGATCCAGCTATCTATCTGTGGTTTTTCAATTGAAGAAAAAGTATCAGCCTTAATCAAGTTTGGTAATCCGCTGGAGTGTGCATGCAAAAATGCATAAAAGATGCATAATTTTAACACATTGACAGTCCCATGTATCACATGTGATGCATGACAATTTATCAGATGTCCTATACCTGGTGCTCCAAATTTGATGCTCACTATAGAGATTTTCTAATGAGTCTTCTAAATACCAATTCAAATTCAAATTTATTCATCTAAAGGTCGCTACATACAATAGCATACCTTATCAGACTAGTCAGATTATTTCACAGTAGTAGTTAAAACAATAATAATACTTAAATGTATGTATTTATCCAATCTAGTTGCTATCAAGTCAAATTTACAAATAAAAGCTGAGGTAAAGACTATATGTATAAAGCATAACATTTTACACAAATAATGTCCAGGATAAAAAGTAAGACAATTAAATGGCAGGAGATAGAAAAAGATTTAAATTAGGGAAAGTTACACAATTTGATGCTTTGCTTAAAACTAAAAAAAGTTTACGAAATCCAGGTAGTTCCAGAAAAGGGTGAAAAACCCCAAAATTTTCAGTTTTAGTTTTTATTTTTCTGCACCTTTATTTTAAGATCTACCCAATGCGACAGGAGCACTGTCATGTTCATTTTTTTATTATGGACACATGTTTTTTTTCTCCTGCCATTTGGTTCATGAAAAATGACAGATAATATATTGTAACCTTATTTTGACAAGTCACCTAATGTTTTGACCATCATCAGCTCAAAATCAATTTTTACTTTTAACTTAATCAAAATATTTTGAAAACCGGCTTGCAGGACTTTTTTGAAATATTAAAACCGACAGGTTTTTTGAAGTTTTTTTTTTAACAAGATAATTTTGCGTAATATTCTAAAAATATGTTTTTTCTTTGTTTTTAACATTTTTAGATTTTAACTGCCATACGTCTATGTTAGTGAGTTATACATATTCTTAAAAGATGCAAAATTATTTTGTTAAAACAAAATGTCAAAAGAAACTGTCATTTTCAAAGTGTCGAAAAAGGTACTGAAAGCAGGTTGCCAAAATATCTTAAGCTTAGCACTGCAAACTAATTGTGTGGGTCGGTCATTAATACCATAATTAGTATGATGGAATGGCACTGAAAAAATTTCTGACTGTCTATTAATTCTGTTTAAGTTGAAAGAGTGACAAAAATTCAGGACAGTCAATAGCCACATTATTTAGAAACATTTTTTTTTATCCCTTTGTCTTGCCAATGGAATTGAAGTTAATTTTTTATAATCTAAAAACTTCATCAAAAGTGACATTGAAAACCTTTTTTTTTCACCAATATTTGTCACATACAGCGACTCTATCCGGAACTACATGGATTTTGTAAACTTTTTTTTTAGTTTTGAGCAAAGCAACACATTGCACAATTTTTCTTGCATATTGTGACAGTGCAGTACAAAATTGTAATTTTTGAATGTGGCATGCCTGACTTTTGATATTTAGTGGACGTCTGACTAAGGGTTGAAATAATTATTATTTGCCTTGGTAAAAATGCAAAAATATGTAGCAGTTTTTAAGAAATCTCTAAAACTTCTATAACAGCCACAACATGTTACTTACTAAATGCATATAGCCCTAGTGACATTCTCTCCAAAGTATCTTTCGTTTGTGCTTGAATGTGCTCTTTCCTTTTTTTTCTCTCTTCTTCTAACAATTTTTCAGGTGTGTGTTCGACTTTTTCTAAAAGAAATATTTAACTTTGGATGGACCCAAAAACCAATTGTACCTTTTGTTTTAAATAAAAGAAATATGTTAAAAATAAAATTTTTGATCACCATACCAATATAGTATGGGGGACTATTAAAATTGTGAAATTTTGACTTTTCTTAATTTTATCAAAAATGAGTTACTAAGGTTTCAAAACACTGTTGTCACTGTTGTCTGTCTGTATACACCATCGATGTACTTCTGTTGTAACACCAATGCACTTCTGACATTTTGACATGAAAATAACATAACCAAAAAATGTCAGTTTTGGTGACTTTGAAGGGCTTGTCGCGTCTGTTTTTCTCATAAAGCATATACCTACGGACTTAGAGAAAACTTTTACTAAGGGCATCGAAAAAAAAACAAGTTACAGCGCGTCTGGGGACTCGGTCTCGAAACTCACGCGACAAATTGCGCCGATGACATCTATCTTAATCAATGTCCATCAGTGTCATCGTCTTTTTATTGAAGTTTTTTAGTTTTGTATGTTTTTGGCCTTTTTTGAACTGTTACAGTAATTTCTTAGATTTTTGTAATAAGTACAATTGGAAAACTATGCCCAAGTGTTGTGTCCCAGAGTGTCCCAGTGATCCTCTGCTTCATCGTTTTCCACACCCTAGAGATCAAGCTCATCAAAGGCAATGGTTTGCCATCTGAAACGCTTTATAGGTTTAGAGCATACACCCGACATTTGAAACCAGAAAGCTATTCAAAAAACTGGACGAAGCCTTCTAATGCGGCATGTAATTCCATCCATGCATTTACCGCCATAGTCTGAAACAGAATTTAATGGTAAGTACCGAGTAAGGTTTTTACATACCAGAGGAAAAACAGCCTATTCAATAGAGAGTTAATAGACCACTAATTTATCGTCACCTTATTTGCTTACCATATTACCGTAATTGAGATTCTAAAAAGAGTTTTTATACCACAAACATAAATTACCGTAACCATATTCTTTTGTCCACATACAAACTGCCAATGTAAATAGAATAGAAAACAACTAATCCTGTTTTTGCAAATTCACTTTCACAACAAAATTAAAAACCTAACTAAATACCAAAACTAATTATCACCTACCAGCTGCAGCTTTTGCTCAGAAATAAATCTGGTTGGTTGCAAGAAAAAACCGAGCGGGCCCCGTTATGCCTCTGTAAGTAACGTATTTCGATTCGGTTATTTTAGGATACCGGAGAAAAATAACCGATTTTGCCTACGGTATCACCAATTTTGATGGTCGATTAACACTTTAATATGGCATTTATTTAGCCTATTTGTTAATTACATTTTTTTTAGCCCATTCCATTCAAAAATGCTGATGGGTAACCGAATTTTTTGCAAATGAAGAAAACTCGCAAGTCTCAAAAGAAACTGCTGCTATTAAGGCCGACATGGGAAGCATAATAAATAGTTTAATAATAAATACAATAGTTTCGCTATGTCTATATCTTCTTAAAAGAATAATATAATATATTAAATACGACGAATTTGGTTTATTTCTTAAATTTAAAGTCATTAGAATCAACAATATTTGGGAAAATAAAATTAATTATTGATGAATTAGCTTTTCCAAAATAATGTTGTTTCTAATGAACTGAAATACTTTAAAAAATGCCCGAATTCAAATTTCTCGGCGCCGGCGCCGCTACCCTAATTCAAGCTTCGAGACTGAGTCACTAGAGGCGCAACGGTAGCAAAAAACTTATAACAGGGGCCTAAGTCGTCAGATCGCCTTCTATACCCGTAGGTACATATTTTTTGGTTTTTCTTCAATAATTTTCATACATTTAGGGTCAATAGTACTACATCCTAAAGCCTAGCAAGGCGACAGACTTCAGGATGTAGTGACTCTCAAGAAATGGTGTATCAGCACCATCTAGAAGACAAATTTTCGTAAAAGAAGATGAAAAATTGCTCCTCTGTAGCGTTGTATGTATCTTACCCACGGATTCGGCTTCGATCTCGTGCAAAGTGTTCAAATTTTCCGACTTAATGGCACCCACGTCGACTCCTTTGTAGACGTGCGGACGGAACTCTTTCGATTCTATCTTTCTCTTGAAGTAGCTCTCTCTCAGTTTGAGTTCGCTCTCGGACCTCAGATGAAGGGGTTCATCGGAGATTTCAAACTTCTCCACTGGTCCACGGTGGAAAATACCGCTTTGAGTATTTCAGAATTTTGTTGGCTTTTTATTGGGATAGTGTATTGTGTTGCGTTTTTGCATCACTTTTTGGTATTTAATTTCTGAGAGAAGATTAGAGCCTAGCCTCCTTAGGCAGTAAAAGGTAACTTTTTTTTAACAGCCGAAGGGTCAATTAAGAGAAAAATGTGGCAAATAAAAGGAATTGAGGCAATTACAGGAAAATACGGCTACTTGAAAACAAATTAAAGGCAGGGTCTGTTTTACTTTTATTTAAAATTATTTTTTTATGTCTCTTTATGTCTCTCAAACAATTTACTTTGGGTAATAATGGTATTTTTGATATTGTATATATATATCCTTTCAGGCTATGATCTTCTCGTCTTTTTTTTAAACAAAGCAAAAAAGTATTTTCTTAAATAATTTTTATTTGTTATAAATGCTTTAAAAATTTCTTGAAATTTAAAATACAAAGTTTATAATTATTTGAACAGCAGTTCAAGCCAGTGTGCGCATTTCCAATTTTTGGCCAACATTAGTGGTTATCTGAAATACCCAAAGAACAGGTACATGTTAATATGTCATTATTTTTGTGTCAAAATAAAACAAATACGACATCGTGATTTCCAGAATATTGATCGATAAGGATCACTTACTTTGTTTATATGGGCCTCTTAAAGCGCTTTTATGTAAGGACGGTTTGAAAATGTTGTCCTATAAACAACACTAAAACTGTTTTAAGCACTAAATCGTTTTTATTTTAAAGCGATTTAGGAAAGCGATTCATCGCTTTAGAACAGATTTTAAGTTCGGCATAAAGACTTTAAAAGCGCTTCAGGCTACTGCGAACATAGGGGGAATCAAGTCCAATTTACTCTCCGTGCCGTACGACCGAGGTGGATTCGAAGCACGCTGCAGTGTTATCTCTTGGAAATTTATTTTGTTTTACTTCTGCCTTGCTCGGGAAACAGATTGGTAGTAGTAGTAGTAGTAGAGAAGGGGCGGCGCGAAGCCTGGAAAGTAGGCCTCCCTGGGCCCTTTCTGCCCTACCCCGAGCCTTTCCCTAATCCACCGCCTGCACCACTGGTCTGGCAGTCTGCTCATCTGGTTTCACTGTTCTTTTTGCAAAGTCCAGTGTTTTGTCCCATTTGAGCGTGTGCAGGTCCTCCTCATCCAGGGTCGGGAAACCGAATACCTGGTATCTCGTCCTCTGGTATGCCTCGCAGTTCGGTATAACGTGTCGAGATGTCTCTTCTGCCCGCCCGCAGGCCCGACAAGTCGAGTCATTCTCCACTGCGATCCGGGTCATCTGCTTCCTTAGTCGGTTGTGACCTGTTATGATTCCTGTCAGCAGACCAGCGTCCCTTCGCGATCTCCCCAGAAGCCATTTTTGTCTGGCGACATCTGGACCCTTCACGAAGTCCTTGGTCTATCTTCATCCGCATCCTGTTCCTCCTCTCCAAGCGGTCGTCATGGCATCGTTGCCCCATTTATTGAGTCGACTTTGCAATTGCCTCTTGGTTGTTCCTAGGAGTGGTTCCGGCCCTACATACTGGGTGCTTGCCCCGATCCTGGCGAGCTCGTCGGCTATCTCGTTACCCGGCACCCCCATATGTCCCGGTACCCACATAAGTGTCACTTGTTTGCCCTCTCCCAAGGATTCTAGTGCATCCGCACATTCCTCCACCAGGGTGTTGTTTATCTTGGGCGCCCTTAGTGCCTTTAGGGCCGATTGGCTGTCGGAGCATATATAAACATGCTCCTCCTTACCGTTCTTTATTTCTTCCATGGTTGCAGCCATTATTATGGCATACACCTCTGCCTGAAAGACCGTGGCTTGCTCTCCGAGCGGGTAGCTCTTTTGAACCTCCTGGTCTTCCACGTAAACCCCCGATCCTGTGGTTTGCTTCTCCGACAGTTTGGGCCCGTCGGTGTAGCAAATCACGGCGTTCTCCTCGAACTGTTCGCGGAGGTTTTCACTCTGCCATAGTTCCCTGTCTGGGATGACTACTTTGTACCTCTTGTTGAATCTCCAGGGGTTTTTTGGTCTTTGTGTTTTAATCGCTGCCATAGGAATTTTCCTCTTGCGATTTGGGCAATCCTAAGATGCCCCGCAGCATTCCCTCTTCCTCTCCATTGACCTGTATCTCTTAGCCGGAGGTGGGTCGCCATCGCTTCTTTTCTGATCCAGATCGGAAGCGGCGGCAGTCCCAGAATGGTTTCGAGTGCCAACAGATTGGTAAGTTCTTAAGTGAAATAATACATTTTTAAACTAAAAATGGATGTCTACGCAGTTGCCGAAAAAGTGCAGATGGTCAAATGGTACTCAAGGCAGACCATTGAGACTTATTCATGAACTTTTTTTGCAGAATTTTGTAAATCGCCCAGAACCTAGTTTGAAAAGTTTGGTTGTGTAGCGCCAAGAAACCATAAAAAACCCACTGTTTTGAGTGACGAGCAGGAAGTACGAGATGTAATGATTTGCGCTGCAGTGGAGGAAAATCGAAAGTTAATTGCCGAAGCGATTGATACGTTTTCAGCCACTGTCTTACGTGTTCTTAAAAAGAATGGTTATCATTCTTACAAAGCGTCAAAAACGCCTCAAATTTTTCCGGAGCACAACTATCGTCGTATGGAATTTTGCGAAACAATTTGATGGAAAGGGCTAATCGTGATGAAAACTTTCTGAGATCTATTCTTTTCACAGATGAAAGCACTTTTCCATTATTGAATCGTCATAACCCAACACACGTTCGATATTGGTCGAGGGAAAATTTGCATTTGTATTTTGACGTAAGAACACAGTATCACCAAAAACTAAATGTTTGGGGGGGGGGGGGTTATTGTAGGGGAACACGTAACTGGGCCATTTTTTATTGACGGCACAATACTTGGATCTACTGCAGCAGCATATTATTCCAATTGCTAGGCAGTTATTAGGTGTGAGATTTAGTGAAACATGGTTTCAACAAGATGGTTTTCCCGTTCACAATGTTGGCTTTGTTAGGGAATATCTTGATAATGTATTTCCTAATCGGGTTATAAGTACACGCGGAACTATTTTATGGCCAGCTCGATCACCCGGTCTTGCTCCTAATGACTTCTATCTGTGGAGTTATATGAAAAATAAAGTTTACGGGCGTGAAAGGGCTAATAATTTGGAAGAACTTCGGATTAAAGTTGAAGAAGCTTTTCAAACTATCACCCCTAACATGCTTGGAGACGTTAGAAGGGGTTTTTATAATAAACTCGGATATTGTCTAGCCGAGCAAGGAGGACTTTTCGAACATTTGCTCTAATTTTTTTTTGACTGGGAGAATCTTTTTGGTTTTTAAAATGTATTATTTTATTTCGAGAACTTACTTTTATTTTGTTTCTCCTTAATATTTCCATTGTAACACGTTGTTAGTGACAAATCTGAGCAGTTAAAAATAAAACGCTCTAATTTTTCAGTGACATAAAACAAGAAAATTACGTTACAAAAATTTGCGTATTTATTGACCAAATTCCGGTTTCATTGACTATGCTCGACATAGCACCGTGGTTAGAGGCGTACTAAACGCAAGACGCTAACGGCGCGAACGCAGCGCGAACGGTGATCGCAAGCCTGAGTGTTGGTTGATTCACTGATAGGTGTGCGGTGTCCCTGCGTGTACGTACACTGGCAAATTGGACTTCTTCCGGCCTATGTCCGCAGTAGTCTGAACCGCTCTGTATATAAAAACCTCATAAAAGATCATAGCAAATAACAGATAAAACATCATAAGTTTTCATAATCCATGCTCATATAAATTGTGAAAGTGAAACACAAATCCCGCATAGGAGGTCATCATATTTCGCCAGCCAATTGGCTTATAAAAGTTTACAATATTTTATGATTTTTAATATGACAATTCCTCATAGGTTTAAAAGATTTTAAGATCTACCTGTAACATGCTAAAATAAAAAATTACGGCACAACTTTAGCAGTTATAGTAGTAGTAATAGTAGGAGAAGTAATGTAATGCAAATATTTACAGTCAAACTAAACTAACCTAATCTAATCTATAAACTACGACGACCTAACCCACTATAATATAATAACACTTCTTGTGCTTGCACAATATCTACATATCTATCTATCTATCAAAAAAAAATTTTTAAAAAAATATCTAATACAAAATTGTTCTCATATAAGTACTTATTTATCGCCAGGAGCTGTGGGAGAGATGTTTCTTTGATAAATTTCTATGAGATTGTTTATTAAATCTTACAAGATTTCATAAGCTAAAAACTAATTTTTTGTAGTAAAAGTATTTACGACAGATGATGTGATTATAGTTTTTTTATAAGATAAGACGACTTAATATATTTGTTTCAAAGGGCATATAGGTTAGGGTAGGGTACAATCTGATTACTTTGATAAGTTTCTATGACATTTTGTAATATTTTATAAGATTTCCCCATACAGCCATGGTACGTACAAGTACGTAATGGTACATCCTTGGGATGTGGCACAGTACGTACTTTGTACGTACTATATACATACACTTGTACGTACATAGTACGTCCCTAATTAGTCCCTGGACGTACTGACGTAAAATGAACATAAAATATACTTCTCTGGGACGAAGAGTGCTGCATGCGATTATAAATGTTCATAGAAATCTGTCAAATTGTATGAGTTGGTCTGATCATAAAATATCCCAAAATCTCATGAAAAACGTTATTTACAGACTCTTAAAACATTATAAAAGAACAAAGATGTAATCATAGAAACGTATGAAATGTTATGAGTTGTTTTGAGTACAAAATCTCTCAGAAAACTCATAAAAACATCGGTTTATATAATCCCATAATACATTATAAAAAAAAAGTTGATGTGTTGCTTTAATTATAAAATGTCTTAGAAAATGGTGCTTATATAAAACCATAAAGTATGTTAAAAAAATATCTACACTTATCAAATTTTATAAACATTCATAAGTCTGTCATATTATATGAAACCACATAAATTCTTACCAAAATCAAAGACATATCTCATAAATTATTACAAACTTTTATAATTCTAAAGCTTATAAATATAAACCTTATAAAAACTGATAAAAATCAGGTGTGTTTTTTATGAGGTTTAATGCGGTTTTTTTGGCAGGCTTCCAACCCAAAGAAACCCTCGGAGAAAGCGATTTGATTTAAAACCGTCCTTATATAAAACCGGTTTTAGGCACGTATAAACGTAGTAATTGAAAACCTGTCCTATTTGCAATCGTCAATTGGTCGCAAATTAAGATAACTGCAGGCATCCAAGTCAATTTAGTAGTCTTGATCCCAAGTGTTGTGACGTTAAACCACGGATTTATGTCAAGATGGCGACGACCATTGCCCCCTTCAATTACAAGCCCGCTGGCACCCTGATTTTTTAAAAATTGTTTATTTGAAGTAGCAGTACACTTTAACCTTAGTCACAGCCCTCTTTAAGTTACGCTCGTTGGCTTCTGTGGCCAAAGGAACTCACAAAAACAAATAAAACCAAACTGCCTTGTATTCAAAAAGAGCAAGGGAAAATGAAGAAAAGAGAAGTCTGAATAATTAAAAGTTTTCATTTATACTCTAAAAGTAACATAAGGCGCTGTTTACGATTTTTTATGTATGTTCAAAAGTATCTTACCTAGGAAAATTTAACGACCATCTGATAGCCTGTAAAAGCAATTTTGATGTCGTTAAAATATTAATAATAATTTTTGAAGAGTTAACTGACTTTTTAGTTGAGACAGGGTGGGGCTGATGCATGCAAATGACACAGCCCTCAGCCTTTGAGTGGGCTTGTAATTGAAGGAGGCAGCCACTTAAAATGTTTTTAAATAATCAATTTACTATTAAGCTTAATATTTGCTTAAAAACAATGACATCTGACTAGACTCTTCCTTACCTATATCGTCGTCACTCAACCTTGAGGAATAATCGGTTGCTTGTGTTCCATCGCCTATAACAATGACAAAAGAAGATTTTAATAAAAAAACTAATCGCATCTCGACAATTGAGTAAGTGCGACGAACGCCTATGGTTAATCAAAACAAGAATTTATCAGACCGTATTTAATAAAAATTTTCATAATAAGAACGATTCACGAAACAAATTCGAAATTTATAAGACCCGTTTTTAATCGAACCATTGTTCATCAAACTAATTCAATATCAAACTCGTAATTGTCCAAACCATTATTTTTCAAAACCGGAATTCGTAAAACCCATTGTTTATCAGAAAATGTTTGCCTAATTGATTGCGCATTCGCCAATAATACATGAACCGGAGGCGTACACGCAGGTGGCGCGGCGGCGCGGTGTTTGTGCGCACACTTGGCTAAAAGTATTCACAGGTAGGTACGAACGATGCTCTCTTCTCATTCTGGGAGGAACTCTATTTAAAATTAAATGAACATAAGTACTCCGCGGCAGTATTTTATGATTTTTCAAAAGCACTTGATTGCGTCAATCATGAAATACTGTTGAGGAAACTACTTCATCACGAGTCGACGGAACTGAACTGGTTCACCTCCATGCTTACTGAGAGAGATCAGTTTGTGAGAGCAAATGGTATTGACTCTTTTAAAATTAAGATAACCCATGGCGTCCCACAAGGGTCTGTCTTGGGTCCTATTTTATTCCTTGTTTATGTCAACGACCTATTATCTTTACCAATATCAGGAAAAAAAAACTTTCGCAGATGATGCAAACTCTCTTTGGACTGCAAAGACACTATAAAACTATCTTTAAAACACTTTTTAAAATCAAGAAATGGTGTGACACAAAGAAACTTTCTTTTAACATCAAAAAGACAAACATATTAACATTTAAGGTCGTAGTTACTGGGGAATTGTGTTAGCAACACTGTACGGGAAATCAATTTAACTATAAGAATTTTCGTTTTACAATTGGTCCTGGTTCTGGTTGAACCAGAACTGCAACCGATCCTTTCGTTTTAAAACAATGACGTCACAGTTGCAACCCGGTTATGAAATTTTAGAACCAGCCTGGGAGGTTGGTTCGGCCCTTTGGTTGTAAACATAACCCCTAAAATTTTGCAAAATTATAGATGGTCTTTTTTTGAGTAAAATCAAAGATATCTTAATAATATTTTAAATGACGTCATTATTTTAGAACCGCTGTCAAAGCACTCCAAGATTTCACTGGTACAATTGCACATAACTATGCCGCAATAATTTAAATTTAAAAAAAAATGGTTCAATCAAAATAAAAACAAAATTATGTGGGGTTATGGGCGCCGAATGTTTCTATGCGAATTCCTAGTAATCCCAGCGAGCCAGTAAAGTTCTCTTGGTTCTTTGATAGACTCGGGGTAATGTCCGCGCAGCACTAGGCCTTTTTCGGCGGGCGACCGCACACGCGGAGTGGTTTCATATTTTTTTGAGAACAATGTTTTTGAAAACACATTTTTAAAAGATAAAAATAACCTCGAATGGTTTTCTGGCAGAAAACGTAAAAATACTCTTCTGTCCCACTGCGGCCCGATTTAAAGTTTGTTGACAAAACACCTGCAGTTACCATGGAATCGTATAAATTCTGCGGTCTATCGGCCAACACTTGAACTGCGTGTGTCTCCCAAATTCAATGAAGTGTGATTAATTGATCAGTTATTTCTTTTGCGGAGTGCACACGCTAAAGCAAGGAAATATAAAAAGGAAAAATTATTTTTTTTGTAAATCGGGTTTGTCACAGGCTTTTGGGATAGATGACAACACCAGAGCTTTTATTTTGAAGAAAAAATAATTGAGAATTTTGAAAAATCCTTCAGATATTTTTGTTAAGCATTTAAAAATGATCACCCCTGCAGAATTTCAGCTAATTCTGATTTTTAGTTTTCCCCATGCACTCTGGCAAAAGATTAAAAAATTAAAGAACAAGGCGTTGCCAGTTGTACTTTTTTTTACTTAAAATCCGAGGAGAAACTATAGCCTTAAGTAGATTAACGCTGCAAATTTTGTCCCTTTTTAAATACCAACAATACCGTCTGAGGACACTGCTCTCTCAATTTTGGACTAATCTTTTACCCGAATATGTTTGTGACCTTAAAGGAAAATGTTGGGCGAACATACTTTGATTTGCGTCTTTATTAATTCCATCTTCACTTGAAATCGTCACCTTCAGGTGCGAAGACGGAGTCTTTGCGGTCGAGCCTAAAATGAAATAAAGGGGAAAGTCTTGATTAGATATCTGTCGCACCTGACAGTTAACTTATTCAAGAAAAAAAATATATAAACTTTGGAATATACAGGGTGGATTCTTTAAATGGAACGGTGCTTGTAGCGGCTTTAGGGAAGAGGTTTTAAAAAAGCTAAAAGCAAATCTATAATGATTTTTTACGGACTTTCCGCCTATGACAAAAAAAAATGGACCCCCCAATTAGACAATCAATTAGAAGGTACCACTTGTGGCACCTTTTTGGAATGCTTGTTAAAAAGTAAATTTAACGCACTAGTTTTTTTTGTCAACCAATGTGTCAAAAAAAAAACTGATATTTTTGTCAATTGTTTTAGCTTCGACATAAACTACATATTTCTCTATTTACTAAGCGGAATGAAGAAAATACCACACAAGGACATTATTGGCGGCTCATTTGGGGCCCTCACTGAAGTCCCAGGACCTGCCCACATTTTTTTCATGAGGAGGTACCACTTGTGGCACCTTTTTGGAAAGATATTCGGTTAAATAATTTTTTTTTGACATCTGTCATCCCATGCGTTAAAAATTTTAAATTTAAACCTATTTTTTTTTCGTTAAGGACAGTGTGCTTTGAATCTATTTCCCTGTTATCTAATATCTAGTAAATTTAAAAAAAGGTAATTAGGCTGCGCCCCCAAATGGGGCGCCCATAATTTCCTTGTGTGGTAGTTTCTTTATTCCACTTAGTAAATAAAGAAATACATATATGTAGTTTATTTTGGATCTAAAACAATTGATAAAAAATAGATTTTTAAAAATTTTTAACACATATGTCAAAAAAATTTATTTAATCGAATTTCTTTTTTAACAAGCTTTCAAAAAGGTGTCACAAGTGGTACATCTTCATGAAAAAAATGTTGGTAGGCCCTGGGCCTTCAGTGAGGGCCCCCAAATGGGCCGCCAATAATGTCCTTGTGTGGTATTTTCTTTATTCTGCTTAGTAAATAGAGAAATATGTAGTTTATTTTGAACCTAAAACAATTGATGAAAAATAAGTTTTTTTTTAATTTTTGACACATTAATTGACAGATGTCAAAAAAGAATGGTGCGTTAAATTTCTTTTTTAACAAGCTTTCCAAAAAGGTTCTTATTGAAAAAAAAAATAGTTGGTGGGCTCTGGGCCTCCAGTTGGAGGCCCCAATTTTTTTTTTATATCATGGGCGTAAAAAATCATTAAAGATTCGCTTTTAGCTTTTTTAAAACCTCTTCCCTAAAGCCGCTAGAAGCACCGTTCCATTTAAAGAATCCACCCTGTATATTTTTCAGATAGACATAACCTTAGCTTTTTTTAATCAAAAAAGCAGCATTTTTAATCAGTAGAGTGCTATGCGTTTATAAATTTAAGATGTTGTGACTTCAGAAAAGTGGTTAATAAAATAGTAATTATTAGGTATAGGTTGTGATATAGATAATATTTTTGTTTTCTGTCATATGACTTCATATATTTTATGGTGTGTCCTGATATAGTTTAGAAAAAGATCAGCATATTTTCAATTAATAATGTGGGAAAGAGAAAACCTATAAAAACCCTATAAAGTCAGAAATACAACTTTATGTGGTAAACAGGACGTCGGGATAACATGCCTGTTTAATACCCGCGACGACATTACTCCTATATCAAGAGTAATCATTACCGTCGCGATGTAGTTGTATAAACTTGCCAATGCATTCCCAAAAACGGTGAATAGCTCGAGGTCTCGAGGTATACCCTGCCAAAAAAACCTAAAAAAACCTCATAAAAGATCATAGCAAATAACAGATAAAGCATGAGTTTTCATAATCTATGCTCAAATAAACTTATGATATTTTATAATTTTTGGCTAGTGAAAGTTCATCATATTTCATCAGTCAGTTGGCTTATAAAAGTTTACAATATTGTATGATTTTTAATAATTCCTCATAAAGGTTTAAAAGATTTTATAAGATCTACCTGTAACATTCTAAAATAAAAAAATACGTCGCAACTTTAGCAGTTGTAGTAGTAGTAATAGTAGAAAAAGTAATGTAATAGAGATTAATATACAGTCAAACTAAACTATAACCTAACCTAAACTACGGCGACCTAACCCACTATAATATAATAACACCCCTTGTGATCTCCATTAACCTAGCGACCCCACCACAGAAAACAAACAACAGAGAAAAATTTAGTCACACCATAATTATGTGCTAATTTCGTCCTTAATCGAAAAATTTTGTCCTCCTCTGGTTTCTGAGAAAATGGGGTAGTTAGGTCAATATTAAATTAGCAACCCCACCAGGAAATATGGCGCAAAACTAAAAATTTTTGGTTTTAAAATTATGTGCTAATTATGTGCTCCACGAATGTATAAGAAAAAAAATCGAATTTTTCATTTTAAATTATGTTTTTAAAAAAAGGGGTGGGTTTGCTAGGTTAATATTAACTTCAAATTTCAATACCATTATTATCTGCATATGTGCTAATTTCTTCCATGATCAGAAAATTTTGTACTCGTCTGGTTTCTGAGAAAATCGAAAAAGAAAGTGGGTTAGCTAGGTTAATGACTCCACTAAAAAAGCTGCACTAAAAACGAATAATTCGGATTTTTCTTACACATATTCATGGATCACATAATTTTGTAATAATATATTTTTACTTTGGAATGGTACTTCAGATTGCGAATGCTAGGTTATTACAAATAATGTAATGTAATATACTTTTTATTGATTTTCTGGGAAACCAGACAAGTACAAAATTTTCGGTTCATGGACGAAATTAGCACATAATTTGCAAATAATTCTGGTCTTTGAAATTATTAAATTCTGTGATATCTAAACATGTGGAGCTGCTAAGTTAATATTAACTTAGCTACCCCACCTTTTTTTTTAAAAAAAAAAACATAATTTAAAATGAAAAATACGATTTTTTTTCTTATATATTCGTGGAGCATATAATTAGCACATAATTTTAAAATCAAAAATATTTAGTTTAGAGCCATATCTCCTGGTGGGGTTGCTAAGTTAATATTAATCTAGCTACCCCATTTTCTTTTTCGATTTTCTCAAAAACCAGAGAAGCACAAAATTTTTTGATTGGGGACGAAATTAGCACATAATTAAAGCATAAGTAAATTTTGATTTTCTTGGAGTGGGGTCGCTAGG